>JAJTUV010000596.1:0-620275 GCA_021653895.1 Mastomys natalensis
AAACATGGATGGTGTGGTTTTTTTAAAATCAGATTGCCTTACATGAAGTCCATTCTCAATACTATTTTATAAAGATAACACAGTGAAGGCTATGCAGGTTGTTGCTGTGCTATAGAGTATGTAGGCATCTGTATGTCTTCAATAGAAATGCAAGATTCTTTTTTGATATTTCCATTTTGACGTTTGCCTAAATTCACGAGCATGCTGCTGCAGAGGGTCCACTGTGCTTCCAGAGGGGTATCTTTGGAACAAGCAATGGGGTGTGGCACAGGCTATGTCACAGGATAGAAAACATCCAATTGTTCTGGAGGACCAATAGCTTCAGCGTATTTAACTAATCAGGTGATCCGATTTGCCTATTCTCTCTTTAGAAATGGAGAAGATGGCCTCACAATCCAGGACTGACACCCACACATACTTGGATATTACTTTAAACAGTCATGGATCCACTCAAGCAGACTGCAAGCCTTTGAGAACCACCCCTTGAACAAAGAGTTTTGCCAAAGAACCTACTCACCCTGCACTGGAATGGGAGTTGGGAGCGCAGCCTTTGAAAGCCTGCCATGGTGCATACTCTCTTTGCAGATGTTCACTGACTGAAATGTTAAGTATAATTTGAATCTAGCCTGTTTTTAAAATAAACTCTCCCCTACAAAATGAGTAAATGAAGTCAAGACAGCTAAGCATCTCGCTTACCATGTCCTTCTTGCATCTAACTGGGTTCAACAAGTCAGAACTGGCTTCCTGATCTGCATATTGAGGACTGAAGTTACTGGTGGAAGGATCAGTGTGTGTGCATGTGTGTAACTGCATGTGTATGTGTGTGTTGTATGTGTGTTTGTGTGTATATGTATGTGTGTGTTGTGAGCATGTGTATGTATGTACGTGCATGTATGTGTGTGTATGTGTGAGTGCATATGTATATGCATGAGTGTGTGTGTGAGTGTGTCTGTGTGTATGTATGTGTGAGTGTGCGTGTTATATGAGTCAGCCAGCAGAAAACACCAACCAGGCTCAGGGAGAGTCATGGCTGCAGGTCCATTGTGTCACATGTCCCCAGCCCACAGCTGTCAGCCCTGGGGAATGTTGGTATTCAGAGCCGGAGAGCAGTAGCTGAACAGTGACTCCCATGCCAGCCCTGGATCTTCTCCCAGGAAATACCAAGCCTGCTAGAAGCAAAGCAGAGACTAGAGAGCCTCTGTTCCACAAACCAGATCCTGGCCCACATCGCCATCTCTTCCTCTCCCTGAGGACCACTCAGAAAACACGCACCGGCCCACAAGTTAATGCCCTACCGAGGGAAATCTGACTTTCTCCTGGAGGAGGCTTCACTTCCAAAGCAAACAAGAGAGCCTTGTTCATGGCGACTTTCCGCTTCCAGTGAGCCAGTGTCAGGAGGTAGCTGGCTAGGGATCTTTGCAACATCACCACTTAGGGTTTGAGAGAAAGGAGTAGCGTCTGGGGACATGGTTCAGTTGGCTATACACATGGAGCCCTTGGTTCAATCTCCTGTACTACATAAAACTAGGCATAAACCAGGTATGGTGGTGCATACTTGTGATCTTAGCACCAAGGAGATGAAGGTGAGAGGATCAGAAGTTTGAGGCCATCTTCACTTGCATAATGAGTTAAAGAAATACAAAATAGAGAGCAAGGAAGAATGACACTAGCCCAGACATCTACTGGCCAATTGTACCTGGACAAGCAGAGTGCCCATCCACTTATTGAAATTGAGCATTTGTTAGAACTCATTTTATGCTGACCATGTGCTAGTAAGGTATAAGAAATGCTACCCTAAGTAAAAAGCCAAGCAGGGTGTTAGTCACATGTTATCCCAGCTCAGGTTGGCAAAGACTTGAGGATCCCTGACCAGCTAGTCTATAGGAATCACAAACTCCAGATTCAGTGAAACAGTGTCTCAAAAATAAATAGGCAGAAAGTAATCAAAGAGAACACCTGACACCAACCTCCAGACCCATGCACAGACACATGCATGTATAACTGCATGAGCACATGCACACACAGAGACATGCATGCACACACACACACAGATACACACAGAGAGACATGTACACACACATACACACACACAGAGGCACACACAGACATGCACATACAGAGAAAGAGAGAAAGAGAAATGCACACACATAGAGACATGCACACACACAGGGAGAGGGAGATATATATGCATGCACACAGAGAAACATGCACACACAGACAGACAGAGATATGCACCCACACAGGGAGAGAGTCAGGGAGAGAGAGAAAGAAAGGGCGAGGGCGAGGGAGAGGGAGAGGGAGGCCTTCTCCTCAAACCCCAGCACACTTTCACTACACATGAGATGATGCATTGGGGTTTCACTTTGTGTCTCTCTGCTTTGGTGATGGAGTCTCTTGGTCATCGCCAATTTTCCATTGTAAAAGCAATAACATTTTACTGCCAACTTTGTAACTCCCTCTTATATCTTTTCCTTCCCAAGAACTTGATATTTGGGTTTGTTTATTTGTTTGTTTTCGTTTTGGTCATAATTGTAATGCAAGATCCATGACTACAGTTCCAACCAAGACTCCTCACGAGCGGTTTTGTCTTGCTCAAAACAAAAGGAACCCAATAGTCAGCTAATACCCAGTGACCAAGAAGCTCCAACATCCTACCCACTATCGACACCAGCCAGCCAGTGTGCCTTGGTACAGTCCGGCATCATCGTCACATAAAATGTGAGTTGAAGTACCCAGAGGCATGAGGTAAGAGAGGGAGTACAGAGCTGTTGGGACGCGTCCTAACTGGTCCTCGATAGGTAATAAGCCCACAACCTTAGTAGCAAGCACTTGTCTTGTTGGTCTTCTAGCCTCCTCTCCAGCACGCTGGACAAATTCAAAGGTTTGCTAAGTAGATAAATGAATGGACAGACACCGCCAGGGAGGACTCAGAGGCTGGGGAAGAAACGTGATTTATTTGACCAACAAAGCAGAGCTAGCTTGGGAAATCTGACCCAGGTCTCCAAACCCCTAATTTGGTACATATCACAGGGGATCAATGGTTGAAGCCGTGGTCAGATTTTCGAAGAATCTCAGCCTGGCTGCTTTGCAACCAGACTGGATAAACTTATAACAACATCCATCCTGTCCCTGGACATGGCTGACTGTATAATTAGCTTATTTCCTACCCATATGGAGCAGCCCAGCTCCCGCACCTCAGTGGGAATTCCTCATATGTTGCTAGGGTCGCCTTCTGGGATTACATCTTCAGAGGTGTGCGGGAGGAGGAGCCGGCAGTGCTGATAAATGAATCAGAGAGACAGGGGGGAAGCTGGCAGGGTCCCTGCAGGCAATGATGGGGGCTGGATCACATGCTCTGAGCCAGTCTCCTGCCTCTTACCTGTGGGGACAGAGCCTGGTCTCTGAGACTTAATGCTCAGGGATAAATCTCCAATTGCAAGCTGTGCAATGGGGGTGGGCAATGTGAGGGAGGAGAGAGGATGACCAGGAAGAACATGGGAGGAGGAAGAAAAAGAGACAAAGATGTCTGTCTGGTAAAAGTTGAAGGGCCAGCAAAGCCTCTTTAACTCGGGCTCCGTAAGTCGAGAAATATTTTATCATCCTTGCAAAGAGAAACCTGAAAATCAATAGGGCTTGAGAGTTGCCTATATTGATCTGAGAGCCCTAGATGTATTGAAATATTCATGGCTGGATGTATGTGTTCAGAGGAGCTGCTGGGGTGGGGCCCGGCTCTGAGAGTGGGAGGTGGGTAGGTAGATTTCTAAGTAAAAGCTGTTCCCATTTTCATTAAAAATACATTAATTCTATTAGTTGGACTAAAACCTCACACTTAAAAGGAAATGAGCTTGTTTGTCAGGAAAACAAGCCACTGGCAAATTCAGAAGAAGAAGAAAAAAAAAACCCCACATTTATTTATTGCTATTTAATAGCAGAAGAGCTAGGGGGAGTTGATAAAATTAGCACTGTGTCCCCAGGGGGTGGGCAGGGGGCTGCTCTGTTTGCAAAGCCAATTTGGTCACCACGGCTTTGATCTTCACTTTGAACATTTGAACAGGCATGTTACTATCGCTCATTTCACAGGAGAATTGGGATTCAAGTTTCCCCAACAATCTAAAAAGCGGTACATTAGAGGGGGATTGTCTGCCTGTAGTCTCCAGGTCTGAATACCCTTGATACTAATTTGATATGATGCTTTCCACCAGATGTGTCTACCTGAACGATATCCGAGGCCCAGGAGACCATGGTCCTGCTCGAGAGTATTAGACTTGGATTTCCAACCCCCTTGGAAAATGATTGGATGAAGGCATTCATAATTTAAAATCTGCATATAGATATGACATATGTTACAAATATTTGAGAAAATTCATGCAAGGAATTGAACAACAACAACATATGGGAACTTGGTTCCAAATAACAAGGCGGAATTAAAAATAATCTGTTACCTGTAGCTACCCTCTCCTTATACTCCAGGGCAACCACAGAGATGGTGACAAACCAAACTATTGGGAGAAAAAAAAAAAAAGCCAACCAAGCCCAACAAGGTGTCGTTCTCTATGGAGCAAGCACTGGATGTCCAAAGGGAATGTGGGGTTGGCCTGCATTCTGAAGGGGCTCATCACTTCTTTCTGACCCACATGTAAGGCTGATTCCAAAGACAAAACAACAGTCATGGAAATGTATGGGTGAGCATGTCCATTCTCTCTGGGGGAACTTCTGCCGTTCTGAGCAGCTTGTGCCCAGTTATGAAAGGATAGTAGGCACCCTTGGTTGTTTTGGCTTCAGTAAAAATCAGGTGAACTGAAAGTATACATAGCTCAGGGGTAGACCATTTCCATAGCAAGGCACCGAGTTCCATCCCCAGAGCACAAAATCAAATAAATAATATGTTCCCTTAAATTGACAAGGCTAGCCATGCTAATTCTGTCATGAGGACCCAAGTTTGATCCCTAGAACCTATGTATATATAAAAAAAAAAAAAAGCCACACGTGGTGGCACACGTTTGCAATTGCTGTACCTAGGAGGTGGGTATAGGTGGATCAGACCCCTAGGGGCTTGCTGGACAGTCACATGAGCCTTGGGAGTCCCAAGCCAATAGAGACCCTGTCCCAAGTAATGAGGTCGATGGTGCCTTAAGGAACAAGCTCCATTTGACCTCCATGTAGATACATTCTCTCTCTCCCTCATCCCCCTCCCCCCCTCAAACACACACACACACACACACACACACACACACACACACACACACACACAGTGCCAGCTCTGGCTTCCACAGGCAGTTGTTTTCAAGTGGTGATGAGGCTAGCCCCCTCTCATTCTCTGTTCCCTCTGATTTCCACAGTATGCCTGTCATGTAACATCAAGAAGGGATGTGGAGCTCCCGCCCTGCTCAGAGATTCTTGGAAGGCTTCTTCTTATGGGAGAAGTCAAAAGTCTGCAGAAAGCCATGGATGGCTGTAATTCTGCTGCCCCTTCCTGTGAACACAGCCATCCATCATGGCTGCACCTCCTTCCAGCATCATTTACAAAGTGCTCTATAATCCCCGCCTGGCCCTCCTTCCACAGCAGGGTAGCGTTTTGATTGTTACTCCCATGTAATAGCCGAAGGAAGAACAGCACAGAGATGCTTTCCCAGGGTCTCACAGGAAGAGCCTGGATTATACTCAGATTGCCCAAATCCTTAAACCATTGCTAAAACAACACACTCTTCCTTTCCTGCCCCCTAACCTCTGCTTCTCTTCCCAAACACAGAAGATCCATTAGGGACCATCACCCCAGTCCTTCCTGTCTTCCATGCAAGATCCCACAAGGTGCTGGGGAGAACACAGTCAGAGGTGAATATCTGTAGGTAATTGTGGGCAGCCTGTGGCCTGGGCTGATGACTCCATTGGTATCAGTACATGGTGTCTGGTACTTTCCATGTTTCATCTATGTTGTCTTCTATTATAGCTGGGCTTAAGGCCAGGGCTCCTTCCCAAGAAGAGATAAAAAGTGCTCTGAATCCTTAAGAGGGTTTTTTTTTGTTTGTTTGTTTGATAGGTCGCTTTTGATTGTTGTTTTTAGTTTTTAGAGACAGGATTTCTCTGTATAGTTGTGGCTGTCCTCACTCTGTAGACCAGACTAGCCCTGCAAACTCACGGAGATCTGCCTGCCTCTGGAGTGCTGGGATTAAAGGCTTGGTCACCAATACGATTTGCATTTTTTAAACAAGGTCTTGCTTTGAAGCCCAAGCTAGCCTTCAATTCAGTATTATCCCTTCTTGCTTCTCCAGTGCTGGGATCACGATTCTGAGCCTAGCAAAAAAATATGCTTTATATTGTATACAGTGAGAACATGGCTGCTCCATGGTATGGCTGAGGAGAAGATTTTTTTTTGTAGATACCAAGTGAAGAGCACATCCAGAGGCATCTGGAACAGTCCAGGGCAGGAGAGAAAGTGGGACACTGAACATGGCCAGCAGACTGAACCGGGCCAGGAGAGGAGAGAGGCAGGGTGAGGGTGAGGGGTGGGTGGAATGAGCCAGGGAGGAAGAGAAAAGAGTGTGGGCTGAGGAGACCCAGAGAGGAAGAGAGAAGAGACAAGACCAGTAGAGAGCATGTGGCTGAAATGACAGTTTGTACAGGAATGAGAAGCTGAGGGGAAGGAAAGCCCATGGGCTGGAGTTTAGTGTAGAGGTAGAAGAGCCAAGAGACCAGCATGCACTTTGGTATACTAATAGGCACCACAGACAGCCATGTGTTCCTTCTGACAGACAAGGTATAGCTCCTATGGTAGAGGCAAACAGGCCCCAGAATTTGGGAGGGTGGAGTGTACTTTAGACCTGACATACATCCTGTCCATCACCTAACAAAAGTATTGAAGATGAAGGATTTGGGGAAAAGAAAACATTGTTTGCTGTAAGCTGTTCCAGGAGACTCCTACCTGGAGTTCCATCTGCCATGTTTTGAGATCAGCTTCTCATCTATTGTCCTGGACGATAGGGTTTGATGGACTCAACATCACTCAGCTTAAAAACCACCACTTACTTCCTGCTGTGTGGAACATGGATAACAGGTGTCAGAGCATCAACAACTCTCCCTAAAGATGAATGTAAAATGTATAATGTACATGTGTCACAGTACATCCTTCCCCCGAGGAAACAAGCATTCAGTCCCCTGTGATCTGCATGCCAGAGGAGGAGAGTTGGCTGTGAACAGCACAAAGCTCAGCTCCTTATGGGGGCATTGTGGTTATTCTTTGTCTTCTGCTTCATCCATGTGCTTTTAATTTTCATGCCTAGACTAAATTTTGAGTCTCTGGGCCAGACCATTCACTGCTTTCCTTTTCTCATCTATCTGTCCGCTTATCTATCTATCTATCTATCTATCTATACTATCTATCTATCTACCTATCTACCTACCTACCTATCAATCATCTAAGTTTCCATGTCCCTCTGTCTATCTGTCTATCTATCTATCTATCTATCTATCTATCTATCTATCTATCTATCTATCTATCTATCTATCTAAGGTCCTATGTAGCCCAGGCTGGCCTCAAACTCACTATAAAGCTGAGGATAGCCTTGAATTCTCAACCCTCCTTCCTCTACTTCCTGAGTGCAAGGGTCACTGTTGTCCATCACTACACTCGAGAACAGTGATAGGGATGAAACTAAAGATTCCTACATGATGGCCAGGCACTCTGCCCACTGAACTGCACCCCAACTTCTTTCTTCAGCTGACATGCCCTCTGAGATGGGGAGAGGGGACTCTCACATGTTCCCTCCTGGATCTTCCTACAGTCCCAAAGCATTTCTTACTTCCCTCCATGGAAGCTTTTGTAATACCCTGTTGTGAATTGTGGCTTATTTAATTGTCTCATTATAGAACTATGCGCTCCTAGAAGGTAGGTTTATTGGTTCATTTCTGAGTGCCCCTAAATAAGAGACATCTGGCACATTTGACAGTGTCCACAATGACATAGTAAGAGCTGACCACTAAATGCAGCCCCCATCTATCCAAGGCTAATTGCATGAGAGGTGGCTTCTGCATGCATATTATTTGGATGATTCCTGGTGACATCTGCCTAAGGGACCCAAATCTTCTTGGTCCAGGTTATGGTTTGGAGTCATCTAGGACACTCATTCATTTACACTAACTACAATATTGAATGAAATACTCAGTCTGCAGACTCTAAAGTTTCCAGGACTGTGCAAATGGTTCCAAGAATCCTGTTGGTTGGCCATCTAACATAAGTACTTTGGTTGGAAGAATGCTGGATTCTGGGAATTCACACTCCATCATGATCTAGGGTCTCTTGCTATTTCTAATGCTGGTTTCTCTTGCTTCATCCCATCTGTGCCTTCTTCCAAGAAGGTAAAAATTCCAGTTTCCATTTCAGATGGCTGGCTGGACAGAGGATATGAGCAAACCCATTCTGATGTAATTAAATCTATACAAGCGGTGGAAGTGCTTTACTCTGTTTGAAGAATGCATGTAAAGGTCAGCAGGGTGTCTAAGCAGGTGAAAGTGCTTGCTGACAATCTGAACTTGATCCTAGATCCAGGGTGGAAGGAGAGAACCAACTCCACACTTATGCCATGGCACATGCATGAGGGACTCTAACATGCATGCACACTCTAACAAGAAGAACTATGATGATGATGATGGTATGAAGATGATGGTGATGATGATGATGAAGACAATGATGATTACTTACAAAAGATCAGCAGTGGGTATAGTTTAGCATCATATCATTTTCTTTTCTTATGCCATATCACCATTGGTAATAGCATCTAAGGGTCAGAGAACAGACTCCTAAGTCCCTAATCCTTGGCATTCTCATCTACCACTCTATGATTCAGCATGACATACTAAGCTGACACTGGGCCAAAGTCCCAACTCAAGCCTCATGTGTCATATCTTGTTGTAATGACCCTAAAGAAAAAATAATGTAGCTGCCGGATCATTACCCCCTCTTTTGTCTTCTGTCCTGGGATCTCCTTATTCGTTTGTTTGCTCCTGTGATCCATACAAAACTTCTGGGAGTTAATTATGTTTACTAATGCCTTTTGTACATGATTAAACAGAGGTGCAAAAACTTTAACCTCCTATGTCATGGGCAAACATGCAGGGTGTACCTGTAGACTGACTTGCTTACGCTGTTTACTCTCTGTCTTGGAGAAACGGAGTATGTGTGTATGAAGGCTGTTCATGTGACTGTGCACTTGTGTGTGTGGGGGGGTAAAATCTGTGCATCTATGTTTGCATGCATACAGAAACTGCGGGCACTGTGCCTCGGAAGCAACCACTTTCTTTTCACTTTATTTATGTATTTATGTATTTATTTATTGTATGTGTTGTGCATGTGTGTACACACACGTGCATACATGTCCCTATGTGAAAGATGGCACATGTTTAGAGGTCAGAGAACAACTTTCAGAAGTCAGTTTTCCCCTTCTGGCATAGGTTTCTGGGTTCCAACTCACACCTTCAAGTTTGGCAGCAAATGTTTTGCCTGCTGAGTCTTCTCGCTTACCTTGATTTTTTGAGTCTAGAGTCTCTCAGTTCTCAGAAACTCACCAGTTATCTAGGGTGGCTGGTCACTGGGCCCTGCAATCTGCCTGCCTCTGGAATTACAGGTACATGCCACCATGCCTGGGTTTTTGCAGTGGGTCAAGTGATTAAGTTATGCCCCCATGCTTATAAAGCACAGCACCTGTGCCATGTCCCCAGTCCCAAGGAATGGGAGTCTGTATCGACTCCCAGAAGCTTCACTCAACACTGGGCAGCCAGGGCTCTGGACTGAGGCTTCTGGGAGTAGGTACAGCCTCCCTACCCACATGATATGTGAACCTGGACACCTGGTGACTATTTTCCTGGGTAGGATGGAGACCAGTGACTCTTTCACAGCAGTATAGAGAAAGTCACTAGATGTGACACGTGCAGAACATCCGGTCAAGGCTTTCTCAGTGGAAGCCACACGGTTACCATGATCACTTGGTGACTATAAGATCCAAGTGAAAGTTGGTACAACTAAAAATGAATTCAGGTGTTGGCCTGAATGACATCCCAGAATAGTCAGCTCTACCAGGACTCCGAGAAGGAGCATCCATGGCTCGGGTTTAGGAACCTTTGATTGACAGTCTCCTTTCACTTGCGACACATTCCATAGATTCACTTCTGAAGCTACAGAGAAACATTAGGATAATAACTTGAACCAGTTTCCCCCCACAAAGCCTTCTAAATCCCCTTCCTCATCAGTATGCTGGTAGGCACGTCTACTTAATATGGATTCTTTCTCCTTTTCCCTCCCGGTGCCTCTCCCCCATGCTCAGATGGATTCTTCTGTGTTTTCATTAAGAAGCTTTCTACTCGCCAGCCCCCAAACCCAACTTCTCCATGTGATGGCATAATTTCTTACAGAGGAGCCTCTTCCCATTCACCACCATTTGTAAGGCTCAGTTCAACCAAGAATTAACTTCCAACCTTTTTGCCTCTAACATAAACGGAAAGGTCAGAAGCCGACACTGGAGACAGCATCCTGTCTGTTTCTGCATATAAATTCTGAAGATTTTCAAGATGTCTTGCTGGGAATTTTTTTTCCATTTGTTTTATTCCTCTTGTGTTCTAATTTGGTTAAGAAAAAAATTCTAGCAGCTTAATAAGTGTCTCTTGGATATCTCGGAAGAATAACATTAGAGGTTGTGTCTGAGAGAGAGTATGGTCAGGTGACTAGTTTTATTAGGGTGTAGAAAGATAAAACTTATTAACCAACTTTTATTCAGTTTGTGGGCTAGAGCAGAGGATGAATAAAGTTAGACCCTCACCTTTGAGAAGATCAAGCAGAGATATTTGTGGAGTAAATCAATATTTTCAGTGTGTTATGGGAGCCATAAAAACTGCAAAGGACAGGAGAGAAAGAAAAGAGTAATTTGCTGCTTCATAAAGAGAAAGGAAGTGGAGCTGGGGTAACATCTCAGTTAGGGAAGCATTTCTTGTGCAAGCATGAAGACCCGAGTTTTGTCTCCAGCACCCACACTCAAAGCCAGGCATGGGGACACACGCTCCTAAACCCAACTGTGGGGAGACAGAGACAGACCCCTGTGGCTCTGCAGTCCCTGTCAGTCAAGATAAGACAGCCAGTGAGCTCCGCTAGTGAGAGAGCCTGCTTCAAAAAAGACAAGGTGGACAGCTGCTAAGGACTAACACCTAAGACTGATGTCTGGACTTTGCATGGACGTGCACATATGTGAAACCATATGAAAATGCATATATGTGCTCCTATACATACATACACATGTACATATCAATAGGGGGATAGAAGGGAGAGGGATTGGAAGGGAGGAAGGTAAGCATAGTGGTACCCCACAATGGCAATCCCAGCACTCAAGAGGTTGATCATGATTTGGAAGTCACCCTAGAAGACAGCAAGACAACTCCCTCCTGTCTCAAATAGAAGAAGAAGAAGAAGAAGAAGAAGAAGAAGAAGAAGAAGAAGAAGAAGAAGAAGGAAGAAGAAGAAGAAGAAGAAGAAGAAGAGGGGGACTCAACAGACAAGGAGGACTCTCTCACAAGCTGAAGCCTAAAGACTGGGCAAAGTTTTCATTGTGATGACAAAGAACGTTGACAGGTGGGGGGAGAGAGAAGTAAATGAAGGAACAGGGAATGAGTCGGTGCACACTCACAAGAGAGAAGGACCTAGCTCTAAGTGGACAAGATGGCTGAATTTTCTTTGGACAGAGCATGGAGGTCCTGACACCAAGACATAGCCATAAAACACCAGAGAACCAAATTTCCTTAAATGACAGCGACTCACTGGATTCAGTCTTGCTCCAGGGTAAGCTGTGGACAGACTTCTTTTAATGGGAAAAATATCTTGGCAGGCCCACAGTGTTGACTTAACACATTTTTATTATGTTTTGCACAAACATAAACTGGGTAGGACATTTTGTAAGTATCAAGCATCTGTAAAGTCAAGTTCATTTAAGTAGATGGAAACGAAGCTCAAAGGCAATAAAGGCCATCAATTGAAAATATCCAACAGTGGTTTTTGGCAGTGACCGAACTGCTCTTCCCAGTAGAAGCAGGGTGCCGAGGACGACCGCCCAGTTGCTTTGGAGTTTGGTATGTCTATGCTTCTATGTGATGTGATGACTAAATTTTCCTATCACTTTCTTCTTTTCAAATGACTGGAAACTTAAATTCAGACAGCATGCCTGACAGTATTTAATGTCAACTTTATGAAATGCATAATTTATCTATTAAGCCCGACTCCGTTCTTCCAGCCATCTGTTGGGGTACGTCATTTTCTTGACGTGAAATCAAAGTCTTCATTTATTAAAAACATGAGAAATAAACACCATAGCCAATGACTGTCTTTCAATTATAAACTATCACTAGAAAATGTTATCATTGTATTTATGAGTGCTATTGATTTTAATACGAATACAAAGAGGGCTGGGGATCGTAGCTGTCATTATCACATAAGGACTACTCCTCTAACTCACAGAGAGAGCCCACCACAGGGTCCTTGTGTTTCCACCTCCACCAGCAGGAGCACAGTCCTGGCGTCATGTGATCCTATGTGTTCATTTAAATGCTGTGAATATTCTGATAACTATCAGAATAATATAATATCAGAATGTTATCAGAAAAATAACTATAACAGCATTAAATTTTTAAAATGTAAATGTAAAACTGCATAAAGAGCTTGTAGACCCTTATCTGATATTTAGCCATCCCAGGAGATGTTAGATGCACTTTGAGGAGGACCAGATTATAGCAAAGATCCACTCCTCCTTTAAAGCTCTTCTATAAAGCAAACTGGTGATGGGGATGTGGGGATGGGGCGATGGCTCAGTAGAGTTTGCTTCACAAATATGAGGAACAGAGTTCCACTCTCAGAACTCACATACCTGTAACTCCAGCTATGTTGACATGGGAAGAGGAGGAGATGGGCAGATGCCTGGGAATTTGCTGGCTGGCTCATCCAGGCTATAAGGCAAGGTTCTAGGACAATGAGAGGCCTTGCCTCAAACCAAAGATGGAAGGGAGCCTGAGGAATAACACCCAAAGTTGTGCACTGATACACAAACACACACACACACACACAGAGAGAGAGAGAGAGAGACAGAGAGACAGAGAGACAGAGAGAGAGACAGAGACAGAGAGAAGAGAGAGAGAAAGAGAGAGAGAGAGAGCGCGCAGTAATGATGAACATCAAAGACAACTGGAGTGTACACTTCAAAAGATCGAGAGAGCATATTGGTCTATGTGTTGTGTCCACACTCCTCTTGTCTCCCCTCCTCCTCCCCTGTTAGCCCTGAACCCCGTCTTCACAATACTCTTGGAAAAGAGCAGAGTCTTGGCTCCTCAAGTCAGACCACCACCCTGCTTCCTCCAAGGGCAGTTTGCAGTGTGACCTGCTCTGTGTTTTTAAGCATTTATTTTTGTTCCCTATTTTCAATCTCTTGCACAGGTATTCCAGATATTAATAAATAAGTCCAGGGGATGGGGAAATGTTTAGTGGGAAAAAGAAAGAAGCTCAGGGCACACCAGAGAGGTGGTGAGCCCTCGGGACATTTCAACCCCGAACATCTGGAGCCTGAATCACAGGAGTGATGACAGCAAGAGTCGCACAATTATAAGCTGGGCAGATTTGAAAATTGATCCTGAATCAAACAACCGCTAATTTTCCTGGTCCCCTCTGGCAATCATCCTTTCAAACTATTCAGGGTTTTAAAATATGAAAATAATGAACCTCTGGCAAGCCCCCTTCCTTCCTTCTTCTTCCCCCTTCTCCAGCTTCCCTCCCCTCCTCAACTCCCTTCTGGTTGGCTATCTATATTCAAATTACATGCTCCAAGCTGCTCCCTCACTAAGTTCAAGAAGAGCCCCCCCCCCCCCCAGTTGCTGCTAACCTGTAATTGCCTGCTGTATCTTTTGCTCCATTTGGAATAAGTGTTGTTAGCTTTGCCACTTGGGCTAACCCTCAGGAATGTGACCTGTCATTAAAGAAACTTCTAAAAATATCGTCTTGCACCTCACAGTTTCCGCTCCGGTTTCATGTAATTCCTCTTCAATATGTTTTATTTGAACCTGCTAACCTGCTCTGAAGGGGTGGGGGGAACGATGGCTGGTGTTGCCTGTCACTTGCAGTGTTTGTCTCCTATAGAATGAAGATCCCTGGGTAGTTAAATAAAAATGAGGAGGAAGAAATGAAGGGACAGCTTATTGACACTCACATCCTCCTCTGGTCTCCTGTGGTTGTAGCTGAGAATTTGTTTCTCTGTCTTTTTTCAAGTAGGGCTCTCTGTAAGGGCCACAGTTATTGAAAAACATCCAGCATGCAATAGTGTCTTTATCTGCTTTAAGATACTATAACAGAATAACCAAGAGTGGGTGATGTGTGAACAGCGGAGGTGTGTCTCCGTTCTGGAGATGGGGAAGTTCAGGACGGAGGGGATCACATATGGCAGGGCCTTCCTGCTGTGTCATCACGTGGTAGAAAGCAGGAGGCAGAAAGGGGGAGGATACTCACTCTTTTATGAGAAATCTTTTCCCACCAGAAGCTCCCTTAATAATAGTGTTAACCCGTTCGTGAAGGGAGGTTTCTTCTGACCTAATGACCTCTCAGAAGCTTCAATGTCAATAGTCTTACACTGGGGACCAAGTGTTGTGGGGGTGAGTTTAAGCCATGGCCAGTGCCTATCTATCAAACACCCCATAGGACCAGAGACTGCCCTGTCTGGTTAATGCTGATGGCTTAGAAAGACTTTGGTACCTGTCGTGTCTGTGCCTACTGTGCCTCCATGACATGCACCAAGCTGCAGATGTGACCATGCCTCACACAGGTCACCACCTGCCTTCTGGAATCTGCCTTGGAACCCTGCCCTGGAGATCTAGGCTCTGCAACAGAGGCTTTATTACTGCTGCCTTCGCTTTCTGGTCCCTTCTTGGGAAATCAGGCCATGATGGAGTGTCCACAAGGCAGAAGGGGCTCAGTGCTTTTCTCTTTTGTTTCATCCCATTAGACACGTCAGCATAGGTATCTCAACATATGCCAGATCTGGATAGACTAGATAATTGAGGGAGGGTGAATTGTCAGTGATGGAAGATGAAAGGGATTCTGAAGAGGGTTGGTGGTCCTGCCTATAAACTGGTGAAAGATTTACTTAGTTACACTAAGTGGTGTACTTGAAAATGGTTAAGACAGCACATTTTACATTGTGTGTATGTCATCACAATTAAACTATTTCAATGTTATTAGGTAAATTTAAATATGTATAGACCAGTAATAACCTCAATTTATTGGTTACACCCAGAGGTCTAAAAGACATAGTGAACCCACATTAACCCAGTGTAGGCTAAGTTGAGACAAGTGTGAAGCCACTGTGACTTTATAGTTGTGCACTCTTAAACAACATGCTCTTCAATTAGGAGAAAATTGGGAGAGGGGTCTTTAAACAAGGTTAACATCACTGTAATATTTTCCAATGAAAAGGCCTTTCAGGAAAAAAGAAAAGTAAGTACTCACAGTACAGTGAGATGCAGTCTCCATCCTTCAGAAGTCTCAGATGGAGGAGACATGGAGGAGTGAAGCAGGCGATTCCAATGTGGTGTAGCAGCAGCATGTAAAGTCTATGTTCCTAACATCCCAGGATCAGAGACTCAACCCCAGCATCCAAATATCACAGGTAGGACTCACAGACTCCAGAGAGTCCTACAAGGAGGTTTCAGCACATGCCATCAGACACTACTCCATGTAACAACGTTATGAGTGACACTAAGAGACGTCAGAACAGTTCACTTGTGGTGGAGAGAGAAAGCACACTGTTAGCTTTCAGGCAAGTATGGGATGGTGGGAAGGGACATCCCTTTTCCAACAGAGCAAGGAGGGGTGCCGCTCTCTTGCATGCTATCAGAATGTTTTAAAGAGCACCCAGTGTATGCACTGAGAAAGCTGGCAAGCAGGACAGAGCTGGTCTCCGACATTGAAGCTGGGTACTTGCTGCCATCTGGTGAGTGAGACATGGAGGAAGGGGCTCTAGAGAGGTGTGACTGGACCCTTACAGGATATGTGGCAATACAGGGTGTTCTGTGTTTCCTATCCTGAGAGTTTGTAGGTAGGAAGTCTTCTCTAGCTATCTGAACCATCAGAGTGTGAAAGTATTGTGGTATCATATCCCTAGGAAGAATGTGGAACAAATCCTTTCTCTTCCCAGTTCTCAAAGAGGCAGTGATACCTGTGTCTGCAAGGGAAGAGACTCAGTGTACGTTCAGCTGAGGTGACTGACCATATCGAGGGACCAGTGGGAGTCCCACTGGGCAACTTCTCCTTTGTACATAATGTTACCTATGTACGGAGGGCATAAGGCTTCCATCCCCCACCACACTACTCAAGCCTGCTTAGTCTTAACTGTTCTACAAGCAGTGCTAAGCTCTTTCCGTTTCTCTCCATTAGTACTTTATCATGTCCCCCAAACCTAAGTTGAATGGCTGTCATCGATCTTTTCTACTCTCATTGAGCCAAAGCAGGTCTTCATGGTTCTATTCTGGAGCTCCTTGCACACTTTGAAGCTCTGAGCTTGTAACACAGTTGTCACTAAGCATAGTGTGTGGGATAAGAGCACAAGACACCTACTGTAGCTCAGAGGAGCAGTGAGCTCTCATCTGAACACTGAACAAAGGATCGTGGTCTTAACCTTCACAGAGATAGTGATAGTATCAACATTAATAGCTCTTCTTCAGTGAAAGCTTAAATCTGATGGGCCTTGTGCTAAGTACTTTTTAACATAATCTCTCTTATTTCTCAAAACAGTGCACCATCAGTGACACCCATGCAAGTGACTATGAAGTCCTTCCGGTGACATGTATCCTCTTTTCCAGTTTCATGGTGACTATTTTTGTTAACCTCATTTTACTAATGGGGACATTTAGATCCAGAGTAATTGAATATCTTGGTGGCAGATTATCCACACAATTCGAGTGACTTTGACAATGAGCAGGAGGTATTAGCATAATGTGATGATTAATCTCCATTGTCACCTTGACTGAATTTGTAGTCACCTAGGAGACACACATTGGAATGTGTCATTGAGGACATTTCCAGAGAGGTTTAACTGAGCAGGGGACTCATGCTCAGTGCAGGTGGCATCATGCCATAGGCTGGGGGTCCCATACTAAACACAAAAGGAAAAGGAGAGACTCAGCAAACACCTGGCATGGAGATTCCAGGAGTCCCAGCCGCAGGCTCCTGTCTCTGTGAACTCTACCACACGCTCCCTACCATGGCGGTCTTAAACCATGAGCCTGGGGTGACAGCGACCACTATCCATCCACACACAGCATTCGTGGTACTTGAGACTGAAGAGAGAGAGTAATAATTTAGGACCAGATATTTAAATGCTACATCTAAACCCCAAATCAACAACATTAATTGAGGAAGGCATTTCTACTTACCTGCTCAACTGAACTTCAGACATTTTCGAGAAGATTCTCTGCTGCTCTATTTTAGAACATTAGTTTACATTATAATACACTAGACAGTAGGGAGGGCCAAGGGTTTAGGGCACTGCCTTCATATGACACATGTGATGCTGGCCTGCATTACTACAGGAAAACACTTAAAGGAAAGGTAGTGCCCAGTGTGAAGCAGGAGGGAAAGTTGGAGGCCAGCCTGGGCAACTTATCCAGACCTTGCCCAAAGGGTTGAAGATATGGTTTAGTGGTAGACTATTTGCTTAGTATCATTTAATTCTAGTTCACACGCTCAGTACTGTACAAACCAACAAAAACAAGTAAATAAATATAACAATAAATGTTTAAAATCCTCTTGTTTTCTCAGTGTGGTCAGATGAGGAAAAACATGACAGACTTGCAAATATCAACTTAATCATTGTATACAAAGATGGAGAGTATTTTGTTCATTAGAATAACCAACAAGAAATAGAGGCACTGTTATAATTTAACTAGGCACAGGGAGTTTTAGAAAATGTTAAACGTTGACTCATGAATTTTTCATACCTTACATTGAGTTTGTTATGCTAATTAAATAATAGTGAGATTCAAAATCCCTGGCCTGCTTATTTTAGAGAAACAAGGGAATAATTGTACTAATAGCTGGATAATTATTGAGTGGTTTCTATGACTGATATGTATACATATATATTAACTTAAGGCATATGTAGATAATATATAAGGTATATGTTTGATCTAGTACAAAAGGAAAGGCCTAAGAGGTGCTGGTGTTATTCTTTTTATTCCCAATTCACAAATAGAACATTGAATATGACAGTTCGCTTTCTGTTACTGTAAGAAACAACTGAAATTAACCACTTACGAGGAGGAAAGCTTTCCTGGGCTCAGAGCTTCAATCACTGTTGCTGGGCCCTGCTACCTTTGTCCTGAGACAAGGCAGTGTGTGAGGTGAGAAACGCATGGTGGGGAAGATGCTCACATCATGGCAGCTAAGCCTAAAGATGAAATAAAGTGAAGGAGCTGGGCTCTCTCTACTCCCTTTGAGGGTATGTCCACATTGACTTAACTTCTTCTCCTTGGCACTAAATCCTAAAGACTCCACTAATCTTCCAATAGCATATTAGATCCCAAGCCCCAGCTGTTAACTATTTTCTCACAAGGTACATGCGTGTGTGTGTGTGTGTGTGTGTGTGTGTGTGTGTGTGCATGTGTGTGTGTGTGCATGTGTGTGTGTGTGGCGTGACAAATTTCTCACATAGGACACCGAGAAAGCGTGTCCACTGCTCATTTAATCGTACCTGAGTTGCTAAATTGTATTCTGTGATCAAACACTACCTCTCTGAAACTTGCAACCACTAAATATAGGTGCCTAAGGCTCTCCAAAAAGTTAAAAACACTGTACAAATGTTGGTTCTACTAATTTTACTGGCTTGAAGTAGCATTCTTTTAAAACAGTCCCTAAATAGACGATATTGATACCCCCAATTCGGAGCTGAGTTTTGCCCCACCAAATAACACTCAGCATGAATTGCTGTTGGAACACCTTACGTAATTTTCTCCTAACCCTTCCAAAGCCCAAAATATTACTCTATGATGTCAGCCAGAAAGATGATATTAGAGAGGAAAAAAGGTTTTATAACTATTTTTACTAAAAACAATAACTCTATCAAATCACCTACCATTTGAGGGTGAAGTCGCTTTTTCAAATCAAATGCATCATCCAAGAACAAAGTCTCATGACGAAGGCATGCACAACAAAAGCACAAAATCTCCCAAGAATGCTTTCCAACAGGACCACTAACATGGTGCCTCAAGCAAGAATCAAGCTGGTACCGGGACACTGCTTCCATAAGAAAACTACAGTATCCACCCAACTGTGTTCTTTTCCTATGTTTTTCTCTTTTAAAAGTTCACAATGCTTGAATAATCTTATCTCAGACATTTCTCTCAAGTGGATCCATTCTGTGTTAAAACTCTAGAGTGGTCTCACCCTTCTGTTCAGAGCCTCTTGGCAAACAGTTGGCAACTAAGCTATGCTTGAAGTCAGAGCTGCAAGCTGACCCGGTGAACTCTCACCTCGCCCCATGCCCCCAACATTTAATATCCTGAGCTACAGGACAGCGAATGATGCTTGTGTTAGAAACAACCAGGACAAAGGTCAGCTGCTGAGGAATGTCCCCAGGACCCTGCTCAGCCAGCTCAGTGGGGCTGATGCAGAAGGGCGTGATGAGAACCAAGACCAAGGCCTGCAACTGTAGGAGCCCTGTTATCCGAGCCAATGTAAACACCGAACCACAAATACTTCCCCTTCCTCCTCCAGGATCCAAATGTCAATTGCTTCCAGCTTCAAAGTTCGGAATCTCCACCACACCTCCCTTTGATTCAGACTTGCTTGGAGAGAGAACAACAGGCCTGACTCCATCTGTGTGGTAGAGGGTTTGCTAGCTGAATAATCAGAAGATTCAAGGCGTGCCCCAAACCTGGATCTCTAATTCACCCTAGAGAAAAATCTGGCCATCTACCAAACGACCACACAAACAACAGGTCAACCTCACAAAAGGCCATCCTCTAGGTGGGTGGGACCCAAGACAGGCTTTCCTGGGCCAAATATGCCACAGTACGGAGGCTGATGGCCTCGAGTATAAGGCCACCACCTGGGAACAGGAGCTGAAGGACAGAGCAGCGTCTCAGTTTTTCCTTGCTCTCCTTCCCAGTCAGCACAGTCTTTTGGCCAACCACACTGGACCATATTTTACCACCCCTTTTTTATTAGCAAACACATCCCAGCCCTTCAGTGTAAAAGCAGCTGACCTAATGATCCACTGTGATCAGTCAGCCAAGCACTCAGCCGGCTCCAAGTACTTTTTGGCTTTGGTATGAGTGGTCTGAACAAATATTTTCGGTCATCTATATTAATCTACATCACGTGACTCTTCCTGGGAAGACGTAAAGAAACAGCTACTCATGCCAGAAAGGGCACTGACAGACCAAAGGAACAATCCAATCCAGGTCCAGCTTAGAGAGCCAATGAGTTTATTGGGGTTACTTATAGAAGCATGGGAGACTCTTGGATAGCTGCATCACCGAAAAGTATTACTCCAAGTATAGATGACTCATGAACAGCTGTGCCAGGGGAGTCCCAACTCCCAGCCACCTTCCAACTCATATACTTTAGCGCAGCCACTGCACATACCCCACAAGACCATGGGGAACTGAAGCAGGATTATGTTCAGCTGGAGGGACAGAAAGGCAGGGTGACTGGACTCTCAGAGGACAGTAAGTGATCTTACCCTCTGCCCTCAAGGAAGGAATGTTGACAGCCTCAGTACCATTACTATAGACTTAGCCTGCACTACCAGGTTCTACTTACTTCATCGCCATGACTGTAAAGTCCTTGGTAGGTTACTATAGTTACTGCTTGGTGGTGACTATGGTCCTCTTATGTCCACAGGAAACAGCTCCATCCTGTTTTCTGTTATTAGAACAATACACAAAGCAAGTAGGCCAAATATCCAGAAAGCATGGCACTTGCCCTGAGACGGGATCCCTTGGTTGTATCATGTGATGGTGAATGAATGGCCTTATGGTAGACTACATGAGGGAGGGAGATATCACAGGATGAAGTCAGGGACAGTTGGGGTTCAGATTGATCTTTTAGAGCAACCATCCTATGAGAACTAACAAGGATCCCATCGTTTCTCTGAGGAGAGCAGCCCCTCTCCAACTAACCAACTCCAACCAGGCACCACCTATTAAAGGTCCCCAACATTACTCTATGTGCATGAATGTTTTATCTGCATACATGTCTGTACACCACATTTGTATGGTGCCTGAGGCCAGAAGGAGGTATCAATTCCCTGTGACTGGAGCTACAGACAGCTGTGAGTCTGCCACACGGGTGCTAGGAATGGAAGTCTGGTACTCTGGAAGAACAGCGGATGCTTTAACCACTGAGCAGTCTCATCATCTCTTGTGCATTTTAAGAGTTATAACACTTAAGCCCAACACTTGCCTTTGCAGTCTAAGATCTCTTCTCTTACCCTGCTCCAGTCACCATGACTCCAGCTCCACACACCAAAGGACATCCACCATGACTTTTTAGGTGCATTCTAGCTAGGTCTGCCCAGCCTCCACTGCTTTTTGTAGCACTTGTTGTTTTGTGCTGGTAGAGGAGGGGAACATAGGAGCAGAATCCTTTAAACACAAAGTTGGGCAACACTCATTCTGGTGGCGCTTTCCATCCCCCCATGCCCCTAGTCCACTCTGTCTCCAACCCTGCCTTTCTTTGCCCTGCTCTGATTGTGGCCTCATTTCCATAACAGGCTTTTGTGTTGTTTTTCCCGCTCCCGGGCCATATTTTCGTGATACATAATTTCCCTCGGGTTCATAGGTTGGAATCTGACCTCTGTTTTCACAGGGCTCTGTTCCTGGCAAGGAATAGAGGGCTTTTTTTTTTTTTTTCTCTTGTGAGAGCAACTTGCAGCTCATTGGTGGCCACTGCAATGACTGCACTGACCCTTCCAGGCACTGGTGCTGATCCACAGGCTAGCGCCCCCCAAGTTCCTTTCAAAAGTGAGAAAATGCTTGGTCACAGCCTCCCTAGCATTCATAGACGAATGAGAAGTGTATGCAGAGGAGAGGATGCAGATTTTAGGGTCTGCTGGGCCTGGATTGCAAGCCTGTTTTAATCACAAACTTGCTGAGCGGCAGGGGAAGGACTTCGGGAGCCTCGATTTCTTCATCTGTGGAGGGGGAAGATAGACACCCATCCCCCCCTCCACCCTTGACCTTGACCCTCTGTCCGGGGCCTCTTTATTTCCCGTTTCTCTGCTGTAGAGGTATTTTACCGTCCCCGTGCTTCAGGAGCAGTTGTGATAAAGCAGGTAGGTGGTTTAAGACATAAGCCAGCAGGTTTACTGTTCTTTTTACACATTTATCTGTATGTGCATCCTTTCTCAGGCTACTCTTCTCCAAAACCTTTCCAGACTTGTTCCCAATTCAGAGCCAGCCTGGTTTAACTCTTACTATTCAGGCTTTAGTTTACATATCATTTACATATCCTCAAAGAATCCATCTCCACCCACCCCTCACCATACTACCTTAAACACCTCTCTCTGAACCACTGGGTAGTCGGGTATTTCCATAGGTTAGTCCCATTTCTTATCACTTTGTGTCCTGCCCTAGGATGTCCCATCACTGTGGCTTTGTCTAGTTCCTTAGTCTCTTCTGTATGATGGTTTCTCAGACTTTGCTTGTTTTTCATGACCTTGGCAGCACTGAGGGTGTGGATTCAGGAGTTTATAAACCGTTCTTTAATTTGCATTGTGTCCGGTGCATTTACCGAGCTGAAGTTATGGGTTCTCATCACGCCTCCTCAAGGGTACTGTATGGCTGCCCATCTGACCTGTCCATCTGACCTGTCCATCTGACCTGTCTATCTGACCTGTCCATCTGACCTATCCATCTGAGCAGTCCATATTGAAGCTGACCTTGAACATCTGGCCATGGCCAATTTCCCCTTGTTTCTCTGCTGTAGAGCTATTTTCCCTTCTCCATGTTGGTCTCTTCAGAAATTAGTCGCCATGTGCAGAGGAGCTAAGCTCCTTGAATAGGATTCTTCAAAAGAAAAGAATTGTGAAAATTCTATGTGGGATAACTATTTTCTTGTTTATTAATTTATTTATATAATTTTTACTATTTACCCTTTGTTTTAGATCTGTAACTTAAACCACTGGAGTGGGTTATCTTATTGTTCAAACTACTCCAGTTTTGAACCCAGGGAACTCCTTTAGTTTAGCTCTTGTGTTCCTTTAGTAATACAATTAGTCGTGTTTGTATACGTGACAGATGTGTCTGCACATGAGTGTACAAGCACACATTTCAGTCCTTTCGCAACTATTAGATTTCCCCAGGCACATCTCATCTATCTATGTCTAAACCGTAAAACCAGCCATTTCTCCTCAGAGCTCCAATTCTTCATATTGGATATTAAGAATATTAAAAATAGTACATGCCGCTGTACTCACTGCCACTGGGGTATCTTAGCATCAAGCAACCCACAGACACATACACACTGATACATAGCACTAGATGTATTCTTTTATATATAAAGATTTTTAAACTGTTTTTATCATGTGTAGGTCTGTGGGTATAAACATAAATACTCACCATGGAGGCCAGAGGAGCTGAAGTTACAGGCAGTTATGGAACTGAACTGACGTGTACAGGAGGAGAAGCAAGAGCTCTTAACTGCTGAGCCATCTCTCCAACCCCATTAGTTTATATTTACATTGCAGTAAGCAAAGCTTGTACTTCTGTATTGACATTGACCATGAACATTGGACTGAGGTAGCTTTTCCCATGTTTCTCCATTCTACATATGGCTCTCTATAGATCTTAGGAAAATTTATAAATACATAATGAATATATATATGTATATACATACATATATATTCAGATCTCCCTCTTTATATATATTATACACACAAAAATTCTATGCAAAGCTCTCTGTATATATTATATAAGGTTTATATAATATATAATATAAATCAATAGATTATAGAAAATTTTTGTAGAATTTCATATAGATGAAATCTTGCAATATTTGGTCTTTTACTGGTTTCTTTCACTTAGCAGTCTGTGTTTCTGTAATTGTGTCTGATAGCTCATTGCTGAGGGATAGCAGTAGCAGTTAGTGGTCTAGGAAGACTAACCATATGTTCTGTTCTACATGGAGTAGTCCTTGCTCATACCTGGTAGGCTTGCATCCTACTCATAGTATATTAAGGCAAAGTGTGTCAACTTACATGGTGAGTTATTTTGCCATCTTGGTTCTAGGCCATGAGATCACATCATAGAACAATTCCAAGTTTCTTGGTTCATGTTATTTACATTCTAATAAGCATCAGCAGACAGTAAATTAGCAGAGGGATTTCTTGTAGTGCCACAAGGAGAAAGGAAGAAAGTTGGAACGGACCTAAGTAATCACAGCATTCTTAGTGAGTCATGGCAGGAATCAAGACCTTGTAAGGAAGTAGGGGAAAAACCACCCCTGAGCAGAAGCAACAGCAGATGCAGGACCCTAACCCAAAGAAAAGTGGTCATATCTGATGGAGAGACCAGACATGCCATGAGGTTGATTAGACCAACCATGCTAAGCCAACTTGGACCTTTTCTACAGGTCCCGAGAAACCACCCAGGGGTCTTAAGCTGAACAGCAACACTCAGACTCTAAGCAGATCACTGTGCCTCCATGGGAAAAAGACTAGAACACACATGCCTGAAAGAGGGAAACCAGTGGGGACCTGCCACTTTGGCCCAAACAAGAGGTAATGGTGCTTTGAACTTCCACAGTATTGGAGAGAAGCAGATCGAGTCCAGCTAGGTTTTTGTAGATACTCTGTTGAATCAATTAGACAGATGTTAAGGACAGAAGGAACTGATCAAAGATTCCTTTCTAGATTATGATTCATTCTACTGAATGGCAGAATCTCTTTTTACTGGGGCAAGTGAAGAATTGATATAGTTTAATAGGTAGCAGCTCAAAGGGGGGGGTTTGTTTTTGTTTTTTAAGCATGTTAAGTGGAAAACATCTACCATGGATATCAAACAGACAGTTAGACCTACGAGTTGAGAGAAAGAGTTTAGAGCTGAGAGACAGCTTGGGCATCCTCATTATATTATATTTAAAACTATGGGTCTCTGCAAGTTTTATAATGCAGAGAATAGAGGTAGAAAAAATACATAGTAATAAGCCCTGTAACCCTAATAGTGTTCAGTCAGAGAGTAGAGGAGTCGCCAGGAAATCAGGGGGGTAAATAGAAACTGGTCTCATCAAAACAAATGACATTTTAAGAAAGCCAACTGAATGCTGAAGAGGTGGCCAGAGGTCCAGAGTGCTCGCTGTTATTTCAGAAGACTTGAGTTCAATTCCCATGTCAGACAACTCACAAACTGCTGTGAATCTAGCTACAGAGAATCCAGTTCCTCTGGTCTCTAGAGCACACTGGCTCACTCACAGGTACACACACACACACACACACACACACACACACACCTACAAGCAAATTAATTTTAAAAGAAAGATAATTAGCACTCATTAAGATAATGAACTTCTCAAGCCAGGAGGAGGAGACCTTAAGCTTTGCAAAGGGAAACTGTGCACACAATCTTCAGAAAACAGTTTCCTAACAAAGGCCCAACATGGAGACAAACCAATAAAGCTAATCAATAAAGCTAATCAAGACCGGCAAACATTTTGGGTAAAAGAGAAACTTATAAAATCTGTGACAAGCAAAAAAATGCTGCTTATGAATGGCTGTGCTGTAGAAATCAGGGGGACACAGGCAAATAAGGTAGTAAACGGCCCCTGAAATACATCTGCTGTCTCTGAGGGAATAGCTAGTGACAGGGGACACACGTGTACATGTGTCGATAGGAAAAGAGGGGCTGGTGAGATAGTTCCCTTGCAGGCAACCCAGGTTTAGTTCCAAGCATGCACATCATCTTGCTCATAATTCCTTATATCTTCAACTGCAGGGCATTAGTGCTCTTCTGGCCCCTGTAGACACTTGCACACAAGGGCAGAATACATTCACACCGACTCATACATATAAATAAAAAACAAAACTTTAAAAATAAATAATATAAAAGTGAAAGAAAGAATCCAGTTAATAATTTGAGTAAAAGCATACAACTATTTGTTTTTAAAGGTTCGTAATAGAGAACTCTCCCAAAGACTTCTTTTGTTGTTCTTGTTTTTTTGAGGCAAAGAGTTTCTTTGTGTAGCCCTGGCTGCCTGAATTCACTCTGTAGGCCAGGCAGTCCTCATACTCAGAGGTCTGACTGCCTCTGCCTCTCAAATGCTGGGATTAAAGCTGTGCACCACCACAACCGGCTCAGAAGACACTTTTAAAGTATCAATAAAATGGAAAATTTATAACTGGGTAGTGGTGACACACACCTTTAATTCCAGCACTCCAGAGGCAGAGGCATGGAGATCTCTGAGTTCTTGAACTCAGTTTGGTCTACAGATTGAGTTCCAGGACAGCCATTGTTGCGTGGAGAGAAATGCTAAAAGAAGTGGGAAAAGGAATGAAAAATATGTTCTAGAAACCCACATCTTAAATTGGGACATTTTAAAGTATAAAGACCAAAAGTAGTATTTACAAAGTTTTCCAGAAATAAAAACTAAACCGGGCCCAGTGAGGTGTCTCAGAGGCTAAAGGCTTCTGTGCCAGCCAACCTGAGGGCAATCCCAAGGACACACCTATCACAGAGAACAAACACCTGCAAGTCATCCTCTGACCTCCACACGTGCCACGAGAGGATGCATTGCCTCTGAAGAAATGAGAACCCATCTGACGCCAGACTTAAATCACAGCACCAAAGGCAGATGGTAATAGAGAAATATTTTCAAAATGTTGAAAGAAATTATCTTGAAGCCTAGACTTTTCTATCAACAGCGACATCCTTTTACATGTAAGCATGTAATAAAGCTATTTTGTGCACACACAGCTTTGCTGCAAATATCTTGTTGGAAACACTCCGGAGAACACATTCAAGCCAGAAACACAGTCAATGAACCGGTGTTGTATAACATAAATGAAGAACCGTAGATTTCTCCAATTTTAAATGCCAACTGGAATTAAAATTCTAGATTATATCAACAAAACAAAGATGTGGGATAGGAAAGTGAAAAAAAAAGACAATTTTAGGTGTACACTGACATGCACAAATCCTTATGAAAAAGTTAGCTGAGCAGAGTCAATGCATACATTCTGACAGCTGCAACATTAACAATTTATTTCTGTTGTTTATTACCTTACAGAGAGATGTAGAGACAAACACTAAATTATTATTTAAAAGTCTTTCAAAGAATTGGAAATAAAAGTTGATATCTGTATCTGCATTTTTAAGATTTACTTTTAGTTTATGTATATGAGTGCTTGATTGTATGTATGTATATGCACCAATTGTATGGTCCAAAGGAAAGCATTGGAGCCCTGGGCCAGGAGCTATGGACCACCATGTGGGTGCTGGGAACCAAGCCAGGTCCTCAGCAAGAGCAACAGTGCTCTTAACCACCGAGTCTCTCTCCAGCTCCCCGAAACATCCTTATCTTCATAAAATCCACAAACAAACATTACATAAAATGTTTGTATGTAATTTTTGGAATTTTATGAACACACCTCTTTTAAGACATAAAGCACACATTTTCCCCATTATTTGTGCTTTAAACAGCATTTGCTATAAAATGTTGACGATTAGAAAGGAAACAAATCAAAATTACCATTATTTGTCTGTCACGTCTATGGAAAATCTAACAGGATCCGTTAGAAGAGGTGTGAGCCCGGAGTCAGACTCCTTCAGTGCTAAGTTGATATAATCTAGAACCAACTGGAAATAAAGTAGAACAGGTTATGGTGGCACATACCTTTAATCCCAGCACTTGGGAAGCAGAGGCACTCAGATCTCTGTGAGTTTGAGGTCAGCTTGGTCTGCATAATGAGAATGATCCTGTCTCAAAAAAAAAAAAAGGAGGAGGAGGAAGAAGAAGAGGAAGAAGAAGTTAGAAAAGTAGAGACAATAAAAAATGAACTGAAGTGACTACATACAGAATGGGAGAAATCTTGGACATGTTCATGTAATAAAGGATTGATATCTAGAAATATATTTTTTAAGAAAAACTCAAAAAGTTAACCCCAAACAATATATAATCCAATCAGTTACTGAGATAAACCAAGCATGGTGGCACACATCTGTCATACCACCAGTGAGGAAGTTGAGGCAGGAAGTTTGAGGTTAATCTGGATTATACGATAAACATGAGACAAGCATGGGCTACATAACAAGAGCCTGTCATAATCAAGCAAATACCTATTTAAAGACTTGAAGAAATACACATGACCAATAAATATATTTTAAAATGCTCAACTACTTTAGCTATCAGGGAAATGCAAATCCAATATACCCTGAGGTCCAGCTCATGCCAGTTAGCTATCAACACAAAAACGAAAGGCTGAGGAAGACGTGGGGATAGTGGGTGTCTTAGTTCCTGTCCATTGCTGTGAAGATTCACCATGATCAAGGAGTTTTTATAACAGAAAACACTGAACTGAGACCTTGCTTACAGTTGTAAAGAGTCCATTATCATCATTGTGGGAAGCAGGCAAGAATGGAGCTGGAGCAGTAACTGAGAGGGAGAGAGACAGAGAGAGGAACAGAAACAGAGACAGAAAGACAGAGGGGGAAAGGGGATGGAGGGAGGGAGAGGGAGAGACTGAGTGTGCCTAAGAGAGGGTGTGGGCTTTTGAAATCTCCAAGACCACTCCCAGGACACACCTACAACAAGCCCACACCTCCTAATCTTTCTCAAACAGTTTTACTCCCTAATAACTAGGCATTCAAATATATAAGTCTGTGGGGGTTATTCTTATTCAAACCACCTCAAAAGGTAGGAAGGTAAATTATCCTAGCTATTATGGAAATCAGTATGGAAGGTACTTAAAAATTAAGGACAGACCAAACATGATCTAGCAGGACCTTCCTCGGCATATACTTGAAGGAAGTAGGTTTTCTTACAGTTGAAAAAACCGCATGTACTCAATTATGGTGCTAGTCACAGTAGCTAAGATAGAAAATCAACCTAGGAATCTATTAATAAATAAATGTATAAAGAAATGGAAAACATGAATAAAATGGATTAGTTTGGGTCCATAATCAATGGAACCATGTCATTGGTAGGACAATGAGTACAACTGTTAAGTGAACTAGGCTAGACATGTTTTATGTCATGTGTGGAAACTTAAAATGTTGACATGAATGTTGAAGAGACTAACACAGAAGGGGGAGGGGAGCAAGGATGGGGAGATGGGGGAGAAGCACAAGAGGATACTAGGGAAGAGAGGATCTGAACAACGCATGATACATGCATGTGTGAAAATGTCACAAGGAAATGCATTCATGTGTGCAGGAAATATGAGTTAATAATCAAAGGAGCATGCAAATATACAACTGTTAACACTACAAGGGAAAATAATACAAATTTCCAGGTAGTAAGAGAAGACTTATAAACGGTTCAAAGTCACTCTAAGCTATGTCACGAGTTCCAGGACATCCTGGGCTGCATCACAAGATCCTGTTTCAAAAAAGAAACTGAACAGTCCGTATCATGATGATGAAATTATGAATGGCTTAAAAACAAAACAATGACCTAAAAAAATAAAAATCCTTCTATGAAGTCATAGCAGTCTCTCAGAGAAACCCGTAAGACTGTATTCTTGAATGCATCAATTCCATAACAAGAATTTTGTACAACACCATGTGGCAGAAGCTATGCAGAGGGATACTGCTTGCTGAGTTCTGAAAAATTATAAAATGTTAAAAATAAGGCAGCAATCAACCACCAGCAGTTGACTCATTCATGGCTTATGGAAATGACAGAGGGTACAATAGTTTATTCTCTTTGCTGTTTTTCTCATGCCAACTTAAGGAAGGTTTATTTCAGCTCAAGTTTGGGGTTACAGTGGATCATGGCAGGGAAGGCTATGCAGCAGGAGCAGGCTGGATGGTCACCTTGCATCCACAGTCAGGAAGCAGAGAGAGATACACAGCTTGCTTTATCCTTTTTTTAATTTAACCTAGAGCTCCACCCCAAAGGATGGTTGCATCCATATTCAGGATGGGTCAATCTCCATTAAACACTCCTATCCACATACCCAGAGATGTGTCTCTTGGGTGATTTCAAATCCATCCAGCTGACACTCAGGGTGAACCATCACACCATTGAAAGTTAAGTTCTATCAAAAGTGCCTAAACAATAAAAATATTCTAAAGATATCTAGAGAAAGAAAGCACATTAGAAGATTCTATATTACCAAACTGCAAAGAAAACAAAATCTAAAAGAATATATGCCAAAACATTAAAATATTTCTGTTACAGAAGGGACCTTATAGATGATTTTAATTTCAACTTCATACTTTCCACCACTGCAAATTTGCTGCATGAACATATACTTGTTTATGATAAAAATATGTCATACATTAATTTTATAAATTACATTGGAGAAATGGAAATATAAATTTATTGTCTCCTTCCTCCAATGTATTGATATTTAAATGTATTCAAGGAAAACAGTATGAGGAAACATTAATAATTTATATATAGTGAGCCTGGTGCAGTATAAGGATTTCACCGGGCTTCTATTTTTATTCCAGTCTACTAATTGGCACAGGTGTTCTAGCTGGAACCAACAGCCCTGAATTCCAGCTATGGATCCAATGGCCCAAACTCTTCAGATTTGCTCAAGCAAGTCGAGTTGCTCATCATCGTGATTATACTGGGAAGATGGGACTGGGAACACTGGATTTCCATGTGTCAAGGACATTAATGCATACTTAATTCAGTCTGGCACGTTCAGTGTAGTTATCAAGAAGTTCCTGGTGGGAGGGTGGGTGAGTCTGCGAAAACAACCGGAGGATCGTTATTCTCAAGTTCTTCATCCACTCCTTTGTCTCCAATATGGTTTTTATTTTTATGATTATGTATTAAGCCCATATAAGTTGTCACATGAGAGGCTAATTACTTGGAGACAGTGAAGACAAAGAAAATATAATCCCCAACCCATGGAAGTCTTGAATATGTGAGTATGTATGTATGTATGTATGTATGTTATGTATGTGTATGTATATGTATGTATGTATCTGCATACGCACGTGTATATATAATTAGCCCTCCTCTTTCATACCCGAGTGTCCCAGCAGATTCAAACAATGTGGATAGAAGTTACTAAAAAAATAAAAAATTATTTTTAAAAGTAGGAGCTGGGGTGCATCTCAGTCAGCAGAATGAGTGACTGGCATGGATGAAGTTCTAGGTTCAGTTCCCAGTGCTGAGTAAACTGGGCATGGTAGTACATGCCTGTAATCCCGGCACTTGGGAGGCAGAGGCATGTGTATTAGAAACTCCATGTCATCTTCAGCTACCTTGTGAGTCTGAGGCTGGTATGGGCCACATGAGATTGTCTAAACATAAATATGTAAAGAATATAACAACTACTTACATAGTATTGGACAGTATAGATAACCTAGAGGTAATATCAAGTATATGTGAACACAAAGGGAGGCATGTGCAAATATTAAGAACTATCTTATGCAAGAGACTTGAACATCTGCAGGTTTTAGTGTCCTTCCGAAGAGACCTGCAACCAAGCCTCTGGGGACACAGGGCACAGCTATAATGGACTAGTTGCACCCAGGTGAGAGGTGACGCTGTGTGACCTGAGGATACAAGCATGACAGCAGTCTCTCTGTGTGACAGCTGGAGAGAGTGACACTATTTCAGATCCTGCCTTTCTTCATCCCAGTGTTCCCACGTGCCTCTTGCATTCTTCTCCGTTCCTGAATTTCTCCATCAATGATCCCCATCTCTTCATCCATTCAATCTGGCTTTTTTCCCCCTGTAAATTGTTTAACATATGTCTTTAATGTGAAGGAAAACTTTCCTTTTATAATCCTTTAAAACACAATTTACCACTTACACATTCTGGGATTTATAAAGTCTAGAGGAGTAAAAATATATAATGACATATCAAAAAGGGACACTGGCACATTTAACACTTTTAACAACCTCTATTTTAAGAATTTCGGGAATTTCAGCATCATGGATCCACTCATTCGTTTTCTATGTCTTTGAGTCGCACGTTCCGGCTTCTTTCCAGTTTCTATAATGTTTTGCTGTGCGTTGACCACTGGGTTTAAAAGAGCAACAGGAATCAAAGGAAATGAGCAGGTATGAGCTGGGGGGAGGCTGGACGGCTCAACGCAAACAAAAACTACTCGGGGGCAGGCTGTTGCATGCATTTCTCCAAAAGGCATTGAGATTTGAATGTGAGGGACCAAGGGAGATTGGACTCTGACCGAGCTGAAGCCTCCACTTCCTGGTCCTATCCTCCCTTTGTACATTCTCATCTCCATGGTCTCCACTATGTTTCTCTCACTATGATGGACCATGTTCTTTTAAACATGAGCCAAAACAAATCCTTCCTCCATTAAGTGGCTTCTGTCACACACTTGGTCACAGAGGTGAAAAGTAGCTCAGACAGAGTCTCTATAATAACTCCTTATAGTGGTACAGTCAAATCTTAAAGAAAGACAACTGTGGGCATAATAAGAATTCATAGTCAGGGCTGAACTGATGGCTCAATTGGTAAAAGCCAACCAGACTACCTAGCCAAAAAGATGATCCCAGGTTCAGTAAGAGACCCTACCTGAAAAAGTAAGTTGGAGGGTGATCAGGAAAGATATCAGAACATCATAGACTTCTGGTCCTCCACAAGTATGACATATAGATCACATACACAAACTTTTACACATATGCACACATACCCACATGAATATATGCATATATCTCCACATATATACACTCACACAGACACAGGCACACACAGAGACACTCTCACACACATACACACTCATGAACACACACACACACACACACACTGAGGAGTGTGAGATAATTCTAGAGTCAATGAACTGAGAGGTGTTATGGTTTAAATGTCTTGTCCCACCATACACACATGCTCATGTGGACAGCTTGTTCCAGAAGAATGGAGCTCTTCTTCTGCAGTCACCGACAATGCAGAAGGAGGAGCTAGCTGGAGGTAGCCAGTGACTGGAAGCATGTCCTTCAGACATATCTTTGCCTAACCCTCTTCTTGACTCTGTTTCCTGATTGCCAAGAGGTGAATGGCCTCCTCCATGCCTCAGGCCCACAGCAATGGAACCAACCTCCCATGAATCAAATCCTTTGGGACAATGAGCCCAGATAAATCACTCCTCCTTTAAGCTATTTCTTTTCTTTTTTTAATATTTTATGTGCACTGGTGTTTTGTCTGCACGTATATCTGCACCACATGCATTCAGTGCCTGAGAAGGCAAGAAGAAGGCTTCAGATCCTCTGGGACTGGAATTACTGAAGATGGTTGTGAATAGCCATGTGGGTGCTAGGCATTGAAGCCAAGTCTCTGCAAGAGCAGCCAGTGTGCTTAACCACTGAACAATCTCTCCAGCTACCTTTAAGCTGTTTTAAGAGATATTTGTCATAAGAAAGAAAAAGGAGTGACAAGAGAGTTGAAAATTCTTCCCTTATTCTAATGTAGAAGCATATTGTGTCCTATCTCAAGCACCGACGTGAGCAATTCTTTGTGATGCCACACTTCAGTGGCCATTGAAGGACAGGAACAGGTCAGTTAATGGGTTAAACGCAGGTAGAGAGCAGAGACCAGTAGGTAGAGACCTTGCAAGCTAAGGTAAGAGATGACTCATTGCATGGGATGCTATGTTCTAACTACAACCACCAGCAGAGCTCAGTTCTAAGATCTGGCTCCAGAACTGAACAACTAGCAGAGCAGAGAAGCACATCTTCCATGCCTCCCTGCTGTCAGGGTTTCCCTGTGTTTCCACTGACTGGCCTAGTACAGAACACTGAAGACCCATGAGCTCGACTGTTAACGAATGCATGCTTGGTTTTAATGCACTGGGCCAGAAATGGAAGAGGCATTCGGAGACAGGTGATAATACTTATCATGCAACAATCAAGCCCCTCACACACTGAAATGTTGGATTTATAATCCTATGGCTCAGCAACAATCAAGTAATGCAAATATGTTATTGATATCAAAACAAGACGAAAGCCATCAGGATGAGGCGGGAAAGAAATAAAGATGTTTGAAGTCACTGCCAATGTTTAAAGATTTTGAAATCTAAAATTTTGCTTTTTTTTTTCCAGGTTCAATAGTCAATCCATCAGGAGCCGAAATAATTTGAGCTTCCAATTTCCCGATGAGGGTCCTTCTAGAAGCCCTGGGTGGGCATTTCCACCATATCACTTACTGCTTGTCTCGTGGCATTTAAACTGGTAACATAAAACCCAGGGAAGGGAGCCGGTTTTTAATATCCAAACCACCAAGTCTAAATCTGGGTTTGTGAGCCTCCAAGGCTTCATTAAAGGAAAGGATAATATCAGCTTAGACCTCACCTCAACCACGAGACATCTGAATTCTGATTTATGATCTAGGCTGGACCAGCATAAGCAATCAAGAAGTCTCATGTTCCGTTGCTTTTCAAAAGTGTAAAGTAATAGTCAAAGAACCAAACTTTGCTCAGTTGCTGATGGGTTAGCCATGGGGTCATGGAGGTAGCTGGAGGTCAAAGGAAAAGTCCAGGACAAGCTGTTTCTTTTTCTTGAATTTGTCACGGGATGACGAAGTGATAGCATTTATATTCCTCCAACTTTCTGAGAGTCTCAGGCGACAAAGAACAATGTTCCCTGCATTTTGAGACCTGCTTTATGTCTCCTCAATGGAGGGGTGCCTGAGGCCAAGGGGACATGCCTGTCTTAACGCAGGAAACAGGATACAGCGATGATAGAAAGTACACATGAACTGTTATACAAACTCCTTGGAGATGGCGATCCCTTCCAACTATGATTGCACACACCTGATAAAAACTCCATTCAGTTTTTAAAGGGTCATTTTAAAAGTTCTGCTGGGGGGAAATGAGTAAGTGGGCTGTCCTGGGTAAGAGTCAACATGCTTAAAGGTAAACAATATCTTACAGTATAAAAAGTATTTTCACATGCACACTCTAATTAATTCAGAGCCTTTCTGGGGCGGGTGTGTTTTTTTCTATAGAAACACATTCAGGTTTTGGATGGCCTTGAACCCAAGTACCATGGCCCAAAGCACTTTCTCTGGCCTGCTTGACACGGAATACAGTGAACCAAGCTTGAGGATGCCACATAGATGTCCTTCTAGGATATCAACACAGTATAGTTACATGGGGTTAGAGTTGGGCAAGTCGTTAAGAAAATACAACTTGACCTTTTAATTGCACCTATAAGAAATGAAGATTTCAAGCGTGACTTTGCAGAGCTGGGAATATGGCTCAGTTGGTAAGGACCTGGGTTCAACCCCCAGCACCCACAGAAAGATAGGGCTTGTTCTCTACCTAAGTGTTCCACACTTGTAATCGAGCACCAAGAAGGTGGAGACAGGTTGGTTTTGGAGGCTCATTGACTAGTCATACTAGCCTAGTTGGCAAGATCCGGTCTCCAGGCAAACTTTATCTCAAAGAGTAAGTGGGGGCTGGAGAGATAGTTCAGCTATTAAGAACATGTATACAACCATGAGGATGGAAGTTCAGTTCCCAGCCCATAGAGAACAAGTCAGACATCCCATGAATTCGTGCAACTACAGCTCCAAGTGATTTGATGCCCTATTTGGTTTCCATATGTAGCATGCACAGGTGCACTCACTTGCACATACATTCATGCCTACATTTCCTTGACGTGATTGAGTCCATATTTTGGGAGGGGGTGGGTCTGTGTAGCTGGCCATCCTGGATCAGGCTGGTCTTGAACTCAGAGATTCACCTGCTTCTGCCCTCCCCCCCCCAGTGCTGGGATTAAAGGGGTGCATCACCACTGGCCTAAAAAGTCATAACTTTTGCGCCATTCTGACAGGTAGGACCTACTTTTATTTCACCAATGTGGAAATTAAGTCCGTGGAGATACTGTGTTCAGTCTGGATCCCACACACCAATAAACAACTATGTTTTTTGAATAGTAGCTTTCAGTGAAGTGCCTTGGGAAGGGCCATGGACTCTGTAAGGTCAAGCCCATGGACTCTGTAAGGTCAAAGAAGGTGAGTTGTCCTACATCAGCCTTGTCCCTTAGGCATCACTTGCCCTTCTTGAGAACAGATTATGTGTATCCCCTTATAGTATTCAATCCAATTCAATTTCTGAATGGGCACGTGCAGCAAAAGGAAATCTTTACCACGTTCGGTACCTCTCGTTATCAAGATGGCCTTTCAGCCTGGGGCTCCCAAAGCATTTAAAAAGGTGTGGCCCCACCTTTTCTACTGATAAGAACTATCTTGGGACCAGGTCCAGCTGAAACCTCCATCTGTACAAAGAACCATGAAAAGTTTATTTTGCTGTCAGTGCACATGACTTTACAAACAAGTAGCTTTTTTTTTTTTTTTCAGGTCAATTAAACTTGTGTTCAATAGAATCGCACCAGAGATGAGAGAGTGGGAATGGGGGTTATTGATTACCTGTTGGGGAGAGGCTCTCCTTGTTGAACTTGATTAAAAATCATTTCCAAATCCAAATTTCCACCATCCCTATTTGCCCTCACCCCTTCCCTCCCCGTCCCCTCCTCCTCCCCTCCCCCCTACCCCTTCCCCTCCCCATCTGTCCCACCTCCTCCCCCATCTGCCCTCCCCTCCCTATCTGCCACCCCTCCATCTGCCCACCCTCCTCATCTGCCCTCCCCTCCCTATCTGCCACCCCTCCCATCTTGCTGAAGATGCTTTGCAAGTGGTAGTGTATTTAATTCAGGGAAAATAACTATAAAGAACAACAGCACTTGATTCAACTAACATTGTGGCAAGGAGTCGTCTTCAATCTAAGTGTTATTTTTTCAGTATGTTAAACCTGGTTGGGTTTCTTGTCTCACAGAAGTCACTTAACCTCCCAGAGCCTCCTTTTCTCGCTCTAAAATGGAGATAATGATGTTTGTCTCACCCAGCCCTGTACCAAATGAGGCTGGCCTCACTTGTTAGTAAGACAATAGTCTCACAACCACAGATAGAATACCCCAGCTACCCAGATCAGCTTCATAGAACTTAATTACTGGACAAATTTGAGCTCACAATACCCCAAATTCTATACATTTTACAGAAAACACGTAGACATATGAATTTCAAAGAAAATGTTGTAGGTTTGGCTGTGTTGCAAGGAAACTAATAGAAATGTCTGTAACAATGACCTAGCTTTATCAATCTCTGCTATAAAACCTCAAATAGTGAGGTTCAGAACTTAGGAAGCTGAGACAGATCGAAGGGGAAGTTTTTGCATAGCCTGGGCAACACTCAGGGCTCAAAGCTAGTCTGGGAGTGAGACTCTGTCTCAGAACAAGGAAACAAAAACACCCCTGAAACCAAAAGCAAACAAAACATTCAAATGTAAAAACAGAAGATCTGTGTTGGATCCTGAGTGTCTGTGTAACCCAAGGACTTCATTCAAGTCTCTGCCTGGTCTCCTCAATGTTGGTGCCTTCCTTAAAGGGCAAGCCTCCGGTTCACTCCAAGTCAACGTGTGGCTGTGGTCATTTTCATTCATGATTGTCATTCTGGGTGGGAGGTTCATTTTACTCATCAAAAACCACAGGAAAAAGACAGCAGACATCAAAGAGATCTAGGCTCCTCTCAGACCTTTGTACACTTTGTACACTCGTGAAAACCCGGTTGTTTCCACAGGCATATTCTCCCAAAATGTCCCATTATGTCCTTGCATTGATCATTTATGATTGTGGAGTTCACACCACTGGATGGCCCTACAGGAAAGACAGAAGACACACCAGCATTTAGCATCTATTCCACGTGAGGCACTGCATTAATTATGTTAGCAAATGTCAATTATGTCCGATGCTTCTTCTGAACACTATGATGAAGAGATAAACTAGACTGTCATCCAAGGAAACTGAGGCACAGAAATGTTAAATGATTTGCTGATAGCAAAGAGCAAAGCTTGGTCTCAGACCAGGCCGTACAGGCTGCAACACCCAGACTCTTCCATTCATCCATTCTGCGCTTCCTATGGGATCACAGGAGAATCAATTTGTATCGTAAGAGAACAACTTCTTGTGAAATGTTAGGTCAAACAAAGACACAAAAGTTCTTATACGAATGATGCTATTCTCCCTAGTTTACTAGTTCCCTATTAGTATCTTCCAAGGCCTTGAGAAAAGGAGTGAAGATCAGTAAGTATCACCTAGTTGACTGAGAGAAGTACCCTGGGGTGCATGGGACAGACTAATTTTTGCTGAATACACTATCTGGAAAATGCTGCCTTTTTCTCCCTTCCTAACTTCCTCACTTCCTTTTTCCTCCCTAAATTACTTCCTCTCTCCCTTTTTTAATTTTCTTCCTTTCTAACCTCCTCCCTTTCCTAATATTTAACTTCCTTCCTCCCTTCTTAACTCCTTCTTTCCTGACCTTTTCTCTCTTCCTAATTTTCTCCCTGACTTCTTTCCATCCTAACTTCCTTCCCTCCCTTCCTTCCCCCTCTCCCTCCCTCACTCCTTCCTTCTTTCCTTCTCCCCCTCTCTTCTTCTCTCCTCACTTCTCTCTTTACCTCTCATTGGGTCTCTCTCTTCCACGTCTTCCTTCCTTCTTTCCCTGTTTAAATGGCACCCTAAAGCTAACTCACGTGCATACTTTATATAAACAGAAAATCAGAAACATTATGACAACACAGTCCTATTGACCAGGAGGAAGTGACTATGCTTTCTGAAGCAGCCAAAGAGATGTTCTACTGAGGGAGACAGACACCTTCCGCCTAGCGTGGCACCTGACTTGTTCTATAAACATGTGCACATATCAGATGAGGGTCAGACACATCCTTCACAGTACAACTCTGCCCAGAAGGTGTAAGAGAAAGAACATTTGTGAGAAGCATGTGTAACCTTCTCATTTAATTGATTAAGCCTTCCAAGAAATCCTACAAGATAAGGACTCTTGATCTCATTTTACATTTATACTAAAGCCACTAAACTTCTTTTTAAAAGTCTCAATAAGGGCTGGAGAGATGTCACAGTGGTTAAGAGCACTGACTGCTCTTCCAGAGGTCCTGAGTTCAATTCCCAGCAACCACATGGTGGCTCACAACCATCTGTCATGGGGTCTGGTGTCCTCTTCTGGTGTGTGTCTGAAGACAGCTACAGTGTACTCATGTACATACAATAAATAAATCTTTTTCAAAAAACAGTCTCATTAAATAGAAATAAATTGAATTTTATCTTTAAATGATTTAAAATGAAAAAATTTTCATTTATAATGACTATACTTGGAGTGCTGATTGCCTTTCCTGTCACCATGAAAAAATCCCTGAGCAAAGGAACCTGAGGGAGAAAATGCAGGCTTGAGACTCACAGCTTCAGGTGATTCAGTCCATTATAACAGCGGAAGTAGTCTGAGAGGGAGGCTCAGTCCATGGAGTGGGAGGGTAAGTCAGCTACGGCTCACACAGCCTAGATGAGAAGGGGAGAGCACAGGCCAGAGCCAGAGACCAGGATAACCATCAAAGGCCCAGCAGTTTTCATCCAGGCTAGACTGTCTCCCATGACAGCCTCACCAACAGAGGACCATATGTCCAAACATGTGGCTTGTGAGGACCTCTCGCCTTAAGCCCCAGCACCTGTCACAGGCCTGCCATGGACACTGGTCTCTGCTCTCACAAGTAAACCACAGGTAGGGCTATTCCCTCCACCTTTCATCCTCAAAAGGTTAGGTTTAGGCAAGCCAAGCAATATTTTTAAAGCTACACACCTGGTAAGAACTGGAGAGCCAGCTTTAACCCAGGCCTCTAGCACTCCAAAGCCATGACTCAGGGCTCTGTGACGTGTATTGACAGAGTGCAACCATACCAGGCATAATACGTGTGGACCAGAAGTTAGTGTGAAAGTTTCCATAGTACCGCGTGATGGCTGACACACAGACAAGCTAAACAGGAAGATAGGCAAAGAGCTACAGGGATCTGTCCGCTGGAGCCTCTCTGAAGTTAAAAACAAACAAACAACAACAAAAACAGGAACTAAAGAACCCACAGAGGACCTAGGGTCAAAGACACTGAAGAGCCCCAGATGAGAAAGGTATTTCTGGAGGTAATTTTGAAGGGATATCTTTAAAGCAAATGAAGGAAAGGAGTTAAGAGCAATGAATTACAGTGTAGGGAAGCAGCTAGACCATGGCCGCATCTGCCTCAGTTTGTCTACACATAAATATGTGTTGTTGTCCCCCAGACAGGACTTCTGGGTTTCAGACTGACTTGATAGGGCCCTGGCAGCTCCACGCACTGCTGAAGGAGAGAGGTAGAATTCCTAAAGCTGCTGCTAGCCTTGAGGCTGACGCTACACTATTTCGTGAGAGAAATAAGATGAGCAGAAGCAAACGGGTACGGAAGCGTGGGGCAGGTGGCAGGAAAGATGTCCGAATGATGGGGAGGAGAGGAAATGTGTAAAGTGCATCTGTACGTGCATATGGCTGAAACTGAAGTTGGATTAGAAATTACTCAGAAGCTAATTAGTGCTGGGAGAGAATCCCTTTGTCACAGGCTTGATCTAAGCACTTTATCTCCGTGAACAATGGGGGCCGGGCTGCACTGCCTTAGGCTAGTGAGTAATGGCCTCAGCCATCTGGGACTGTTCTCCAGGACCTGAACCCATGGGGAGCCTCTCCGGATGGGACTAGCTCCCCATGGAAACGCCTCTGCCACCCCCAGGCCCTTGCCAGTCAGGAGCCTTGATCTTAGCACAAGGAACAAGAAGTCCTAGAAAGAACCTGAAGTTCTTTATCTTAGACCTTCCCTCCTTGGCCTTGCTCTTTCTTATTTTCCTTCTTTTATTTTTAAAGCTGTGAGACAGTAATGGATACTACACTGCTGGTCTTTGAAAGAGGCAGAGAAGAAAGTATTGCAGGTGGAGCTGCTTATGACTGAGCTGACCAAAGAAACGCCAAGCAGCCACTGGTGAGAAATACAGAGAAGAGGAGGGGGAGGGACGAGAACCTTTGCTTTGGCTCACAGTATTAGAGGTTTCAGTCCAATGGGTTGGTCCCATTGTTTTTGGGCAAACAGTGAGGGAGAATATCAGGCCTGAAGTTTGCAGGCGGGGGGACACATGACACAACACAGACTGTTCATCTCATGGCCACCTGGAAGTAAAGAACGGAAGAAGGAAAGAGCACAATCCCACAATCGCCTTCGAAAGTTTCCCCACAATGAGTTACCTTCCTCTCATAGACCCCACCCTTTAGTGCCTCAACCCTCTACCTGCTTCAGTAGTACCATGGATTAGTGAGACACGGACCCTCAGGGGCATGTGATCAAGCCTAGAGCGTAGCCCACATTTGCTTGCTGCTTCCTCCATCCTGTGAACTACTTTACACACATGAACCGTCTTTCTCCCAACAATGATGTGAGTCACGTCCTGTTTTACTCTCGCCCTGAAGTCAAATATAGCCACCCGTAGCTATATAACCTGCAAGAATGAAGTTGGAGTCTTCACATCAAGAATCCTGGGGCTGATTTTCCTAGTCAGTGTAGTTTCTAATTGTCTTCTAAACATTTATTCTTATACTCCAGAAGAGTGTAGCTTTCACCCCTCTTCAAAGAAGCCTCCTTTTGCCATAGGCAACGAGCCACAAAAATCTAAAACTGGTCAAATGCAGAGCTTAAGCTACCATGGGGTCCCACTCCCAGTTCGTATGTCTACAATGCAACCCTACTCTATGTCTCAGAGAATATCAACAAAGAGAGGGTGGGAAGACTGTAAGACCCGAAGGACTAGGACACTTTCAAACTGTATCTTTTATACATGAGAGGGATGCTTCTCCCATGAAATCTCACAACATGGTTGCCTAAATAAGACCTGGAGAACGACCATACCCATCAGCATGCCTTGTGGATGGGGACAATTTCGTAAGGACCCACCCTAGATGAAGAGCTCCAGACAGTCAGTGACACCTAAAAGCTGGAGAATTAAGTTTTCCCAGGGATAAGACCACAAATAGGTTCTCCAGTCCCAATGGTCAGCCCTAAACACAGGTACTCAGTAGCAAAACTAAATAGATTCAGTAGGATATCTCTATGTCTAATACCTATCTATCATCTATATATCTATATCATCTATAGCTACCTATAGAGATCTATACTTATCTATACATAGATAAATATAGATCAGTCTATCTATCTATAGCTATTTGTATCTATAGGTATACACAGAAACATGAGAATCATGGGACTTGATAGCCACTAGCCCAGCTCCATGTGAAAGATCCTGGAATGAGGTTGTCTCCCTCAGGCTGCTGCATGGAATGCAGAGGCACACACATCTGTACACTTGCAGATATATATATATATATATATATATATAGTGTGTGTGTGTGTGTGTGTGTGTGTGTGTGTGTGTGTGTGTGTGTGTATGTGTATATATATATATATATATATGGGGTGAGGAGAGAGGGATGGGAGGAAATGCTATAAATATAGTCTACTTATGTATGAAATTTTCAAGAAATTAAAAATATACTTTAAAAATTCTAGGATTAGAAAGATGCCTTCACAGGTAAGAGAACAAATTTGCTGGGCAAGCGTCAGGACCCGAGTTCAAATCCCCAGCACCCACACAAGAAAAGAAAGGCATGGGCACAAATGCTGTAACTCCAGTACTATGTGGGACAGAGACACAAGAGTCACTGGAACTTGAAAGCCACTAGCCCAGGCTCTGTGAGAGGTTCCAGAATGGGGATGTCCTTCTCTGGCTACTGCATGGAAGTCATAAACACACACTGCACACTTGCATGTGCATGTACCACACACATACACACACACACACAATTCTTCCTTGCATCTTTTAAGATATATTTTAGAAGAAATTAATATGTGGAAAAGGTTTTATTCTTTTAATTTTAATTATGTACATAATATAGAATTTAAAATAGTACACTAATTGTGTACATAATATAGAATTTAAAACCTGACTCCTTTCCCTTAAGACATCCCCACTTCCTTCGCCCCACAGGCAGCTATTCCCAATTATTTAGTTGCTGCCATTGCTCTCCAGCCTTGTATTTCAAAAGGAAAAGTCTGCACAGCTCTTCTCAGCTTTTCAGTTTTCTGAGCTTTCAAAACTGGAAGGTGAAGATTTATCTCTTTATACACGTTATAAACATGTAATGATTAAGCAATATTCAGTCCAATCAATATTTCCTGCTTTTCATTTTAATCCTGAAGATATTACTCACCAAGTTGTGTAGAATGGTCACATTGTACTTCCTGTCATAGTGCCTCCTCCTCACATTCTACTTCCTGTCATGGTACTCCTCCTCACATTCTACTTCCTTCATGGAACTCCTCCTCACATTCTACTTCCTGTCATGTTACTCCTCCTCACATTCTACTTCCTGTCACAGTGCTCCTCCTCACATTCTACTTCCTGTCACAGTGCTCCTCCTCACATCCTACTTTCTGCCACAGTGCTCCTCCCCTTCTTCTGGAGTTTATTTATGTTCCATTGGATTTGTCTAGCTTTCCACAACTCTCTCACAAATTAAGTTTCTATTTCCCACTAGACTTATGAATGTCCATTTAATATAATCAAACATCTACTATGCTCATTATTTCATTTTTTTCATAAAAATATCCTATTTAATATAATATATTTTATTAGTCCTTAGAGAATTTCATGCACATATGTAATGTATTTTGATCATATTCCTATGCACACACACACACACACACACACACACAGACACACACACTTCTTACCTAACTCCTCCCCGATCCATTTCTATCTACTCCAACTTCATGTCTTCCATTTTTAATAACCTTTTGAAAATATCTTGATACTCTGCCACTTCCTGCTTCTTTCTAGAAAGACTTCTTTCTGGATATTTTTCTCACATAACCTTCTACCCTAATACCAAGGTCTCTTCAGTTCTACCCCGAGTTCCTTCCTAGACTGCAGTCTTTGTAATTTATCCTCTCTCCTGGGACTAGAACCCAAGTGGCTTCCTGAGATTGTCAGCAAAATATGAGTCCCTTAAAAATACACTTCTCTAGTTTGTAGTTTCTCTAGACAAAATAAATAATCACAAATGACTATGAAATCCAGGTTACAAATAACTTTACCTCAAAAAACTTGAGGCAATATTTAATGCCTTTCTGGTGGTTTTTCAGAGAGATTTTTCCTAATCTTGTATTTCTAATGTCTAACTAACATTCATTATTTCTATTACATTATTTTAATTTTCAACAGTTGTGTTTTAACCTGTCAACATTCACCACACAAACTTAATGTAGTTCCACGTATGGCAAACTAGCTCACCTTTCCCCTTGAAGAGTGCTGCAGTAATGACATTTTCACATTGTCTTGGCGTTTCTACCCTGTCTCAGTTCCCTCTGAGCAACATTTTTTTTCTGTGTATTGATGTCTTTTCCATATTGTTGTTGTTGTTATTGGTGGGGTTGGTGGTGGGTTTTGTTTATTAGGTTGGCTGGTTGGTTTTTGGTTTGGTTGGTTTGGGGTTTGGGTTTGGTGTTTTTTGTTTGGGTTTTTTGTTTTTGTTTTGTTTTGTTGAGACAGGGTTTGTCTGTGTAGCCCTAGGTGTCCTGGAACTCACTCCGTAGATCAGGCTGGACTCCAATTCTTTTTTTTTTTTTTTTTCTTTTTTGGTTTTTCGAGACAGGGTTTCTTGTATAGCCCTGGCTGTCCTGGAATCACTTGGTAGACCAGGCTGGCCTCGAACTCAGAAATCCGCCTGCCTCTGCCTCCCAAGTGCTGGATTAAAGGCGTGCGCCACCACCGCCCGGCTGGACTCAATTCTTAGAGATCCTGACTGTTAGATTTCGGCGCAGCAGCTTAGGCGGGCCACATGGTATCCGTCCTGCAGCACAGGTGGCGGCGAGCGGGTGGCTGCACAGGTCTGAAGGTTCCTGAAGTCTTCGTATCCTGGGTTTCTGCACCATTGTCAGATTTCGGTGCAGCAGCTTAGACAGACAACACCAGACCAGACGGTTCCACGAGAAACGGGAGGAATGGCGGGGAGAAGAGAGAAGAGAGAAGTGGAGGCCAGCCATGACCACGTGGAGAGAGGGGAAAGGGAAGGGGGGAGGGGGCAGAGAGAACCTGCAGGTGAGAGATCAAGGGAGCAAGAGGAAGAGGAGGAGGCAGACAGCCCCTTTTATAGCGGGCAGGCCTACCTGGCTGTTGCCAGGTAACTGTGGGGAGGAGCATACCTGGCTGTTGCCAGATAGCTGTGGAGGTGGAGTTTAGGCAGAATACTAACACCGACTGCCTTTGTTTCTTAAGTGCTAGAATTAAAGGCATGCACCACCACCACCAGCTTCCACATTGCTTGTAATGTGTTTACTATCATATTAATTAGACTTTCAGAGGAGGCTAGGTGAGAGAAACTCAGTGCGTTCAGTTTGCCTTGCTTGATGAAAGTTCAGTGGTAGCACTTCGTATCAGTGAGAAAAACCTCTATTATTCAGTCAGTAGCATGGAGGTGAGAGGGAAACGAATTTGGATTTTTGTGTACCATTTATCAAAAATGAATATTTCAAATTGAAAGACTAAAAGATGCATAATTATGTTAATGCAGTCTTTTGATCGGGAATGGGTTTTAAGAATGCTATATAATACATACACATGAAGGGAAGTTACTATTGAATGACAAAATAAAACTACTTATAAGCAGTTACACATTTGTTTCTAATATATATGATCAACATAGGATTAGTAAACTTGAAACACAAGAAACTTTAATGAATGGCACAGAAAAAGAACCGGTTTTAAAGTCGGCAAAAGACACTGAGAGAGTGGTTCATGGAAAGGAATGTAAATGATAAATAAAATGATTACAAATATTATAACTGGTACTTTCTGATTAACACTGCATAGTTTTGTCCTAAGGGCTGGTATTTTGTTTTCCTTAAGATTAATGTCAATAGCTGACACAACACAGGATGATGATTATTTTCTGGCCAGTGTATTTGGCTCATCTTCCTATACAGCAAAATGCTAATCTGTCTAGTAATGGCAACTTAGCATGACAATTTATTGAATTTTAAATGTTTAATATAGCCAATAATAAAAAATCAATTTCTAGAAATTTTTATTTAGGAAATTATGTGTACAAAGGTTTTTCACTAAAAAATTATTGGTTTACTTCTTATTCACACTCCAACCCAATTGCAGGCCCACCACCCTCCTTCCTCCCAGTCCCACCCCTACAAATCCCTCCCCCCACTATACCACACTTCTCCTCCCTTGGGTGCTCTCCCAAAAACTTATTATTTTTAACAATGATATTTTAAGTGCATTGGTGTTTCGTGTGCAAGTATGTCTGTGTTAGGGTATCAGTTCCTTAGAACTGAAGTTACAGACAGTTATGAGCTACCAGGAGAGTGCCGGGAATTGAACCCGGGTACTCTGGAAGAGCAACTGGTACTCTTAATGGCTGATCCAACTCTCCAGTCCCATCATTACAAAATTATAAATGGAAATGTTGTTTATTAAAATAAAACAATCTTTTTCTTTCATTCTTTCCTTATTTATTTTGTGGTGGTGCTGTGACTCGGGGACCCTACACATACTAGACAGGTATCTTTAAGATCCCTTTTCCTTCCCCTCCCTTCCCAGCTCCTCCCCTTTCCTCCCATCCTCCTCTCTTCCCTTCCCTTCTTAGAATCTTATCTCTTAGGATCTCTAAGATCCCTAAGATACATGCCCAGCCCACTAGTCTTTAATCTTTTAAGAACAATATTGTAATTGAAAACTTTTTTTGCCATAGGAAAACATTGGTTATATAGTGCAAAAGAAACTAATAGAACTGTATTTTTCCTATAAAGCATGGAATCACTCTGACAAGGAATAAAAGCATTTGTCCATGAACACAGGGAAAACGTGATATTTATTCTCACCACCTCAAAAAAACACCTGAGAGACAATCTTGGGGAGGAAGGATTTATCTGGGCTCACAGTTTTGGAAAGTGTCAATCCATCACTGTGGGGAAACACAGTGGACAGAGCAGGGAGAGGGGCCTCCATGCCTATCAAAGATCGAGAAACAGCAGGCTCAGACTTGGAGAAGGCCTGGGCTATAGCCCTCAAAGGCCACATGTCTCCATGATGGTCCACCCAAAAGACAGCCATTAACTGTGAATCCAGCATTCAAATACAGGAGCCAACAACAGAAGGTATTTCTAGAATGTTCTAGAAAGAATCTCATGGAACTCCACAGATCAGCTCTCTCTGGATTAAGGCATTTACCTTTCTTAAATGTATCATCATTTTTAGAATTTCTCTAAAATATGCACATTCCTTTTTAAATTAGCCTAGGAACAAAACATTTTAATAAAAATACACTTTATCTAAAATAGCACCACGGTATAAAATACTTAGGAATAAGGTGAAGAAGAAATATAAAGAGCATATGTGAAAAAAACTTTAGGGGAAGGACACAGAAAGATTTAGGTCAGGATTCCATTGAGAAATACTTGACTATATGGGAAGTCCGTTCTTAAAACAATCCTTTATAGAGCATTCTTTTGTCTACTCACATTGAAAGTTTTTGTATTTCTTGTTTTTCAATGAAGTCCCTGGGAATATTGAGACATGGGAAGAATGTACAAACTCAGAGTAAAAACAAAAATGTATTGTCTTTTTAGACAGCAACTTCAAAAACTTAACAAAAGCTCCAGCCTTAGGCTGGCATGGTACACATGTTTATAATCCTAACTGTTGGGAGCCTGAGGGGGAGGAGGAGCTCAAGGTCATCTTTCACTCCATAGCTCATTTCTAGGCCAGCCTGGGAGATTTGTGAACCTGTGTATTAGTTGTGTTCTATTGTTGTGATAAACTTCCATGGCAACTTATGGAAGGAAGGATTTACTTGAGTTTACCATTCCAAAGCATGAGAGCCCATCACATCATGGCGGTGAGCATGGCAGCTGGCAGGCCTGGTGGCAGAAACAGCAAGCTGAGAGTTCATATCTTGAACCAGAAGCTGGAAGCCAAGAAAGTGAACTGGGAATGATCCATGACTTTTCAAACCTCAAAGTTTGTCCCTGAAGGCCACACATTCTCCGTAAGCCTCTCCAAGCAGCACCACCAAATGGGGACCACTTTCCACCCCCCCCCACAGTCCTAGTGCCATCTCATAATGCAAAATGCATCAGTCCAACTTCAATAAGTCCCCATAGTCCTTCAGTCTCAAACACTGTCTAAAGACTCAAAACAATCTATGTACTGTAATCTTATGTAAAATCAAAATGCAAATCACATACTTTCAACATAAAATAGCACAGAATATACATTATTATTCCAAAAGATCTTAATGGGCCATAATAAGAAAATAGCTGATAAAAGCAAGCCGAAAACCCAGCAGGGCTTGCTGCCAATCTTCTAGTTCTGTGTCTACTCTCAAACAGTTCCGATGGCTCCACCCTTCCAGCTTTGATGCCTCTGTCTTGACCTGTTTCCACTTCCTGTGTCCAGCTCTCCCTGAAAGAAATCTTTGTTTAAACATTTCATTGATTCTTTGTGAGTTTCACATCATGCATCCCAGTTCCACTCATCTCCCTGTCCTTTTGTATTCACCTTCCACTCTTGCAACCATGCCCCCCACCCCAAAAAAAGAAAGAATAAGAAAAAAATCTTGCCATGGAAGTTGTAGTGTATCACAGTGTGTCCCACAGTATACCCTTTTAGTCAAACGTCTTTAATGCAAATGTCCATTGCAATGACTCATTGGTCTTGTTCAAGGCCCCTGGCTTCTGCTAACCATCAATACTGGATCCTTGAGGGGACTCCTCTCAGATGTCCTCTTGTTGCCCTGAGTTGTTGCCTGGAGATCCTGAAGCTTTGGTTCTTCAGGACCAGCCCCTTCACACACTCCAGCAGTTTATAGATGAGGTAGATGTTGGGGTGGCACAACTCAAAGCCCTGGATCTGGGCCCGGATGATAGCTGTGTTGGTCAGCCCAGCAGCTCTCCTGCACCCACACCACCAGGACAAGCTCTCCAGCACTGCCCTGGCTACCTCACTCAAGTGCTGCAGCTGGCAAGAGGAAAGGTCAGCTCTCCCAGTCTCATACCCTCAGGGAAGTCTCAACTGGGGCCACCCGCTCTACCAGGGCCATCTTTACTGTGCTGCCAAGGCAAGGTGTAGGCTGCTCTCCCAAGTGCTGAAGCTGGAAAGGAGCGGGGCCAGATCATCCCCAACCCCACCCCTGCAGGTAATCAGTGGTTGTGGAGACAGTATCTCTCTTGAGCCCATGCCATCTCAAAGGGGCCAGCTCTCCCTTGCTTACTCCCACTAGGCTGGCAACCCCCCAACCCCTATCCTGTACACTCCTCACTTCTCATTTCCTTACACTCCCTAAACTCCCCACTCCCTCACTCCTAAAACCAGGGTCAGCTCTACTGTGCTGCCAAGGTGAGGTGCACTGCCTACTGTCCTGAATGCTGCAGCCAGAGACGGGTGGGGCCTGGAAGACATCTTATGGCTCTGGTATTATCAACATCTTGAGGTCTCCAAGGCTTTCCATGTTCCATGGCCTTATACAATGACCTCTCAGAGTCTCTCGCCCTCTTGGGACTATTCTCTTAGGGACTCCTCCATACACTGCATGGTCTCAGTGGCTCTCTGAAACCACAGGAAAAGATTCTAGGACCCCTTTTCTCTTTCAGACATCACTACGAAGGATGACACTGCTGAGCTTGATTGTTACCTTGGGATGAAGCCTGCCTCTCTTGACCTACATCAGTGGCATACTTTGCTTGTTGTTGTTTTTGAAGAACAGAAAAGTCCTTAGGCTTTCTTCTTTCACTGTTCAGAAACTTAGCAGAGTGGGATCTAACCATGCGTGCTGTTGCCTTTATTCCAATTCAGACCTGGTCTCTCTTAGTCTCCTTATTTTCAGCATAAGCCTTGGCTGCAACAATAAGGTTCCTGAAGCTCTTTTTCTCTTCAAACTGGCCATTTTGTATGTCTTTCTGCCCCATTTTCTCCTTTTCATTATAGACATACATAACAGTCATTGATAACAATCACACCAAAAATTCAGTATTATGCTCCTTTAACAAAGTATGGTTTATTACTTTTCAATTTAGCTTTAGGCAAGTTCTCAGGACAAGGACAGAAGGCAGCTGATTCTTTATCAAAATATCACAAGAATGACCTCTAGCCCAGGTACTGTTAAAGTCTTTGCTTCCCTCTGGAACCTCTTGATCTGATTTTCTGTTCCGAAGTTCCAAAAACTTTAACATCCCTCAAAAAAAAAAAAAAAAAAAAATTCTCTGCGAGGTTCTTCTGAGCCATAGCCTACTTCCTGGCATCAAACTTCTGTATTAGTCATTTTTCTGTTGTGATAAAGACCATAGACAAGGTAACTTAGGAAGAAAGGGCTTATTTAGGCATTTACAGATCCAGAGAGGGAAATGCCCATTATGATAATGGTGAGGAAGGGTAGCAGCAGCAGGCAGGCTTGGTGGTGGGAAGAGCAAGCTTTGGGAAGCAGGAAGCTCAGAGAACAAATCTGGAATGGCCTGAGCTTTTGAAATTCACGCCTCCAATGACACATTTCCCAGCAAAGGAGCCACACCTAATTCTGGAACAGCAGCTACAACTGATTCGGCACTGTGGTGACATCTTTTTTGGGGGAAGGCTGTGCTGCTATTAAAATAACGGTACATAATGCCATTACAATGGCTAAATTCCATATCGGTAAACAGTACAACAGACATTAAGAAGACAATCAAGTGCTGGCTTTACAGGAGTGAAGAAATAAATATAAAAAATCAGCAAGGTGCGCTCAAGGAGTGTAAGTTGTTGTTATTTAAAAAAAAAAAAAAGAAGAAAGAAAGAAATCAAATAGTGAGAGGTCAAATCGACTCACAAAGTGGTTGCTATTTAGCTTTATCAACCTACAGCAGAGGCCATGTATCACAGAGAAGCCATTTGGACAACATCTCTCAGGAGAAAAAAAAAAACCTGGCTTCTTTTCATCTTGTTTTTATTTCAAACTCTTCCAGACCTATGAATTTAATTGAAAAGCTCAGAGCTAGCAAAATATACAAGGAAAATAAAAATTAAAAAAAAAAAGTAAATTTAAAAATTCAAGTTAAAAAAAAAAGAAGCAAACACAATTTGATCCTTTTGTACTGTTAAATAAAAACTTGAAGAGAGGAAAAATGAAGAGAGAAACAAGAGGAGTCTTCCACAATTCTCACGCCAGGATGCTGACGCCTGCCTGCTCTGGCCTGCTGGCTTTAGTTGCACGTGACAAGGCAAACACAGCCAAGGTACCATCTGTCCTTGCTGAAGGGTGACAGGTCTGCACAGAAGACGCTCAAGAAGCACATGAAGACCGGAAGCAATGCCGCTCAGTGGGCAGGGCCTGCTAGCATTCTCATGGGCTTTAAAAAAAAATTTTTTTTTCTTTTTCAGAAACAACCGTTTTCGGCATTGTTTTGGAAGTCGGCGCTTGCAGTAGACAGAAGGGATGTGGGACGGGTGGGATCCTGGAGAAAAGTGCTCATCGCTGTACGTGATGAGGGGGGTGAGAGGGTGGACGGCGTGGGAGGGCTGCACCACCGGCACTTTATTTGATGTCCTCGGGATGGGTGGAGAGAGAGATCCATTTGACATGTATGGGTCGCTGTTCATATTGGGCATCATTATGTAGCCAGAGTAACTGGAGTAGGAGGGTGCCTTGTTGTACAGACCTCCATCTGCATGCTTTCCGTCATCGGGGTGTTCTCTGGCCTTGTCGTGGTAGGGCTCCTGAGAGGACTGTCCTTGTCTGACCACCCCTGCCATCAGGACAGAGAAGGTCTGTGGGTGACATCTTATTCTAACATGTGAAAACAAGCAAACAGTAACTGGTGCTCTGATTTTTGGATCAATTCATCCTATATGAAGAACTTGTTTCAAGAAATCGTTTTTTGAGAAAAATAATTGAAAATTTGTGTATTTCATTTTTAACCAATAAATTTATGATAAAGAAAACAAATAATCAATGCTAGTCCACACATCATAATATAATTGAAAACTAGATCTCTAAAGATTTTTATTACATTAGGAAAGTCGGGTTTTTGGTTTGTTGGTTTTTTGTTTTTTTTGTTTTTTTGTTTTGGATTTTTTGGTTTGGATTTGGCCCTTGGTAGGAAATCTATACCATATACAAAATATACGGCCAGCACAAACTGTACCAAATGTTATGTTTGTTTTTAATGAGGACACAAAGTTGAATGGGTATAAGGGAGGCAGGATCAGTAGACAACTTGCAAGACTCAAGTCTCTGTTTCAACCATGTGGATCCCGGGGGTCAACTGAAATGCTATGCTTGGCAGTGAGTGCCTTTTCCCACCAAACCCTCTCACTGTCCTTTCGAAGAGTTAAGATGGAGTCAAGAAAATAGAAACCAAGCAAATTATTCTTAAGAGACATAACTGATTCTTACATAATTGCTTACATAGATTTAGAAGAAATGAAAAACTGAAAGGTAACCTTGAGTCATCCAGCCCATCGGCCCAAACCAACTCATCTTGGTACTGTCCCCCCAACCCCCAAATGCATGAATCCTAAAGTGGCAAGTTTCCTAACTCTAATTGTCCTTTGCCCAAGAATTTCGATCCCCAAATACTAGGAATTGGTAAACTCAATTTTAAAAAGGTCCAGGAGGCAGCAGAAGCCTAGTCCTTCAATGACAGAGTTGTGAGCGCCTATGAGTTCCCTAGCCAGGCTGTGCCTGGACCCCACTCCTTCATATTATGTTGGGATTGGAATGAACCAAACAATAAGCTCCACTCTCAGCCCTAGCAGCTATAATAGGACCAACCTAAGCTCCCCCAAGTCCTCGATAGTTCTCCCTGTGCAGTTTCCTGAAGCCACACACAGCTGATTAATCCCAGAAATGTTGGCCAAATGTTTTTCCAGGTCTCCATGGCCACCTGGATTGCTTATACCATCAACTTAACCAAGTGTGCTGTTTTTGAGTTGTTTGCACCAGAGAAGGCCCCACTCCTTTGTGTTCTTGTGATTGCCACACCTCAGGTGTTCATCTTTAATAGAGAAGAGGGCATTTAAATCTAGATTCTGGGCTTTCCTATTCTATTCTATTCTGAATGGAGCGTTGCAGGCTCCTGGGCAGTTGGAACTTCAGCCCTAGTCATGGGGGAGAAAAACTTTAAGAAACTCAGTGCACAAGTAGACATTGCCCTGGGCCACCTAGAAAGTTCTGCTTCCTGAATTCTGCCTCTGGTCTGGCACTCTAGTTAGATTCTTCAGCTTGAGTCTTCAAAATCATAGAGGACTGGACCTCTTCTTTATGAAACAAAGTCTCTGTATGGCACTGGGAGAAATTTGTTGATTCTATGTCTAGCAGTCTGGGGTAATTAGAGAAAGTATAGCCATGATAAAATAATAGTAATGATAATAATAATAATAACTTTCATAAGGGAAAGACACAAAGAATTTAACAATTAATACAAATCCTGGTCCCTCGGGTTAACTATTCTACTTACAGCCATGGCTGGCCATTCATCTTTTCGCTCCTGAAGCTGGGAAAATCCTACTAGGGATGGTTTCTGACGAATTAGATATTTGTTCCCACTTTGATTCTAAGGTCAGAACGGTGTTTCTAACTGGCATCAATTGTGATGAGGTCTTGGGGACTACTAAGGTCTGGGGACCTGTTACATTTCCCACTGGCTCTATGGGCATGAGTTAAATCTTGGATTCATCTTAGTGCAGGGGATTATATCCTCTCTTTAGCACCAGTTGTCTAACAGAAGGTATTCTCTGATTTGCATAGCTAAGTAGGCAGTCGAGCAAGCCCCTAAGTATACTAACCTTACTTTCTGGTTTCTGTACTTTCACTTCTTGCTAACTGGGGTGTGTCAACCAGGATGAAGTTTTTTGCATAACAGGCAAAGAACAGTGAGGCTCAGGGCTGCATGGTTTAGGCTAGTTTCCTGAGTACCCTGCAGCCAATAAATACAGACTTTCTATTGGCTTTAAGAGCCTAAATGTTCTCTGAAGGAGTCACCTCACAACACATCAGGTTCACTTTCAAATACGCACATCAAGCAAAAACAAACAGTTCTACCTCAGAGTTAGAGCATCAGGATTTTAAAGAATGAAGTGGAAGACTCTTAAGTATCGATAGTTTTCATTAAAAACCATCTATGCGGGGCCAGAGAGACTGCTCAGCAGTTAAGAACACTTGTTGCTCTTGTAGAAGAACCAGGTTTTGTTTACAGCTCCAAGATGGTGGTTTTCAAGGATCTATAACTCCAGTTCTATGACAGGACATCCTCTTCTGACATCCATGGACACCAGGCATGTATATATGTATATAGTAATAGATAGATAGATAGATAGATAGATAGATAGATAGATAGATTGATAGATATAGATGTAGAGATAGAGATATATATGCAAATACTTATACACAAATAAAGAGGTTTTGTTGTTGTTTTGCTTTTTGCTGTTTTAACTACTGAGAGGGAAATCCCATCAGCAAATATGGAGATATCAGCAACAGAGGATGGTCACACTGTGAGCATTTCTGTATGGCTTCACCCACAGTTACCTGGCAACAGCCAAGTATGCCTGACTTACTATAAAGGTATTGCTTGCCCCGTCCTCACTCTCTGGCTCTCATGCCTACTTAGTCTCTTACCCTCTTCCCTCTCTGTCCCTTCTCTCCCCAGTCCCCTCCCCTTCTCTCTTATCTTCTCTCCTCATCTCCTCTCAACATCTCTCTTGTCTTCATGACTGGCCTCTTCTCTCTCTCTCTCTCTCTCTCTCTCTCTCTCTCTCTCTCTCTCTTCTCCTCTCTACTCCCTTCCTAACTCCCCTACCCATGCTCTAAATAAACTCTGTTCTATACTATACCTGTCCTGTGGCTGGTATCTCAGGGGAAAGTGATGACTCAGCATGGACCACAGAGACACCCCCTTTCCTCTGAAACATACCTCACTCTACCAAACATCCAAACATATTCCTGGCTTCCTTTTCTTTTTTATAAAACACAAAAACCAGGCTTCAGAAGAATAGGTGTCTTCTCAATGTGTACTGTATTAAAGATTCTCCACTGACAATCCAAGTTGCTATAAACTCTTGCAGTGGAAGAGTAGAATGCAGGAGTAAGTGTGGGTGTTGATGGGCATACCGTGCCAGCTCTTTGCTAAGTTAACAGTGTAGTTACTGTCTACTAGCCAATGATCCATATTTAGTTCAAGTTTACACATTTTGGGCCAAGACTAGGGTCAGGTGTTGGAAACTTGAGGAGTGGTGCACGATGAGGAAACAGACAGAACTGAATAATGTTCTCTGTTTGGAACTAGGAGGCAGCCATATTTGCAGACACCCTGCAAGTTAGGAGCAATTTTTTGTGCTGTTGTATGAAATTCAGAATCCCCTTTCCTTAGAAAGATGCAAGATGTAAGAAGTTAATGCCTTAAGGCCGTGATAGCATCTCCCAATAGGGAGACAAGTTAATGTGATCCTTCTAAAGGGCACCATTTCCTAGGCACAGGAGCTAAACTGATAGAAACCAAGGTCTGACAAGTTGCAGAGTTAATACAGCTGATTAATATTCAGCAAATAATGACTCTTGGTCAGGATGAAGGCATGACACTAACTATGGAGGATGGGTTATAGTATTGCCTGGATACTAGGCTCTCATTTCCTCTATCAGGGAGCAAATGTAATGGAGAAAGTTTATACAAGGAAAAGAAAGACCAAGGGAAAAGAAAACCAGTCAATCTTCTGTGTGTCATGCAGCTTTTATGTAGAAAAGATGCTCAATAGCTATGAAAAGAAAAATCTAACCCTGGAATCGAACGATTTTTGCCAAGATGGAAGTCGGGAAGCAAGAAGGAAGGAAAGGAAAAGGAAGAAAACAGGCAGGAAGGAAGAGAGAAAGGGAGGGAGCCAGGGAGGGAAAAGGAGAGAGGGAAACAATGTACTCTGAGAATATAACCTCAGTTGGGCTACAATGTGCACTGCAGCCTGTTCTTTCCCACAGACAGCAACAGGCACCCTACTGAGACACTGAGTCTGTGAGTTCCTAGCTAACAGACATCCTGGGGCCAGGATCTCTCACTGGGTGAGTGAGTTTATGTTAAAAGGAGTGCTGGTGGCCATACATCCTGTTCTCTACCCCTGTCCCTGCCTCCTTCCTGGGAATCAGAGAGCCATGAAGCAGACTTGTACTGTGAAGTCATCCCTATCCTCAGAAAGGGCCTTGTAGGAGCCTGATTTCCATTCTTCAGAATCCCCACCATGCTGTCTGTCTCTGGTACTGACTGGGTGGGGCCTGAAACACTCCTTAGAGCCTCTGCCATGCTCTGTCTGTCTGTCTGTCCATGGCATTAATAACTTTTCTAATGAACTCATTCCCTAGAAATCTGTCTCGGTGTTGCTCTTGAACCCTCCCCACCAGAAAAACCCTTCAGGAAATAAGTTAACTGATTTACCACATGTTAGAATGGATACCAGATTTTTTTATTGATAGATTAATTATCAAACTAAATTAAAAAAAAAAAAAAAAAAAAACCCTGAAACTTAGATCATCCTTGTCATTTCCATTTTTTAGGTGAGAAATGACATGAACGGCTATGCCTAAAATCAAGCAGTCTCTAAAGTATCAGACATGGAGTCACCTGGGCCTACGTGTTTATTCCATTTCATGTTGGTGTGGAATTAGAAAGCTAGAGCTGAGCTGTGGGCTAGGATAGGGTAGGAAGTCAGCTTCACGCAGGAAGCAAGATCTGACCTGAGCCCTGGAAAGGGGTCTGATACGATCAGATGACAACCGATGAGGAGTCCATTAAAAGTGGTGCCTCAAGCAAACGCTACATCCTTCTCCAGCACGCCTGCAGCCGCCATGCTCATTATCCATGAGAATAATGAACTAAACCTCTAAAACCATAAGCCACCCAATGAAATGTTTTCCTGTTGCTGGAGATATTTAAAACGGCGGCACTCAATCTGCTTGTGTTACAGAGCCGCCATGTTCCTGACTAGCCTAGGCCTGCAGCCAGGAGCAGAAGTGGTAGCTCCTGCCGTCAGCTCAGGTGGTCAGAGGCACCGGCCCTGCCACCCATGAGACACCAGCGTGGGAGAGATGGCTCTGCCAATATTCCATGCTGTCTCCACAAAGCTGGGCTGTGCCCAGATCATCCCACTATCCAAGTGGGCCTGGTAGGAAATGAGACTCTAAAGCTTAAATGTTAACCAAAGGCTTTATATATTTGGTAATGCTCAACAACAATATGCCTACATAATTATAGATGTTTCCCAATTAACTAACTTGAACAGTTGTTACCCAGGACTGTTCTCGGCACATGCGTGGTCATTCATGGTTCTACATCTCCTCTCCCCTCCTCTTCCTCTCCTTACTCCTCCCACCTTAGCTCCTCCCAACTTGTGGGAAAAATATCCCACTACATTTTCCTTTATAAGAAGGAGGGGAAAGGAATTTTATAGCTTTAATTTCATTGGATATAAAGAAAAGTGAAAAATTAATGTCATCTTCAGAAATTATAATAATAAGTAATAAAATAAACTCAAAGAAAAGAGAAAGCCATGATTAATGGAGAACATAAATTAATGAAGACTCCCTCTCCCTCCAAAAAAAAGCAAAATAAATAACTAAATAAAGATAATCAATAAAGCTGAAAAGTCTATCCTTTGAAACTAAAGATAGGATCTAGGGATGCAGGTTGGGAAGTAAGAAAACAAATAAGAAAGTCATAAATAAATAATATTATAAACTGCAAAGGGGACTGTCTGTATAATAATATTTTTAACTGCCAGTACTAATATTTTTAAACTTATATAAAATGGGCAAAGTCATAGAAAAGTTTACCTAACTACAAGTTACTTAAGGCAAAATTGAAAGTGTTAAAAATCTACAATTGTTAAAGACATTTAGACAATTATTTAAAAAGAATTGCCCACACAAAAGTGGTAGGCCTGAGCTGGACAGATGGTTCAGTGGTTAAGAGCACTGACTACTCTTCCAGAGGTCCTATTCCCAGCAACCACATGTGGCTCACACCATCTATAGTGGGATACAATGCCCTCTTCTGGATGTCTGAAGACGGCTACAGTATAAAATAAATAAATTTTTAAAAAAGCACTAGGCCCAGGTAATTTTACAGGAAACTTCCACAGACCCTATCCTAACAGTAAAAGGATAATGCAGAGAAATAGTTCTTATTTTAATTCTGTGAGAACAGCAAAATTCTCTTTCCATACATGGTTTAATGTGTTGGAGAAAGAACTACCACACTTATGAATAAAAACACAGGCCTTGTAAATGGGGGAATTTGAAAAATAAATTCAACAGTACATATATACAATTAAAATGGAACCAATTAGGGCTTAATATAACAAAGCAAGTGGGTTTAATAATTTAAGAAACCAGGGCTAGCAAGATATCTCAGCAGGTAAAGGTGCTTGCTGCCAAGTCCGACAATCTGAGTTCAATCCCTGGAATCCACATGGTGGAAGGAGAGAACAACCTTTATGATCATCCTCTGTTCTCTATACATGTGTAGGAGCAAACACACACACACACAATAATACATACATAATACACACATACATACAACATACATACATATACATAATACATACATACACACACCATACATACAACATACTACACACACACACACATATATATACATACATACATACACACATACATACATATACATACATACACTATACATATGTCTTAAATGAATCCCTACATAAGGAAGTTTTCTTTAATTATATCATCCAGTGATAGATATTAAAAATGTACCCAATAGGATCCAACCAACATATTACAAACTCTCAGTGAACTAAAATAGAACTTCATGTAAGCAGATAAATGATTTAATATTTTTAAAAGCCCCAGAACAAACATCACCCTAAATTAGAAAACTCTAGAATTATTTTCTTTATGATCACAATATCTTACTATGCATAATATTGAGTAAGTTAGCTTAGCCAATGTACTGAGACATAAGAAAGGAACTGCAAAAACTGAAGACGGAACAAAAACTTAACATTGTTTACAGACAACATTAAAAAGTAAGTCTTTTAAATGACGGAACTGGTTAAAATTGGCTACTATATAGATAGTTGAGCATATTTTTGTATGTGTTTGCATCTGTTCACTTACAGTCAAAGGTTACTTGCATTTCTTGACAGTGAGAGCAAACTAGAAAGTCTAAGTAAAAAGAAGGTAGCTCTTCTAATGTTTTCTCACACTGAGAAGTTCACCACGAAAATTACTGTTGCAGGCTGAGGTATGGATTCAAAGTAACCCCAATTAGCATAACAAGAGTGTGGGGAATTTGATAACATGATAAAATGCATGGTTTTTTTTTAACAAAAAATAATGTGGATACTTTTGAGTAAGAATTATCAGGAGAGGGCACATGCCTTCTTCAGACAGCAGAGATTTTATGAAACTCAGATCATGCATGCAGTGTCATTAGCACAGGAACAGACAAACCAATTACAGAATAAACTAGAAGAACTAGGATTAGGAAAGAAAACTGCAGAGTGGTTGATCAAGGAAGAGACCTAAGACTTGTTTAATAGCACTGAGCTCATACGAACTCTGAGATGAAGGAATCATTCTACATCCGAACAAGTAGTCGTTTGCCCATACCAAACACAGTGTGGCCAGTGGGACAGAGAAAGTACATTTCAGTGTGTTTAATGTGAGCTCAAAAACTTGGGGTTTAAACAGATGCATGGTTATGCAGGACTTTCAGTAGGGGAAGAACATAGTAACATTCAGGGATTGGCAAGAAAGTTGGCCTGACTTAAATAATCAGGAAGTCTCCAAAAATAAATTGACCAAAGGCATAAGTTACTAATCTTGTGGAAAATCCAGCTCAACATTCCAAACAATGTGGCATTTTTTTTCTTTCTTCCTACTGTCTTTCTATCCAGAGAGTGTGAAAGCTTTTCAGCTCATCCACTCAAACTTCCCACTTACAGTATCCATCCTACCCATCTACCTACCTACCATCTGTTCTCATCCACCCACCCACCCATCCATCCACCCATTCATTCATCCACTCACTCACTCATCATCCATCCATCCATTATCCATCTACCCAGCATCTGTTCTCATCCATCCATCCACCCATCTATCCATCCACCCATCCATCCACTCACCCACTTACTCATCCATCCATCCATCCACCCATCCATCCATCCATTCACCCACTTATTCATCCATCCATTCTCTATCCATCCATCCATCCATCCACTCACCCACTTACTCATCATCATCCATATCCATCATCCATCCATCCAACCATCCATCCACCTATCTACCTGCCTATACATTCATTCACTTATCCATCCATCCACCCATCCACTTATCCATCCATCCATCTACCCATCCATCTATCCATCCCCCCATCCACTTACTCATCTACCCACTTATCCATCTATCCACCTACCCACCTATCTATCCATTTATTCATCCATACACCACTTATCCACCCAGCCATCATTTAATTTTATTCCATTTCAATAAACAAGCAAGATCTTGACAAACAAGCCAGTTTCTCTTCTTTCTTTTTTTCAATTATTATTATTTGGGCAGCGACTGCACATTTGAATGTATTTGCCTCCTCTTGTTAATGGCATCCTTCAATCACAGTTTAGTAGCTTCCAAGGGAGAAGATTAGAAGTGCCAAGGGAATTGCTCACTCCAACCAGGAAATGTGGGGTTTTTAGTTCAAACAGGATTGGAGGGAAGCTGGTAAGCAACAGCTGAGAAGATGAAAGATCAGATCAACGCCTCCCTTTGAAGTAAAGACTCCTCAGACTGTGAGAATAACAGTCTTCATTACTGCCAGAACTCCAAGTGGCTGCTCTTGCCACATGCTTTAGGACGCATCATAAATCCATAAAAATATCAACAAGATGCTTTCAAGTGACACAAAACAGCTAGAGTGCCCTATTTGCAGGGACACTGCTGTTTAAAGGCAATTTGCTGGATTGCTTTCCATCTGGGACCAAGGCAAGTGCCTTCCCATCTCTTTCTTTCCCTCCCTTTCTTGCTTGCTCCCTCCCACTCAGCCTCAAGTAGAAACTCCGATTTTTAATGTTCGTTTCTGCCTTCCTTTGAGGGCCAGAAAGAGAAAATGAAGCTTTTCTTGGCTTGCTTCTCAAGTCCCCTCAGAGATTCACAGACAAAAAGATTGCTTTGGGAAAATAATAATGCCAAATGAGCATTAAAATAATAAATGGGTTTTCTGGAAATTAGGTTCTCAGAGGTCATGCAATTAAAAGTTAGGAGGAAAACACACCTCAGGCTTGATTGGAGGAGACAACGGAGAGCCAGGGCAAATATTTCCACCACACTTAAAGTTCCATTCAAGGTTTTAAGTGTGGGAGCAAGTTGATTAATCTATTTGCATACTTCCAGGATTTGATAACAAGCCAGAATGGGCATAATTTCATAGGCCTTGATTATTAATAATAATGTAGAGTGTGATTAGAGAATGAATATTCAGAGGTCACAGCAGGGCGCCAGGCGGACATGAGTCAGCAAGGCAAAATTATTTGAAAAATAACAAACAAAGGCTTTTTGCACCTGAGATGTGTAGATATCCTTCAATTCCCCGACTGTGGATCTGTCAGCCTTTGCCATCCCAGTTAAAATCAAGGAGTGTATTTCTCCATATGGGCTACATCTTCATATGGGTTACAAGAAAATTCAGGACCCTTGGCAACAAACTGAGCTCTCTTCGGGGCTAAGTTTATCCATGGCTCTATCGGTGAGATTCTTTTACAATATATTGGTCATTGTGTCTCTTCACAGCAATAGAAACCCTAACTGAGACACCTGGGTCTCTTTCACTGACCAAGTGAGTCACCTGGCCAATCAATGAGGCCTGGGCATTGCTGAGTCCATACAGAACAGCAAGTACTATGTGCTAGAAGCTCCATGCAATTTCTTCAGCCTATATTGGTCCTTGTATCTTTAACTCACTATCAACATTGGATCCTTACATCAATCAGGCATATCCTTTAATCTGTGGTCCGGTCCCCAAAATCTTCCTTCTTAAAATTGAGATATTTTGAAGAATAAAATGTAGTGTCCAACATACTTGACATTCAAGCTCTTGCATGTTTTATTCCAAAACCAAAATTCCAGCCCTAATCTTTGACTCTCCCAGCCTCCAACAAATGCCTTCATCTGGAGACACATCTCTGACTTCTGCAGATGGTGGTCCCTTGTCTGGTAAGAACTTCTGGGCTGGCCTCCTGTCCAGGTCAGCACTTGCCTGTTTAGGAACCTCTCTCTTGTCATTGTCATCTACTGCCTTAGTTCTTCTCTACTCTCAAACACCATGTACCCACAATACACAGAATTTGAGATATGCAAGACCCTTAAAGAGAATTTAGCTCAGCACTTTCTAAAATCAAGGTTCAGACTCTTTTAGATATTTTGTCCCTCTGACAAAAAGGTGATTGAAGAGACAGTGAGAAGCCACCACCTGAGTTCTCTCTCTTGATTATTAACAATGTTGACTAGCAAACTGAAATTTCTGAGAGTTTTTTTAAGAACATGTGGTTAAAATATTAATCATTTTTATAACAAACACATGCATCATAATATAAATCTGTGAAATAAATTAGTGTGTGACCAATAAAGTTATAAGTGGGAAATAAATTAATAATTTATTCATAATTAATAAATTATTAAACTATTAGAATTTGTATTTCTGAGACAAGTTTACCCTGGTTAATGTTCTACACAACTATTATTCCCTACTACTCTCTTTAGAAAATGTTGATGTAAGCTAAACCCTTCAAGTGGTGAATCATATTACTGAGACCCAGAACAAGCTGGTGGTTTGTCCAAGATCACCAGTAGATTGTAACTGAATGGAAAGAGATTCAGACTTCAGTGTGAGAACCGTTTCTTTCATGTAACGAGGCATTTGAAAGAAGATAACCAAAACTCATTTGGAACATCAATGTCCACATGTGTGAGCTGAGGACGATGCTGCCTTCTCTTAGTGTTCTCATGACTGAGGTCATAATTATAATTGTATACAGATGCATTGTTATTGCACTTGAAGCATTGGGGCTACATGTATACCTGCTCTGTAGACTACGAGTCCGGTGATTAGTGTCTTCCCTCATCCTGCCTTTCAAGCTTTCCCTTCTGTTAGTCACACCGGCCTTGTGCCACCTTACCAACTGCAAGTCATTTCATACCTGTGTCATTTTCAGGGTAGATAATTTTACCTTCTTTCTTCACAGCTCCAAGCACAATGAGATGTACATAAGAAGTGCCTGTAAAGCACTAAATTGATTTTTTTCTAAAGCCATTTGGAAAATGGTATCAGTATACAGAAAGCAAAAATTATAGAAAGGCATTAATTCCTAAGACAGAACTCAAGACAATCTGTTGCCCTAAGACACGTGTATTCATGTAAAAGAGTTTCTAAGAGAAGGAGATGATTTAAAGCTTGACCTATGGAGTAAAGGATTAGGAATGGAAGGGGACATTTTTTGGTTCTCTTTCTGAAAATGTTTAATTTTATTTCATGAGAAGTCTTCACAATGTGAACCCTCTATATATAGCTCCAACATACTTTAAGTAAATCTACATTTACATGTATATGTTCTATAAAAAAGATTCATGTTGACAGCTATAAATCCCTGGAGTGTTGGGAAATATTGAGCTTTCTTGTTTTCTTGGGAAGACATGAGCAAATGTCTATTTACCTCAACTAGGGAACTGAGAATAGACAAGAGAAACAGGTCTACCCTAGTGAATCAGTGAATTTATTGGAATTACTTACAGGACCATGGTGACACAAAGAGAGCTCATCACCAAAATATTATTCTAGTATGGGTGACAACCCATGAAAACTGCATCCCCAGAGCTCCGTGCACAATTTGCAGGAGCTCAGCTGCTTACAGAGTCGCTAGCCACAGTGATCCTCTCTCCTTACATAATCTTTGCAAGGGCCTTGTAATCTTTGAAAGCTTAGCAACTTTCTGAGACTTGTAAGTTTTCTTTACTTCCTGGGACTTGTAAGTTTCTTTTCAGTTTACAGGAAATAGCTTAAAAAATGACAAAGGAGCCAGAGAAATAAACTGACTTAGGGAAACAGACAATCAATGTTTAGGGGTCTAGGGACATAGTTCTGTGGTAAAGCACTGTCCACTGTGTGCAAGGCTCAGTCTAAAAAAACTATTTGGTCCATCTGTTACTCTTACACATGTATGAATTACATTGTTATGGGGAGAAGCGTCTGATCCCAACTACTCAAAGACTGTCTTGTCCCTCTTGGCACTCTAAAATGCTCTAAAATATATAATAAAGAGTATAGCCAGACGGATTAACACTTTGATGTGAGGCTTGGCTCAAAACCACATAGAACCCAGGCCCAAGGAAGCAGAGTTGGGACACCTGCTGCCCTTTGACGCCAGGAAACAAAACCCAGTTCTATATTCTTACAGGCAGATGAGTATCCTACATGTGTCAGCTAGAGAAAAGCTGAGTCTCCTGAGGTGGCAATCAGCTCTTCTGTCTACACTTCAAGAATTCTATTAGTAGAAAGTTAATTCCAAGACAAAGAGGTGTGAGCGAGTGTCAACAGCATTTACTAGCTGTTCCTCTATTCCTCCTACTAATGTGCCTTCAACCAATAATCTTACCCAACAGTCCTACTCAGTTAACTCAAGTCTATCTGCATTGTAGCATTCTGTCTTTGTGTGGGTGGAGTCGAACGGCCTAACAAAGATTTTTGTTCACTTCTAGATGGCAGGCAATTCAGCTTGGTCCTCAGAACCCTCAAATTCCTGGAATTCCCAACAATGATAGAAGTTGGAATAAGGTAGCAAACCTACTTAGAATTATAATATGTCCTAGGGGATCAAAAAGATCCTTAGCAGTGGTTCTCAACCTGGGAGTCATGACCTCTTTGGGGGATCTACACCATCAACCATCGGATAACACAAATATTTACATCATGGTTCATAACAGTAACAACGTTACATTAAAGGAGTAGCAGCGAAAATAACTTTATAGTTGGGGTCACTACAACATGAGGGACTGTATTAAAGGGTCACAGCTTCAGGAAAGTTGAGAGAACCACTGTCCTATAGGATCATATTTCAAACTGACCAGCTGATATATCCATGTGGGATTCACTGGTACCAGCCTATCCCCTACTCTTGGCAGTGAACATCTCTAGTGCCAGAAGAGTCAGTCATCCCACTTCCTAGGAAAGATGCGATGAATTCAGTACTCAGAATTCCACCCTATCTTGACCTTGGTATTGAGGAAACTGGAATATCCTTAAAATATGTTCACCCCAAAAATGTGTCAAGCTGGTATAATATTAACCAAAGGTCAATAAGCTGAATTAATTTCAGGTTAACTGGCTACTCTCAATGACAGTACATTTGTCAATAACAGGTCTTAGGATTGTCAGAATGAGGGGGAGAGACTGTACAGGTGAAGACACTGAACCTTAGAGTCTCTACCCAGAAGCTGATGAAGGTCACACAGCCATTTGGTGGCCATGCTCCGCCTGGACCCAGGTATCTGCTCCTGGGGCTGAGGTTAATAAAGACAAGAGCAGGCTCTTCTGTTGGATCTGGGGATATTTATGTTGCTTGGGTTCTGGGCTAAAGGGCTATCTCACCCCATAGTGCTCTTCTGTCAGTCCCTGAAAATGGGACATGAAAATGGATTTGTTCAAATGATAACCCTGAGATTTTAAGCCTTAGCACTTTTAAAATGAGCAAGTGACACAGGGCCAGGTACGATGCAACCTCTGCAAATGAATTAATTAGACTTTTCAAAAAGAGCAAGCAGGCACGCTGTGGTGTTTTATTACAGTTTCCTAAGTGGTAATAGAAAAAGAGTCACTTGATTTTAAACTCTTTTCTCTGAGGTATATAAGAAACAAGCAAGACAGAGACTACCCACCCCACCCACCCCTGCAAAATGATCTGTTGTTCTTGTTCAAGAATCTGTGTGCTCAGAGACTCCCAAACTTGCTTTGGGAAGTTGAAAGGGAGAAGAATTTGTAGGGTGGAGATTCCCAGCCATACTGTAATTGAGAAATGCGGAACATCCTCAGATAGCCCTGTGCTTCTACACTTCTGTGGATCAGAAGGTGAATCACACCTGAGGGAGGCACTGAACTTGATCCTGGCACTACCTTCTGGGTAGCCTACCACTTCCTTCCATAAGAAACTTGGTCTTGGAAATGTGCAATGATAATCCTGATTGTCAATTTGATTGGACTGAGAGTCGATGAGACTTGTTAGGCACAGTTCTGGGTGTGTCGACCAGAGTACTTCCTGGGATTACCCACATATGGGACAGAGCCTAAAGGGAAGAGACCTGATGTGGGCAGCAGAATCTGATAGGCTGGGGGAACCGAGGGAGCAAAAGCAACGTAGGAGAAAATCCACTAGCTCAGGCTTACTCTATGCCCCTCTGCTTCCTGGCCACCACAAAATGAGTAGCTTTGCTCCACTCCAGGTTCCCAAAATGGAGCCAAATGATCATGGATTTGGTTCAAGGATTCCTCTGAAACCAGGAGCCAAGATGAACCCTTTCTTTCATTTGTGTTTTGTCACAGCAGCCAAAAGCTAACTAAGAAAGCCAGACCTAAGTCTAAGCATAGCATTCACATCCTCTTCCACCTATATCTTATGTGTATAACCTGAAGGTAATTTCATTTTGTATTTTGAGCAAACTGAACCCTGTCATACGAGATCAGGTGAGCATCACACAGGCTCTGAAAAGGTTTCAGATTTTGGATATTTCAGATCCTTAAGATTTCAGACTAAGGATGCTCAATCATATACATTGACAAAGGCGAGTGAGACAGTCTACCATTCAGGAGATGACGCTGGACTCTGTCACGGGGAGCAGGGCTATAGCCTCGAGTATGTAAGATATGAGGAAGGCAGGATCAATAGCAAGACATAGATGCGTGAGGACATACCCACATGCTATCAGCCCACAAGGTGCTAGGAAACACATTCAGAGATGAAAGCACTGGGTATCACCTAGACAGTCTCTCCCTTGATACAGTTATGCCATTCACTGGGGACCCCAGATGTAAGTTAATGTAGGTCTAGGAGTCAGAGTCACAATTTGAGTTTTGACGTCATGGAGTGACCTTGGGCAAGTTACTCTCTATGCACTTTCCTGGCTTCATCTGTAAAACAGGGGTGATGGTAATAGCCACCTCTTAGGTTTCTCACAAGGACTCAATAAGTAGACACAGAGAGCCGTCATGATGAAGCCAGCATTAGAAACGTTCCCTTCTGTGTGGCAAGTGGACCATGACCACCAGACAGAAGAACTGGTAAGGTTGAAGCAGGTTCAAAACCTGGTGAATCTCATAATTAGGAATGCAAGCTTTGGAGCCAGCCCCAGGCCAGGCTCTAGAGTCCTGGAACACATAACCACATGACACCCCACTATGAGGACCATGACAACCAGTCATGTAGCATAAAAACTTAGAGTTCTCTATGCTAATGAGGTATCTAGATAGGCCCCAAGTGTTTAGCCAATGAGCTTCCCTTCCTGGGCATCCCTTCCTGAAAAAGGAATTTAATCCCTGAGTGAGACATCGTATTCACATCCACCATGAATAAAGCAGTTTGGAAAAGCAAGGCCCCATCTCTTTCTTCAAGGATCGCTGTTCCCTTGGGGATGGGGGATAGGGTGGGGCCTTCATTGTAAAGAGCCACACCTAAATCTCTTAGAGAAGTCCTTCTTTCTTCTAGTTCCTCTGTACTCTCACTCAGAACCAGACTGGATTCCACCCTGTCCCTGACCCAGCCATCCCTTTCCTTCTTGGTGCGTAGGTAAAACCCAGACTTGACAGGAAGACCACTGTTCTCAACTCCTTGAGGTCCCCTACTGTGTCTGGGTACACAGGAGATTTGAGAATCACAGCATCAGTCCCAGCCCTGGCTGTTTCTCACCAGAGAAACAGAGGCTGGGACCCCTATCTTAGACTCTGTTCTGCCTTCCCTAAGCGGTATGCTGGGCAGCGCTCTGGCATCTCATTGGTGAGGCAGATATGCAGCCTGCCACCTCTCTAGGTACAGATGGTCCTCCACTTACTACAGGGTTGTGTCACCAGTAGAAGATGTTCTAACTTGGAAAATCATTAATATACCTCACCTACGGGCAACAGAGCTAACCGCAATGCACTCTCAACTAGCTGCTATGTCTGGGAGCCCAGTGTCACCAGAAAATGTCACATACCAATATCTCAAGAAAAATAAAAACACAACATTCAGTTTCTACTAAATGAAAACACTTTTCTACTATTGTGAACTTGAAAATTTCTAAAGGTAACCATCAAAAGTCAAGGGCCATATGTATTTGCTTTGGACTGGCTGAAGAATTTGTAGAACCTGACAGAAGAGAGAGGGTGATAGAGACAGATAGAGAAGGCTGTATTATATTGTAGAGGGCTTTCAAGGGCATCTCATAGGATCAAGTCAAGCAGATTGTGGTCAAATGGACACGTGTACACACAGACACATACGAAGTGACAAGAGGCCCACACATCACCCCACCCCCCTTTGGTACAAGGGAAAAGAGAAGGAAGAGAAGAAGTTGGATCAATTGAGCACACCAAAGACACGGGGAAAGAAAATAAAAAGCAAAAACAAAAACCTTCTGGAAGTGATTTCATTTATCTGAAAGTAATTAGGTAAATTTTTACTGTGGGCACAAGAGAGAGCTTAAAAGCTAAATACATTCAATTGCTGAGGAAAACAAAAGTTCTGTTTTGCACAATTGAATTTGTGACTGCGCATGTCATAGCCATGAGCAGGAGCAAGGTTCTCACTGTCTTTCTGATTTCAAATCCTGCAGCCCCTTCCTCTGACTGACCTTCTGCCTTGACCGTTCCTCTCTTCTGCTGCCCCTTAGCCCCTAGTCATATCATGGTAGTGAGTAACGCCCTCCCTTTTGAATCCTAAAATGGGCCCAAGATCTCTTCCTCTAGTGTAGATCAGCAATGGATCCTACACAGCAGTCAAGAATGTGACCTTGAGATCACCACTAAACCTCATGAATAAAGTACTCGTGATGGTACCAAACTTCATGAGAACAGAGATTGAAACCAGATTTTCTTTCCTATGGATTAGAGTCCTACCTGTTTTGTAGGGCTTTGTAATGCATAAATGAGGCAAGCATTTGTAAAGTACCAGAGACTGGTGGCCAGAAGTCCACAGCAGGGAAATGTCTCGATCACTCTTATTCTTTGAGGCAAGGCCTATAATCAATCTCAGAGCTCACAGACACAGTGAGTCTGGCTAGTCCCTTTGCTCTGGGAATAGGTTTACACATCTCAAGCTAGGGTTATGGGTTGTTGCTATGTTCACCCAGCATTTCTGTGGCTCTAGGAATCTGAACTCTAGCTTACTCACTTTGGTGTCAAATGCTTTAACCACTAGGTAGTCCTCCCAGCCCCTTATTTCCATCTTAAATAATAAAATAAAAGGCTGGCATGGTGGTAAATACTTATAATCCCAGAATTCAGGAGACTGAGACAGAAAGATCTAAGTTCAAGGCTAGCCTAGGCTATATAATGAGACCTGGTTTAAAATAATAATAATAATAATAATAATAATAATATGTGGGTTTCAGGAAAACAGTATTCCTTTGCAATAGTTATTTCTTTGATTCTAAGCTTCCTGATGCTGTGAGATACACACACATATGGAGACACATAAAGAGATCTCTGAGCAAATGAATTTACACTTACCCAACTTGGGAAGGCTCAGGTGAGCTACAATAGGTTTTTCCCCAGTAAAACTGATGAACTTTAGAAGAAGGTTTCGGAAAGATGTCAGAATTCCCATTGTCGAGGGCACTCCAGAATTACCTCATATGCTGGAGACTGTCCCTAACCATCAATTCTTTTTTAAAATCTCAAGTGATTCCATTGTTCTGGCAAAGTCAGGACCTTGCCCAGTGTTGACTTCCTGCTTCTCAAAGTGTGTTCTTGGACACCCAGAGTCACCACCTCTCTGGACATGCCTGTTGGAAACAGAGGGTCTCTGGCCTGGCCGCCATCTACCAAATCCGAATCTGCAGTGAAATATGGCTGCTGACAGAGGCTGTACCTTTCAGGTTTATATTGTGAAGCTCCACAGAGCCTATACGTGTTAAGACATGTTAGAGAATGCTCTGACTGGTAACCAGGAGCTCTTCTATCTCTGGCTGCAAAACCTTTGGCAGTCACTAGACCTCAGTTTCCCCTCTGGCAAACCAGGATTTTAGGCTAGACAACCCCCAGCTTCATTCTGAGTAGACACATGTGGCTTCCATCCAACCCCAATTCAGCATCATGTAAGCCTCAGTCCCTCCCCCCATCCCCAGCTGGGATTCCCCAGGGTGTCCTGCTGAGGAGTCCAACCCAGGAGCGACTGAATCTGGCAAGGGCTAAAAAATTAATTCCCTTCAAATCAATAATTTGCAATTAAGCATGGAAGACACTAAAGCCAAGGGGGGCAGGCTTCTGGAAAGAGGACAGCTGAGCACTCCTTGCCTTTGGAAAGGGGGTGGGGCAAGCCCTAGCTCCAAGCAAACAAATGAACATTCAGTTCCATTGTTCAGGAGGAAGCATGCACGGGACTAAGTGGTACTTGAGGAGTGAGAAAACAATCAAGATGTCAGCAGGAGTCAATGCCAGGAGCTAATTTGGTTTCCACTGGGCTCCTAGCTTATGCACGTCCTGTGGCTCAGTGTCCGATCCCAGGACTCCAGGACACTCTGAAGTCTCTAGACCAGGGCTTCACAGTGCGCTGGCTGCGGACAGCACCCAGCTCATGAAAGAATTGGAAACCTGCCTTGGTTCCCTCCGCATCCTCAGCAGCAAGTGTCAGACCAGCCTGGGCGAACGCCAGGCGGGCAGTGCCAATGTGGAGTGCAGAAGACAGAAGCAGGCAGCCTCACAGAGCCAGGATTGCATGGTGTTTGATGTTACACAGTGATAGCTTCAATCCAGGGCTCAGAGCCATCCTGTAGGTCTCTAGAGATGTGCAGAGAAATGCTGAGATGCTTGAAACAAAACTGAAGAGTGCTTAATTTTAGCAATAAATGAGTGCCATGCAGGGCTGTGGGGGAGGGTTGAGGTGGGGGTGGGGCTGGGAGTTGGGGTGAGGGTTGGGGTTGGGTAGAGTTGAGGGTTGAAGTGGGAGGTTTGGGGGGGTGGGGTGGGGGTGGGGTAGATAGGAATTAAAAACAGCAAGTGCTGCAGCTCTGAAGAGGCAGGAAATTCAATGCATGGGGACTGGGAAACAAAGTACAGATCTTTTGCATTTCCCCAAAACCACAGTAAAATGAAGGCAGGGATGCCATTTTTTTCCCTCCCATAAGAGTTAACAAATGATCCATCTGTGAGTCATTATGAGTCAGTAAGACTCCAGAACAGAAATGACAAGAGAAAGGAATAACATTTACTAAGACCTGCTGCAGGGCCTGGGAGATGGCTCAGTTGGTAAAGTGCTTGCCTTGCAAGCATCAGAACCTGAGTTTGAACCCCAGAACCTAAGTAAAAAGCTGGGCATGGTAGCATATGCTGGTAATCCCAGCACCAGAAAGATGGAGACAGACAGGCCCCTGCAACATCCGCAGGTCAGCCCGTCTGGACGAATATACAAGCTTCAGGCCAGTGAGAGACCCTGCCTCAAAGAAGAGTGGACAGTACTGAGGAACAGAGTGAGGTTGACATGTAGCTGTCCCCTGCCTGGCCCCTCTACACTCACAAATAAAACACACACACACACACACACACACACACAACACACACACACACACACACACACACACACAACACACAACATACAACACACACACACAACACACACACTACACAACACACACAACACACATACACACACAATCACACACACACACACACACACACACATACACACACACAACACATACACATACACACACAACACACACACATACACATACACACACACACATACACACACACACATACACACACACATACCACACACACATACACACACACACACATACACCACACACATACACACACATCACAACACAACACATACACACACACACACACACACACCATACACACACACACACACACACATCACACACACACATCACACACACACACACATCCCCATAGTTACTGCAGGGTCTAGTGTTCTACAGGAGTACTCCCTCTAGTCTTCATGGTACTTGAAGACACACTTGAGCATTACCCTCCTTCTCAAGGCAAGAATGTTTTCCAGCAACGGCTTGTTCAATTCCAAAACACAAAATCAAGTTCTGCTCTCTGTAAAGCATTCATTTAAAACGTGGAGCTAAAACAACAAACCAACAACCAACCAAACAAAGCCTGTGAGACAGAGCCTCCATTTAAAATCTAGTCAGGAAAGCAAACTGTGCAAATGGAACACTAGGCTTACCACAGCGAGTGTTAAGCATCAAATGGGTAGAAGGTCAGGATAGTAAAGGAAGTTAGAGTCAGAAGAAGGCTCAGGAGCCCTGAGTGTTGAAAGCCATCTGTTGAGTCAGCATGGTTTAAAGGCACAGGGAGTGGGATGGCTTCTCTGGCAGCAGAGGGCAGCTAGGCCAAAAATACAAAAACAGGGAGGAGAGGGGAGAGTGGATCTATTGGCTGCATAAAGACCACATATTCTTACTTTTAAAATGGTATTTGAATGAAAAGAAATAAAAGGAAAAGGAAAACATGACTGCTCCTAGGTATGTTGTAGGAGGGGGTTATTATAGATAAAAGGGAGAGCATAGTTAGAGGCAGGGTCATCTGGAGAGTCCAGAGTGGACATAACCAGACTGACATGTGCCATGTGGGGAGACAGGGGGAAAGGAAGGGAGAGGGAGACAGGGGAACCAGGTGCAGCACCCACAAGGACCAAGGATTCAAAGAGAGTAGGTAACCAAAATGGTTGTATTATATAGGGAAGAACAGTCTAGTCTCCAGGTCTGGAGAGTTCAGGGTAGGGGGAAGGATATGCCAGCCATGCGAGCCCTATAACAGGTAGAGACTGAGGTACCAGGACAGCCTAGTGGTCAGCATCTGCTTTGTTATGTTAAAGAGACACCTCAGCCATTTGTTCTGGTTTGAAACCTAACAATGTTATGATGATCTTAAATCAAAGAAGTTGGCTCTAAGACCCATGACTCAAATCTTTTCAATTCTGAAAGTGTTTCTAACCCTAGAGTATATTTTAAAGGAACTTGTAATATCCAGTCACTCAACAGTCACTTTCTCGCTTGCCTTGGGTGGATCATTGCAAGGTATCTACTCTAGCTTGGCACACTGCTAGATATATGCCTTCCCCAGAAGACCTGGTACCTGGCTCCAGTCTCTTGTGATAAGGAGGCCTGGGCTCAGTCTTTCACCAACTATGTTCTGTTCGACTAGATCACGGCTAGGCTACTGCTCTATATTCACCAAGGCATTCTTGAGAAAGCTCCTCCTAGGCATTTCCTTCTAATTAACTGGAGTTGCTTCTTTTGCTGCCCGAGGATCCCCGAGGCACCATGACTCACCTGCACATCTGCCCAAATCCAAAACCAGTGTCACAATAGGAAAGAAGAAAGAAACGGGGCCAGAAGTCACAGCCCTCTATGTTTAAGTTCCATCTCTCTTTTCCTGGTTAGATAGAAGAGAGAGTAGGTAAGACCTCTCTATTCTATACCCTCTTCCCTCTAGAAAAGGAGCAAGAGACATTCCATCTTCAAGGAGAAAGCCTGCTATGAATTGCTTACACTCCAGAACATTCTATTAGACCGCTGTTCTAGATGAAGTGTTGACTAGAACAGAAGGTCACAGGGTACATGAATGTTGTCTTAGCATCCATACACCCACGTTGTGAGGTGGTCCCTTCTTCTTCTTCTTCTTCCTCTCTCTCTCTCCCCCTCCCTCCCTCTCTCCCCCTCCCTCTTTCTGTCCCCTCTCTCCCTCCCTCCCTCCCTCCCCCCCCTCTCAGATCAGTGGAGCCAAAGAAGCAGCATTAATGAGCTCCAGGCTCACTTCTCAAGCACATTCTTCTCTGGCTTGTTTCTGCTAAGATTCCTGTTGTCCTATTGCAGAACTGAGCTCTGAGACTTACATTTGCATGTTGAAATGAAAACAGAGGGGTCCACACAATTGGTTTATTTTTGAGACAGTGAGGCCCTGACTGAAATAAGCAAATGAATCCAGAAAAAAGACTTAAGTTGGTCACTGGAGTCCTACATCAGGCCTTGCAGGAGAACTGATTGGTGGTATAGGTCAAGACAGAGTTGCAGTATTTCTGCATGCACTAACCATATATAATAGCGACTGTTTTCTAACACAGTCTCCTAATGAGACTCAGTCTCCATGATGTCCAGTACTCACCTGAAATAATCAACTCCCAGGACATTGAGGAAAATTTTCTGTGCAAATCTTGTTCCCAATACTTTCTGGCCCCCTTTAGTGACTGAAATCACAGAAACATAGACATATCAGACATAGGGACATACACAGGACAGACACAACACACACACACACACACACACACACACCAGCCTCACAGCCTCACACAAATTAGATTGAGACATTTCTGGAAAAACAATCCCTGGTTCTGTTTCCATGGAAGCAATCTCACGTCCCCAGTGGCAGCAAATGGCAGGCAGCCGGCGGTAAGGGAGCTCCTGGGGCCCGCAATGGGCCTTCTCTTCTTTGCCAAGCCAGCAGAGTGGGCTATCGGAGAGTGGGAGGCAGGGTCGAGCCTCACCAACAAACCCAAACCTCCGGGGAGACAGTGGACCCCAGCTGTGCCCCTCTTTTGGGGCAAATGTACATCTGGGCATTCTGGGCACAGCTCCAGCCAATCAGCCAGGCTGATCCCCCTTCAGCTTTGCCACAAAAGACTGCTCGCTCAGAGCAGATGGTTGTACTGAGCCTGTGCCTAAACCAAGATGGAGGCCACCCATGGGGCTGGAGCTGTAAAAACAGTCACTGCTCCAAGTAATACCCCCTGGCTTAGAGTATGGCCCTATCCTCCCTCAGTTCCCAGAGTACCCTAACTGTGTGTCATGCTTTACTGGTGATACACAGGACAAGTTGAGGTAGCTCATGGAAGAATACTTGTAAGTTTTGGCTACATGGTGACTATGCCTGTTTTAGAAAAACCATGATGTATGAATTCATGGATAATTACAGCTTAGTTTAAAACTTAAGGAAATGTGAAGGAAATTTCTCCATTTCTTAAAATTAAATAGATGATAGAGTAGATATTTATAGATATAGAAAAAAATGGAAACATGTACAAATAGGTCTAGTGAAATGACTTAGCCAGTAAAGGTGCTTGCCACCAAGTCTGACTACCTGGGTTCAATCCCCAAGACCCACATGGTTAAAAGAAAGAACCTGTTTCTCAAAGTTATCTTATGACCTCCACATGTGCTCTATGGTAAACATAATTATGTATGTGTACATGCACACACACATTGTAATAAAAATAAAATATTTTTAAAGGAATTAAAACTGTGTAGAAATAAATCTTGAGAAATTTTAAAACTTTCAATGTCCCCTTTTAGGGCCAGACAACTGTCAAGAGGAAAAATTCTGGAAGTGGGAGGGTGCAAGATGGAAGGACTGAATAAGGAGGGGACCCCACCAAGTAAATTCTTCCTTAAGGACAATTAGGGTGGTATGTTCTCTTTGCCTGTCTTATACACTCTCCAATATGTTTCCCAGGTCATTGCAGAGGCTCTTGACAGCTACACCAGTTTGGATGCACACTTGATTGACCTCCAGTTCTCGTCACTTCACCTAAGCTAGTGTCTTTCTATTGCTATGATAAAAACAAAATGACAAAGGTAACTTATAGAAGACAGGGTTCATCTGGCTTATGGTCCTAGAGGGATGAAAGTCCATAATTTCAGAGTAGACGAGGCAGCAGATGGTAAGAAGCTGGAGCAGGAGCTGAGAGCTTACATCTCAAACCACAAGCAGGAAGCAGAGATTATGCACTGGAAACAGCACATGGCTTTTGATACCTCAAAATCTGTTCCCAGTGACGTTTCCCCCAGCAAGGACATACCTCCTAAACCTACCCACACAGTATCACCAGATGGAGGCAAAGTTGTCAGATGCCCAAGAATTGGGACACATCTCATTGAAATCACCACATTCTACCTCTTAACCCCTACAGTCTCACAGCCATATCAGGATGGAAAACTTATTCAACTTCCTAAGTTCCCAAGTCTTTCACTGTCTCAACATTAAAGTCAAAATTTCCCTCTGCGACTCAAGACAATCTCTTAACTGCAATCCCTTATAAAATCAAAATGCCAACTGTATACTTCCAGTGTACAAGGGCACAGAATATGTGTTACCATACCAAAAACAGGGAATGGGGCACAGTGAGGAAATACCCAACCTAAGCAAGACCAAAACATATCAAGGCAGACTCCAAGTCCTATAAGCTCCAAGTTAAAGGGCTTAGATGCCTCCACCCCTCCAACTTGCTCCCTGCCTCTCAGCTGGGCTGGTTCCCCACCCTATGTGTAGCTTCTTTTGGAAGATATCTCACAGTTCAGATTCCAGGTTAGGGTAGAGCCAGGCCCCCTTGAATCATGTTTACAACAGCATGTGTATATCCTTTCTAGGAGCAGAAAAATGCTGGGAAGTTTAGTAGAGTGGGGTCTTCCCTTTCTTGCAGATCAGCCTACATCTTGGCAGAAACACTAATAATCTTGCCAGTGTCCTTTTCCTCTTCAAACTGTACATTTTGTATTTCTCTCTACCCCACTTGTTCTTTTTCATTATAGACTTCATGGGAGTGATTACTAATGACTACAGGGCAGAGCCAATGTTAGACTGTATTGAAATCTCCTCTAACAAAGAAATTAGTCTATTACTTTTAAATTTAGTCTCAAGCAAGTTCTTAGGACAAGGGCAGAAAGCAGCTACATTCTTTACCAAAATATCACAAGAACAGTCTCTGGCCCGGCTCTGGCCACGCTCCTAATATTGTTCCCTCTGAAACCTCTTAAGCTGGGCCCCATGGTCTCTATCACTCTTAGCACTTCTGTCTTCCAAGTTCCTTTTATGATGGCTCATCAAGCCCTGCTTACAGCATTCATTGCCTTTCTAATCTAAAGTCCTAAAGTCTTCCACCATTCTTCCAAAACCGTCACATGGCCAGTTCTTCAAAGCAACATCCCAGTCCCTGGTAATAAGTTGTGTCTTAGTTACTTTTCTGTTGCTGTGATCTAACATGATGACCTTATAGAAGAGATGCTTTATTTGGCTTACAGCTCAAGGGAGATAATAGTTCACAATGGTGAAGTAGAAGCAGCAAGCAGTTGGAGGCTGGAGCAGTAGTTGGGAGCTCATATCTCAAACCACAACCAGAAAGCAGAGAGAGTGCACTGAAAAAGAGCACCCAGGACTTACTTCCTCCAGGAGGACCACTTTTCCTAAACAGTGTCACCAACTGGTAACCAAGCATTCAGATGCTTGAGAATATAGAGGAGGGGGGCATCTCATTAAAACCACTACAGTCCAGGCCACACAAAACAGGCTCCTATTGAACCCTCCCCTGGGGCCAGCTCTTAGCATCCAGTGGTCAGCCCCTCTCACCTCAATATCATTTCCAAATGGAAGTCATCTCCTAGCCACGACCATACTCTTCATGGCCTTGACACACCCAAAACACCATAGCAATAAACGTAGAGAAGAAAGTGATGCTTCTTTCCACCTCCACTCTGTGTGGTGTAGTGTTTCGGTACAGTAGAACAGGGTACCACCCACTGAGGGGCTTAATCACGAACTTTATTTTTTCTCATAGCTGGATTTCTAAAGTCAGAGGGACAGGATGCAAGGGTTCCAATGATGCCTTCCTTATGATTTCCAAACTGTCAACCTCTCTGTGTGTCCTTACAAAGCACAGAAACAGCAAGCTCTCAGGTGCCTTTTCTTGTAAGGACACAAATATCCTCATCAGGGCCCCATGTCATAGCCTCATATAAACCCAGGTGTCTTCCAAAGACTTCCATTTGAGACACTGGAGTTAGAGGCTAAAGCTGCAGAGTGTTTTCGGAGAATACAACTCAGGTCATAGGAAGTGACTTCTCACCATCGAGGCCTCCTTGTAGATCTTAACAATAAAAGCAGAACCAGCAGCAGCGTGACTCACTGACTGTGTGATTCACTACAGATCTACAAAGTCAACATTGCTCTTCCCATCTTTGCAGCATCCAGGCTGAAACTTGGAGGCTAAATGACCAGGAACTTGAGCGGGAACAACAGCCCTCAAACCCAAGTCTCTGTCTAAGACTCCAAATCTTGTTCTATTTGAGCCCCTCAGCTGCCGCCCCTTCCATGTTCTTCCTCAAGCTCCACTGTGTCCTCTGCTGCCCGCTCAGACCCCTCCCTACTTCCTCTGTGCATGTATTCAGAGGGATCCCCAGAGACACCATCAACCTGAACCCCTGTAAAAGGCCACTTCCTCCTAACACACCCTGAACATCTGTGAAAACAATTTCTCCTCAAGCCCACAAATGAACCTCGTAATAAAAACTCACCGTCCAATATTGCCTTAACAAATGTCCTGATGGCATTTTAACTACTGGAGGGACCTGGTGATGTTTCTTCCTTAATTGTTCTGGGAAGGTGCCTGCCTCTGTTGGATAGGCTATCTATGAGACAGTGGGACTTTATTTTTCCAGTCGGACAATTTCTTTGGTCTTCAGCTCTCTCGATGAGACTGTGTTGAGGCAATAGACCCCTCCTCTTGAGCAGTTAAGTTTATTTCTCACCTATAAACAATCTATTCCAGGTTTAGGGGACTTTCGAGGCAGCTGGCCTTGTGCTGTTGATAAAGCCAGCAGCTTCCATCCAATGGCTTCCAAGATTGCCCATGTTACAGAATAGATCATGGGGAATTGTACAGCAGCTCACCCCACACTGTCCAAAGCAAGTACAGCTCACCTGTGTCCCGGTGACAGGAGACCCAGAGTCATAGAAGTACAGAACCTCTAAGCTTTCTTCTGTGTGCTTGGATAGGAGGATGGAGCACTGTCAGCAGGAGAGCCTTATGGGTAAGAGCTCTGGGTTAGGAGATGGGCTGTAAGGGTTTGAGGCTCTGGGACATTATAGAAGCCACTTCATGTCTCTGAGTGACAGGATGAGAACACCTCTTGTACCAACCTCACAGTTTTACTGAAGTGGATAATTTGAATCATTGGATGTACTGCTCCCTTTTTTAAGCTACTCTTTCAAGTCTTGTCTGGCATGTACAAGGCAAAGAATAAAACAGAAACGGAACCTAAAAACCAAGGGTCCTATTCCAGCTTTCCCATCCTCCATAGAGGTGTCTGATACATCTGAGGTCCAGATGAGCCAACTCTAGATAGTGATGCTCCTATCCTAGATTCTGTCCACCCTTGTATGGGGCACTGGACCTAGGAGCGCCATTCACTGTAGTGTTCTTTACAAGACGAAGTGATTTTTACTACAAAGTATATGCTTCTGGTTGTTTTGTCTTTTGAGATAGTGTCATGCTATGCAGATCAAACTGGCCTCTAACTTGCAGTGATCCTCCTGCCTCTGCCTCAGCAAGAGCTGGGGTTGCAGATGTAAGCCACCATGCCCAGCTAGTAAGACTTTTCATCTCTTCTCCTTAGTAGTTGGAGTCTTTATTCCTCTTTTCTCCTTCCATTCTCTCAAGTTCTTAGGATGCTCAAGTCGCCCAGTGGTCAAAGGATCTCCTCTCCAACCTTAAGGCCTTCTACTCCTCTCCACTTCCTGGAAACAAGGCCACACATGTGCCCAGTCCCATTCTTACCTTCCTTTTACTAGTCATGACACTTCTAATTTAGCCTGCACTCCTACCATCAGTGGAATCAGTGGAAAAGAACACTGGGAAGGTCACATGACCCATTCATTACATTTCTACCAGTCTCGTGTTTCTGAGACACTTAGGATGTTCACCCTACCTAACAGGACCTACTCCATGTGTACCGTTGCTGCTCAGATTCCATCGGCCATTTCTATACAATGCCTCTGCTTACTTGGCTCTGTTGCTGAGACTTTTCTCACACCCTCCCTGGTCATGTTCCTTCCCATCTCCACATCCTATTGAACTCATCTGTTCCTGGCTCCAGTCACAACCTTTCACGTCACCTTGTCTCCATGCTCTGCTCCTGCTCTGGCCTCAGACCCCAGTTCTCTCTGGTGTATATTATTCCCTTAGCAGCCTGACAGGTCTTTCTTCATTCAGCTATAATATCTATTTTTAAGGCTTGCAGGAAGAAAATTAATTTATTGATGTGTGATGGTTTGTATATGCTTGGGCCAGGAGTAGCACTATTAGGAGGTGTGGCCTTGTTGGAGTGGGTGTGGCCTTGTTGGAGTAGGTGTGGCGTTGTTGGAGTAGGTGTGTCACTGTGGGCATGGGCTTTAAGACCTTCATCCTAGTTGCCTGGAAGTCAGTCTTCTACTAGCAGCCTTCAGATGCCTGGATGCTGCTATGTTTCTGCCTTGATGATAATGGACTGAACCTCTGAACCTGTAAGCCAGCCCCAATTAAATGCATCCTTCTAAGAGTTGCCTTGGTCATGGTGTCTTTTCATAGCAGTAAAACCCTAAGACATGATATAAAGGAAGTAGAATGTTAGGCAGTTGGTTATATATTAAATATTGTTCCTTTTTCTTTTCTGCTTCATATGTTGTCGCTTTCTTAGACTTGACTGGTCACCATTCACCTCTAAAATCCTTCAGAGTTTCTCCATGATTTCAAACTCTAGACCCCATACCCCTGCGAGACTCCCGTAACACTTCCCCAAGTGTGCCGCCCACCGGCAGTCAGGTGCTTGAGGAGACTCTGCCAGGAATCTGTTCCTTCTTTTCATTGCCTAGAAAATGAACCAACAAACAAATGACCTTTTCTGCCTCTCCACATATCAAGTAAGCATTAATTTCCTTTGAGAAAGATTTTCCAACCCAACATTCCTAGCCCAGATTCTCTGGCCAAGCAGTTCTCACTTGTGGGTCGAAACCCTTTCGGGGATGCATATCAGATGTCCTGCATATCAGATATTTATGTTGTGATTCATAACAGCAGCAAAATTATAGTTAAAAAGTAGCAATGAAAATAATTTTATGGTTGGGGCTACCACAGCATGAGAAACTGTATGTATTAAAGAATTGCAGTGTTAGGAAGGTTGAGAATCACTGCTCTAGACAGACCCTTCTCCAACTGGCTCCCCTTTGTCTTTCTGGTCAGTTAACTTAGGTAACATGACTGGATCAATCAGATCACCATTAGAAAGACAGATCATATCCCAGGACTCACAAGGGGCTTCTTCCAGAAGGTGAGCACTCCAGAGTCTAATTCTTTCCAGATCCCCTTCCCCCATAGACTCATCTCTAGCTTGCATTCCACTCTGCCCCAGCATTCCAGAAGAAACGATGTCATTTATAAGAGAATGACAAGCACACATTGATAGTAAATGAATTGGTGTTCAACCAAATGTGATAATGTGTAGTCTGCTGATTAAACATGGTCACAAAATTTGCTGTTTGTTTGCTTGCTTGTTTCAATATAGAGTCTAAATTTGTAGCTCTGGCTGTCTGGAACTACATAGACTAAACTAGTCTCAAACTCACAGAGCTCTGCCTGTGTCTGCCTCTACTTATAAAAAGGTTGACATCATATTACATGATTAAAAATATTCAAGAAAGTGATTTGAGACTTAATAAAAGCAAAACACAAACAAACATCAACAAAACCCACCATGGCATCCTAGAACAGCTAGGTCAAAAAGACTGCATCTAGTGCTGAAACCACAGAACGTGAGCCCTGTGTGTTTGAAAATGCCACATTGAAATGCATTAATCTGCATGCTAACATAAGAACACTAATTCACGAGGCTGAAGAGATGGCTCAGCCACTAAGAATACTGTTGGCTCTTCTAAAGGACCTTGGTTTAGAGTCCCAGCACTCACATGGCAACTCACCACCAACTGGAACTCCAGTCCTACAGGATCTGGCGCCCTCTTCTGGTCTTCTCTGGCACTAGGCATGCAAGTGGTAGACACATATACATGAAAGCAAAATATTCAAAATCATAAAATAAGAAAACATTTCTAACTAAAAATAAGTTGTAGAAGATATCAACTGAAAAATTAAAAAGCATAAAATAGCACACAGCAATGAACTAACCCTTTACACAAATTTTGCAATCTCCATCTCTAAGCTTCCTGGCTCTATTTTATAGACATTTACAGATGCTTTCTGACAAAAATAGGACCATGCAAAGCAAAGCCCTGCTCACATTTACATCAACAATGCTCTCACTGCTGATAGAGAAAACCAACTCAGAAATAGGTAATGCCAAATGGGAGACTAAGCATCCTGTTGAATAAACAAGAGCCCAGCTTCTCCTCTCCCTTCCCTTCTTAGGCACACACACACACACACACACACACACACACACACACACACACACAACACACATCTTAATAATTCAGAGGTTTCTTTGCATTCTTTCTCCGAGATCATGCCTCAAACTCCCCCCCCCACCAACCCCCGTAATCTTTCCAAGGTATACTTTTATCACCATTTCAAAGGAGTATCACTTGGGTAATTTTTAGTTGATAGTTGATTCCACTATTTATATGGGTTAGAGGTCCCTAGCTTACTAGAATATATTCCTTATTTCTAGTCGCCCTGTGAGGGTTGGGTTTTCTATACTGTTCGTTTGGATCTTTTCAAAAAACGATAAAAAAGACAGACAGATGTTCTTTCATGAGGTCCCTACTCTGTAAGACATACAAGTCTCACGTTCTCACTGGTAGAAGTACCCTGCCACGGGACTCCAAGGAGCAAGGGTGGAACAGCTGGTGGGAAAGCATCTCATTGGCTGAAATTTCTAATGTGTGATTATAAAGGTCTCTCATTGGCTAGAGTTTGGTGGCAGCCTTCCCCAATCGCAGCCTAGAGCCTAAAGATTCTGCAAACTCCTTTTGGTGTCAGAAGATTATGAATTTGAACAAGACTTGGTTGCCCCTTTCTAATGTGTCATTAATAATAAATGCATTGCACTGACATTTCTCCAGCAGGGGGCGCGACAAAGAGCTGAGGTGGGCGCGATGAAGCTAGGTGGCAGGCCTCCTCAACTCCTGACCATGCCCTTTCCTCTATCACCTATGCTTCCCAAACAATTCTGAAAAAGAACCAAACCAATCAATCAAACAAACAAAATCCCAAAACTCCTTAACGTGGTGCTATCTGAAGCCAATAAAACTTTTTTTTTTTTTTTACTTAAAACTCCCAATAACTCAAAGAGTAACACTTTGTCTCTATATCCACCTAGAAAGGGATAGGTGTTATGTATATCTACTATCTCAATGTACAATCACCACATGATTTTTTTTCCCCATTATGAAATCTCTGTGGATTTTTTTTTCCTTGATATTCTGGAGAGATGAGCTAGGAGGATGCAGCCGTAGCAGCTGTTGGGGAAATATTGCCTCCTCTTTGTTCTGAATGCTGTTTAAACATTGGCAGGGGGCCTCATTAAAGATGAATCGTTGAATTAGCAAGTAGCGTTGTAGCTTGAGGAGGCAGCATGTGCTCCTGTGGTGAAAACAGATTTGCACAAAGGAGGGAGGGTTAGGGGATGTGGGGGTGGGAGGTGGACAGAGGATGAAAAGACCGAGACAGAGCAATGTCAAGTGCTTTACAATGGCTCCCTAGCCTGCCCACTGCAGCAGAGAGGCACAGGCCGTGCAGAAAGGATTCCCAGTAGAGTCTGGGATTTTTGGGGCGTGAATGTGAAAAGGAACCCCTTCATAAGAGAGTAATTGGGTTATTCATAACCTTTTCCTTCCTTCAGATTGTGGTGAATGAGTGCCCTGTGGCCTTTGGTGATGGAAACCTTGGGTACCAACAGCCCTTGGGCTTTGGGATGCCATCAGCATTATTTAGCCAGTGACTAACTGTTCCTATTCCATGCCTCCTGTCAGAGAAGCAGCCAAGAAGCAGGAGCAGTTTGCTTGCTTTCAATGTCTTTTTCCTATTTTTCAAGTCCTTTCTCACAGTCATGAAGGTTTCCATCTGATTTGGAGCTTAGCAATAACACAGATAAGCCTCGGGGACTCCTGTCGGAACTGACTGGTCCCATTCAGGAGGTGAGCGTCGCCAGTCTCCCGAGTCTGTGTCTCATCACTCAAGGATGCTGCATTGTGAGAGTGTGGTTGTCTGCAAACCTATTCTTTCTCCTGAGTTCTGATGCACTAGATTTGGAAGTGGAAAGAAAGAAACAGAGAGCAGAGAGACGAATGGATATAAGGTGCTATAAAGTGATATAAAGTCTGCTACATTTCAGACACTGAACTAAGCATGACGTCCCAAATCATATTAATTATCTGCAGTAGTAGCCCAGGAGTTTTATTCCCATCTTACATGTAAAGAAACCAAGTCTCAGAGAGAATAACGTGCCTTCAGTGGCATGACTGATAAACAACAGCCCAGCTGGAATTCAAACCACATCTAACTGACTGCAAACTGGAATCCTGGATCTGCTACTCGTAATGTACATTTGCATGCATGGTGGGAAAAAGGATTTGTGTGTGAGAGTCAAAAGTCTCAAGTGGGATCCTGAAAGGCTTTGTCTCCAATTAACTCTCCCCTGAGTATCTGAAGACATTCCTGGCGTGATTCCCTTCAGGAAATCATCTCTCCTTTAATTCTTGCCCAGCTCCTGAGGTCATCACCTTTGGGGGCAAAGAGGACCAATGAGTCAACATCCTAACAAACAGGGCTTCAGAATCTCAGCCTTCCAAGAAGCTCTGTTGGCGAAGGTCACGTTCCCTGCCTGAGGGCTCAGGGCAGATCTGCTGGCTTGCTCCCTTCCTAAGTGGCCTCCCCCTTTCCCTCTAGAAACCTGTAGACTTTGTTTATATACAACAGAAATTGATTTACAAACAGCTCAGTAGGAAATTTACAGCAAAACAATGGAGCATGGTGGACGTCTCCTGTCCCCAGATACCAACCACATCATCACACTCCTCTCTTGCATGGGTTTGGGGACAGACATCATGGAGACATTGAGGATCTCATTTTGCCAATAAAACACAGCTATGAGGTGGCTCATGTTATCGATTTTTATCCATGCTCTTGAGTCATCGAACAGAGCTGGCGTCGATGGACTGATGAATAGCAGAGACACACGAACCAAAAGACATTCTGACTTACTCACAAGCACCTCACGGGGCTGGCTTGTGAGCATGTGTATGAGTCTATGACCTAAATCATATTAATTATCCTCAGTAGCAACCCTGGGGGAGTTTTATTCCCATTTTACATGTAAAGAAACTAAGTCTCAGAGAGAATAACGTGCCTTCAGTGGCATGGTGATAAAAAAGCCCAGCTGGAATTCAAACCACATCTAACTGACTGCAGACTGGAATCCTGGATCTGCTACTCTTAATGTACCTTTGCATACATGGTAGGAAAAAGGATTTGTGTGTGAGAGTCAACAGTCTAAAGTGGGATCCTGAAAGGCTTTGTCTCCAATTAACTCTCCCCAGAGGATCTAAAGAGTTCCTGGGTCCTCTCAACACTGTGTTTTGTATTTGTTGTGTGGTCAGATGTGTCATCTGAGCAATACAATGAAACAGTGTATCCTCTTGATCAAAGCAGGGAGGTTTCCGTCATCTTCGTCTGCCTTTCTCAGCTGTATGATCTTGGCCCACCTCACTGGCCTCTGTCTCATTTTTGACACTTTCAAAATGGGAAATGAAGGGTTAATTTTTGATCAGGTCAAGAAATGACTAAGGTATTAGTCAAGCATGTACATGAGGATGTTTCTAGAGACATTTAACTGATGGGATTGAGGGAAGGATCTTCCCTGGATGTAGGAGACACCATCTAACCAGCCAAGGTACCGACTATGTAAAAGGGGGAAGGAGAAAGCCAGCACTCCCTTTTCTCTGCATCTTGATCTGCCCAGATGTGAGCAAGCTGCCTCCTGCTTCCGTGACTTCCCTGCCTGATAAGCACAAACAAACCTTTCCTGCTTTAAATTGGAAGTGTGCAACATCTATCTACTTATTACATGATGCCAGTCAGGGAGCAGAGAACTTGGGCTAGCACTGGAGCAGGCTCTAGCCTCTGTGACCCACTCCACTGTGAGCCACTTCTTCCAACCATGTCTACTTCCCAACGGTGCCACAGCCTCCCAAAAACCACCATCTTTGGACCAAGTATTCAAACACACAAGTCTCTTCGGGACTTGCACATTTCAAACCACCCAGTAAACAATCAACTAAAGTGTTCTTTACAAAACCTCAGGGAATGAAACAAAACAAAACAAAACAGAAACAAACAAATAAAACAAGAACAAAACAAAACAACAACAAACCAGGCTCGGGCTGTCATTCCAACTGGACAATAGACACAGTGAAAACTTTACTGGCTCAGCTGAGATAATGTACACTGGCAAGTCAGAATGTCAACACAGAGAACAAACAAACAAGAAGCACTATATGTATGTACAGACACATGTGTTCATGTATGTGTGGGTGTACCTGGGAACACCTGTGTGTATGGAGGCCCAAGGACAACCCTGGGTGTCATTACTTAATTAAGTGATATACATCTTTTTCTTCTTCCTTTACTTTCCTTCCTTCCTTCTCCTCCCCTTCCTTCCTTCCTTCCTTCCAAGACAAGTTCTCTCATTGGCCTGGAACTCTGAGTAGCCTAGCCTGACCAGCCAGTGAAGCCCAGGGAGCTAACTCTCCACCCCATCCTCCTGCCCCTGGCTTGGCATAAGCAAACACAGATCCTTATGCTTGCTCAAAAAACACTTTACTTACTGAACTCTCTCCCCAGATGTCAGAAATATTTTTTAAAGTACAATACACATTTAGAAATTTGGCTGTGATTATGGAGTTGAGATACGTGATCCCTGGCTGCAGTCTGTCTGTTAGTAGAAGGTGGCAAACACCATAATGTCCTCCATTGAGAGCCACTAAATGTTAAAGTTGTCCTCTGATTTCTTTAGCCTGAAAGTCCTTCATCTCACTGAGCCCAATTCACTGATGATTATTTGGATTTGCTGTGTTTCAGCTCTCGCTTGCTCATCTCTTAATTTATATCAAGTACAACAAATTCACCGTTTGTCCACTCAGAGAAAAGAGATGAAAACAGCCAATCGCCTAGAAGAAGAACCTACAGAGTCATCTTTTTTTTCTTTAAAGATTTAATAGCACATATCTTTACAGTCCAAATGCATAGGGCTACTGCCCTAATCAGAGGACACAGAAGGGCCAGCTGGAGCATCCTGGGGCCAGGACCTTTTATAGCTGCACGTTGGTTGTTGGATGAAGGCTGTGTTTCTCATAAACTGACACTGCATGACATCTCTAAACAGACAGGCCCTCTGTTAAGGAGGTTTTGTTTCCTATCATACCATATCCCTGCCATTCCTGTACTTTCTCAGGTTGGGACATAAAAAAAAAAAGTACTAGAAACTATTGATTTCTGTTGTGCTAAAGCCCCTGACATCGCGGTGCGATGAAGATATTGCTGTGGACCCTGCGAGCCTCTTCATGCTTCTCTTCTACTTATGAGGGTCTCTACGGACGGTATTAAGGATATTGTAGTTCCCACTCTCTGACTGTGGGATATCAGCAGGGTCTCTCCTGTGTAAAGAATAATTATCAGCACTGCTGTTACCTCTCGTAAGTGTGTAATTACATGCTCGGTTCTGTGGGCTCTAGGCTGTGCAATTTTAAATTATACAATAATGTCAAATTCTCTCCTGCTCTCTCGCGCCTTCTCCCTCTCCACTTTTTCTTTCTTCCTTCCTTTCTTTTTTTTTTAAATTGAAATGGGAGGTGGATTTTCGGGTTTTGTTTTGTTTTGTTTTTAACAGAAGGGAAAGCATGAGAGCCCATCCAGCTAGCCTAGCAAACGTGACAGTGGGTGAGGAGAAGGGAAGGTCACATACTGCCACTTCATGCCCAGATACTAACTTAATGGAGGCTCTCAACCCAAGATGGATTTGGCAGATAGGAAAAGAGAAGAAACTGAGGCACAGGGGGATTAAAAGACTGCCGGTGGAGTTGGGGGGGTCCCAGGAGTAAGGAAGGAAGGTGAAAGTTGGGATGGAGGTGGGACCTGGAAGTGAGGTGATAGAGTTATCAGAAGGGATAAACGTGCATTGGCTGGGGTTGACTTATCATCCATCCCTAGCCAGAAGTTAAAAGATGGGAGCCTGCAGCTGTGTGAGGTCAGTCAGTCACACCTCTCAGCTAAGGAAATGAGCCTCAATGTGGTGAACAACCAGTCTACAAGCACCATGCCTCTGGTGTGGGACAGGGAGCTGTCAACCCACCTGGCAGCTCTGCAGGCCCACCCACCATACTGTGGATGCTCCTCCCAGAGGTGGGTGTGCTCCCTTTCCTCCGGTCCTTCCTCCTGAAACCATCCAGAGAGTGCTCTTGGTCCAATCTCTAACTTACAGATGTTTGTTTCACATTTTATTTAGACTTCCAGGGACTGTTTCTTCAAGAAGCCTTTAAATAAGTGCCCTGAACCTCTGTTCCTTACCATAGCCTGGATCCTCCATTCTCTCCCCCACCCTGAATCCCCCATTCCCATCCACAACGCCTGCCTCATGGCAGCACACAGCAGCACACACAGCACACGGCAGCATCGCCCCATCGCTGGAGCCTTATATGAAAGACCTCCGCGTACTCCCATCTTCCCCTGTCCACAGTGGGTGTAGCTTCTGCACCCACTATGTCTCACCTCAAGTGCTGACCTTTCTGAGTTTCATAGATAACAACTGCTATTGTGTACACGCGCACTGCACTCACTTCTCAGACCACTGAAACAAGACCGAAGGTCACAAAGCTTTTTGGTGACAGGTTCACCAGAACCCAGTCTTGATGTCTGCAGTCCACCATGCTTTTTGGAGACCAGTGGGATATGACAGTGACAATAATTCCAAGCAACTAAAAGAGGTCAACCTGCTATCAAAATATAGCTTAAAACCAGCGTAAAAATTATAACCTGCTGTCAAAGTATAGCATAAAAATGATAGCTTCTAACACTCTCTGGACATCATCAGCTATTTATCTGATCCTCCCAGTCACCACTGCAGGTAGGGATCTCTCTCTCTCTCCCTCGCTCCTCTCTCTCTCTCTCTCTCTCTCTCACACACACACACACAGACACAGAGAGAGAGGAGAGAGAGAGAGAGAGAGAGAGAGAGAGAGAGAGAGAGAGAGAGACTGGCCCCTAGGTAGAGCCATTATTTGAACTCAGAGCAGCCTGACTACTGGCCTCCATCTCCATGTTGAACTTCTCTGCTTGGGGCTTCCCCACAAGAAACCTCCGTAAGAGTGTTGTTGATGCTTTAGGATGGGTTCAGGGCCTTCAGTGATCATCCGTCTCCATTCTGTCCTGCTCTCTCCACCACAAAATGGGATTGAACATTTCTCTCAGACACAGTGTCAGATTAATGCTCAGTTGAGGTCACAGAAAGCCGGTGCGCCAACTCCTCCTAAATGACAAGGACTCATTCAGCAGCACAGCTAAGGTAAACTTCCCTCTCAGAAGGCACAGCCTGCCATCTGTCCTCACAGGCTTTCTCCTCACAGTTCATCTATAAACCTTCACTCGAAACAAGAGAACGGCCTCACGAGACCACCAGCAGAAACAGCCCTGGTTATATACGGAGTTTCGGAATTCGCTCATCACGTTTTGTGGCTCTGTGGGTCCCCGTGGTTTCTGTGGAATGTGCTCGAGGTGGGCAACCAGAGCGGGCCAAGGATCAGCTGAAGGCTGTAAATAACCCCTGGGTTTGAATAGATGTTTTCATTTCATGGTATTTTTACTTGTATTATTCCAGCCCATTCCCCTTCAACCCCAAGGAGAGAAGTCTTCTGTTTCTATTCCTCTCTACTCCTACCCCACCATAATCTTTTGCAGAGAAGAAGAAACCAAAATATTTAACGACTTGATCCAAGTCCAAAATGGAATGAAATCCCAGATCCCCAAACCCTGGTAAATGTGGAATATGAGCCACAACCACCATGGACCTGCGAGGAGCATTCTGCAGCTTCTCGGGTCCTGCCACCCCCGCTGTGCACACTGAAGGAAAATGATTGATGTGTGGGGAAACGGATTGTACTCCCATGGTGAAGACATTGTGATCTTCCCCAAAACCCCAAGACAACGCTTTCCCATGATCCCACTGCCCTAACACAGCCTTTCGTCAAGGTCTTGCTTTGAGGAGCTCCTGTCGTTTTCAGTGTCAGAGAACGTGCCTCCTCTAACTTGTCACTTCTCTATGTCCAACTTACTGAGATCATGTCTCCTCCCTCTTCACAACCAGAGTCACTCAATAATCACCTCACATCTAAACTGGGAATACCAAGCTAATCTGTGTTTATTTAGAATTCTACAGGAGACATGGAAGTAACTGCAAAGAGGTGGGACAAGGTGTTCTGCCCTCAAGAAAGCTGGAGATCGCATGATCACCAGAGGAGAGCCTTAGGAGACCTGAACATAAGAGTCTTATCTCCAGCCATGCCCTCCAGGAAGGTGACATCCCCTTGCAGCAGTCCTGAGACTCTAGTCAGGAATCCAGGTCCCAAGAGAATAACAGAAACCGATAGACTGGAGCGGGCTTGAAGCCAGCTACCCTTCCTCACGCAGGCAGATGTGCTAGTAAGTATAGTGACGTGCAGTACAGACTCCATGGGTGCTCACACCATAGGGGCTCTGTCAAAGAGCTCCCTGGTTCTTGGCCCTGCATCCTTCCAGCTCTGGGGTCTTTAGAGATTGATGGCTGCTCTACTTTTTGTTCTCTAATGGAAAGACAGAAGTCCAGAGATGTTCAGTCACTTGGCAAGGTCACACAGCTAATTAGCCACTGAGAGCTAAGATGAAAACCCAAGTCTCTGGACTCCTAATCCACTTCTCTTCCCACGATGTACTTCTAATTTTTTTCCTTTGAATGAGGTTTAAATTAGAAAAGAAGTGATCTACGACCAGTCCCATGATGACCAGTGGATTTTCTCCTCAACACTGTCTGGCGTCTCCGTTCTGAGACTTCTTCACTCCTTACTCTGTGATCCCTGTGTTTCATTTTATAAAATGGTGCGGAAGATTTGTCCCAGTTAGTAATAGGATTGCCGTTTGATGCCATTTCAGGCTGCTTCTCTATCCATGGCATTGATGAAAGCTTTGTTTTCTTATAACTCTGGACAGATAAAACAGAGATGCCATCTAGCCAAGCATGCTCACCTCATACATTAAAGTCGTAGCTGTTGTGTGACCCTTCCGGGAAAATGCCAATAAACAATTCACCCACCCACAGGTCACTAATAACAGGCCAAAGAAACAGTTTCATCTAAGACTAGCTTAGCACACCACTGAGTTTACTAGGGTTACTTACAGGGCATGAGCAAGCCAAAGGCAGATGCAGCCCCTAAAATGTCCTCCTAACCATGGTAACAACTTACAAAAGCTGCATCCCAGAAGCTCACCATATTACATGCAAGCAGCTCAGTTGCCAGAGAATATCTCCTCAGCAACTGTCACTGCTTATACAATTTAAGGGGTGGGTGAGGCTTTGTGTGTCCTGATGATTCAGGAACTTCCTGAGATTTGTGAGTTTTGTTTCCTTCCTGAGGCATTCAAAACGTTTCAATTCAGAAGTAATAGTTATCAACAAGGGTGGGCAAAAACAGGCTCAACTTATCCACTGCTGTGAGATCCATCTTTGAATCTGCTTTTCCCGCATTGACCTGTGGAGTATATCTGTGTAACTCACTTACCCTGTCTGCCCCAGAGTCTTAGTTTTCCTCACTACTAAATGGTGATGTGAGTCTCTGCCCTGCTAGTTCATGGTTTTAGGCCAGAGGATTGTTTTTTTAGAAATAGATATTTGACCATATGTTCTCTTTCCCTTTGGAGCATCTCATCTCAGTCTCTGTCGATGAGCTCAGAGCAGCCTTAAGAGCAGCAGCATCCTTGGTGCCTGTGGACCAACAGAGGGCCATCGATTCACAAAGACATTCAGCGATGGACCTCAGCCTTGGCTCTATTTGATCCTTCCAGAAAAGACCAGAAATCCTGCAAGAAAGGGGAGAGAAGAAATAAAGGGGGTAGATGTTGGGAGATGGATAGGAGGGTAGAGCATAAGACAGTGGGAAAGAGATAATTAACACTAAGAACGTTTGGGGAAAATGGAAAGCTATTTTATAAAGCCAGAGTCCTGCCCCACCACAAAGAACAACAACAGTGCTAGGGGTGGAAAAACTACCCTCAAACAGTTGTCAGGGGTGTTCTGGAGGGTCCTCAAACAATATAGCTACTGACATTGCTCTTGGTTGCCTGCCAGAAGAACTTAACAGGGAGATTGTTCATAACACTACATACTTTAGCCACAGAACATGGAGAAATAACGTTGGCACAGATCAATGCTGTCTAGCTTTCATAGGAGCAGAAGGTGATATCTTCAATAGTTCTGTCCAGGTGTGAACTGCACGAACTACAATGATGAACCAGTGTAGCACACATGTTATGGGGATCGACCAATCCCAATTTCTGATTGAGGTTAAACCCTGTTCTGCATGAGGAAACATATGTCTAATACTATAAGTCAGTTCAAGAACCCATGGCCAGGGAGCTCACAGGCCTAAGAGGTGAACCTACTACTATTATTTTGCTAAATGGGGGTAGTGTTGAACTGCCATCTAAATTCATAGCTCTCAGCTCTCATCAGAAAAGTGTCTTAGTGCTGTGGATGGCAGCTAATGCAAAGAGATCACAATTGATCCAATTGTGATCGTGCAGAGAGTATATGTCAATGAACACTTTAGCCACAAATGGGACAATAACCTTCACAGCCCTTCTTCCCAAGACTCAGGGACCATCAGAGAAGAGGGGGGCAGAAGGACTGTAAGGCCAGAAGTTGCGGAGAATTGGACTGTGTCTTCTAGATGTGACAGAACGGCTTACACTCACAAATCCCCAGAAGCTGTGGCTGCCTGAACAAAAGCCACACAAGTTCAAGCTGGTCCATGTTCAGTATGGAGTGGGAGGAGCTCTCAAGTCTCCCCTCTAGTGGAGGAGACACTGACACTTGGTGGCTTCTGAAGGAGAATCAGTTTTCATTAAGGTTTTGGCCCCTGGTGTCTCAATCACAGCCAATGGGTAGCCACACAGCTGTATTTGAGCTTCACAAATTGCAACCAGTGACTTAGTCATAAAGGAAAAAAGACGAGGATCACTAAGTTGGGTAAATATGGTCAAAATAACACTATATGCATTTGTAAAATACTCAAAATTAATAAAATATTATACTAAAAAAAAAAAAGGAAAAGCCTTTTTAGGTGTGAACTTCAGCTGAAACTGAAGATATTTTCAGCAGAAAATACCTGTGAGTTTGATAACTGCTGTGTTAATTTCTATCAGGATGTTTTGCCAAACCCCATGAGAAACAGAACACACTAAAAGACAATTCAAGTTCTTTAAAAAATGTTTAAGTGTGTGTGTGTGTGTGTGTGTGTGTGTGTGTGTGTGTGTCTGCTGTCTGTCTTCTGTGAGAGGGTATGTACACACAAGTGCAGGTGCCCATGGAGACAAGAAGAAATCTGACCCCCTAACTATAGTTAAAGGCATAGGTACTGCTGAACTCAGGTTTTCTTGAAGAGCACTGTGTTCATACTCACTGAGCTATCACTCCAAACCCAGTTCAGATTCTTGGCTACATGCCACAACGGAAGACTATGTCCCCATCTGCTATGTGACACTGTTCCTGAGGAGTCAAGAACACATATCTACCCCAGATAAGAAACCAACAACAAAAGTCCAACTTGGTGAACCAATGGGTTTTACTAGGGCTACTTATAAGAATATGGGTGAAGGATTACTTACAGGAACAGAAATGACTCAACTACAGCTGCAAAACAAAAGCTCACCCAGTGTGAGTGATAGTTCATGAAAGCTGGAAGCCTAAAGCACAACGAACAACCTTGGGCAGCTCCAGAGATTGGAGAGTGTCCTTTCTTAGAAGCTCAGATGATCTGAGACTCTGCTAGGCAGCACAGCTAGTCTGAAAGTGACTCTTAGAAATGTTTATTGTACACATACTCTTGGGGAAGGAGGAGCCTACTAAATCTGTTCTGTTTCAGGGTCTTCCTGGAGTTATTTGCATTGTTTACTTCCTGTATTAATGGAGCTTCCCTGCAGGATGAAGTATTTCAATTCTCACTGGAACATCCTGTTCTTTTACCTCCTTGTAAACATCCCGTCCAAAATATCCTGTTGTTTCAATTCCTCTTACATCAGTGATTCTCAACTTTCCTAAGGCTGTAACCCTTTAATAAAGTTCCTCATGTTGTAGTGACCCCCAACCATAAAATTATTTTTGTTGCTACTTCATAACTGTAATTTTGCTACTGTTATGAATTGTAAATAACTGATATGCAAACCCTTTGGAAGGTTGTTCAACACCCCCAAAAGGGTCAAAACCCATGAGTTGAGAATCACTGCTTTACATCCTATGTCTTAATAAATTTCCCTCCAAGATGGAAGATTTTAGCCTCAGAGGAAACTGCTACAAAGTACTGCTTCCTACAGATGTCCAGTATGGCAGCTGCTTGCAGCAGGAACTTATGAGTTTACTTAAGGATATTAAGTCACTAAAATACTTGGGGGCTTGGCCCGTATTCCTCACATCTTGGGACAGTGTTCTGGATTAAGTTTGAGCTTAAAGGCTCTTGAAATCTGATTAGAGTCAGATTTTAAGGATTTGTTTCATGTCTCCATTCCATCCGGCCAGCACTTAATACCGGAGCGTGTTCTGTGGAAAGGAACACGGATCTGTGGCATTTTACTGGAAAACATCTTTGTGGTCTAAAGTGATTTTTTTTCAGATACTTTTAAATTTACTCAGTAAATATTTATTCATCTACTACTGTTTTCCAGGAATTATTTGAAGTGATGGACAGACATCTGAACAGCACCTAAAATGTCTGTGAAAGGCAAACAAGTGCACACAGATTGAGGTATGCTCATCTGGCCATCAGGATGCCAGTGAAGAAAAGATAGCTTAGACACCATTTTTGTAGTTAGTAGGCTTTCCGAAGCTAAATGCAGTTTGCCAGAAGTACTTATAGCATGGAAGAAGAGAGAAGTCACGGGGACATGGGGGAAGAAGAAAATCATTAAAGAAAGAGAAGCCCCCTGACCATCTTTCCTTCTACATGGAGCCTCATTGCGGGGAAACAGGTCACTGGGGTGGGCCTTGAGGCTTTGACATTCTGTCACATGTCCTGTTTGTGCTGGACTCGTGAGTGTGAGTGCAGTGTGACCAGCTGGCCTTCCGCTCCTGCCATCATGCCTTCCCTTCCTGCTACCATGTCTTCCCTACCACGACAGACAGACTGTATCCCTCTGGAACTATGAGCCAAATAAATCCTTCTCTCTTAAGTCGGCACGGTATTGTATTGTGGCAAGGAGAAACTAAGACAGTTTCTTCCCTTTTCATGGTCCGGGGTAATGATTTCTACCCGTCCTGCCTCCCATGCCACACTGCTAGTGAGGTTCTCACCCTTTGCCTTATTATTTTTATTATTTTGGTTTTTTTGCCTTGGTTGGCTTTCCTATTGGACCTGTTTGCTTGTAGCTATGAAGAGTCCCATCTTCTTTGGGACCCACTGTTCTAGATTTCTTTAAGGATTTCTACCCATGACAGACTCTGTTTCATCTTGTACTACACAGGGTGGGCATCATCAGTTCTGTACTCACGAGTCCCAGGGCTATGGAAAGACCAACATGTCCTAGACCGCCAGGGCACTCGGTGTCATGGGCTCACCAATCCTCCTCCAACTGTCATGGAGTCACTTAAATTCTCACTATGCCTTCTGAGGAGAATTTTCAAAACACAGGCTGAGCTATATCTGCTCAGCATCCCCCTGGGTAGTTGGTGTTCTACACTAGGGTTCTCTACTCACCTCTCTTCTCCTCTCTACCACTCTGCAGTGACACAAAAGTTTTCAATAGAGTCCCATCCTCTGTCCAAAGATCTTTCTTTTGTCTTAGTGACATATCCTCTCAGGAAACATTATTTGTGTGCGTGTGTCTCTGTGGATGTAGGTATGTGTATGGAGGGCAATACAGGTGTCTTCCCCAACTGTTCTTTATCCAATTTCTTATTTTGATTTATTTGTATTTTTTTGAGACGGAATCTGTGTGACACTGAAACTCACAGAGATTCACCTGACTCTGCCTCCTGAGTTCTGGGAATAAAGGTATGTGCCACCTTGCCCAGCCAAAGCTACTGGAACCTCCACCCTATTTTATGAGACTGGGTCTCTCACTGATCCGAATCTCATCAATTAGTTGGTCTGGCTGGATAACAGACTCCAGAGATCATCCTTTTCTGCCTCTCCAGCTCCAGGATTCCAGATGTCTGCCACCATGACCGGCTTTGACACGGGTGCTGAGGATCTCGACTCGGGTTTTTATGCTTGCATGGCAGGCACTTTCCCCACTGAGCCATCTCCCTAACCTTGTAAATTAAAGCTTGCCATAAGTATTTTGTAGAGACAAAAACATGTCAGTGGTTTCTACAGTCACTGGGTCTCGGAGCTTATCCCAGCTGACTGTTGGTAATCCCACTGTATGCATCGGGAACCTGAACACAGGTGGCTAGGAGCAGAACTGCATCCCCATCCAGATGCCATCTCTAAATGCCATCCGCTACCCCCACGACACTATACATAGGCAGTGAGTCACCTGCCAGGGGTGATGCTTTGCTGTAAGGTTCCAGCATGCTGTGCCCGTTGGGATATAGACACCATCCCCATGCTCCCTCTTTCTAAGCTAATTCTCAACAGCGTGAACTACTGTCTGCTGCTCATGAGAGACTGTAAAGCTGCCACAATGACTTCCCAGGAGAAATCCAGGGAGTTCCACTGACTTGTGTATCGAAAGTGGGGTAAGAGAATGTTTCCAGAAACATTCCCAGGGAACAAATTTGTAATTGAGAAAGAAAGAAACAACCAAAATGTTCTTTCTAAACTCACATGCCTGTCATTAAATATCTCCTGGGGGAAAAGGGCAGAGAAACCAGGACAGATTTGGGGAAAGGTTGGTCTAATTCTTTTTATTTCCTCATTATAGAAGTTGACTCATTCTAAGTCAGTGGAGAGATACCACTGTTAACTGCCAATACAGACTTGCTCATCATGGTGTCCCTTCCGCATGCCAGTCGCCAAGAACAGAGTCATAGTGAAGAAGAGATTGCACACCAAGAGAACCAAAGGTGTTCAGCATGGACCATGCGCATAGGATGGTCCACTGAGGGGCAAGGAAGTGGTAATTGAGAAATTAGGACTTACAAATAATTGTTCCTATGGATTAGAGGGAATGTTCCCATCTTTCTCACTTAACTTATTTCAAAAAGCAGAACAAAGGAAGCAGAGACCAATGGCGAGGAGGAAGGCCACAGCTTTGCCGGGGCCAGAGTTGGAGTGTGAACTCATCAGATCCACAGAGCAAGGGACACACCTGAGAACTCTCTTGTTTTAGAACCACTTCTTGGGACTGGAAGAGTTGCCCAATAGATAAAGTTCTTGCTTCAGAAGCAAAGATTTGGGGATGATCCCCAGAACCCACAAAAAATAAAAAAAAATAAAAAATAAAAAAGTTGAGCACTGTTAGTAGATGTTTGTTAACCCAGGGCTGGGGAGACAGAAGACTCCCTGGGGCTCACTGGCTGGCCTAGTCCCGCCAGCTTGGTAAGACCCAAGGTGGACAGCTCCTGAGGAATGACATCTGAAGTTGACCTCTGGTCCCAAATACACATGGGATCATATCATATACATACTATCAGTTAGTACATCTATTCATACACACACTAAAACAAAAACCATAGTCATCTACTAATTCGTGCTATCATCTATCTATCTATCTATCTATCCTATCTATCTATCTATTACTATCATCTATTATTTTCTTATTTAAGACTCACAATTGTAATCTCCACTCAAGAGATAGTAGGAGAAAGAATGTCACCAGTTCAAAGCCAGGTCAGGTACTAGACTCTGTCTCAAAATGCTTCCCTCCTAAACAAACAAACAAGCAAACAAACAATCCCACTTACACCAACAAAACACCAACAGTAGTCTTCTGTGGTTCTCAAGCTTGGTTAGAGTTTATATTTTGGATATTAACTTCTTTATTTCTTAATACATAAAAATTACAAGAAGAAATATCCATCAACTACCTGCCTTTAGAACCATTGGGAGGGGGATGGTGGCTGCTGTGTCACTGTGCGCCAGTAGGTGGCAGAGAGGAGAGAGGCTATGTTTACATTCAGTGTTCTGACCTATGAACATCTGAATGATTAGTAGCCTAACATCCCCTGAATCAAGTGAGCCTGAGATGACCACCAGTCCGGTGCCAGGGGACCAGAAGGGCCTTCAGGATAGGGGGTAAGCTAGAGACTAGAAGAACCCTGCCTGGGACTGTGGGCCTAGGTGGGAGTGAGCCTGAGATAGATAGGCCTCTTAGGTAGGTGGGTTGAGGAGTGAGTCGGAGACCAACATCAGACCTGATGGCCTGGACAGGGAGCTAGCCTGAGATGACCACCAGTTCATTACTGCCCAGGCCTGTGGGCAGAGCACTATGTCCGAAATGACCCCTGCCTGGTGCCATAATGCAGACACAGGGCATAGCACTCCTAAGACCACTCCCGAACCAATCCCAGACTCTCAGAGATCCCAGTTGTCACTAAGAGGAGCAAGTAAGTAAGTGGAGAAATGGAAGAGAAAGAGAAGAATGTGGGCTCAAGGGTAGTCTCAAGGGACAGCCTGATATAGGTAGTCCGTGATGCCACCAGGGGCCACATCTGGGTCCATGGCCCCACAGCAGCAGGGGTCTGTTACCATCAAAGACAGGGAGATGTCCCTAGTCCAGGCTGCCACCTAGAGAGTCTGGTTGTACGACTTCCCCACCCCTCACCTGGGTATCATGGGAGAGCTATCTTTGGTGGCTTGAGGGCATGAAAGCAGGAGAGCTGACCCCACCCCTAGCCAGCTGTGGTACTCAGGAGAGTGGCCCACACATTACAGGAGTTGTAGGTGACACACACACCAGGATACAAGCATAGGAGAGCTGACCCTACAGGGTCATGATAGCAGGAGAGCTGGCCCAGCCTCTGACCTGCTCCAGCATTCAGGAGAGCAGGCCCTACACCTCACCTGGGCAGCATAGTAGAGCTGACCCTGATGGCAAGGGTGAGGTGTAGGCTGGCCCCAAGGGTATGAGCATGGGAGAGCTGGTCCTATAACTTGTCTGTCATTCAGTGACATGGGCAAGGGAAAGATACCCTTCTGCCAACCCCTTGCCACAGAAGAACTGGCCCTGAGGTCATCAGAGCTGGAGAGCTTGCCCTACCCCTCACTGGCTGTAACACTCAGGAGAGCAGGCTTGCACCTTGCTTGGGCAGCAGGGTAGAGCTGGCCCTGGTTGCAGGGGGTACTGGTAAGCCAGCCCAAGGGCAGGCGAACAGGAAAACCTACAGGCTGGCCAGCTCAGATAGCTCTCCAGTCCAGATCCAGGGCAATGAATTGTTCCACCCAAACATCTATCCCATCAATGAACTGCCAGAGTGCTTAAGGAGCCAGTCCTACAGATTCAAAACTACAGGATCCCCATGGCACAGGCCAACACCAGGACATCAGAGAGGATTCCCAGGGAGGTTCCAGTATTAATAGCATAGCAGAAGCCAAAAGACTTTGCCCCAGACCAACAAGTCACTGCAATGAATGTTTCAAGCAAAGAAGTGTGGACAGAAGGGTATATGTGGAACACACTGTGACACACTACAGCTTCCACAACAAGATTTTTTTCTCTGTTGTAAGAGTGGAAGGGGTGTACAGGGGAAGGGGAGAAGAGCAGGATTGGGGTGCACAATGCGAAATTCACAAAAAGAAGAAAAACCAATAAAAATCTTTTTTAAAAATGAAATTTCCATCAGTTGAATAAGAGCCACGAAGGCCTGTAGACGAACAGGCTTGATGCATTACCTGTATGGGTTCATGGATCACGTCGGGCAAATCACCGAATGCCACTGACCACAGTTATTTCACTACAAGATGGAGATGGTTTCTTGGCCTGCTCTATGTCAGTTGTGGGAGAATTGTTCTGCTGTTCAATGCAGAATAACAGCTGCTGGTGTTAGGCTCCTACTATGTGCTAAATGCAGAGCAGACTTCATTTCAGTTAACCCACTCATCTTACCAGATGAGGTTGTCGTTTAGTCTTATAGAGGGGAAAGAGGCTCAAATAGGTAGGTAACCCAAGCAAAAGTGCTCTGGTCAGGTACAGCGAGTTGTAATAAAATCCAAAACATTTTTTAAAATCATCAGCATCATTATAAACACAGTCAATGATAGAGTGGCCAAACAAATTAGAAGCAAATACTGAGCCAAACAGCTTAGACGTGTAAGGGAGTCTAGGAAAGCTTAGTTGCCAAGTTTGACTGCAGACTGTACCCTCTGAGACTAACAGTGACTCCTTTAAGAATCTTTGGCAAAGCAGGAAGCCTCCTTTCTAACCCAAAGGAAAGCCCCATCATATCATTACCCAGCCAGTCCAGAGCTTGAGGGTCCCAGTAGTGGCCAGGCCACTGTCCCAGGCTACCTTCCTCCACACTCAGCTGCTCCCTCAGCTGACTCCACCCCCCACTCGCTCTGTTAGGTATGCATTTCAGATTTTGAATGGATCTCCTTGTCTGGTGTTAATTGACAGTGAAAACTCGGTTTTCAAAGCCAAGGTCCGAGCGCTGGAGGTAAGTGATCAGAAGACTGCCCTTGTAATAAATCACAGCGGCACAGGTCACAGTTTGGAGTGTGAATGCAGTGTTCAATAAAGAAACACACTCCACCTTTCAGCTTCGAGCCGACCTGGCTAATTGACCCCATTGTCGTCCCTCCATTAATCATCCTGGCACATGGGGCAAGAGGCAGTTTCACTGCTTAGGCTCGAAGGGAGGAGGGGGACCCTCCTCCACGTGGGGGTGGGGAAGGGCAGAGGGGCAGTTATAATGGAAAAGGAAATCATAGACAATTCTGCCTTAATTAACTCATTGGATTTCCAGGTTGGCCAGCCACACTTTAGTCCGCTGAAGGAATGTGGGGGATAATGTGGGGGCCTTCATTAACTTCACACCAGGATGCAGGAGTTTGGGTCTCTAACAAAAGCAGATGTGAGCATCTGTACCCCATCCAGAGAGCCGCTCTGCCGGAGGACCAGGGGGTTAGCCTAATGCTCCATCATCATTCAGTGTCATCGATCTCCCCAGACCCTGATTAATAAATTGCAGCACAAGTCTTTTACAGCGGTGACTACAATTTTATTTCGCCTATTAGAGGCGCGTCACAAAGTGTCCCAGCCATGTGGGACTGGCTTACTTTTCCCTTCAGCGCCCCCCTTCCACTCCTCAGGGCCTGGCGGTAGCTCAGAGTTTGCTTGTCTGGAGACTACTCCATGGATCTATAGAGGCTGGATGACAGGGCTGTGGGGGTGGAGTGGGAGGGTGGAGTGGGGGTTGGGTGGGCTGGGAGGTAGTATTTGTGTCAAGCTTCCCCCTTTTACTAAGCTCACCCTACACTGACCACAAGGGACAGTTAGGGCACTTCAGCAGAGGCCAATTACAGAGGCATCTCAGGCAGGATTTGTTTCTTTAATGCAACCCAACAAATGTAACTTAGGCAACTGCAGTATGCCAACATTGCACAGCACTAGAAATAGACACATGTACATGCGCACACACAAAATACACACATGTGCATGTGCACACACAGACACACACACACAAGTATCATTTGCTATTGGTTGTCAGTGAGCTTAGCATTTACACTGACCCATTTATATTTTCAAAATACAAGATCTGCCCTTTTAGACCAAGCTGCTTCAAATTAGCTCTTATTAAAAGGTCTGTTTTTCCCAATGATTAATCACTATTATTCAGGAACACAGTCGTTTCACGGTTCACAGGGATACACAAAGCTCAGACAGTCAGAAACTTTCATTTTGAGAGACAGAGAGGGAGGGAGGAGGAGAGAGAAAGAGGAGACAGACAGACAGAGCAGAGAGAGACAGGAGCCGTTGCTCATTTTACACTGTGGTCCTCCCCGCTGCTCCTCCCTCCTTGTTTCATTACTGTTAATGAACTTAATTGTTTGGTTTCAGAACGCCAGCCCGAGGCGTCATCCCTCTCCATCCCCCTTAGTGCTGAGATCCGGGTCTTGCTGCTCTCCAAATTAACTTGTAAGCAAATATTTCAAGTGCGTGCCCTTCTCTGACAGGCACCTGGAGGGGGAAATGTGGGCCAAAGATGCAGGACAAAGTCAGATGGCATGTGGAGAAAGACAAAGTGGGCACCTTCAGACCCCACCTGGTGCTGTGCGTAATTCAACCCCAGTTAACCGTATTTATGGTGCGTCTACTCTGCAGCATCACTGTGCCAGTCACTGTGTTTAGAGAGTTGATAGAACACAGCCACTGACCCACCTCAAGTTCCTGGTTTCTGACCAGCTCATGAAATAAATCAAATTTCTTTGGTTTCTCTGTTAACTGCACAACCAGAACAATAGCATTGAAATGTTAAGGCAGACTAGCTCAGAGGGAAAGTCTTTGGAGTCACAGAAATGGCAATAGACTCTGGACTGTTCATTTATAGTGTGGGCAGTCTTGTTTGAGCTAAATAATGTCACTAAAGCATAGTGACAGTGGTGCCAACCCCTTGTATATAGAACATAAAGATATATACATATCTGGAAAATCTGCTTCTGCCAAAGATGAAGATAATGCTTTAGATAGAAATTTATTATTACATATTGTTATTGTAATAATTATTGTTGTTATTATTACTATTATTATTATTTACGTGTGTTGGAGGCATGTTTATAGTATGTATAAGTTATTAGTATGTGCACTGTGCATGCATCTGTGCATAAATCTATGCACGTAGAGGTCAGATGTCAATATTAAGTGTCTCCTGTCACTCTCTACCTTAGTTTTTGAGGCAATGTCCTCACTAAATCTAGATTTCAGAGATTTGGCTAGCCTGGCTGACTAATGAGCCTCCGGACCTGTCTGCCTCACTGCTCCAAGCACTGGGGTTACAGGTGTGCACCCCACACCTGACTTTCCGTGGATGCAGGGATCCAGACTCAGGTCTTCATCATTGTGCAGTGCAGCGGGCACTTTATCAACTGAGCCACCTCTCCAGTCTATCACATAAGAAACCTTGAGCTGGGCGGTGGTGTCCATGCTTTTATTCTATCACTTGGAAGGCAGAGGCAGGCAAATCTCTGAGTTTGAGGCCAGCCTGGTCCACAGAGCAAGTTCCCAGGACAGACAAGACCATACAGAGAAAGCTTGTATTGAACCCTCCTCCCCATGAAAGAAAGAAAGAAAGAAAAAAGAAAGAAAGGAAGGAAGAAAGGAAGGAAGGAAGGAAGGAAGGAAGGAAGAAGAAGAAGAAGAAGAAGACAGACTAAAGAAAATTTGAACAAATTACTGCAAAGACTTCTCATCCAAATAGTATATAAGATTAAAATGTTTTGCAAAAACTTAAATATGTCCTCTCTGTTACTTTTTCTGGATAAGCAATAAACCTTAGTCTCTGTAGCAAATATAGAATGCAATGGCACTCAGAAATCTTTGAGAAACAGCCCTGCCTTCTCCACCAAAACCTGACCTGTCATATGCTACACATGACTGTGACCAGCCTCTGACTGCACACAGGATTACCTAAACCTAAGACAGCATAGAGCAACAAGAATTAGAGAGGACCCTCCACTTTGTCATATAAGCCATTTCAGACTTCTCCTTAGAAACAGGAATAATAGGACATATAGATACCACCCCAATTTACATTAAGGTCATTTCCCACTAAATGCATTGTAAATTGAAGATATGGTGCATCAGAAGTGCGTTTGGTAGCTCTAATCTACAGAATGGTGTACCTGATTGACAGGACACATGGAAAGACTCCGTTGTTTGCCCTCTGGATGAGGACATTGTAAAAAAGAACTGCCCCGGGCTGGAGAGATGGCTCAGCGGTTAAGAGCACTGACTGCTCTTCCAGAGGTCCTGAGTTCAATTCCCAGCAACCACATGGTGGCTCACAACCATCTGTAATGGGATCTGATAACCTCTTCTGGTATGTCTGAAGACAGCTGCAGTGTACTCATAATAAGATAATAAATCTTAAAAAAAAAAAAAAAAAAAAAAAAAAAAGAACTGGCCTAAGATGGTTTTGCCCTGCATTGCAAGAAGATTACAGAGCATGACAGTAACCTGGAAAGAAAATCAAAATGGAAATCAGAAGTTCCATTTCTATTGAATGTGTAGTATAGAGTCATAATACATAAAAGTCAGGCCAACAGTGAGGACCATCTATCTGCACAGATAGATAATGGGCGATTTGCTGTGGGTATTGGCTCAGGTCGTTTGGGAAAAGCAAAGTCCCATGATTTGTTATATGCAATGAAAGATCTATGAAGGCTAGTGCTGGAATCCAGTCCGGGTCCCAACGGTTCAGAACCAGAGGAGCTAATAGCTTAACATTTAGTTCAAGAGAAGGAGCCACAATGTCTGAGGGTGGAGAGGATAGCTGCCCAGCATGAGGGGGATGAACAAACTCATTTGTCTTCTGCCTCCTGTTCTAGCTGTTCCTTGGGGGATTGGGTGATGCCCACCTACCTGGGCAAGGGCAAAGGGCAAGCAGACTTTTTAAATATGTGTGGGTGTTTTGCCTGCATATATATCTGCACACCACATTCATAAAGTGTAAACAGAGACCAGAAATGGGTGTCAGATCCCCTGGATCAAGAATTATAGAAGGTTGTGAGCCACACATTGGTATTAGGAATTGAACCTGGATCTTCAGAAGAGTGACCTATGTACTTAACTACTGAGCCATCTCTCCAGCCCCAGACGGGCAGATCTTTACTGAGTGGCAGATTCAAATGCTCTCTCCTCTAAGACCTTCACAGAGACACACACTCCCTAATTTCTTTCTCAGCCTCTTTGTCCTTCGAGTAGAGGAAGGCTACTGATTTGTTTGAGTTGATTTTATATACAGCCACTTTGCTGAAGTTGTTTATCAGGTTAGGAGTTCTCTGGTGGAATTTTTGGGGTCACTTAAGTATACTATCATATCATCTGCAAATAGTGATATTTTGACTTCTTCCTTTCCTATTTGTATCCCTTTGACTTCCTTGTGTTGTCTAATTGCTCTGGCTAGGAATTCCCATACTACATTGAATAGGTAGGGAGAGAGTGGGCAGCCTTGTCTAGTCCCTGATTTTAGTGAGATTGCTTCAAGTTTCTCTCCATTTAGTTTGATGTTGGCTACTGGCTTGCTGTATATTGCACACAACTCCAACATAATAACTTATCAGCTATGTGGGCATTCTTGGCCCAGTCAAGTTGACATATACAATGAACTGTCAGAAGTGAACCAAGACTTTGAGACCTTAAAAGAGTTGCCGGAGTTTGCACAGCTGGTTAGGATTAGTTAGCACTAAGGTTAAAGCTCAGATCTCTTGATACCAAATCCCTCTGCTCTACAAGGTTGCTTATATCCAATTACATTCAGCTTAGTACCTTATTCTATGCTGCATTAAAGTGTCCTCCAGTACTTAAATGTGTTATCATAGCTTTCGTCCTAATCTCCAGGCTTCCTGCCTAATCTCCCTTAATCCAAATCTGCACATCACCCTCCTGATTAAGACACACAGAGGGGTAAAGCAGGACCAGGTTTCTGAACGACACCCCGGCTCAACGTGGTACCTGAAACCTCAACCCTAATGCATCCTGCCAACTTCACACTACAGTGCCTGGGCAGAAACCAAAGAGGGGAAACAAAGTTCATATCCAAATACACTGAAAATTTTCCAGAGGAAGTTGTGCCAAAAACCCAGGAGGAAGCCTATGAATCACAGACAAATGGAATTGGGTTAAAGAAAGGCTGACTCCACAGGGTGATTAAAAAAAAAAAAAAAAAAAAAAAGATCGTTTTGCCAAGCAATGTGACAGGCCTAGAAACACGGCTTTTAGGGAGGCTGAGGCAGCAGGATAACAATTTGAGTTCAAGGCCAGCCTGGACTACATAGTGAGACCCTGTTTCCAAAAAAAACTTTTTGAAGGGCTGTGAATATAGCTCTGTAGTAGTATGTTCGTCTAGCATGTATCAGACCCTGGGTTCAATCCTCAGTAGTGCACAGAGTTATAATTGGTTTTTTTTTTTTTATAAAAGGAGGACAAAAAGAAGGAAGACTTCATAAAAAACAAGAGACATATGAGTGTACGAGCACACACGCACACATACACATACATACATACATACACACACATACATACATACACACATGTACACACACATACACACATACACACACATACACACACACATATACACATACAGATAAATACACACACATGGACACACACATACACACATATACACACACATGAACACATGCACACACATATACACATACACACACATACACATATAAATACACACACATGTACACACACATACACACATATACACATAAATACACATACACACATAAATACACACACATGTACACACATACACACATATACACACATACACACATATACACACATACACACACATAAATATACACTCATACACACATAAATAAACACATATACACACATACAGATGCATACACACATATACACATACATACATACACACACATATACACATACACATATACACATACAAACACATACACACATACATACATATACACACACACACATTATTGTCACCTGACTCAGAGACCTGCAGCACTGGCTGTCAATGCGGTTGGCGCTACCTCTTAAGTCTTCTTGGCAGCTTGCCATTCCCCTCTGTCATAGACTCTGAACATACATCCACCCTACAGCCACATAGACACAGCAACTCCCAGAAAACATCTAGAAAGAAACTGTGGAGGAGTGCAGTATCGCTGCATACCAGGCCAAGTCTCAGCCGAGAGACTCTGGGTCAGAGAGAGCAGAAGTAGAATAAACAGGGTGGCTGTGTCCTTAGGAGCAGGGCAGCTGTGGCCTCCACGAGTTCAGAGAGTCACGAGTCACAGGTCACACTGTAAGGGACACAGATGCAATTGTTATAAAACAGCTCTGACCCTTGCTTTCAGTATGAGCAAATCCAGTGGTAGACCTCTGTTTCAACCGGTACCAACCGGGCCAACAAGATAAGCTGTTTGATTAATATCACAGAGAAGAGAGGAAGTTAAATTGCATTAACAATTCAGCATATATTTTGGCCAAATTTATGACAAAAATGACCACAAAATACATGTATTATGGGAATTCTTTTAAAACACTCTCTATGCTTGCTTTAAGAAAAAGATTTACTCAAATTCCCAGATACATATATGTATAATATGTAAACTCCTAAGGACAGCCTTACCTTTAAATCTTGTGTGAGAAATGTACACTAAGAAAAGGAAAATCTTTCTGAAAACAACCATAAATGATAAGTACAGCAAATGTGTTCTAGTAAATCAGGAACAAGAAGGGGAAGGAAGAAATGAGAGAGTAGAAAACTGTGTAGCCATGTGCAGGTGTGAAAATGTACCAGCAAATCCCCTTTCTTTATAGGCTAACCATAACACTAACAAAAATAAAATAAATCTCTCATGTGTCCAAAAAAATAATAAACTGAAATCAGGATCAGAAAGAGACATACATGCAGGAAGTTTGAGTTAATTTGGTCAAATGCGCACTAAGGACCACACCCATGCACATACGGTCGGTGCTAATTGAACCCGGGGGGGGGGGGGCGCGGGGGGGGTGTTGTTCATTGGGACTGGAGGGTCCTAAGAGGGGCTTGAAGGGAGGTAGTGGGTGTGAACATATTAAAATACATTGTGTGCACGCCTGAAAGTTTCAAAGAATAAAATTTCAAAGAATAAATAAAAAATACAGTTTTCTTTAACGTTGCTTTAAAGAGAGGTATAAATATAGACAGAGAAAAGAAAATCACTTTCTGCCAGAGGCAGCACCGCTCCAGATTAGGCTTCACAGTGACTGTGTCTAGAAGACTCCAGAAGTGGTTTAGAACAGTCTTTGACTTTTACTTCATTTGAGAACCACCTGGGCAACTTTCTCGATTTACCAATACCTTGGGCTCACCCAGGAGACTCTGAGTAACTGTTTTTGAATAAAGCCTGGCCCTGAGTGCTTTGTAAAAGCTCCTGGGTGCCTGCAATACAGGCCCAAGCCTGAGAACCACGGGAGCATCAGGCACCAGCTACAAAATCTGGTGCACCGGAACCCCGACTAAGAACTACAGAACACAGCATCCATATACCAAGACACCATGTGCAATTCCCCTTCTAGAGGCACCTCAGGAAGGTAATATACAGTCTCAGGAGTATTTGCTCTGCGTTCTCACAGCAGTGGTAGTCAAGACACCAAGACGTAGCCGTAAGTGCAGTGTACATAGGAGTGGGTGGGGAAACCAAGTGTGCTCTACACACGCTGGAATGTTTGCCATCCCATCTCCCGGGGAAGGAGCTCCCACAGGGCTGTAGCCTGTTGCTCTCTGAAGACTCCCATGCTCAGTGGAAGAGTCTGTTGGTGAGGGAGGATTCCCTTGGACTCCACTTATTCACAGGCTCGGTAGTCAGACTCCCAGAGGCAGAGGAGAGAGTGGCTGCCAAGGACCTTCACGGGTGTGCAACTGCAGTTTTACAGGGTGGCTGGCCATCAGGGACAATGTGCTTAGCCCTACAGTACTGTGTACTTAAAAAGTCAAAAAATTTTACTTAAATGTTTTAAGTTGAGGCTGGAGGGATAGATAGCTCAGTGCCTAAAAGCACTCACTGCCTTGCAGAAAACTAGGGTTCAGATTCTAACACCAATATAGGGTGGGTCACAGTCATCTGTAACTCTAGTTCAAAGGGATCTGACACCCTACTCTGGCCTCTGCAGACAACAGGTACACACAAACAAGTGGGCACACACACATGCACATAAAAGAAAAATTGAAAAATAAATAATTAAATTTAATTAAAAGAAAACCATAATAAATTTTATATGAAGTGCTATATGAGAAAGAATGTAAATCTTTTTTAATTATATAAAATGAAAAAAATTACTAAACAGAGAATGTTCTCAAGGTGGTTCATTTTTGTAAGGATATTTGTAACTTTAAAATTAATTTATTCATGTAATTCATTCTAATAAATCTCAAACATATTTTTGTGACCAAATAAATAATTTTCTAGTTCATTGAAAGAAATAAATACCTATCACAAGGCAAGAACAAAATAAGATTATAAAGGAAATTAAATTACTCGATACCAGCACAGATTAAAAAGATACTATATACTAGAATATGTTAATAGTACAGGGGTAGAAAAAAGCTATCATTTACACAAAGTAGAAAGCAGAGAAACTCACTCTGAAGATATATGGCTCACACCTTCAATCCCAGCCCATGCCCAGGCAGAGACAGTGAATGGGAGTTCGAGGCCAGCCTGGTCTAAAATTGGATAAAAACCTGAGGGTGGAGGTTGGGAACATTCTTGGCAGTTAACATCTTTGTCATACTACTGAGGTCCTGAGCTTGAATCCCTAGGACCCACATAAAAGTTGGATTCACATCCAGCATGTGTCTGCAATCCCGATATGTCTCTGGAGAGATGGAAGGTGGAGACAGGTTAATACCCAGAAGCCCTTGGGCCAGCTACCCCTGGTGCACACAGCAGTGAGCAATGAGCAAGGGTTTGCTTTGCTGAGCATGGTGTGCATGCCTTTAATCCCAGCACTAAGAAGGCAAAAACAGATGGATCTCTGTGATCTCTAAACAAACATGGTCTACAAAGGGATACCCTGTCAAAAAAAAAAAAAAAAAGCCTTTATGAACAAGGTGAAAGAATGTATTTATATATGGTGAACATAAGCACACACAAACACATCAGATTCATCATGTGTATACACACAAATATTTTTAAATGTATAATATGGGGTTGGAGAGATGGCTCAGCAGTTAAGAGCACTTGCTGCCCTTGCAGAGGGCAAGGGTTTGGTTCTCAGCACCTACATTAGGTGTCTCACAACCATTTGTAACTCCAGCTCCAGGGAATCCAACACCCTCTTCTGGCCTCCACAGGCACCTATATATGTCACATACACATACACACACCATCACCACTACCACCACCGCCACCACCACCACCAACACCAACACTAACTAATTAACTACTTTTAATTTAAAGTGAAAGTAACAGCAAACTGAGCAAGTAGAGATGATTCTTTAAGGAACTGCACTCAGATCAAGACCGACTGAACAAGTGTCTGGGCAAGAGGCCTTAGAGAGAGGATGATGCAGCCTTGGGAAGAAGGGCTTCCTTGAAGAACAGCAGCCTAAGAGCTGGGCACCGGCTCCCTCCATGAACGCTGCACATCTGAGAAGCTCTGTGGTGGTTGTGCCTTCTGTTTGCAGAGGACCCAGGAACTGCATTGACAGTGCAGAGTATGACCAGTTTTATCACAAGGTAAGTTTCTGGGAACAGAACAAAAGGAAGACTCTTGAAGCAAGTGAAAAGCCAACCCAGTGCCACCCGGGGGTGGGACATGTCCTAAGGTAATCTCACAACAGTCTTTAAAACAGTCCTCACTGGGAAGGAGCTCCCAACATCAACACACATCATAGGAGAAAATAATCTCTGCTGAGCAACGATCACAAGCTTAAGAAAAGTGGAGATTTGCCATACTCCAAACTCCAGGAAAAAAAAAAAAGTTCTCCCAACTGAAGAATAACAACTAGATATGTTTTAAATTGTCAAAACGAATAAAGATGGCATAAAAATCACATTGAAAAAAAAAGGTTATTTTAAAAATGGGCAGATGTGAATAAAAGAATAAGACAAAATCTGAAAAAAAAAAATGTGTAAAATATAGTCACTGGACTAAAACCTCAAAGAATAAATTAAGCAGCAAGCAAGTTTCAGATAAAATGAGCTTTAAAACATTGGAAGTGAGTTCGGAGTTAATAACTCAGGCTGAAGGATGCAGAATTAAAAAACACAGATAATATTAAAAAAGCCATAAAGTGGTTAAGAGATATGGGAAATACAGTACAATGAAAAAGTCCAGCATACACTTATTTAGTAGGAGTTCCAAAAGGCTGCAGGGAAGATCCTAGGGATAACGGCCAAGAGTTCCCCAGCACGTATTAATTCATATTACATACTTTCTAGAGCTTTACCATGCTCCCTGCTTTGCTTTAGGAACTAGGGGAAAGGAGCAAATGAAAGAAATAAAACATTCTTAAGTTTAGTTTTTAATTGTATATGCATGTGCCTGAGTATGAATGAGAACCACATGCATGCAGGAACCTCTGGAGGCCAGAAGAGGCACTGGAGCCCATGGAAGCTGGAGTTATAAGCAGTTGTAAGTTACTGGGTGGTTGCTGGGAACTGAACCTGGACCCTCTGTAAGCGTAAGAGCTCTTAACTGTTGAGAAATCTCTCCAGATCCAGAAAAAAATTGAAGCACAATATAATGCGTAATTGTAAGCATCTGCTGCGTAACAAGTAGTCTCCGATCTCAGTGACTTACAATGCTTTGTTTGGTTTTTATATCCTATGAGAGTTTCAGGTCCCCTGCAGCTCTGCTCCAGACTGGGTTAACGGCCAATACCTCATATATTCCCGAGACAGCCTGAAGAGTGGATCCCCACTCAGGGCATATGCTTGTAGTGGCAAAGGGCAAACTGGAAAGGAGAACTGGATGTGGTGGCATGCGCTTGCAATTGCAGTGCTGAGGAGGCAGAGACAGGAGAGTCCCTGGGGCTAGCTGGCCATCTAGTGTAGCTTAGTCAGCAAGTTCCAGGCCAATGAGAGACTCTGTCTCAAAAAACCAAGGTGGACAGCCTCAAAGGAACCACATCAAGGTTGTCCTCTGGCCTACACACACACACACACACACACACACACACACACACACAAGAAAATCCAGAAAAATTCAAATGCTCATCAGTTGCTAACCAGGTAAGTAAATAAGGTTTGCCTGAGCAGATCAATATACAGCCATGAAATAGTGACAAAGAGTGAACCCATGGGATGGCATGATGGATCTTGAAAACCTTTGATTGAGTGAAAGATGACAATTTACAGTATGAATCCATTTGTGTGGAATGTTCAGAATAGACAAGTCCACAGAGACAGGAGCTAGGTTAGTGGTTTGCAAGGGCCTAGGGGCCTGGGGAGATTGGTCATGACTGTGGAGTTTTTTCTGGGTGATTAAAACTTGTTATTAACATGGATGGTGGTGATAGCTGTATCACCCCTAGACACACTAAAACCACTGAATGGTCTATACTAAATGGAAAAAGCAGCGTAGTGAGAGAATTATATCTCATTAAAGCCATTAAAACATTCCAAGGGCAGCCACTAAAAGAGTAGAAATGAAGTATGTGTTTAACTTCTAAGCCAACAGAGGTTAAAAGGCCACTAACTCACTGTTCCTTCCAGAGATGCTAGGAGAAGAATAGAGACAGCCAAGAAAGAGCAAAGAAGTAAAGACAACCCAGAATAAGAGGGCATTCAGAAACACTGAAAGAAAGCGGCGGTACTTTCATTCAATGTGGCACTGGCAGTCACTGCTATTCAAAGAACTATCTTCCCTTGCCGAGACTTCTCAGTATTGGAAGTCTGAGGCATCCATGTGAAGCATGCTGGGGAGGGAGGTGATAACTGCGATGGGGCACTGGGTGTGGGCTTCTTTTAGTCTATCAAATACATGCTTTATTTCCTTTTGAAAAAGCAGAAACAGGCTGGCGTGGTGGTACATGTCTGTAGGCCCAACACCCAGGACGCCGAGGCAGAGGTATCACGCACTCAAGACCAGCAGCTGCTACAAAACCAAAACAAAACGACTTCCCCTCGCCACCCCCCCCCACCAAAAAAACACCCCAAACAGTAAGGCCATTGTTATTATCTATTGAATCTGGGCAAGTTTACAGATCGCTATCTTTTCTGTACCACTTAGTACTTAAGATACCATTTAATCAGCAATAACAACAGCATTGGCAAGATTGAGAGAAGCTCGTACATACACAGAGAGGAGGTCTGCTAACACGCAACTGAAAGTCTCTAAATGATCACACTGTTTGAGACCTTAAGAAAATAACTCAATTATGCAGATTTGTGCTGTCCTTCCAGACATACAGTGTATGAACTTGCATGCACAATGTCATGTCCTGAGATCTGGCTAAGGGGGTCCCATGCACAAGCTGGTCCTAAATCATTATACTGGCTAGTAACGTCACAGCCATTTGAGTTTTCTAAGTACAAAATATGATATGATGTCCACAAAGCAAGGCGTCAGTCCTCTGGTGGCCCATTTCTAGAAGACATCACTGTCCTGAAGTGACAGGTGACTATATGTATAGACAGATAAAATGACCATTAGTTGGACATGAGTTGGGTAGTAAAATTTTGATGTAGTTAATTTATATAACTGATTAGAAAAAGAGAAGGCAGACTTTAACTTCCTAGCATTGTGTGAAAGTTATGCGCCCTCTTCCCAGCGAGGCACATTTGTCTAATGCACAGATTTGTAGACCTCTGAAGGGGCCCCAGAGTACTTGAAATTCATAGCTTTGGGCTGGGGAGACAGTTCAGTTCATAAAAGTGCTTGCTACTGCAGAGTTCAGATCCCGGGAATCCCGATGGAAGCAGTAACACATGTATCTGCAATCACAGTTCACCCTGAGGAGAGATAGGAGGCAGAGACAGGAGACTGCCTGGGAGCTAGGGGGCCAGCTAGCCTGGCTTATGCAGCAGTGAAGAGTCCCTGTCCCAAACAAGACGGAAAGGGAGGGCTAACTGTGAAAGGTTGACCTCTGACCCTTGCACATGCACCTCGACACACACATCTCACACACATGCATATGTAAGCGTGCACACACACACCTACACACACACAATTTTTAAACTAAAATGTCACGACTTTCATGTACACACATGCATGTGTGCAACAGCACACACAAATATGGGCACATACTTGTAGACATGTGTGTGACGCATGCACGCGCAAGCAAGCACACACATACACACACGCACACATGCACACATGCACACCACAGACTGAAGGCTGAAATGTTCCTCTAGGACTCAGCCTAGTTAGATCTGACAGCCCACAGTACCTTAGACAGTCAAATTAGCATCGGCTTGTTCTCATTCTGGAAGAGGGCTTCCCAATCTTTTCTGAAGTTACTTTCCTTCTCCCTCCCTGCTAGTCCCTGTTTTCATCAAGCAGGAAGCCTTGAATGCCTTTCCCTGCCAGCTATTCAAGAGGCCATTCCCTCTGGAGCTGGCGACACACAACCTATTAATAAGCAAACAGAATGAACTGGCTCTCTCTCTCATAGTTAAATTCCTCTGCCGCCGATTTCTCAAACACTTCCCTTTAGGGTTTTCCTGTGGAGTCCCATTCATTTAAAGGGAATGTGGAAAATTGTTTAATGCTTCTTGTTGTAAGCAAATGCTGATTCCATGTGGAGAATCAAACACCTCCCTTCTCTGTGGCTTTCCAAACCCATCTGGTGGCCCTGGCTGAGCCGGAACATTGCTGTGTGCATATGTGCCTTCCCTCGCTGGAGCAAGGAGACAGGGTTGCAGCATGCAAATCTCTAACTTCACACACATGCCTCATTTTTAGCTTTGCACTACAACTAAGCCATGCTCTTGTGCTTTGCCTCAGTTTCCCCAACTGTGAAATAGTGACAAGGGTCTGTTGTGTGACAAAACTTTTCCTGGGGAGACACAGTACACACATCGACTTCCTCCCCAGATAGAAAACCCACAACAGACCAAAGTATGGGTACCACCATAGTCTAACTTGGTGAACAAGTGAGTTTTATTGGGTTACTTACAGGAATATGGGTGAAGGGTTATTTACAGGAGCAGTAATGACTTTAAAGGCAGCTGCATCATCAAAGCCCACTCCAGCAAAGGTGATAGACCCACAAAGCTGGGATCCTGAGGCACACTGCACAGCCTGCAGGCAGCTCAACAGGTTAGGCAGTGTCATTTCCAGGCAGCTTGGCTTGTTTCTGCTTCTTCCAGGCAGCTGATCTGGTCTCAGAATCTTCTTTATAGCTTAACTTGTCTGAGAGCGAGCCGCAGCCTTCTTTATCGGTTACTCCGGCAGGGAGGGGCCTAGTGAACCCGGTCAGTTTAAGGAACTTCCTTAAGCTGTTTTGAGTTGTTTATCTTCCTGCTTCAGGAGCTTCCTGCTGGATGGATGCTTTAATCTCAGAGAAAACTGTTGTTAGACAACAGGATTTCAGTTTCTTACATCTTTGCTTCATCTAATTCAGCTAGATACAGTGACTCCTTTACACCTGGCCTGACTGTAATACAGTGGAGGTGACATCGTAAAGCTGGAATGCTTCCTATCATTTTAGATTCCAAAGAAAGATAAAGAGATAATGTCAACAGAAAACTCTGAGCTCTGAAGCTATGCCAATGTCAGGACAGTGGTATACCTATTATGGGGGAAACCAACGTCTTTCTGATTGGATTTGAAGCTTGCTCGATATTTTAGTTAGAATTTTGTTACTGTGAACAGACACCACAACCAAGCAGCTCTTATAAAGGACAACATTTAATTGGGGCTGGCTTACAGTTTTAGAGGTTCAGTCCATTATCATCACGATGGGAAACATGGCAGTGTGTAGGCAGACGTGGTGCTGGAGAAGGAGCTGAGAGTTCTCCATCCTCAGAAGATTGATCTGAAGGCAACCAGGAAGAGAGTGTCAAGGGCAGCCTGCAGCAGGGTCTCTTTTGCCCTGAGTGGGGTTTATGCATAAGACCTCAAAGCCCATCCCCACAGTGATGCACTTCCTCCAACAAGGCCACACCTCTGAATAGTGCCACTTGCCATGGGCCAGGCATATTCAAACCTCCACACTTTACGAAAGGAATTTATGTTAGTACTGTACACTTAGCCAAAACCTCATAGCTCAGAAGGTCCTAAACATTAGTGGGGAAGCCTACTACTGTGTTTTCCTAAACAGATATGTCAAACTGTGTTCTAAATATTTGTATTTGTACTTAGGGATTAGTGCTGCTCTCCGACTTGGTCAAAGAAGCTTCCATTTGCAGTGAGTAATGGATGGTTAATCCAGGGACTCCTGACTGGTCAAAGTGCCGAGAATAAGTGAGTGTCAAGCAATTAGCCTCAAATGAGACATCTGTACCACCACACCCACCCTAGGTTCAGAGAGCATGGCAGAAAGATATAAGAGCCAGTAGATGTGAAATACTGTCTTCTGGACATGACACAGCTGTTGCCCCCGAGAACTAACAGCAGCCACAGCTACCATGCAAGACTAAGCCCATTGACCTTCCATTATGGATTGAGGAGGGTTCATGAAGCCACCCACTTCCCTGAGGAGCTAATGGGCTATTAATGGTTTCTGATGCTAGTGGATGGAGGCTCATTCACTACTGTTTTGTATCTGGGGCTGGTGTCTATGTGTGTGTGTGGGGGTGTCATATTCATTTGTGTTATAGCCACTGTAAGTTGCTGTTCCTCAGGTAAATAAGCCCCCTTCCTTACCCACACTAGTGGAAGCAATGGTAATTAGATGTAGTGGGCTACGAAGAAAGAGAAAGCAGGAGGGAGGACTTGCTGGGGAGATGAAAGGGTTCAACAGGAGGGAGAAGGGGAAAGAGAGGGTAATTGAGGGGCTATGATCAAAGCACATCGTGTGTGTGTGTGTGTTGTGTGTGTGTGAGAGAGAGAGAGAGAGAGAGAGAGAGAGAGAGACAGACAGACAGACAGACAGACAGAGACAGAAGAAGAGACAGAGACTGAGATACAGAGACATAGAGAAGAGACAGAGATACAGAGGCAGAGAGAGAGACAGAGACAAAGAGACAGAGGCAGGGGAAGAAACAAAGACAGAGAGACAGAGACAAAGAGACAGAGGCAGGGGAAGAAACAAAGACAGAGAGAACAGAGAGACACAGAGAGATTTTGAAAGAATAAATAAAATTTTTAAATGAATTTTTTAAAAATCCCAAAATAAAGCCTGAGGTAGTGGTGCACCTACCTACCTTTAATCCTAGCACTTGGGAGGAAGAGGCAGGCAAACTCTAGTTCAAAACCAGCCTGGTTTACAGAGCAAGTTCTAAGACAGCCTGTGAACTGCATTCGTCACCCTGGCATTTTCTCAGCTTGGTTAAACAGAGAAAACAGGGCTGAAATTTCTCCACCAGGAAGGAAGTGAATCTAGCCAGAAGAAAGCACTGCATGTCAGAACTGTTGGGTGCATTTTGTCTTCTTATCTTGTTCTGTTTTAATGATTTGTTTAGGAATAAAAATCTCTCTGCATCCACTCTGCTCATTTTCTGTCTTTTAGTTTCAGTTGGGCCAGAAGGCACCTTTTTTCTTGGTATCATCCTCAATAACAGGAGCATCTGAGCATGTATACCTTGGGTGATTCGGTCAGCAGCAGCGTGGATATTCAGAAGAATAATGACCAGATAGATACACCCGTGTCATTTCCAACATGTCGAGACTCCGAGATCCCGTGACTTCCCTTAGACAGCACCCTATGCCAAAGCTCTCAAAGCCCCTTCTCCTTGCTGGGTTTCATTTTGGGAAACATACCTAGCATGTTTATCACTTGAAGAAAGCACAAGTTTAATTGATTTCTTGGTGTGAGAAGTGACTTTAACTTTCTAATCTAATACAGACTATAAAGTAGATTAAGTTTCATCAGGTTTCATCACAAGGCAGTGATTTCTGAAGCAGTCATTGTGCTCCTGTGGGTTTGCTCCCTTAAACAGAGATGCCATAGTCCTGCTTTCTCCTCCTCCCAGCTCCACTAGGAAGAGATATTGCTGTTCTTTTTCATACTCCGCTCATCTGGAAAAGGAAGCCTGCACGATCAGAGCTCCCTCTGTACAGTAGCAAAGAGCCAGGAAGAATGCCTTGCTCTGTGAATCCATGTAATGTATTTGTTTGTTCAGTTTATGTGTATGGGTGCTTTGTCTGCATGTATGTCTGTGCACCCCGTGTATGGCTGGTGCCCCCAGAGGCCAGCCTGGGCTAGCAAATCGAACTGAAATCATCATTCTTAATGGCAAGCATCTTGACCCAGTGAGCCATCTTGCCAGCCTGATACTTTTAAATTATTGATTTAATTTCCTTATTCCTTATCAACCTGTTTAAATGTCCTATCTGTGATTCAGTCTTTGCAGAGTATGTGTTGCTACAAATGTAATCCCATTACTTCGAGGTTGTCCCACCTGACTGGCTTCTTAATCATTTGCATTGCTGTAGCGTTGGTTGTAATGTCTCTTTTGTCTCAGATTTGTTATTCAGCTCATCTCTCTTTTACTCCTAGTTAATTTTGGCAAGAGTGTATTAATTTTGTTGATCTTTCAAAACACAATGTTAGGGTGATTTTTCTTTCGTATTTCCCATCGTATTCATTTCCACTCTGGTCTTTATCCCTCCTTCCTCCCGAGAGCTGTAAGCTTAGTTTGTTCTTCTCCTGGTTCCCTGAGATGTGAAGCTTCAACTAGTTTTCTAGCTCCCTATGAATTATTCTTTGACTTGTTGGTTGTTCAAAAGTGCATTGTCCAATTTCCACCAACTTATGCATTTTCTGGCTTGACATCTAAGTTCTCATTTTGTTCTATTGTGACTAGAAGGTATACTTTCTCTAATTGCGGCTCTTGGGGCTTTTATGGAGGGAGGTTGAATATTTGTTTGCTTGTTTTGCTTTGCTTTTATTTACGGAGACTTTGTTTTCAGCCTAATATTTACTGTATCTTGGAGACTGGAAAACATCACACATTCTGCTAATGTTGGGTAGGATACTCTGTGCCTGTTAATTAGGTCCAATAGATCTTTGTGTCATTTTTGAGTTCAAGTCTCTTGTGTACCAGGCTGGCATTAAACGCACCATGTGGCCAAGGGTGACCTTCATCTTCTGCTCCTACTGCCTCCCCTTTCCAAGTCCTGGTATGGCAAACATGTGCCATTATATTCAGTTTATGCCATTCTGGAGACTGAACTCAGGGCCTAATGCATGTTTACCACACACTCTAAAAGGTGAGCTATATTTACAGTCCCAGAGTCCTCCTTTTAGATTTCTCTTTTGTTTGGTTGTTTTATCTACCTTGAAAGCAGGTTATTGAAATATCTTACTTTTCCTGTGTGGCTCAGCCTCCTTTAGATTCTGTCAAAGACCGCTTCATATAGGGAGACTCTCCAGTGTTTGCACACAGATATTTGTGTCACAGATCATGTGTTCGTGAGTGTTTGACCCTTTATCCTTAGTAAACCTCTTTCCTTGTATATAATAATAATGTTGTTACTGAAAATCTACAAAATAGCCCTTCCAGTTGTATTTTAGTTATGATTTGCTTCTGCCATTGTCAATCTTAACTGTCAACTCAGATTAAAGGCTTCCTAAGTGATTGGTAAAGTGCACTTCTTGTGGCTATGAGGTCATTTCTATGGCAGGTACATCATGAGCGCTTTGCTTCACTCAGTGATTGAGTCCACTGATGGGTTAAAAATTAGAATCAAGTATTGGAAGGTGGTAGAACAGTGTAAGATATAGGTCACTGGAGAGTGTGCCTTCCAAGGTTTTCATGTCCTTGGCCCAGTCCTCATTTACCTTCCTCTTTGAGGCCTCCACAGGTGAAGAGGTATCTGCTGCCCCCAAACTCTGCGTTGCCTCTGGTCCACTGTGATGTCACTGAAAGGTCACAGATCCCAGTCTCAGAAACCGTGAGCCTAAATAAATACTTGTTCCTTTTGAATCACTTTTCTCTGCCACTGGGCAGCAATAAGACTCTAACACACTGTCCTCCTACTGTGTGTATGGTGAAATTCTCTTTTTGTGTGGGGAGAGGGAAGCGTGGAATAAATACCATATTTTATTTCTTTTTATTTCTTTCTTTTCATTGAAAATACATTGTTCCATCCAATGTGTTCTGATTAGTCTCCCCTCTCCCCATGCCTCCCCTTCTAATCCATACCCCTTCCTGTATCTCCGCAGAAAACAAACAGGTTTCTAAAGAATAATAAATTCTTATAGAAAGTGTCGAGTTGGATAGTGGGTGGTTTGAAGGGGCTGCTTCATTTTGTTTATCTGATGCTGACGATCTTTGACTGGGGAGCTTAATCCAATTACATTCACACACTGATACCAAGGATTCATTGTTACCTTTGTGTTATTTGGTCCACCTCTAGAGCTTCTCCCCCTCCTTCTCGCTGCTTTCCTTTGTGTTCTGCTAACTTTTGTCATCAGGAGCTTTTATTTCCCTCTCAATTTCCTTTTATGAATAGCCATACCTCAGAGATATTGATGGTTCCATTCCAGACCACTGCAATAAAGTGCACGCTGCAATAAAGAAAGTCACATGGATTTTTATTTCCCGATGCAAATAAAAATGATGTTTATACTTCGCTGGTAGTTTATTAAGTGTCAAACAGAACTGTGTCTTTAAAAACCATACATGTGCCTTAATTAAAAAACACTTTGTGGCTAAAAAATACCAATGATCATCTAAGTTCTTAGCAAATTGTACTTGGTTTCACTCCTGGAAGATCCTGCGGTGGTGTTACTGGCTGATGGTTGGGCAGGGGGCCAGGGATGACTGAAGCTGGCATAACTGTGACAATTCCTTAAAATAAGACAATATACAACACAGAGAAAAATCAGTCATAAACAGACCAGGAAACCCTCCCTGGTGGCCAGCTTTCATAGTGCTAGGGTGTGCTAGTCAGGTAGCTGTAGGAGAAAAGACATTGATAGTCTCACCCAGTTCTGGACACTGCATGGGTATAGACCCACCTGCCAGGCAAGCTGTGCCTACTTCAGCAACAGCGGCATGACTGTTTATGGGATAACCAACTACTCTCTTGATTGGATTTGAGGCTTGCTTCACATGAGAGGACAATGCCTAGTACTATAAACATGGTCAAAATCCATGGCTAGGAAGTCATAGGCCTTAGGGGAGAGCCTATTGATACAATTTTCTAGTCATTTTGTCAAACTGCCTTCTAAATATATATTTATATCCCTAGATATGTGCTATTCTCAAGCTTGGTCAGAGAATTGTCTCTTTCAGAGAATAAGCCACTGAGAATGTTCAGACCTGGATGAGACTTCTATACCAACCCCACCCGCACCCCACCTCCAAAGGCTCAGGAAAATTTGCAGTAGAGGAGGAAGGAAAAATGTAGGAAGCAGAGGGTGGGGAAGAATGTTATGAAATACTGTTCTTCGGTGAGAGTATCACTACGGCACACATGAACTCAGAGCAGCTGTGGTTACATACACAACCCTGAATAAAATCAAAGAAATTACAAATTCCACTCTGGAGATCAAAGAGGCCCCTTAGGCTCTACCCGTAGCCGTGAAGCCTCTGGCTGTTGTAGGCTGCTTGTGGAGAGAGTCACATTTTAGTTTAAAACTAAGGAGTCTTTCATGAAAGTCGTATATGAAATACCTCTGCTCCTGCATCTTTCCATCATCTCTTCCCAGTATTTGCCCTTCTCCTTTCCTACTTGTTGGGACTTGGCTTTCCTTTCCAGGATCTTCTTGCCTTCTTTGTCTAGCTTTAGCCTGGTGGTACCCACCTCACTGGGGTGGATGCCCACGTGGACAGTTGCACCATTAACCTTTTTCTAACTGGGCTCATTCAATGTAGATGATGTATTTCTTCCTGGACACTTGGACCACTTTGTCATTTGCTGGCCTTTGTAGTGTTCTCGGACAACCTGAACTTCATCATCCTTTTGAATGAGCACAGACCAGACATTATACTTCAGTCTCAGCTCTTTGAAAACGGGAAGACATGATCTCCTCTGAATGTGTGAAGGTGCATTGAAATGCCGTTTGCCGTTCTTGCTTTGGCCAGAAGTCACAGAGGGATTGAATTTCATTTTGGCAGCTGTGATCCAGCAATGGCCGCACAAGGAAAGATGAGAGTCACATTTCTTTAAGAATGTGTCCACTGGTAGGTTGAGCGTGCCCCAGTGGATGAGCTCATGCTTTTGTGCATATGAAAAGATATAAACTGAATCCATTGGGTTCAAAAGAAAACAGGGGGAAATGAATTTGAGAGGAAAATGTGATCCTGGTAGGAGTTGGAAGTGGGAAACGAGGGATGGATACAATCAAGATACATTTTATATAGGTACAAAAGTTTCAAATGATAAATATTGTTTAAAAAATGACAATGAAGCTTGCCACATCAATGGACTCCTCTTATCAGGAAAGATTTCTCTGGTATGCCCCACTATTTGAGAGCAATTTCCTCACAGAATTTCTTTCAGAGCTGGAGACGATCCCCTCAAACCCTGTCTCTGCCTTCCCGTCTAAGTATGTAATGTTCTACATCTTTTGTTGTCATGTCAACCGAGCCCATAGCAGTTCCACAAAGAACAGACACCTTCTCTGCCTGTCCATAAGCACATCATCAGCTACGAAAGCTCTTTAGTGAATTATAGCAACAATTTAATCATCTCTCCACACTCATTTCTAACCGTAGGTATCTTCAGTTATTTTCTCCAATAACCCTCAAAGTCACCTATGAGGGTTAAAATTAACTCAGTCAAACTCATCGATGTTGGTGATTTCACCACCTCTCCTGCTGGTTAGATTTGCTTTATGCAGTGTGTGTGTGTGTGTGTGTGTGTGTGTGAAATTAAAAGATATGATTTGGTGATTAGCTTTAATTGTCAACTTGACACCTGGGAATCACCTGGAAGAGAGTCCCATTAAAGGATTGTCCACATTGAGTTGTCCTAGGGACATGTCTGTGGAGGATTGTGTTAAACAAATTAATTGATGTGGGATGATTCAGCCCACTGTGGGCAGCACCATTCCCTAAGGAGGGGCTTCTGAACTACATAAGACTTCAGAAATCAAGCTGAACACAAATAAGTAATCAAACATTCATATACTTCTCTGCTCTTGACTATGGGTGTGATGTGACCAGCTGTTTGAAGTTCCACAATAATGTACTGAAACCTGGATTTGCAAGCCAAGTAAGTAAGCTCTTTGTCCCCCCCAAGTTGCATTTTGTCAAAAATGAAACCAGGACAGCCTGTGTATTCTATTGATAGTTCTTTGTGGTTATGGTTGCAAGCCATAACATGTGTTAAAGTTATAGCTATTTAACTTCAATGGAATACAGACGTTCTATTCCCATATGCTCCATCTACTGCCCTGTCTTATGACATCTTTATATAATGTATACTCACTAACATAAATTTATACTTTGTTTTTGTCATTTAAGTTCATTCATACAAGAATTAAAAGTGAGTGTGTGTACCAAAATTACCACACTACAGTGTATTGTATGTGTGTATAAATTTATTCTCCCTCTAGAATTTGACTTGTGGGATTGTCTATTATCCATTTCTTCCGGCCAAAGACTTCCTTCAGCATTTACTGCTGGGAAGATCTTGCAGTAATTAACTCCTTTAGTTTTTGTCTACCCAAAGAAGCTTTAAGTTCTTTATTTTTGAAGGACACCTCTGGCTTGATTTCTAACACTTGTGAACGACATCCCACCCTATCTGGCCTTCTAGGTATCTGTTTTATGCTTTATCAAAGCTCACTCGTATGCAATGAGCTGTTGCCTTCTTGCCTTTAAAAAAAAATCCCAGTTTTTGTCTTGGAACTTTAACTATCCAGGTTTCCTACTTTGTTCTCAATGAAGTTCTTTGGTTTTTTGGATCTGCATGTCCAATTTTCCCTCCTTTAATTTAAGAAATTTCTGGCCATTATTTCATTAAATAAATTCTCTGTTCCTTTCTTATCCTTCCAGAACTTTACTAATAATGTATTGCACTGAATTGCTTAGCAGTAGCATCCTACCAGCTCCATCGCCCAACCAGCTCCAGCACCCTACCAGCTCCAACATCCTACCAGCTCCAGCACCCAACCAGCTCAAGCATCCTACCAGCTCCTTAATTTTGTTTGCTCTTTCTTCCTTTCTCTTTTTTGCTGCTGAGACACAATGGTTTTAGTCCATCTGTATGAAGTTCCTGATCTTTCCTCTTCCTGACCCAGTCAAGTACTGGGACTTTTCCAGAGACCTTCTTAGTTCGATTTTGTTTCTTAATTACAATTTGTGTTTGCTTGTTTGTATAGATTGTCCCTGTCCCTTGGTTAGTTTTCTCCTTTTGCTCATGCATGCTTCACCAATGACATTACTCCTCTGTGTTCTCTTTTAATACTGGATATTTCTTTACTGTTATTAAAAAATATATTTGTTAGGTGGCTCATCCATCTGCATCTCTCCTGGGTCAGGCTCTGTGACTTAACTTCTGTCTTTTCATTATGCCACGATGCCCTGTTCCTTTGTGTGCCTGACCATGATGTCAGTGGTGATAATGAGTTTAGATTTTAGGCATTTGGAAAAATGATAGTCCACCCCTCTTAGACTTTATCAACTGGCTTCCTGCAGCAGGGGGTTGGGGTGGGGTGGGGTTGGGGATGGAATCACATTAATCAATCAACCAAGGGACAGATTCTGGTGCCTCTCAAAACTTTTCTGACCTGCATCTGTTCTGGGGATGACTTGTGCTTTAGGGCCTCTCAAATTCCCTTACCATGCTTCTTGAAAGCCTTTAATCTCTTGCGACTGAGGGCATCTGCCTGTGCAAATGCAATCGCAGTGTGCCACTGGGACCACACAGCTTGCAGTGACTAGATACAGTCCCCAGAATGGACGGAACACTGAACACGATTCCCTTTTTGTTTCTGCTCAAAGAGAGGTTACCTGGTAGAAGATGTTTCCTCTCAGTAGCATGGTCCTGGGTTACAGGATGTGGGAAGTAGGGGACACAGATGAGTGTGCAAAAAGCTGCCAACTTTCTGGTCTTTGTATCTAGAATCCCTTCCTGATTTGATGGTTTATATGAGGATGCTGAGACCTTAACTGATCTCCAGAATTCTAAACGAGTACATTTCTCTCAGGTTGGTGTCTCTGTGGAAGAAAGTTTCACTTTCAGTGTGGTATTGTTTAATAGTGAGAATAAAATATTACATTCCCTAGGAGAAGTGAATCTCCATTTCATGGGTATTTCTTCATCTTTTACCCATCACACCCAAAGACCCCAACTTGGATCTCTCTCACATTTATCACATCTACTCTTACAGTTCCCTCTGACAGACTGCATCTCTCCTTTAGACTAAAGGACACCAGAGAGAGAAGTCAGGGTAGTGACCTGTGAGTCAGTATGTTTCAGCTGAAAAGCAAATAACCAGACTAATGAATGGGTGAATGAATGAATGAATGAATGAATGAAAAGGTCTTCAAATAAAAGGACAAGAAATGTAATGAACCAAAGACAAGAGTCAAGAATAGGTAAGTCAGGCCCCTAAGGAAAAGTGATAAAGACCCAGAGAAATTCGATAGAGGCTCACAAAGGAGCAAGGAAAATCACAATTCTATTTACATCTGACAAGGCCTGTGAGTGCCGTAATTCACACATTTTTATTTTAATTGACATGGAAATATGAGCACTGCCGCTCTGGAGTGCTTTAAAAATCAAATCTACAGCAAGCAAGTGGCTTACTAGAAGATTACTCACCTGGGAAATGCTAAAACATGTTGACATAAAACAATAAACTTATTGGACTTTCACAGAGTCACATGAAGAACTGCGTACTGACCACCCGTCCTCAGAACTAGAGTCCTGTTTTATTTCCCATTTCCTGGTGCTGAGAACTAAAACTCATTTAAGAAATACTGCAGGGAAAGTGGGAGGGAGAAGAAAACACCCACGGTGCCCTTTGCATTGTTGCTGGGCATTCGTGATGGAACTATGTCCCAGAGTTCATGGCCACCTGAGCACAGTTACCCAGATCTTTGACAGTTTGCCATAGCTATGCTACTTACTTGCTTACTTTCTAAGCACTTAGCTTACTAAACCTTGAGTGGCAGATTTCTTAATAGCTGGGAAAGAATAGATTTGGAGGTATGCGTGTGGAGGATGGTGTCTTGGTTTAACAATGGCATGTTTTAGCACCAATGGCCAGCATTATGACATTGCTTTCAAAAAGGCCCCAATTATTAGTCTGACGTATGGAAACACAGGGAAGCAAAAGCAATCACTCTGAGTCTAACAAAACACCAGGGATGAAGAGCAGAGCTGTAAATAAGCACCTTAAGGCTCTGGAGCTAATAACACCTCTAAAGGGTCTTCGTTGCTGTTGTTTCAAATTTGGCTAACATTTGGCCTCTCTTATTAGAACGGAAATGTTATCTACAGTTGCTATCCCCTTCCCTATTTCAAAATGTTTTTAAAGCATGATCTGAATACATTAGAGACTCTTTCGGTTCTTATAGAGGGAAAGTTCAAATGCAGGCGTCTACATAATAAAGCCTACCCAGAGATAACAAATGGGGCTGTCAGGCTGATTCTCACTTGAGACACCAACTGTAGCTAATATTCCTGGATATGCAGATGTTTTCTGTCTCTTTCTCTCAGACCAAGAAAAAAAAAAGCCATTTAACGGGAATAATGATAAATTGGTATTAATATGAAAAGACTCTGCCGCACTGTGACAAAGAACCCTACAGGTCAAGGTTGGAAGCGCATGTTAGCAGCAGAGTCCTCACCTCTGTGCAGGGCGGTCTCGGGGAATTTATGAGTTGAACTATTCACTCTGTCTGAAGACCACACAACATTCTTTTTGCAAAGAGAAAAATAAGACCCTGGGCTGGACTAAAACTTCTGTTGGGAGAGACAGGATCCCCTGCTGTGTCTGAAACACACTCCACTGTGCTGACACACATAGAAATTAAGGGCTCTGTAAAGAATCAATGCGCTCACACAAGTCTGTCCAAGGGCTAAGAAATATAAAGCAAATCCCGCCCATTCTTCAGCCCCTGTGCTGGAGCCCACATCTGCGCTCAGCAGGTTACACTGTCCCTGGACGCACTCCTGCTCTCCCTCCTGGGATTCCACTCCCTGACATCGACAGTCACCTCCACATTTGTTTCTATTTAGGCTTCCCCAGCCCCTCCCCTTCTTGTGCACTTGTGTGGATGCCCTCAATCTGTGGAGAGATGGAAAGAAAACCTGCATATAGTTTCTTCTACATAAAGGAAGAAATGATAGGAGGTCAAGGCTAATTGTCTGACAAGGCTTCTCCCTGATGATGTGCTACTTCCAGAGAACACTAGAGAGACCCTTACTTGAGTGGCTTGGTAGTCATCAAATGCTCTCTGCAGGTCTTAGGACCTAGAATCTGAAAACGTGGAGACAGTCTTTTATTGAGCTTAGAGAATTTACTTTGGACAAACAAGTTATTTCCATGACTGGACAGGTTTCGGGGGGAGTAGTGAATTTACCTGAAATTGCATGCTATGATATATATCCAGTCTGGACACAAATACACCAGGCCGACTCGGCCTCACTGTCTCTGTATCTAATAAGACTAGAAGTCAGAAACTCACAGAAAAGTGATGAGAGTCTTCACCCATCGGGCTCTGAGTGGCTGCACACTTTTCCGTTGAGATGATTTAGGCAGTCAGCCTCCAAATTACACTGTGTTATAGAACTCAACAAGAGACAACCTCTCCTCTTTCTCCACGTTGACTGCCTTTTTAAGTCAGGATGATATAGCATAGGTGTTTGCTATTATCAAAGATTACCAAATCTCCGCAATACCAAGCTGGATTTCTTGTAACAAGGAAGCCAGATGGAATGGTGGATTGCTAGAGAGGACCTGTTAGATGAGGAACACTGTCCCCGGAGTAAGGGTGACAGGGACTAAAAGCTGAGCTTGTAGCTGATCATATGGACATTTAGCCCACAGGAACTACACTGCTCTTCACAATCTCTGACAAACCTGAACGGTCACTTGAACGTGCATCCAGATTACAAGATTGCAGAATCAAGTTTATTACTAACAGTTCAGCACTGAGGTCTCTCCTTCAAGTCCAAGGTTCCCCTTACAGGCACATTTTCCTTGCTATACAGTCTCGTTTCATCCTCACTGTCTTGTTTCCATGATATCCCAACTGCTAAGGCAGAAGTAGTTCTTTCCAGGACCTTCTTGCCTCTTTCTCTTCCAGTGAACTTTGAATTGATTCTTTTCGAATGGGGCAGCTTTACATAAATGGCTCACATCATCCTGTGAAAGGGCTGATGAGAAGCTCAAGCTCCTTTCACTTTCCCTAAGTCTGGACCATTGGCTTTCACTCAGTGCTTCTTGCTAAGACCCTGGTACACTTGCTAAGTCCCTCTACCACAAAGTAAAGCTAGTCAATCACCCTTCCCCTCAGCTGTAGCTACATCCAGCAATGCTGTAACCAAATTCTGGCTACAGCGTTTAATAACATGACCTTGAGTGTGCTACTAGGAGGGCTAAATGGCAGGATTCAAGTGAAGCTCTGAGAATGGAGATTGCCACGTAATGCGTACTGAATAAATGTTGGCCGCTGTTAAATGTCCTGTAATTTTTGAAGAGGATAAGAAGATAATTTGTGAAACTGCTGCATGAGTCTCCTAAAAATGCAAGGTCTAGTACTCTGCTTCTGGAAGGTTCACAGAAAGTGAGCCCATGGCTTCTAGACAGTGTGCGGGACCCCTTGTCATTAACTCCCGTGACTTCCTTCTCACAAATGCTTCCCAAAATGACTCTGAAGATAGGATTTCCAGGACCTGTGAGCAGAAAATGCAGTTCTCGCTTCTATAAGACTCTCACCAAATGTACCATGGCCCTCATCTTCATGGGCCTGGCAACATCATTTCTATTTGTTCTGGGGATAGGAGTCAAGGCCTCGTGAACATAGGCTTACAGTGAACTAATGGCAGGTAGGACAATTTAGAACAATGGTGACAGATGAGCTTGTCTTAATCATTTCCTTGCCAGTGTGTTCTCTGGTGTTGGAAAGTGGGTGCTGAAAACCCATGTTCCAATTCTCCTCACCACCCCCACCTGACCTCAGTACAACTGATTGGCTAGATACTAACTGATAAAAAAAGTCAGACTCCACATAAAAAGTGGGTGACCAATGGCACTGCCTTCTTCACAATGCATTTACACCATAATTGAGCAAGGACTTAATTTTTGTTTGTGACCCTTGTCTCCAAGTGCAGGTTTCTGACAACAATCTGTTATTTACACTGACCGGTGATAACCATGTATGGAAGCCCTCAATATCTGTGCCTAGCAAAACAACAAGAGCAAAATGCTCACGGACATCCACAACATTTCCCTCTTCCTGGTCTTTCCAATCTTTTCCATACTGTACATAGTATATGCTATTGAAAAACTAAAAATTAATGTCGACAAAAGTGTAGAAGCCATGTAGATGTTTGGTATGACACAAGGGCTAAAGTCGATGTCAAGACAGCAGGTACAGGGGACACTGATTAGGACTCTCATTCATCCTCATAACAAGCTCTCCAGATCTTGACACATCAGCGTAGTTTTATCAATAAGACAACTACCCAAAGAAAAGTAAAATATATCCTGGAAACAAACAAAAACAAAATAAAAAAAAACTTCACAGTTATTTAGGGATGGGTCTCCTCTACATCTAAATGTGCACCAAGTAAAACATGGCTCTGTATTTGTGTGTGTGTGTGTGTGTGTGTGTGTGTGTGTGTGAAGAGCTATGGGACAGAAGCACAATTCAAGGCTAGGTCAACACTCCTGCAACTCATTTGTCAAAGACACATGTTCATTGACTCCAGGAAACACTGGTTCTGGGTGAAAAAAGACTATTCATTTCCCAATCTTAGGAAAGGTCACTTTAAAACCCATGAGCCAGAAGAACAGACTGGTAAACAACAGACCCCAATTGTCTTTCTTGTCCACTAACTTCCGCTGTTTATCCTATGAGTAACTCTCAGATTCTACAAAACCCTCAATACTTATTTCTGAACATCCTAAGAAATGAAATGAACTCTTAGTTAATAGTCAGAGTAGGAAACTGGAGGTTGGAATTGAAGAGATGATTCAGTTGTCAAGGGTGCTTACCCCTCTTACAGAGGACCCTAGTTTGATTCCCAGAACCCACATGGGAGGCATAATTATGCCTCCCTGGCTTCTGTGTGCAGCTGCACCAATGTGGCATACACTTTCACCAACACACCTACACACACATGAATATAATATAAAAAATAATCTCCAAACAGAAATAGATTGCTCAAAATCCCAATTTAGAGGCCGTTTAGACATTAAGGTGTAGTACGCTTATTTTATGGCATTTGCTGGACACCTGTTGAAGGAAGAGTCCCATAAAAGCATAAGATGGTTAAACATTTCCTTCCAACAGGGTGACAGTCTGGTGGGACAGCTGGGGAACTGCGGGAAGAACATGCACAGGTGAGCTTGGTGATATCTGCATTCCAAGCCTTTCCTAGCTCAGAAGGGTAAGGCCTATTCCCACTGAATACCTTGCTTATGTTTGCTGTGAACAGAATTAAGACTATTTGCATTTCTTCACAGGATTACCACAAGGAGTAAATGAGATGCTGGCTGAAGAACAGTTTATCAAGGGCTTGGGAGATAGCTTTGTTGTGAAATGATTGCCTTGCTTGCATGAAAACCTGAGTTTTCGCTCCCCCCGCCCAAAAAAAAACACCCTTATAAAAAGCCGAGGTGTGGCACACAACCCTAATTCCAGAACCTGGGAGTCAAAAGCAAGCAGACCTCTGAGCCTGAGGTTAGATTAGTCTATGTAACAAGTTACAGGTATCCAAGGCTACACTGTGAACAGCTGTCTCATAAACTAACTGAAAGGGCCAAGAGGATGGCTGGATGTGGTGATCCCGAGTCTGAGGAGAAAAGATAATCCCTGGGGTTGGATGGCCAGACATCCTATGCAAATTAGCTCGGTTCAGGCCTATGAGGGACACTGTCTCAAAAAGACCAAGGCAGGAAGCATGTGAGGAACAATACTTGAAGTTGTCCCCTAGCTTCCACATGCATACATTTGCACCAATCCAAACATACACACAGAGAGAGGGGAGGGAGGGAGGGAAGGAGAGTGGGAGGGAGGGAGGGAGGGAGGGAGGGAGGGGGAGGGAGGGAGGGAGGGAGGAGGGAGGGAGAGACACAGAGAGATGGAGACAGAGAGACACGGTTTACCAAATGATACAAACAAAAGATGCTACCATTGTTGCTGATATAAAGCCTTCAGTTTTAAGACTCTTTAAAAGGCACTGCAATGGGTTTTAAGTTTTCTTTATGGCTGCTGTCTTTGACTCTAACGTGAGACAGCTGAGTGCCATGAAGTAGGGATAAATAGTGTTTTACCTGAGACCGGTTTCCCTCCTGACTAGTGTGAGTATGAGAACCCGCCTGTCTTTGGCCCTCGGCTTCTCTTTCATGAACATGCCTTTCATTTCATGAGTTAAGGAACTTACAAGTTTTTGCTTAGGTCCCTGGAGAAACTTCAACAAGATGTTTTGAGGAAGAAAATGTTTGTGTCATTTTCTTCTAAATGTCTCTTTCTGAAAACTGAAACAATTCGTCTCAAGGACATCACACTGAAGTAGTGACTGTTTACACAACTCAAAAAAAATTTTTAACGGGGGTGAATAGACTTTTTAATTCAGTGGTTTATTGAAATTCCACAAACATCCTATGTCACTTACTCAAATCTACATGTTTGACTGTTTTTTCTGGACATTTGGTTTTGCTTTTTCTTAAATAAAATTAAGGATTAGGCTACATTAAGGCAATTCCATTTAAACTTGGCTTTCTTTTTTCTATTTTGTTTCTTGGGGGTTTTTTTGTTTTTGTTTTTGTTTTTTGTTTTTGTTTTTGTTTTAGACAGGCTATCTCTATTCAGCCCTGGCTGTCCTGGAACTCAGTATGTAGACCAAGCTGGCCTTGGACTCACAGAGATCCACCTGCCTCTGCCTCCTGAGTGCTGAGGATTGCAGGTGTGTCCACTACACCCAACTTCAACTTTCGTTTTCAACTGTTATAAGTCTTTGTTCCTTGAACGGTCTCCATTCTTTATTTGAACTCATCAAGCGATGTGGTGCCCTGAAAAGAATAGACAGGTGCCGTTTTCGTTGACACTTCTTAACCATGATCTCAGCTTACCACGAGTGGAAGATTCCAGAAATAAGCAATACATATGTTTTAAATTGTAAGTGTTTTAGAGCTTAAAAATCTCACATCATTCTGCTCCATCCCGTCTGATATGTGAGTGATCCCTTTGTCCAACATCTACATGCTGTATACACTGTTTGACTGTTGGGTTACCATATTGATTGTTCATGATGCGTGTTGTATTCAAGTAATCTTTTGCCCCAAAACCACAAAAGCAATGGTACAAAGCAGATGCCAGAGAATGAAATGTATAAGGGTGATGAACCAGTGTGGGGCAATGGTGGGCATTCAAAAAATTAAAAATAAAAAAGATAACAAATACCTCTGTATTGGTGCTACCTGCTTTTTAGGCATCTACCGAAGGGCTCAGAACAAATTCTGCAAAGGTATGGAAGATGACTGCATTCTTCAGCAGGGCATTTCAGATCCAGTCCTTGACTCTCATCTCCTCTTCATAGCCCTCACATTATAGGGCCAAAAAGTCCGCATAACCACGATCGCCGCTGTATTCCTGTTACAGCACACACTTTCTTGTGTCTGTGCGCCATCTTTATGTTCTCTGCCTGCAGTGCCCTTCCCCCACTACATTCAACTGTCAACATCCTTTAGTAGCCAAGTGCCTTCTCTACTGGGTCCTTCAATGCCCCAACTACTCTCCGTTTCTAATCCTTGACTTCTGCCTAATTTAATGTACTCCTTTGTAGGCACAGTAGAGTGTCCTGAAGACGTATCACATGTCTTCACTACACTAAGCAGGTAGAATCCTGGAGGTCATTCTTGTTCTATTTTTCTCTGACTCAGAGGTGACCCGCTTCTTTTATAGAGAAATGTTTCCATCAATGGAAAAGGAAAGCCATTACTTTTAGTGAGTGAGGTCAAAGACATCCTAAGTTCAAGAAATGTGTTGAAGAGGGTAGGGAAGTGGATGGAGAGACTGATAAGAAGTCCTGTTGTTTCTGGGGTTCAAGGACAGCCTCTCTGAGCCCATCAGGGCACTGATCCGGAGCCTGCCTGGTGCAGGTCAGTGTGGAGAGGAGTGTTGTGTGTACAGACACAACTGGCTAGTCCTTTGAGGCTGCCAGACAAACTAGTCAGAAGAGTTAGACTAGCTCGATTTGGGGAAGGTAGTGAGCTGGATTTACCCTCCCAAAGGAGCCACTCTGGTCTGTGCCCATATTCAATAGTGGCACCATGTGGCAGCAAGGAGTAACCGCAGGGCAAGGACAATGGCAGCCAATGGACCACCTGTAGGCAGTAGGCATCAGAAGGATCTTTACTGGAGGAACTTTGGAAGGTTCTGCAGAGAGGAAAAGGAGTTTTAGGAGAGTGATTTTGACCTTCTGATAAAGTTAGTGGGAGGTGGGGACAGAAAGTGAGGGACAGTTAATTTAATCTGATTAACTGTTTGTGGAAGGGTCTTTCTGATACTGGCAGCTCCTGAAGGACAGGGCCCATTCTTATCCTGGTGCTTGAGGCAAGTACATTAAATGGGGAAAAAAAAGTGTTTACTTTGCATTTATTTTGAAGACAATAGACCATGGAGTGAAAAGGGAAAGGAATCACTCAGAGAGTGCTGTCCCCAATATCATTCACTTGACTTGGACTATGGACAGTTGTTTTGCCTTTCCTTGGATGGACACACACACATCAAAATGTTGGCTAGTTGGCTGCCATGGTTATTTTCCACGAAGGGCTGGGAGCTAAACTAACCTTGTTGCATTCTTCAGTGTTTACTCAAGAGGTACTTGCCATCTTCTGAAGACCTTTCCTGCTAGGTCACCCCTGGGCTGCTAGAAGTTCCCAAGCCATTTCCCAGGGAGGTCATCTTCAGGCTGGTCCTCAACAGCTGCTGACCTTCACTCCTGCATATAACTCAGCAGGAACGACCGACCCATCCTTCATCCACTATAGAGATGCTACACCGTACAGCTCACATCCTTCCCAAGAGTTAACTTTCACTCAGGATGCCATGGTTTTAGAACATAATCCCTTCTTTTCCCTGCATTTTGTACATGTGAGCATCAACTGATGGTCTCAGTCTCGGGAAAAACCATTTCTAGAAGACGAGAGGAGTGGGGCTTGAGTTATAGAACATATCGTCATCCCCGCTTGCATGATAAATAGCTGTTATGGTCATTTATTGTTCCCAACGTTCCAAAGTCTAAAACTGCTTTACAGATGTTCTGTAGCCCAGCCTCCCAACATCTGTGCAAGGAAGCCTGGGTGCACAGTTACCAGCTCCATTTTGCAGATGAGAATAGTTATGGGAGGCCCAAGGGGCACCGACTTGACATTTTTAGGACGTTGTGATTATACTTTATTAGCCTTTACTCATAGCACTCGGGAGCAGCAGGTAAGCAGCATGTGTCAGTGTCCGGCACAAGTCATTCTATAAAGTCAAAAAGTGCTGGAAACAGAACCCAAGAGTTAAGGACTTCCTAGCTCAAGTTGCATTCATTATTTTCCTAAGTGAAGGGGCATGTACATAATCACAGGGATGTAGATAAATCAGGAACGCAATAGCATCCACAGTGGCACAAGCTTAGACAATGCAGCCATGTGATTTTTCTCTCTGACTCTCTTTCTTATTCTATTTCCAAGGAGCAAAGCAACCTGTTCTGCCTCTCTGGGTTCTTGGGATGCTGACCTCAATCCAGGGCGCTGCTTGAAAGATGTGGTCCCTTTCAGGGGGCCCATTTGTCCTCTGGGCCTCTAAGGTCTCTAAGGACTACGAAGTAGGGCTGTACTCTTGCTACATATTACTGGGGTCTATCCAACTAGGATTCAGGGGGGAAAGGTAATATAATGTTACGCTGCAGCTCCATATCAACACTTCAAAGTTAGACTTTCTCTTTTTTTTTTCCCCTCTCTCTAAATGAAGTCTATTACCTTGAGGTATCTCCTGAGATGCTGTTATCTGCTGTCTAGATGAGCACTGAGTACTTAAAGGGCCGGTTTGGGTTGCACTGTGCAGATGGTTGGAAAACCACATTAACCTGTGTCCCAAGGTGAAATAGCGAAGTTGCCCTGGAAGCATTGGGGAGAGTGCCCCATTTCTAATTATTTCCCTCTGCCCTCCTCCTTGAGGTGCTCAGTGCTCCCACTGCACACCACCTGGAGAACCAACTGGAGAAGCAATTTTGAGGAGGCTGCCTTCCTCCACTCCCCTACATCATGAACCTGTCCAGACCATCTCTGTAAGGCAGGACCACTTATAGCCACAGGGGAAGGTGGAAGGTCCCACCGCAGACTGGAGAAACTTCCCAGGCACTTGGTTACTCTTCTCTTACCCTGATTCTGGATCTCAAGTCAGACTTCAGCTGTGCAGTAAGAGCTTAGTCTCTGGGTCTGTGCCACTACCTTCTAAGGGTCAGTATGGTTCTGGAATTGAAGAGGCCATTTGCTTTCTCCCAGATCTACAGTCTGCTGTTAGAGTTTGAATGCTGACCATCACCCCGAGGCCTGTGGATTAAAAACAGTGCTACTGGCAGGGGTAGAACCATTAGGAGACAGACTGTAGAAGGAGGTTCTTGGCCCACTGGGAGTGTGCTCTTGGGGGAGATTATGGAGCCTCAGCCCCTTCTTCTTCTTGTTCCCTGGAAATGAGGTGAGTGGTTTGCATCATTACACAGTCCCTGGTAGTGCCATAGCAACCATGGACCTGGACCTCTAAAACCATAAGCCCAAGTCAACCTTTTCTCTATAGACTCATTCTATCTGCTTATTAGAACAGTGACAGAAGGCTAAGACCTCTGTCCTGGGGCCGGGTACCACTATGTGAGGCAGAGCACTCATGGCTAACCCATAATCTGAACAAGAGTCTTAGCTAAACTCAGACACCTTCTACACAACATGAAAACACTATGTTCTTTCACTCGGAGCCCAGCTGGGCAACATCACAGGGCTGTCCTTAGAAGCTATACTCACAGCTGTTTTTATTAAGTTCTAAATGTATATCCTTAAAGATTAAATCCTTTGAATAGCTTCATTTCCATTGTTTTTTTTTTTTTTAACCATCTCTGGTGACTTAATGATCTTTAATCTATCCTTTTTAGTTTTCACTCCTTTAATATTTCTTCCTTACTCATCTTAAAATCTTCTCTTCCCTCCCACCCCTTTTCTTTGAGAATTTCATTCATGAGCACTGTGTTTACACATGCCCACCCTCCCTCTCTCCTCCGAGTCCTTGCAGGTCCCACCCCTCACTACAGAATGCTCACTCCTGATCAACATTTTCTAGCAGAGAAAGGCATTAGGGTTTTTTGAAGTAACATGGGGAGGGGTGGGGTGGGGAGCGGGGGGGTTTGGTATTTATTTCCAGCCTTGGTTTCTGCCGCCCCCTCCATCTTCCAAATGCCTGCTATGCACCGTGATCTCTGCTGGGATAAGCTTGGTTTAACCCAAAGAACAGGCTGAGCAGTCCTCCAGGGGAAGACTGGCTCCTGCTAGCAAGGACCCAGAAACTTGCTACCTGGCTCTGTTAGGTATTAGCCAAGCCTCCTGTCAGTTGTGGTAATCAAAAGGAAATAGTTTTCTGCTCTCCAGTGGAACACAATTTTTAATGGAAGCCAACAATGGTTTCATCACTGCACCCTGAAGCACACATTTCAGAAAAATTCCCTCTTGTTCTTTGTGAGTTGCAAAACAAACACCAAAGGTCAAGGGCTTCATTTTCTGGCAATCTTAGCACCCAGAGCCTGTTGGCCGGTACTTATTCACTAGGCTTTGGGTGAGTGGGAGACTTCCTAACTTGGAACCTGTGAGTAGCCAGCTTTGATTTCTTATGACATGCTGTTAAGAGTGTTTCTATGATACTTTAAAAGAAAAAAAAAAAAAACAGAAAGCAATTTAATGAACATGCTTTATGCCTAATGAGAAAAACTTTTCTAGTCCACAGCTCCAACAGGAATCCCCTTATGTCATGTTCATAATGAGAAGCCATTCGTGTCACATGGGTCCAAATGGATGTGTACCATCCCTGCCTGACAGCCCCTCTCACCACACCATTGTCCCCTTGGTACTGCCTCTGGTCCAGTGGCACAAAAGTTCTAGGTCATTAGTCATGGGAAGACTCTACTTTCCTAAGATGCATAAAATGGTGGCTTAGAAATATTTTGCTAAAACTTCCTCATGACAACATTTGGCATTTCGGTAACATCAAACAAGCAAAGATCTCTGTATAGCCTTGATGGGTTGTCTGGCACTCTACCATAAAACAAAGAGTACCTGGAATCTTTCTGTGCAAGAAATTGTATTGGAAAACACGGCTTCCTAGCATTCTGTGATAGAGATGTACTTGATTCTATCCAAAAGCTGGTCAACTAAGAGCTAAAAGCACTCCCCTCTGGTTAGCAGGTTAATGCAACAGTCCTCTTTTCTACCTCAGCCTACAGGAGCAAAGCTGGGTAGAGAGCTGGAGGCAAGCATATCTGGCCATGGAGAGCTGAGCCTTGGCTCCAGAAATCCCTGGTAAGAGACGTTGACATGTCTTGGAGGTAAAAGCTGTCCCACAGGATGAGTTTAAAACTCCCTAAAGAACCCCAGCATGTGCCCAGTGGGTCTGGCTTTCAAATGGGACCCTATTTCTGAGGTGTAGGCAAAGTGACATAAGAGAGGAGAGAAGGGCAGTGGGAAAGGGAGGGAAAGAAACAGAAAAGGGTGCATGTGAGGAACCCTAGACTCAGCGCTTCCCAGAAGTCAGCACACTGTACCTCCTACCTTCCACAATTCCTATCATCAAGGGCCGAAGTATATGAAACCAGTGTTTTAAACTCCTCCTCTCATCTGAGAAGCTGCAGAGCACTCTGAGACTGCAACACCCTCCTGCCTCCTCTCCACCCAACCCTTTTCATCTTAGCTCTTATTTTTTCTTCACAACCCCTGCCTCTAACATTTAATTTTCCAAAAGCAAGAGAAAACCCTGCAAAGACGAGGAAGGAACCCCTTCCAAACTCTGGTCTATGCCATGAAGCCTGAAGAATTTTTGAGGCATGAAGTAATTAACCGCTCACCACCTCTGAGTGTTAAGAGACATATGCTACTGGCGTCTCCCGTTTTATAGCCAGCATGGTGAAGGCGAGCCCAAGTTTAGAGACTTCTTCCCTGGTACCAGAGTCAATAAACAAGAGAGAAACACACACTCCCTCTGGCCCTTCCTGTTCACTTCTAATCGAGTCATTTATCGTCAAATGCTTGCTTGCTTTGCTTCTTTCTAATCCCCTCACCATTAACATGGAAGCCTGGAGTATGTTGGCTTCTTAACAGCTTACAGGACCGCAATCACTTAGGAACCATAGAAAGCAGCATGGTGTCCTCATAAGGACGATGGGAGGTCAACAAGCAAGAGAGCCCAGTGATATCCTGCCAGGCACCATTTCTCCTTGATCCCATCACCCAGATCACTGGGTCTGCTCTGAGATGATGACTGATCTTTATTTGGGGTCTATTGTTTAGGATCAGTTTCTGGTCTGATGGAGGGAGGAATTAGCTTCCAAGGTAGTGAGTAGCCCTCATTTTTGTACTGGGCAAGCTTCCCTATGCTTCTTTTATTCCTGTCTCCTATAACCCAAGTTCCTAGGCAAAGCTAAAGTCTAGTTGAGAACAAAAATAAGAAGGTAGGAATTGGTATAGACCAGCATGTCTTCAAATTCTGACTTCATCATACCCTTTAGCTTTAGAACTTGAAGATGTGTCCTGGTACCTCTCTAAGATCCTCTTCCCTATTTAATATGGGGATGACAATTCCTAGTGCAAAGGATTGGTCCAGGGGATGGGCCTGGAAAGTTCCGAGCAGTGCTGACACATGCTGACACAGGATAGGCATACACTGCTCCTTCTCGCTTCCCACAATTAGTTGAAGTGTTGGTAGTACAAACTTAGTTAACGTGGTCCAGAATCTCTTTTGTTCTTTCTGCCAACCTACAGTATTCTTCAAGATAATAATGTTATTTTAAAGATGGAAGGAAGGAGAGAAAGGTGTGGCAAGAAAGAGAGAGGAAGGAAGAGAGAGAGAAGAGACAGAGAGAGAACAGAGAGAGAGAGACAGAGAGAGATTGGGAAGGGACAACAAACAGAAGGATTAAAGGAAGAGGGATGGTTCACAATAGCCAAGTTATAGAACCAGCCTAGGTGCCCATCAAGAAATGAATTTAGAAGGAAAATGTATCTATGGGACTGTAGAGCTGGCTCAACAGTTAGGAACACTGGCTGTTCTTCCCAAGAACCTCAGTTTGACTCCGAGCACCCAAATGGCAACTGACAACCATCTATAACCCTAATTCCAAGGGATCCTAGGCCCTTTTCTGACCTCTGAGGGTACCAGGCACATATGTGATGTACAATATGTACCACACATATTGGTTATATGTGTAGGCAAGACACCCATACACACAAAATAATAAAAATGTATAGACGTTAAAATGAAGGAAAAGAAAATGGCTATATGCACAATGACGTTTCATTCAGCCACAGTGGAGTAGGAGAGAACTGGAGTTAAACAGAACAAGCCGGGAAAATGTTGTATGGTTTCTCTTGCATGCAGCATCTCTATATCAACAGATACAATAGGACATGGAGATAGGAGGTGGGGGGGTGCTTGTGGAGAGGAAGAAGCCAGTAGCAAGGGAGACCAAGAGATGGTAATGGAGGGGTGAATATGATCAGAGTTCATGTTATACATATGTGAAATACCACAATTATTTCATACAACCGATATGGCATAGTAATATGAATGGAGTGAAGGAGTGCAGGGAGGGGGAAGGAGGGAGATTAAGGAGGTAAAAGGGAGGAGAGGAAGGGAGGGAGAAAGGGAGATGGCCGCCAACTGCTCACTCTGTAGCAATGCAGCATGCTAAGAGTGGATACGGATTTAAAAAGCAACCCGTTTTGAAATCTTGTTCCCCAATACATGCTAGCTACCTCAGTTACCTTAGGCAAGCTCCTAGCTTCTGTTCGCTCCAGAATCTTTTAAATAAGTTTATAATAAGAACCTCTGTCTTGTGGGATTATTTTAAGGATTCAATGTAATAATGGTCATGAAGGTGTCTGGCACACAGGGTCTGGCCCTTGACAAATGCAAAAAAAAAAAAAAAAATCACAATAAAAGAAAAAAAAAGCTGATTGAATTTAAATGTCAATCTAAGATTATTCACGGAGCCCTCCTAGGGAGCCTAACTCAGTTTCCTCATCTGAAGTAATCAGGAAAGCTGCGCCCGCCCACGGTGTGAAGCAGGGAATGTCCTAGAGGGATGGGAAAGCTTCGTTCCTCGGGTGCAATATTAAGTTGTTCTTATTAGAATAAGCTCCCCGAACTGCATGGGGACAGAACCAAATCCAATCCCCCTTCAGCAGGGCAAGAGGCAATCGCTGTTCTCCAGCAAGAGCGATGCATAATTCAGCAACGTGGAGATGCCAGCCTTCTTCTGATCTTTCCCTTCCAGCAATGGCTCCTGCTCACAGGTTCCGGAACCATACATATACTCCCCGAAAGGGAAGGTAGAAACACCCTAAACCAGGAAGGCACGCGCATGATACCAACGGTTTGCCTTAACAAAGGTTCCTAGTGATCTCTTCCTGGATTTGAATCCCTTAGGGCTGGGTCTCCAATGTATAAACCTTGTGACTGGAAGGGCTGTTAAAGCTCTTAGAATCCTCTTCATCTTGCAAACAGTTCTCTCTTTGTCAGGCATCTGTTTTTGTTTTGGGGTTTCGTTGTTGTTTGTTTGTTTGTTTTTTGTTGTTTTGTTTTTCATTAAACTGTCATAACTGTCTTCTCAGTTGGTGCTAGCATTCCCAATTCACAGATAAGGACTGGGAATAGCCAAGTAGCTTGTCCCACACGGTGTTGACACACCTAAAATTGAACCCAAATATGCTCCTCCTTACTCCACGATGCTTTTTCCTGCTAGAGCATGAACCTCTAGTCAGCTAGGGGCCATGTCATGCCATGCATTTTCCCTATACTTTCTATAATAACACTGGGATTAAAGATGTTGAGTAGATGGTTAGTGAAGTGGGGTGTGTGTGTAGGCATGTGGAGGTCAGAGGTCAACCTCAGGGTCATTCCTTAGGACATTGTCCATCTTGGTTTTTGACCCTGGATATTTCACTGGCCTAGAGCTCTCTGGTTTGGCTAAGCTGACCAGCCAGTGGAGACCAGGGGTCCTTGGGTCTCTGCTCCCCAGTGCTGGGATTACAGGCCCATACTGCCATGTCTGACTTTGTATGTGAGTGCTAAGGAGACAAGCTGAGGTAATGTGCCCATGAAGACAACGCTTTACCCACTGCTCTGTCTCCCCAGGCCACGCCTCTCCTGATTTTGTTAACAAAAGAGATGAGGCCAGGCTTGAACAATACAAGGTGACAGTGATTCCAGTCTGAACCTAAACAGTCTTTATTTTCATTATCTAAATTGTTACCTTCTCCCTAGAGCAAGCTTCCCAGTTATGGCAATGTCATAAAAATTTAAATGCATATATTTAAGTTTAAAAAGACACTTGGTTGAGCTAAAGAAATGTAGTGTGTAGTCTGTATCCTGTGAAAGCTAGGCCAGCAAAATGGCTCATGGATAAAGGTGCTTTGCTGCCTCAGAGAACTACTACTTAAATCTGGGCTCCAGACCACCCCCTGGGAGGAAGGACCCAGTCTCACAAGCTGCCCTCTGACCTCCGCACGTGGGCCTTAGCATGCATGCATGCATGCTCACACACACATGCACATGTGTGCACACCCACACTAATAGTTTATTTTTTTAATTGCATACGAATCATCTGAGTGAGTAGACAAGCAAGCTTTAATCAAGGCTGAATAAAATGAAGATCTCTCTTTTAAAAACAATTGTGAACGTTGTAAACAAAGGTTGACCATCACAGCTCACAGTCTGTGAGGACAGACAGAAATTCACAGAAGTGGCCCAAGGAATTAGAGAGAGAAGTCCCAGAGGAAGCTGGGAGGATTAAGCAACTGCTAGCTGGGCTCCTAAGAGTGGAGCTCTTGGTCACATGACTGCAGGAGAGGGAAAAAACCAAAGAGAGCTGCAGTTACCTGCAAGCCTCCTGGGACAGGAGCAGCCTCAGGTGCCTGAGGAGAGTGCAGAGTAGCAGGAAAGATGAAAGACCTGGATAAATATAAAGACCTGGAGGCTGGGTTTCAGACAAGCCCTACGTGAAGGCAATAAGTAGGAAGAGAGAGTGCCCCGGGCACCGTGGGGCAAGCTCTGAATCAGTCGTCAAGAGACTTTTCTTTGGTTCTGACTCTGCTGTCTGTGTGGCCCAGGACAAGACTCTTCTGGGGTTCAACCCTCTCACCTTAAAATGCCCCTTCCAGGCACCCATACTCTGTTCTTTAATGCAGACATTGGCAAAATTTCCTGTTCAGTTTATCTGAAATACAGTTTCAAAGAGATAGCATGTTTTCCTCCAAAAATCCTTTTCTCTCACTATATCTCCCTCTGATGAGAACTGGGTGTACTCATAGAAACACACACACACACTCACAATCAAATCTAACATAGTGATCATTTGACTGTTAATATACTCACAGGCCAATGTTGGCTATAAATATCAAGTGAGAACGGGGTCAGAGTCTCTGGTGGACAGTGAGGAATGTGCCTTGTGGGTGGTACAGGGGCCGCTTTTCCAGGGACGGGCAGGAGAATTAACCACCGGTCTACCTCTGAGGCTCACAAACTCTTCCCGCCCAGATGCACAAGCCCCACTTCCCTTCTGAGGAATTCAACCAGCCTCTTGGCTGAGTTCTCTGGCCTTCAATGTTGGGACCATTATGCCACATAAAATCTCAATGCTTCTCTCTGGAGAAGTTCATAGGCTGAAAGGCCAGGTCCCGATTATTGCCTTGGTAGAGGGAGGCTTTTATGAGACTCATCCAAAAAAGTCTGGGTCCCTATGCAAGAAACAGCAGCGTGATGGTGGGTATTGGGGTGACCTACTAGAAAGGAAGAACATAAACATAAAACACTTAGCTGAGCATCAACTGTTACCTATGCATAGAAAAGTTTAAGAGGATCTGGTCTCAGATACCTGTGGTCCAGCTAACAGGATCAGCTGTCATGAAGGGAACACAGAAACAGAGAACACAAGGCAGAGGGCCTCTGTGTGCAGTGACCCAGGTGAACTGACCGTGTACACCCTTGCCTTTCTTCAACTAATAAATGATTCATTACATTTATTTACATGGCAATTACATTGTATTATAAGTCATCTAATAATGATTTGCCATATCTGAGAGGGGCTGTGGACATGCAAGAGGATCTGAGTTCAAATCCCCAGCACCTACATAAGAAATTGAGATGGTCACATGTGTGTGAGGGAGGTGAAAGTGGTGGATCTCAAAAGCTCAGTGGCCATGTAGCCTAGCCTAAATGGTGAATTCCCAGTCCTATGAGAGAATTCCCTGCTCTGGCCTCCACAAGCATGCTAACGGTTTCAGGCACCCATAGATTCACATGCATACAACAGATGTACACATGCTAAACAAACAAATACAAAAACTATACTGAGGGACAGCCTGTAATTGACTCAAAAATATGTGATTGCCATTTAAGAGGACCTGTCCTTGCACTTCCCTACCCCAACCTGTTCTCTAGACCTCAGGCGAAGCTCTCTTTCTGGAACACAGATTCAACCATGACATTTCCCTGCTGGCTACACCAGCTCTATCCACAGAATGGATCTCCATTCTTCACAGTGTGGCCCAGGTCGCCCAGAATGTGGCCTCTGATTATCTCTGGGGGTGAAGGTTCTGTCATTCTCCTTCTTCTCTGGTCTTCTGTGTGGGTCCTGAAATGTGCGCTGTCACCAAAGTGTTAGGGGCCATCTGAGCCTTCTTTTCCCAGCATCCCTCTCTCTTGGGCATCCGTGTCTGCAAGTCTCTCAGCCTGGACCATTTACACAGGCAGCCCAAAAGCTGAGGAGTGCTCCTCCTTCAAATTTCAGCTTTAAGCCTCGCTGCTGGGGCCTCTTCTCCTGTTCGGCAGCTTCCTGCCTCGTACATCACAGCCTTCGGGAGATACACAGTGTCTATTCAACTGGCCATGGCCAACATTGTCCTTCAGGACCCAAGGGTCAGGAGCCACAATCGTCTTAATTAACACCACAATCCCCTTTCCAACACAATGCAGATTGTTAAGTGCCCCTTTAGTCTGGCTGAATGAATGAACCTGTGCTGTGGTGAGTTGGAGAAAAGGAAGACTAATAAGGACCACAGTGCAGTGTAAGGAGGAGGTACTACTTGATTTCGGGTGAGTGGGACTTTGAAAGAGGCAGAACGGATTAAATTATGGTCAGAGGTAAAAGTATAAAGGAGCCGTAATAAACCCATGGATGTTTAACAAATGGTGTGAATACTAATGAGTAAATTAATTAATAAACTAGAAATGAATAAGTGAACAGCTTTCTCGATGAAATGTATAACAAATGACGGGAACTAGAAGCATTTTTCTAAAACTGTAAATAGTTTATCTGCATCCCCAAGCATATGGTAATTGAGTGTGTGTGATTGTGTGGGATGGTGATTGACAAGTCACAGAAAGCCCTTCTTTTTCTCTGTCCCTTGTCATTTTAAACTTCTTCCCGCCCTACCTTCAACTGTGTGTGTTGCTATTATTTTTCAGAACTCCAGGAAAGGCTACAGAGATGATGGCTCGGTAGAAAGATGCTTGCCACACAACCATGAAGGCCTGAATTCAGATCCCCCCGAATCCACCTGAACAGGCCTGTATAGTGGCTGTGATCCCAAAACTCAGAAGGCAGAGACAGAAATCCTTGAGGCAAGCTAACTAGCTAAACCTGCTGATGAGGGATTTCTGGGTTCAGCTGAGAGACTCTGCCTAAATAAATATGGAGAGTAGTCAAGGAAAACGTGTCAACTTTGGGCCTCTAAACACATATACTCATACAACTGCACACACAAATGTACCCACATATGTATGGACTTGCGTACATACATCCCACCATACCACATAAACATACATACAAGTGCCAGTAAAAAAGTCCATGGATCTAAACCCTGACACACAAGCCCATAATCCCAGCATATAAAACACAAAGAAAAGAGGATCTGGAGTTCAGGGCCAGCCTGAGTTACATGAGAGCTTGGCCAAAATTTTTTAAAAGGTGCCCAGAAGTAGAAAACTACCTCCTAGTGACTTCCAGGTTTTATATTTGTTCTTTTCTCCACATACTTCTCACCTGAACACAGGAAGGGTCTTGCTACAAAGATTATATCCAGTGCCAAACAGACCAACATTTACCATGTCAGGCTCAAGACCAGTTTTCCAAAGGGATAGCTGCTGAGGCTTGCCCTCTTCTCAAATGCCGTGCATTATCCTGAAACTTTTTTTCATTTGCAATTCTCCTGACTTGAAGTCCTGATTAATAGGGGACACAGAGCCCTGTTAAGAAAAATTCAATACATTATGCTCCGTCTAATCTATCCTACACAGCTCTGTTGCAAAGCCACATTGCAGCGCCTGCACTCCTCTGGGGCTGGAGGGGCCAGGGAAGGGAGAAGTGGGGGGGGGAGAAATTCCACTTCCTGGCAGCTCCTTCCTTCTACACGCCTGTATGAGTGCAAAATACACACACACACACACACACACACACACACGAACACACGAGAATACGCGTACGTGTGCACGCACACATACAAGAAAGCACACATATCTTCCAGAGAAAATGAATAATATGCAGATTTGAGAAAAATGAAATTTCCCTCACTTTCATTTCACCCCAAGTGCCTTGGATTTGAGTCTAACTTGCCCCCACCCACAATGAGCAATAGTAGGTTTTTTCTTCCTTTCCTTCTTTCCTTCCCTCTGTCATTTAATTTCAGTTTGATCTAACAAAGTCTCACTATATAGCTGCCCTGGAACTCACCGTGTAAGCCAAGTTGGACTCACAGCCATCCTCCTGCCTCCAGCTCCCAAGTGCTGGCAATGTGGGGATGAACCTTTATGTCCAACAATAGTTTCATTGTTTCAGACTGGAGAGTGGGGAAGGAGAGGTTTTTATTTTTGTTGTTGTTGTTTTGGTTTGGTTTGGTTTTTGTTTTAAGCAAAAGCAGGGCAAGAGATACCATCATGGTGATGCCCAAGCCTGCTTGGAGCTGACAAACTGGCTAGCACTGGATTCGTTTCACTTTGGTCAGCCATGGCACCAGCTACCCCAGCTTCCACGAAATCAGATGCTAATGGACAAGTCCAGAAACCTTCCAACATGTAAGCTGGAAAATCAGAAGGAACCTGAATTCCAGCTCACAGTTGCCAAGAAACTCTATATGGTGCAGGTGCAGGGCAGATTTTTTTTTTCTTCCTCTTTTAAATTCAGACTCATTAAAATATGTATTTTGCAAGGGGATTAAATTCAAACATCTGGGAAAGGGAAGAAAAAGTCTACAACTCCAAAATATTTCTTTACTTGGCTTTGGACTTCGATTGTTTCATTTCTTTTAAGTTGGGGATAAGAGGCTGCTCACTGGTGAGATGACAGAGGGGCACGGAGAGGGCTAGAAAATCACTTGGAAGGGTCCCTGACTTCATCAGCAGCCATAATTGTGGGAAAAGAACCCGAAGATGCCAAACAACAGGAAATTACCAGAAGAATCTGTCAGCACAATCAGCTGCTATTTTCATTGTTCTTTGGCAAATTTATACGCAGTCGGGAGCACCTGGGCTGGCCTGGAGCCCAGGTTTGACTAATTGCCAGGGGAGAGGAGTCGTCATTTGTCTTCGATGGGGTTTCCTCCATTCGCTCCTCAAAACATGTGGTTTCGCTTTTCCCCTCTCTCCGCAGGAAATGGCAGGACAGTGAGACGCAAAATAAATGAGTTCACTTCCAAGAGGTTGCGTCCTAAGAGGCCACTCCAAAAATAACTGTCTTGTGAGACGCTGTTAATAACCAAGGTTCTATATGCTGTCCTCAGAAAACAGCGTTTCAAAGGCACGGTGATTCCCACCCCCACCCGCTTCCCTGGCAAAACACAGTGCACATTAAAAATAAAAGCGTGAGGAATGAGAGAAGAAATCAAGCCCAGTGTCTTCTGGAGGAGGGGAATGTCACCCCTCACAGGTTTGCAAAGCTCCTGTCCAGAGAGCAAAACTGTCTCCAAGGCCCATTCTCCAGTAGGAGAAGGATGCAGCTGGGATAGCAAATCCCAGCCCGATGGATCGATCACAGCTCTTGCTCAATGCCCAGCACTGACTCCCCTGCAGCAAACTCTACCTATAAACTTTCGTAGGGGAGCCCGGAGGTTCCTTAAAGGCATGGATGAGGCCCACGCCATGCCCACTTGTCGCACTGTTGCTTGTTGCGTGGCAGAGAGCGTGTTGGTGTTGAATCAGAAAGGGTTGTATGAAGAGTGTAGAGGTAGCTGCACTAATTGCCTGGCGAGTAGCTTGCTGTCCAGAGCCGGGTGCAGATTATCTGAAATATCTCGAACTTTGAGAGATCATGTTTTTTACAAGAACCACCTGCCAGAGTGATGGCCTTCTTCTTTAACTTTGCTCCATTCTTTTTATGAGTTAGCATACTAAAGAATGTGTACATGCACACACACACACACACACACAAACACACACAATACACACATATACACCCCTCAACCTCACACCCCCTACCATCGTTTACGCAATCGCTCTAGCCAAGATACTCTACTTGCGTAGCGAAGTAGCTAAGTCATGTTTTATATCCTTTCCTGAAACCAATCAAGCTTTCTAACTTAATTGCCTAGTATTTGCAATGTGCTGATTGGGACATGTCACAGTGACAGTATGTTTCATATTGAAACGTACATCCGCCTTGGTATATTTTCACCTGCGACGTGTTCCGTCCCTCCGGTGATTTAGGGGTTCTGGCAACGTGTCAACAAAGCGTCGACTGCTTTTCCTTTCTTCCTTTTTCTCTTTTTAAAGCATCTAGAGCACCCAGCACATCATAACTACCTTTGACGAAGCCAGCAACATTTGGGTTTGATTTGGTTTCTGTCGCAGACCCCTTTCTCAAAGTTGAGCTGAGCTGTAATTCTAAACTGACCACCTTCCCCCTCGCAAAGGTGAAAAAATGTTATGGAGCATTTTACAACCCACAGCCCATCATTTATGCTGAAACTCTGGGAGAATCCAGACTTGGCTTATTTTCCCTAAATCAGAGATGTTTTGACATGTTTATTTGTTTAATTTGTTTATTTTGACTAGCTCTGATTATAATTGGCAGCAGCGGGTAGAATTAACATTAGACAGTGTCTTACACTTGTCTGTTACAATAAGGGGGAAAGAATGTGAATAGAAACCTACCCAGTGCTTAACAATAGTGAGCAGGCAGGGACATACATGGGGTTTCTTTCATGGCAAGAATTGCAACTCAGCCTCCAATTTTACTTTTTAAAGTGCATACTGAGAATTACATAGATTATCTCAACTTTTTCTTGGATTTAACAAAAATGCCCCTCCAGTAACATACTTAGATGAAAGTTTCTAAAAATAAAAATTTAAAACAAAAAATCTATTTAACCCTGGGACTTGTTTTCTGGATTTTTTTGTTGTTCTGTGGCTCTTTAGAAATAAAATCGCAGTAACTGTTCAATAATATTGCGGTAACATCAGAATGATCACCCCATATCTAATGTCATTGTGTGGTTGAAAAATGCACTTTCTGAATTCCTTGTCTAAAAATACCCAAACTGTGGGATTTACATAGAAAACACAGGAGTTTATTATACTCTGGAAGTTTCTCCTGCCCTATTTGCTGTGACAATGGCCAAATCCCATTAACTTGCATCTTTATGCTTCCAAAGGTCCACATAAAGTCTGTTTCCTAGGAATGATCTATACCCCACATACAAGAGACATATAACCCACTCTGGGGAGTAGGGGAATCTGTATACATTGCCCAGCCAAATCACATGTCACTAGGTGGCCGTGTTCCTTTCAGAGTATTAATTCCAAATCAGTGGGGAGACTCACTCATTCCCACCCCTTATCCTCCACTCCAACCCTGAAGACTGTGTCCTATGAGGTCCACTGGAGAGCGTGTCTGACTATGGCTCCTGTATGGAATCCATTCCTCTGCATATCCTACTGCAAATTATACTGAGAGTACAAACAAGCCTTTGTCACGTTTATTATCCCGTAAATATTTGCCCCCACCCCACCCTTGCTCACAGTACTGTTGATTGCTGTGTGCAGTCCTGACTCTGAACACCATATGCCCTCTGATGAGGGCCAAGTCCAAGATGCCATGTCTATGCCAAGCAGCCCAGAGGCTCCCTGCTATGGAGTACTTGCCTGGGGAAGCCTGGAGTCTCTAGGCAACTTGTCCTTCAGCTTGTCTTTCATTTTAGCTTAAATGAGTCTGGCTTAGGGCAAGAAAAATGACTGCAGGATCAGGAGAGCTGATAACTATTTCTTTGCCTTGGTCACTTTTGGGTCTGGTTGTATTAACAGCCCTGGATGGTAGTACTGAACAGGTTAAGGGAATTCTTTGAGAACTCTGAAAATGTATTGGGTTTCCCCAACTTAAAAAGCACAAGAATTGCTGAACTACTGGGCACTGGAAATCAGTCATCGGTGGCAGCTTTATATATTTCATATGGAAAAAGACCAGGCCAAAGTTTTTTCCCAAACTGTGCCTTGACTTCCCAGGAGGCAAAGGTGATGCCTGATAGAACAGAGCAGCAGAATGTGGTGGTGGTGGCACTGCCAGGCACGGTCCCCACCCTGGTGTCTTCCCCTAGAGTAGAACTCTTCTGACTGACAAGTTGCCGGGCCAAGGCTCCATGAGATGAGAGCGAAACTATGCTGAGGGACACAGACTCACTCCTCCCTCCCCCCCCCCACCCTCACACGTACGCACGCATGCGCCAGCAATAGACTTCTAGAATTTGCTAGGTATAGAATTCAGGCTGAGACCCAGAGAACAGAACCTGGAATCTCCCATCTCTTGTCTTTGACATCTTGGTAAGCCTGGGAATGAAAAGCCAGTCCCATCAAGGAGAGTCAGCTGGGTCTCCAGACATGTAATAAGCAACTAGACAGAAAGGTTTACTACCAGCACTCATTTACTGCTTAATTCAAAGCACGGCCATGTCTGTCCCCTGAGCACTGGGCTAATTGGGACTTTACCATAGACAAGGCCCTGTGTTGTTTCTGTCAACATCTTGGGAGAACTAGCAGGACATAAAGATAAAGGATACATACAGCCTCACAGCATCCGGGAGCGGGGGTGAGGGCTGGGGGTGGGAGATGCTTCTTTTTCCAATCTGAGAAGGGGTTGAGTGAGAGGCCTGCGACAAGAATGGCAAAAGGAAGTCACTTTCTCCGATCTTCCTTTAATTTACTGCCGTCAGTCTTGTAACCCACACTCAGGAATGGAATGCTAAGGTCTGTCTCTGGTTTCCACTCTGCCCCTGCCTTACTGTGTAACTTTCAATTAAACACTTGCTTTATGTCTTCTTCATAGTCTCTGGTAGTTTTAGTACCCAAATGATGGTGGGCTCCTCAGAAGACAAATGTATCCTATTGCCAACCTAGCTATTATTTTATTTCTACCTTCTAAAGGGAGAGCTTAAATTGTTCATGGGAAATAGGTTGGCTTTCTTTCTCTTTTAGTTAAACTCAGTAATGAAGCACGGGCTGTAAGTGTTTTCAAGCTCCTTGGATATAGAGGTTATATAAATACAAAGCAATATTATTGAAATGAAACTTCTTCAGGGCGTTTGCCAAGGGACCTGGTGTTAGGAATATTTTACATGAGAAGATTAAATGAGGAAGTGTCTAATGAAGTCTTGCTGCCGGCAGCTCCATCAGGGCCCGTTCTCAGTCCCGCTGGGGAGCACCGTGATTTAGAAGAACAACCACATAGTGGCTAACTTGAAGAAGAGTCTAAGAAACATTTTACTGCCTGCCAATGTGGTTCTGTGGCTTCAGACATTCCCCAAACTCATTGCACTAAAAATGATCAAAAACGGAGCCCAAGAATCTTCAGGATGAGGATACCTTAAATGTATTCAAGTTAGGAAAAAAAAAAAAAAAAAAAAAAAAAACCTGACCCCTTTCAGATTGTCCACCAGGTAAAACCCTCTGGCTTTGAGAAACCGGATCCCATTGTTTAAGAAGAAATTCTTGGGGCTGGGGCTATAGCTCAGCCCATAGAGTGCTTGCCTGGCATGCACAGTGGCCTGGGTTTGACCTCCAGTACTGCATTAAAAACCAGGCATGGTGATGCACATCTGCAGCACTCTGGAAGCAAAAGATTGAGGAGTTCAAGGTCATCCTCAACTATATAGTAAGTTAGCAGCCAGCCTGGATATATGAGACCTGTCTCAACGAGGAGTGGGGGAGACAAGGGGGAGGAGAAGGAAGGGAGGGACAAAAGGAAACAGGGCAAAGAGAAGAAAATCGTGTAGTGTGTTGCCTAGTCTCTTGAAGATACCTTATATGCACAAACTCCAGGGAGAGAAGAGTCGTGAGCCATGATCAGGATCAAAGTCAAGGGCTTGCTACAGTCCTGGAAAGGTGGAACTGGGTTCCACTTCTCCCACTTCATCCCCCTACCCTGGAATCTCCTCACACACTGCCAAGGATGGAAAGGACATGTCATGTCTCTGATGCTGCACTACGGTGTTGCTTTATAAAGGGAGGCAGAGAATAACAACAATGCTAAAAAAATAAAAGTAAATATTTACTAGAGCAGCTTATAGAAACGTGAGCCTGTAAACTGTGCAAAAATAACAGTTGAGCTGATGTGTGAAATAGACACTAGGTTCAAAAGAAGCCTTTCTTTTAACACTGTACAAGCGACTCTGGTTAAGTCGCCTTGTACTTTCTGAAATACCCTCACTTGGAGAATCAGAAATGTGAGCAGAGCCCTCCTGACAAGGTTGTAGCTGCATGGGTCAAACAGGTCTAGTGATGCATGGGACTGTGCCAAGTCCTATGCCAGAGTACAGCATTATCTTTGCTGGGTACCAAGACAAAAGCTCAAATCGCTCATTAGACAAGTGAGAAGCTGAGAATGGGCTCAGAAGTGGCTCATGTCCCCAACGCTGCCATCCTGGAACTGTTTTCAGCTGCAATAAGTGAGTGAAGATTGGCTTTAAATATACACACAGTTTCTTATTTAATCCAAAGATAGCCCTGAATTCTGTCATCTCTCCTGAGAAGTTCCCTCTCTTGTCTTTTCAATATGCTCTTGGCCCTGAAGTATCTTCTTTTGTTTGGCTTGTTATATAAGGTTATATAAATACGAACTGATACTACTTGATTCAATGTGAACTTACATTCAATTCAAAAGACATCCCCAGAGAAGTCCACTCCTCAGTTCTGACTTCTTTGGACCTCCCAGCTGTATCTTCTGAAGACTCCCACTGCAGTATTCAGGGGCCTTGTCTTTCCTCCTCCTGGTTCTGCCAGGACTGCTTCACAGGCCAGACAGGCTCTACGCTGTCCTGGACCCCTTTGTGGAGCCTCGGGCTACAGGCATGAATAGTCAGCAACTGATCCTGGGTGAGATGGTTTAGGAATCCCAGGAAGCCTGTGCAGCCCTGCTCCAACTCTCAGCTAAACAAAGACAATAGGAGAGGTTGGGGACTTTCTGAGTCTCAAAAGAGGTTTCATCAGCCACAAGGATCCCCTCTCTAGAGTCAGCCCAAGGACCCCCAAACTTGCCAATGGTTAGCATCTAGCTCTGCCAGTGCCCTGCACTCAACCTGGGCACTGAGGGTACTCAAGCAGGGAGCCAAGCAGATGGCCCTAGGCCTGAGGCTCTGGGCTTCTAACCAGAGTGGGTGACCTTCATCTTGACTTTCTGTCATCTTCCACCTCTTCCACCCCACCCTTCTTTCTCTTCTTCTTTCTAGTCTTATTCCCCTAAGTTCTCTTTCCTCTTCTCTCCCACATGACATGCAAGCTTGCAACAGCTGCTCTTTGCTCAGTGAACTCAAAAGGTACTCCTGCCTCTTTTGGTAGCATTATGGCTACCACAGAAGTCCCATTTTCTGATCTCTCTTCTTTGTTCCATATCTTCTCACCAGTTCTTTGAGCTTTTGAACAGTGTCAACTTCTGAGTCCTGGGAGAGCACCAGCTTTCCCAGGTATGTGTTGTGTGGACATGGCAGGTTTCTTCTCCCATTGTGTGGAAAGCCATGTGAGCACTGTTGTTCTCCCTTCTGCTGCCCAGCCCCATCAGCGTTCTGTTATCCTCTTGATATTTAGACCTGTCAGAGACTTGCTCAGAGTGGGAGGCTCAGCATGAAATCTGACCAAAGCCAAGCCTTACTGTTGGCTTCAGTTTCATACCCAGCTAGTGCAGCTACTTGGTCACTATTTGAGAGTAAGAGAGACAGAGAGACAGAGAGAAGTTATTTTCAAAGCAATACAATTTGATCAAAAGAAAGAAGAGGAAATTGGGCTTTATAATTTTCCTTGGGAAACACAAGACAGTGCAGTCATCTTTTGGTATCCACAGAAACTGGCCCCTGGAACCCTAGACACACAAATCTATTAATGCTGAAATTCCTCTATAAAATGGTTTAGGGTCTGTGCATCACCTCTGTGCAACCTTCATGTAGAGTAACTCACCTCCGATTATTTCTAACACCTAAAAACACAATGGAAATGGAAATAGTATGCAAGTAGCTATGATCTCATGTTCTTTAGGCAAAGATGACTAGGTAATAAAAAAAAAAACTATATGTATTGAAATATATATAATAATATGATATAGATTATTTTTTAATATTTTCCATCTTCTGCTGGGTAGATATGAGGATGTGGAACCTATGAATTCAGTGAACCAGCCATATGTACCAAGCTTATTGTCCTAGTAAATAAAAAAATACAAACATGTTGAATGTGAAAACATTGGCTAACTGTGGAAAAGGAGTACTGAGGCAACCAAGAACCAAGTTCTTCTTGGGTGACATTCTTAGTCTTGTTCCACTAGAAAGACAAGGACATTCCCCTTCAGTAAGAGGGAAAGATGTTTCAACTACAGGGACCAAGGCATAGATAGCTCTCTGTTGCCATCCAGTGGGGCAGGGATGTAAGATAGCAAGATTCTTGGCTGAGCCGATCCAGTGCATAGAATCCCAATTTGCATAAAATCATGCTATCTCCTCCAAAGAATGAGTAAAGCTTCCAGAACGCACCCCCTCCAGCCCTCCCACCTCCCTCATTAGCTGCTTTTGTTTGTCTTTGAGATAAAGAGATCTTGGCTGGCCTCTCCTTGTTGACTGAAAAATTCAATGCTCAAAAAGAACAGCTTTTGTGGTACTTGGGCCAAACCTACAGTTCCCTAATTGGTTTAAAAGATGGGGAAGCAGGGTGTGGAGAGAGAATAAATGTGAACCAGAGAAACAGAGAGAAAGAGTACACAGTGCTGGCGGGTAAGTGCCAAATGGTAAATAAGTCCTTTTTATAGACTCATTTGGCCTCAACACTGCAAAGGCTTCTCTAATTGAGGGAGGAAGCAGACTTAAGGGCAGTCTTAAGTGACAGTCAATTCTTCCTGCAGATTGTTAAGATCCGTAGCTGATCTGTAAAGAGATAACAGGGGTTGTCCTGTGTCCTTGAAGTCTGAGGGTTAGTTAACCAGGAGGAAGCATTTAGATCTAATTATCCTGGAATTTTCCTTAAGCACACACTGGGCTTTCCTTCAATGGGCTCGCGTCTGGGGTTCTTACTCTGATCAACCCAAACAAGGCCAGTGGTCAGGTTGGTCACCAGTGGTCAGAAGTCAATGACACAGACCACATGGCACCCTGGTGAGTCCAGGATACACTACAGGCAGCTTAAGACTGTGAACCTCTGGGCCAGATTGTATGGGAGTCCACAAGTATCCAGTTCAAATATCTTTAAAACTGAGGTTTACGTTCCACAGAAAGTTAAATGGACTATCGAATGTCTCATATGTCAAAACTGAACGTATCAGAACGCCAATAAGCTAACCTGTGCTGTCTGGACTTTTTGCAAACTCTGCCCTCTGCCCAGCTCCTCGTGTAACACTGCACGTGTGTGTTCCTTCTGTGTGAGCTGATTGCTCACTATGACTCAGAAGAAAAGCCACACAAAAACCATGGAAGAGAAGCCGCCCTCCACAAGCAAAGAGCCGCCCCCTCTCTCAGCACAAGCCCAAGTCCATTTGCAACAATCAGGAAAGCTACGACGAGAGTGGAGATAACGTTACATCTGCAGTCACAGTCGTGTATATATTACATATCTTGGGTGCTTTCTTATTTCACTTATCACTTAGTGATAAAGATTATTAACAGATATTAAATTTATTAGTTCGTAATTCATCTTCATTTCTTTTTAACTCAACTCTTTCTCTTTTGGGCTCTGCCCCAGTGCATTTGAGGAGTATCCAGAGATTCCAAGATGAGCTATTTATTTTAAATCATTACCGTTTGCAAAATGCTTATCTGTAAAAATCAGAATGTGCTCAGTTCTCTTCTGCTAGAGCAAAACATAAAATTGGGTGAGGTGGTGCACTCCTCTAATCCCAGTGCTTTGGAGGGGAAGATCTGGAGTTGGAGGTCATCCTGGGCTACAAAGCAGGTTCAAGGCTAGCCTAGGTTACACGAGTTCCTGTTTCAAAAGCCGAAAGTAGGTCCTACACTACTAAATCCAGAATAAATATTACAGATTTACTATATATAATGATAGTGACATCATATATATGATATTGATATTGTATCATATATATTATATATAATTACTATTATTACATATATAACATATATGATATAATAGTAAATATAACCATATATATGTTTAACATCAGATTTTATTTTAAAAAACATATATAATGGTCTTCTATTGACTAAAAAGACAAATGAGCATAATCTTTGTAGGTTATCATGAACTGAATTATGCCTCTCCAAAGTTTTAGCCTTCAGTAATTCATACATTGTACAATGTATGTATAATGTAACTAACTACATTGAGTGAGAAAAAGTGGGCTAAAATTGAAAAGAGGCTGGAGGGTCCTGGTCCCATTGGAGTGGTATCCCTTTAAAAAGCCATGAGGACATAGACATAGAGAGATGGCCACAGGAAGACCAGGAGGGGAAGGTGACCACCTACAAGCCAGATCCTAAGGCCTCCAAAGAAAACAGCCCCGCTGGCAGCAGCCTGGTATCAGACTCACAGCCTCCAGAACACAAGAACACAAACATCGTCAGTGGAAGGCGCCCAGCGTGTGGTGTTTTGTTATGACATCCTGAGAAACCGAATGCAGAGTCCAGATCAGTTAGATCTGAAGTTTCCCACCATACCACATCCTGCCTTCCCAGCCTGAGTTTTCTGTTGTTGTATTTTGTTTTCAGTGGCTTATCAAGATATTAATTCCCACAGCACAGAATTTGCTTGCAGTGGGTGTACATTTAGTGATTTCAGTATATTTACAGATCATTGTACAATCCTGACCACAATACCACATAATCTTGAGAAGGGTACTTAAACTTTCCAGGCCTCAGCTTGTCATCTATGCAATGGGGCTAATACCTTCAATAGGCATTTGTTTAGATGATTGAAGGATGTAGCAAAATGCACATGATGTATCTATTTCCTTTCTTTATAATTCTTTGGGCTAAGAGTCCTTCGAGACTAATGCTAAGTCTCAAATCTTTAATGAACATATACCTGGCTCTCCAGTCAAGGCCCCAGTCTCTGCAAAACTTGACACACACACACACACACACACATACACACACACACACCCTCCTCTTCCTTCCTACTTTCTGCTCCATTCCTAAGGTTTCGGAGTCAGCTTTGGGTCCCCACCTGACGTTTTTCCTACATAACAGATGGCTGCATGATCCAGCTTCCTAGCATGCTTGCCCTATGTAATTCCTACCCCTTGAATGTGCTGGCTGCTCCTAGTGGCTCACTTCTAATAAATGAAACCCAGGAGAAGTGACAGGATGCCACTGCTGAGATTAGGTGACAGAAGGCCAGTGGCTTTCCTGTGACTTTTTCTCACTTGCTCACTTATTCACTCTGAGGAAAGCCAACTGCCATATTAGGTACTGTCCTCAAGAGAGCCATGCCCCGAGGCTTCTCAGCGACAGCAGCTTGGATGACTTGGCCATAGAAACCTCCCCAGTAGACCACAGACATACACTTCAATTGGAGCCAGCTTGAGACTCAAGCCAGAGGCTGCAGTTAAGCTATCTGAGGACTGTTGAGTCCTAGACTGTGAGTCACGGACTGCTGAGTAGGGGCGGTTTGTTACACAGCAATAGATAACCTGCACCTACCTCAGTATAGAATGAAAAAAGAATTGAAGCCAGACTGATCAGTCTTTGCACAGTTCAGAGCCCAGCACCTTGTCAATGGTCAAGAAACTCACCAAACCCAACCTGTGAGAATTTCCTACCATTTTTGTCTCCTTAAAGGGCTTACTACCTTCCAGACCCTAGAATTCAGTTCAGGCTACATCATGTCCTCAGCTCTCTGATGGCCCAAATGAGTTACGATTCTGTGGATGACCCCAATTTTGCACATCATTAGCATAAAAGCAGTGTTCTCTTATGGGTCTCTGACTCTTAAATGGACATGAAAGTTTGGACTAGGTTTGGACTCTGTGTGTGTGTGTGTGTGTGGTGTGTGTGTGTGTGTGTGTGTGTGTATACACTTGTGGGTGTGCAACTTTACATTTAAGTGTGTGCAGCCACATTTTGACATTGTGTGTCTTCTTCAGTGTGGGTGTGTTTGTGTGTTATGTACATTTGTGGGTGTGCAACTCTGCATTTGAGTGTGTGCAGCCACATTTTGACATTGTGTGTCTTCTTCAATCCTTCCCTGCGTTAGCTTTGAGACAGTGCCTCTCACTGAATCTGGAGCTCATCGATTTGTCTAGACTGACTGGCCAGTGAGCCCCAGAGATCCTCCTGTCCCCACATCCTCAGCACTGGGATTACAAGACTCATATTTCAACACCCAGCTTTTTCCCACACCGGTGCTGAAGATCAACTCAGGTCCTGGGCATGCCAGTCTACCACTTCACCAGCTAAGCCATTCTCTGGACCCTGAATCTGCATTTTGATCCTTCTGATTCATTCTGCTCATCTGTGAGCCAGCCTCCTCATCTATTCAAGGAGTTTCTAGATGATGATGCATATGACAGTGACTGAAATTGTCAGGATGACTTCTTAAAATCATATGTGTGTTATTCTGGGTTCCTTTGGAAGACTCCAATGTCATGCTAGGCTCTTGGCAGATGAGGAACTGACCAGTTAGGTCTTAGGGAGGCTAAGGAGAACTGAAGTGAATCTTATGGTTTGTAATTGCCTTGATTCTTCCATGCCCAACACATACAAGAAAGCTATAAGAATAGACACGCAGGCCTGTCAATCTCAGCCTTTACATTGTCAGCCAATGGCATTTGTTCTAAGATGTAGACTTACTAGAAGGCTTCTCTGTGTGAGGATTCTAGAAGTGGCCTTCATACTGAGCTGGCCAAGTCTGAAGAATGTGCACCAAGAGAAGCTGCAACCAAATGAAGAGAGGCTCTCCAAAGAGGAAAGTCACACAAGGACAGGGGAAGAGAAGATGAGGGACACCACTGGTGGTGTTACATTCCACTTCTGATTCCTAAAGTGCTGATTCCTAACTCAAGAACCTTTGGCCCTTTGCCATATGTTTGAGTCTGTATACCAGGCTGGTTAGAGGTCGGGGTCCAGGCCTCACAGCTGAGAAAACCAGAGAGTGGAACAGTAAGGAATGGTTCAAACAAGTTCAATAGGATGTAGTCAGGCAGGATGCCTTCAGATGCAGGCTTCAGGGGACCCAGGAAAAGGCACCTTGAGCTTAACTCCTGTCAGTAAGCACTTGGCTTAAATCACCAACTTCTTAGGAGCTGGAGAGAGAACTGTTTTACAGAATATTCTAGCCACATTGTCAGGCAACAGGGTAGCAGGGGACTGTATTGGGGGCGGGGAATTGTTTTGTTTTTAGATTTTATTTTTACTTTTTGGATGTGAGTGTTTACTGGGATGTATGTCTGTATACAACATTTTTTCAGTGCCAACAGAGGAAAGCAGTGGGTATCAGATCCCCTTGAACTGGAATTACAGACAGTTTTGAGTAGTGGGAATTGAACCAGGGCCCTCTAGAAGAGCAACAGGTGCTTCTAAGCACTCAGCCATCCCTCCAGCCCCTGGCTTGTTTCCAGGCAAGTCTGTAAATACCGATTGGTAGAATATTATATCCAGTGAAGCAACTTGGAATCGTGCATGTGGCTGCTGTCTCCCAAGGACAGTCCAGCACTTTGGACAATGTCATTGACTGGACTTTTGTATTACAGAAGTCAGATCCAGGAGTACTTAGTGCAGTGGCACTGTGTGAGAGGGGAAAGCGGGGGCATTGGAAAGGCGCTAAAACTGGAGCGCCACCATACTCTCTCACCCAATCTCTACTAGGTGCAAGGGTAAAGTGTCACCTCACATTTGGAGCCATGAGACGCTAACAACTCCCATGGGGATGGAGCCAGTTGCCTTGGCCATGGCCTCATTAGTGCCAAGTTGTCGCCAGATGAATCAATCATAGAAAGTAACACTTGTCCGTACCATACGTGTTCTCCCAAGACACTTAACCCCAGTTTGAAAAGGAAGTTATATTAATAGCAATCATCCAGATTTTGACCGAAATTCTCTACCCTCCTTTGCGCCACTCAAATTCTCAACTCCTTACTCCCTACAATTGGGAAGATTTTGTGATTCACAGAAGTAAAGCCAATACTGAGTCCCTGTATGACGCCACTCCCCTGCTCTCCCCCACCCACCCCACCCCACCCACCACCTTTCTTTGCTATCCCTTTAATGTTATGAATATATGAAAGGGGTATATTGTTTTCCCCTTCAACTCCCAGCACTGCACAGGATCGAGGAAATCCCTTAACTCCAAACACATGCATACAGAAACTCCTGATGCTGTGGATAAACATGCAGACATGCATGCACCACGCATCTGTGTGCACACTACACTTATACTCTAGAGATGCATTCTGCTGACGAAGCATGGTGTTGCACTTGTGAAATGGGTCAGTGAATAAGGTGCTTGCAATCAAGCCTAACAACCCGAGTATGATCCCCAGAACCCGTGTGAAGGTCGGGGGAAAAATGACCCAAATCCAGAGTTGTCCTCTGACCTCCATGTGTGCCCCCACACAAATAATAAAAAAAATTTAAGGGAGCAGTGTGTTATGCCCCCAACTCTCTAGAAGATCTTTCGTTTCATGTGCTTTTTCCATTTATTTTGTTTTGTCTTGTTTTATATGCATGGATGTTTTGGCTGTATGTATATATGTCTGAACACCATATGTGCACCTGTGCCTTCAGAGGTCAGAAGAGGACATTGGATCCTGGAGCTAGAGTTACAGGTAGTTGTAGGCTGCCAAGTGGGTGCTAAGACTTGAACTCAGATCCTCTGGAAGAGCAACCACTGCTCTAAACCACTCCAGGCCCTGCCTTTTCCATTTCTATACACTGTTCCTCTCTTTGGTTTCCTACGGATGTGAATCTATGGTGCTGACAGGAAACAAGCCTTTTAGACAACCCCAGCACTATCTTCTAGGCCTGCACTTGCCTTCCTTCACCTTCCTACTGCCTCCCATCTGCCAAACAAACATTCCTTCCCTTTTGGACAGCAGAACTCTCCTTGAGGTTCCACAGTCAACTGTAGTCACAAAGGTTATGTCTCACGTTGATGGTGCACACCCAGTTCCTAATTTTGCACAGCATTATGGGCAGCACAGGTAGTGATGCTTGGATCTAGGAAAGTGAGGGAAACCTGTGCACCAGTAGCAGAATCGCTGCTACACTTTATCCTGCAGAGGTGTGTGGGGGCCTCACTATGGTTCAGTATACAGTAGATGTGAATATGATAGGGTTGAGAATTCATAGAGAGGCTGGAGTGATGGCTCTATCAGCCACGTGCTTGCCATGCCAAACATGAAGACTTGAGTTCAATATCCAGCACAAATACAAAAAAGCCAGGCCTCTGTAATTCCAGTGCCAGACAGAGCAGAGACAGGAGAATACCTGGGGCCTGATGGACAGCCAGTCTAGTCGAATATTCAAGCTACAGGTTGGCTGAGAGATGTTGTTTGAAGAGAGAATTTCTGGTTTTGCTGGAGACTCAGTTGTGTCATGTGATGATTTGCTGGAGTGGATGCTTGAGAGGACATGTGATCTTTGCAAAGAGTATAAGTATCACCCAACTGAGAGTGGATGGCACTCTGTTAGTGGTTCACCTTGTTGGTCTTCATTGGGCTTTGCTGACCCTGGTCTCTGTTGATGACACCATTGCATTGGTTCACCTTGCTTTGTTTGCTGATCTTCTCTTGTCATGACTTTGTAGAGAGAAGTGCAACAAAGAACTTCTGGTAGTATTCCCGCTGCTTCTTGCCACTTCAGCAGACTCATGAGGATTGGCAGAGCCTCATGATTTCTTCTGAATCAAGCTGCTGCTGCTGATTCATGTTTGGTGTTTTGCTAGTAGACTGGAATTGCCCCCAAAGAACTAGTTCTAAATGGGACCATGCCCCACCTTGTCCTGTTAGCCATTTTCTTCTCCTACCTTTGGTTGGTAGGATATAAGGAAGGTTGAAGCATTTCAGAAATCTTATTAAAGTAGGTTTTGAAAAATATAAGCCTACAATTGTCTCAAAACTTAAGGTCCAGTGAGATGACTCAACAAGTAAAGACACTTGTCATGCAAACCTGGCAACCAGGGTTTGATCCCCAGAACCCACTTAAAGGTAGAAGAGAAGTGACTTCACAAAGTTGTCCTCTGATGTCCACATGTACCCTGCCCCGCATTATTGAATACACATACACAGTAATAATTAATAAAATAAAAATAAGGTGGTGAATAATTGAGAAAGACACCCGACATCATCCTATGGGCACCCCCACACACACATGTGCACACGTGTGTGCACACATGTACATGTGCTTGTGTGCACACACACATACAGAGAGAGAGAGAGAGAGAGATTATTTTAGAAAGAAAAACTGTAATTCCCCCCCCCCCATTTCTACTGTAGAGATCTGTATAAAGCAAGGATGAAGAGAATGCAATGACAGTAACAGAGACTGGCTGGGGCTCATACAATCCATTGACTTGGAAAGTGGTATTTACTAGGGACTTCTGTAAGACCCTGACAATTTGGTAACTTTTTAGATTCAAGTTCAAATCTAGGCCCTGAGGCTGCTTTGTCCTTTAACCCTGTGTTTAGGGACTGTCTTACACCTTATTCTGTTACTCTCCATGATTGATCTGTGTTAGCCATGATCCAGGCGGCAAAGCATATTGCTTGCCTTTTTGTTCTGCGAGTATTGTGTTCAGTGTAAAAACTACAATAAAGAGACATTTAAAAACATAAGTAATATTTTGAGGCATAGCATATGTGTTTTTCTACCATCTTTGTCTGTGTATGTATAATTTATACCAACATAACTTTGAAGGTGGTTTTTTTCTTAGCAAGACTAGTGAAATTTTCCATAATATGAAATATATCCCTTTCTATAATAAGCCATGCTTATAAGAAGTTTAATGACACATCATGTACCATGACGTGTTTAACCAACTCTCTATTGCAGGAGACATAAAATGTTTCCAACTTTTAGTTATCAGAAAACTGCTTCGATCAGCTCTCTGACAGCTCAGTCTTTGCACATCCTTATGATTAGTCTTCTTGGATTGATAACTGCAAGTCAAATTTCTGGTCACAGCACATGTGACATTTTAATGCTTTTCTTCTTGTTGCCAAATAGCGCTCTAGAAAAGTTATAGCAACTTGCAAAACCACAAATGATATTTTAAAAATTACTCATTTCCCTATGACACTGCCAGCATTTTTATCTTTGACAGTTTTTTGAATGAAAAATTAGCTTTTATTTTTTTAATGTATAATTATTTTTACATTTATCAAGAAAGTTAAGTATGGTTTTCATTGATTTACTGGAGTTTTTATGTAAAATGTTCTTTCTTTTGTTTTCTATTAAGCTGTTCATCTTTGTCATGATTCCTTTTTTAATGTATGTATGTGTTTGTATGTGCACATATATGTGTACATGTGTGCACATATGGAAGCCATATGTTGACATTGGATGTCTTGCTCAATCACTTTATTTACTTTTGTGACAGGGTCTCTCAGTGAATCAGGAGCTCACAGGGGTTGGAGAGAGGCCGGCCGGTGAGCCTTGTCTCCACCCTCCCTGAGCTGAGATTAGGAATACCACTGTTGAGCCCGGCTTTTATTTGACTGCTGGGCACTGAGCTCAGACCCTCACGGTTTCCTAACAAGCACTTTGCCCACTGAGCCATCTATTTCCCCAGCCCCCATTTTCTTGATTTCCAGATGATTCTCCATTTACCTTTTGTAGTGATCTAAATAAAAATGGCCCCCATAGGCTCATATATTTGAATACTTAGTTGCCAGAAAGTGGAGCTGTTTGGAAGGATTACATGGATAAGGATGTGTGGCCTCATTGGAGCGCTCTCGCTCTCTTGTCTCTCTCTGCTCTCTGTCTCTCTGTCTCTCTGTCTCTCTGTCTCTCTGTCTCTCTCTCTCTCTCTCTCTCTCTCTCTTCTCTCTTTCTCTTCTACTGGCTGATCAGGAAGTAGCTCTCAGCTACTTCTCGAGCACCACTCTTGCCTGCTATCACACTCCCTGCCATGATGATAATGGACTGAGCCTCGGAAACTGTAAGCCAGGCCCCAGTTAAATGCTTTCTTTTATAATAGTTGCCTTAGTCGTGGTAAATCTTCACAGAGATAGAACAGTAACTGAAATACTTTTTAATATTATTTATTATTTAATATAAATACTTGTTTTCACGGTAAGTTTGATGGAATCATATTATTCTACCTTCTAGGATTTTGTTTGATTTTGTTTTTCAAGACAGGCTTTCTCTATGTAGCTCTGATTATCCTGGAACTTCCCCTATAGACCAGGCTGGCTTCGAACTCAGAGATACTCCTACTTCTGCCTCCTGCATGCTAGGATCAAAGATGTGCACCATCACTACCCAGCCCTTCTAGGATTTCTGTACCTTTTTATACACCTATAAAATCCTTACAAGATGACTTGAAAATGACTTAATTATCCCCTAGAATTGTAATCTTCACATTTCAGTCATAACTTTGGGTGTGCCTGAAGTAGGCATCAACCCCTATCCCATGGCTGTTAGCTCTCTAATCATTATTCCCACAGACTTTAAAATGCTAGTTTCCTCACACATGGAAACTCTATTCTAGTTCCTAGGCAGGGCATGAGGGGCCTCTCAACATCTAAGATCCTCCTCTGCTCTGAGACAATTTATCCCTTCCCTACTAAAAGGAGAATTCATCACCTGTCCTTAGATTCCTTGCAAAGCAAGGGGTCAAAATAATTAACTCTGAATATCACTGTAGATTTGTTTTTGTCTTTGTTTTTTTGTTTTAATCAAAGAATATCATTTCACAGGAATCTCTTGTAAAGTAATGGATGGACTTTGACGCAGTGTTTTTGTTGCTGTGATTCATTAGCAACTAGGGGGAGGGGCTCCTGTTAAAAAGCCTTGCTCTACCTTTGTTAACTCTGTGATACAGGGAGGGCCATGTCAGGAGTGTGGAGGAAACCTCAGTGCTGAGTATTTGTGGGCAGCAGAAGAAGGTAGGACACTGTCCATCGGGCCATCCCATCTGCTGCTGCTGCTTTTACCATGGGAGAGTAAGAATCCACTTCTACCACTGAGTAGTGTAAATAGGCCTTTGACCCCCACACCAAAGGCCTCTCTATCACTCACTGCTCCGAATCTGTTTCTGGTCAGCTCCATTGGCTTGAATGTAGCTCTAATGAGGCTGAGGTCATGGGTTCAGTACCAGTGTGGTCTAATTACCAATAAGTCAACTGTTTGGGGGCCTTAGCTTGTCCTTCCAAACCAAGCCAGCCATTCTGCATATGCTTAGCTTTGGTCACACATGGGGACAAATGGGGCACCCAGAGATAAATCAGTACAAATCTCCAACCATAGCGGGATGAGCACTCCAAGCCCAGCAGTTGACAGGTCAGTGGCAGGGTTTGGACCTGAGCGACAAGAACTCATTCTTACACTGGCACAAGGGTCATCAGTAATTGGCACACGTCCCCACTCCCATTCTGTGGAGAGACTGCCAAGCTTTCCTCTCAAAGGGCTTATTATTCTAATTTAGAAGAGAGGAGGAGAGGAAGGAGGAGGAGGGGTCCTAAGCCTTTACAGGGATGTTTTCAGTTATCAGGGATTTTTAGGGGAACTGGATGAAAATAATTAACAGAAGAGGTAATACTCTTGATTTTTTTTTTTTTAAATCATGAGGTAAACAATATGTTAAAATAATTTGGAAAATAAGTCATAGAAGAAAATAGCCAGTGTCAACACAGTTTGTGGTCCTGTTTTCAAACCAATGATTTTTTTGTGTCTATTTTAATTTATTGTACAGGTAACCTTTTATATAAGAAATACATGCCTGTGGATAAAATGAAAAAAAAAATATATCTAGCATCTCTCACAAACCTATCATTTGAAATGTCCCCACAGAAACTTCTAGTCCTGACTCACAGAAGCATCGTACATTGAGTGGCCCCTCCTAAACTGAGGTCCCCAACCTGACAGGCGCCCCACAATGAAACTCCCTCAGGAAGTAAGAGACCCTTGCACCCTCTCAAAACCACTCTCACTTCTCACACTCGAGAATTTCCAAATAGCATGCATTCACCACACTATCATTTGGAAAACATCAAGAGAGTGACCTTTCTGCCTGCCTAACGAGAATGCCGAGGGATGGGGTGCTTCCCTCAGGAACATACTGTAATTTCTCATGGAAACACTTTGTGAAAAGCCAGTCGTATATCGTAGCCCCTAAGTATGAAACCATGGGTCCCTCTAACCACACAAAACAGCTGTGCCCTCTGCAAAAGGTCATCTGCTGCAGTCATGTTTCTCTTTACTTGTAAAGGAATGTCAGCCCATGTTTTATGCACTCCTTATGACAGGGTACTGTTTATTGTATCACCAACCTGCCATAACTTCAGAACGAGGAAACTGCCATTACGCGGAAAGTATATATCTTTCTGACTCGCAGGAAAGATGAAAATTAAGAACGGCCCCTTTTTGGAGTGGCCTAAGTATTCTTTGACAGTCTCCTACAATATTTCAAATATTTTGGATTCATAAAACCTGATGCTTGACTCTCTGAACCCACTGGAGCCCAGGTCGGAGTGACAGAGATCGAAAGGACAGCGGATAGCTCTGCCCTCGGCAGGTGATCTGACCAAGGATTTTTAAACCAGTTTGTTTGGTGCCCCCAAGGACTCCAGGGCATATGTAAAGAAACAGGACATTAGGAAGTAATAATGGATAATGTTTAGCAGGTGCCTGTCCTGTGCCTGGCAAGGGACATGCATTATCTCAATTTGTCCTCATGTCTATGGAAAAGCCACTCCGCAGCTCCATGACACAGATAAGGAGACTAAGATCATCAAGGAACTTGTCGTGAGGGCACCACCACATTGCTAGGATGCAAGGGCATATTAAAATTCAAAATCTGGGGAAATACATCAGTCCTTCTAATTCCATCCCCAGAAGTGATGTGAAACAAAACAAAGGCAAACAAAAAAATTGGATGGAGTGGTGGTGGCTGCTGCCATGTGCTTTAACCCAGGACCAGGAGTAGATTCCTGAGGCTCACTGGCAGCCTAACCGATTTGGCAAGTTCAAAGCCAGTGAGAGACCCTCTCTCTAAAAAGCAGGTTGTGTGGGGGGGGGGGTGCATCTGAGGAATGACAGTTGAGGTAGTCCTCTGGCCTCTACATGCACGCGTGTGCATGCACACAAGTGAGCACACACACACACACACACACACACACACACACACGGGGGTTGGGGGGGAGCTTCAAATCCAAAGGCTTTGCTCAAAGCCACACATGTAGTTCACACTCACAGGTCACATGTCACTTTAGGCACCATGGTTCCATGCAACATTTAGTGTCTTTATCATCCTTACATGCAACTAATACTGTCTAAATTATCAGAGAGACAGCAAGCATCCTAGTCCTAGGAACACAAGTACACAAAAAATAACCTATTTGAAATCAGATCTGTGTGACCTTAAACGTCACACTCCCATGCCAAAGCTCTTGGCCTGGAGAGTTTTCTAGAAGCCAGGAGAATGTGAACTATTTTCAAATCCCTGCTTTAATTCTTGATTGTCTAGGATACAAGGTGGGGGTGGTTAGGGATGAAATCACTTGAGAGATCTGTTTAAAATCCTTGTCAAAGTCTGTTTCACTGTGTTTTTATACTCTAGGCCAGGTGAAATTTTAGGAATGTCAGGATGTTTCAGCAAACAGTCTAGATCTCGAGCAGGCTGACGAGGAACATGTGGCCTCCTAGGAACAAGAAACTTGTTTCTGTGAGTTAGTGCAGAGGTTCCCGGCAGGTTGGGCAGTCTGGCCCTGGCCTCCTGCCAGTTAGAATTCGATATTCAAGTGGAAGGGGAAATGCTAGGGGTCAAACCATGTCACAGAGAAGGGGTCCAGGGAGATAGGAAGCTAAAAAAAAAAAACATGCATGGAAATGCCGTAAAGAATTTCAGAGTGGGCAGCAAAGTAACTGTCAGTTTTCCTCTGCTTAGAGGGCACTAGTATTCAAAACCTGGGGAGATATGTTAATCTTTACGAGCCCGTATGCCATGCAAAACAAAACAGACATGGTAGTGGTGTGAGACAGAGAGACACAAATGGACTTCTCTTCACACACACACACACACATACATACCTTTCTCTGCTCTACTTCCTCCTCCTCAATACACTCAGGACACTGTGGGGAGGACAGAGACTGGGTGGGGAGCACTGGATGGTAGACTGTCTTCTCATCTTTCCACTGATGCTTCTGACTTCTGTGACCTTATTCAAGTCACTCATCCTATGCCCTTCCACCTCAATTCTCTCTCTCTCTCTTACACACACACACATACATATACACACACATACGCATGCACATATGCCCACATGTATAAACACACACACCAGTAGCACACACAAACTGTTATATTTCATCCAGGAGCATGAGGGTGTTGGACCAAATGGCTGCTACAGTCCTTTCGAGGTCTGGAATGTTGTGACACAATACCTTTTCCATCTCTTCTCTTCTTCCTTTACTTCCTATTGTACATCTCTCTGACATGAAAGCAGGGCAGACATTCATGCATAGGTGTGTGGAATCTCTCTGTGTTCCCCCACCCCCTTCTCTCCCTGTCTCCTTGACCCTCCCTCTGCTTCTGTTTGTATTTTGAAGTGGGATCTCACTGTGTCACCCAGGCTATCCTTGGACTAACGTGGCCTCGGAATGTTGGATTTAGAGGTATCACCCAGCTTCTTTTTCCCCCTCCCCCACTCAGCACTGTAGCACTTCTCTTTAACCTGTGGAGGGCACTGTTTCAGAGGCTAAGGAGCCAGCTCTCACCCAGATCTTGATTAGAGCCAGCACTCTGAGTCTCTATTAAGTGCCAGCATTCTGCCAGGCATGGTGAATACAAGGCCACAGGGGAACTCAGATACTGGTTTCTACTGGTTTGCAAACTGTGGGATCTCAAGAGGAACAAAGGAGCCTTTCCAAGGACTGCCTAAACTAATGGCTTGCATGTTTGAAACGTGACAGTCTCAGGAGGAGCCGCAAGCAATAAACCAAAGTAGCAATTGTCAGAGATACAAAGACCCAAGAGGATTCCAGGGGCCTGCAAAGACAGTGGCACATGCCAACTCTGTGAGTTCAGTCACTTCATCTTCCTCCTGGAGAGGACCACCTAGCCCAATGCTATCTGGTAGAGCTCGCAGAGTCCACAGAAATATTTAGTGTCTGTGCAATCCAAAATGGACCCAACAGCCATGTGGTGACTGAGCACTTGAAACATATTGTATCTGACGCACCAGCCTTCATAATTCTCTAATCACTTACGTTTAAATAGTCACGTGAGGCTGGGGGGCATCCCACGGAGCAGTGTAGACAGAGAACATTAGAAAGAAGCTCAGAAGGCAGCAGATGCTTTAAAGAGGATAGAATATGTTACGTAGAATAGAAATCAGATAATATCCTATACGATATCAAGGGTGTTAAAGGCAACAAATCTGAATCATGGAATTCTTTTAATTATTTTTGTTTTATGATGTGTATGTGTGTATGGTACGTGTGTAAATGTGTGTGTGCATATGTGTGTGTGGTACGTGTCTGTATGTGGTGAGTGTGTGTGTCTGTATGTGGTGTGTGTATGTGTGTACATTGTGTGTGTGTGTATGTATACATGCCTGCATATACAGTCACCTCAGTGTCTGTTTTTGCCCTTCATCTTTCTTGTTCACTGATGCACGGGTTAGCTGGCCCGTGGACTTCTAGAACTTTATGTGAGATCTTCTGTAGGCTTTAGCTCAGAAGTGGGAGAATCCTTATTTTTTTTTTAAAAAAAAAAATATATTTACTTATGTAACTAGTCATTTTGTTTACATGTATCGATGTGCACCATATATGTCCCTGGTGCCTGTGGAGGTCAGAAGAGGGCATCTGATTTCCTTTAACTGGAGTTACAGGCTGCTGTGAGCTGCCATGTAGGTCCTGGAATCAAACCTGAGTCCTCCAGAAGAGCAGCTAGTGCTCTCAGGTGCTGAGCTATCTCCCCAGTCCAGGAGGTCCTTTTTGAAGATAGATAACAAGGTTTTTTTTTTTAAAAAGGAAGTGTTATGCTTGGGGTTGAATGCTAATTGGCCCTGGATAAAAATAGCTTCCATTTGATTTTTCTTCCTTCTGTCTTACCTCAAAGTGACGGATCTTCCTATGAGTAAAGAAAGGGGAGCACTCTGAGAGAAGAGGAAAAGCTAGCTGCCTTCACTCTCAATGAGTTCAAGTTTCCACTTGGGTCGTGTAGAAATGATCAAATCGAAATTCTATACATCCTTTCTGTTCAACTATGAGAGAGGGGTCTTGGTGGAGTGGAGAGGGCTCTATATGTCTCAGTCTTCAAGAAAAGGTAAAAGGAAAAGATTTTATGAAGACGGATGGGGCTAATATACTCTCCAGAGCATTGTCTAAGAGGACTTTTGTAGAGGTCTGGGGAGAGGGCTCAGCTCATAAAGTGTTTGGTGCTCAAGCAAGAGGAACTAAGTTTGATCCCCCAGAACCTGTAGTCCCACCCCACCACTGGGGAGTAGAGATGGGAGGATTTCCTGGGGCTTGCTGGTCAACCACCCTGACTTAGTCAGAGAGATTGAGGCCAGTGAGAAAGCTTGCCCCAAAATTAAACAAGGGAGAAGGCTTGAGGTCAACACTAAGGTTGACGTGCTTTCGCCCACCTGTGTCCACATGTGTGTGCTTCATGAAAGCATTTGAGAGAGCCTTCCATTTCAGCATTCTGGACAAAATTTAGAAATCTGAGCTAAATACTGATGTTAGATGGACTCGTAAGCATTTGGATGGCTCAGAGAAGTGATTAATTGATGACTGTCAACCTGAGGGGAGGTTTTCACACCATGCCATAGAACTGTCTGTCCTTGGCCTTCACTACACATTTGCCTGATTTAGGTGGGGACAGTAATGACGTGTTCTCTAAATCAGCACATGACAGGCAACTAGGAGGGACAGAGAACAGATGTTAGGCCCTGAATCTGTTCCTAAGGTCCGAGACAATGGGCCAGCTTTGCCAATTTTGTAACGTGAAGCTCTTCTCTATTCCATGTGGAGAAATAAAGTTGAGCTCCTGGAAAGATCAGCCAATGGTGCAGGAACTCTGTCACGGAATTCTGCTCTCAGGGTGCAATAGAACCGCTGTCAGCTTCATCAGGGCAGCTGGGACTACCCACATTCACAAAACTGGGCCTGCAGATGTACCCTCATACAAGAAAGGAGTGGGAAGGGTCACTAGACCTAAGACTCCACCCCCCGAGGCCCCTCTGACCTCCTCTCCCAGCTGTATATAACCATGTCGTGCTACATGTGGTCTTGGGAGATGTACAGTTATGGAGGCAGAAGGAAGGTTAACTGAAGCGGGGGACTATCTATGCCACCTCATGAAGTATGAGATGTTTCAGTGGCACAGGTATTTTGGTATCATCATGCTTCTGAAAAAATGCCCTATAAACTCACTGGCTTGCCAAGCTGCCATTGTAATGGGCTGGAGCAGGATGCTGAGAGCTCACCTTTGAATTACAAGCACAAACAAGAGAGAGTGAACTGGAAGTGGGTGAGGTTTCTTTGTTTGTTTGTTTGTTTGTTTGTTTTGGGTTTTTTGTTTGTTTGTTTGTTTACTCGCTAAGCCCACCCCTAGTGATATACTTCCTCCAGCCATAATTCCCAAACCTCTTCAAACAGCATTATCACCTGGGAACCAAGTGTCCCAATTTGTCAGGGACCCCACATGCCCTACCACATCCACCCACCCAAGACTCACAGCAGCTGGGAAGACAATTCGAAAGAAGTGAAGACTGAAACTCCAAGCAGGACCTTCTTTGCAGGCACTGGGTCATGCCCTCCAGGGACTGGCCTTGTGGTTTATTTCCCTTACACACTTAAACACACTAGAATTTGTGACCTTTACAATAAGAATGAATTCTATTGGCTGATAAACAGAGCTCAGGTCTAGGGCCTAGAGGAAGAATCTGTGATAAGCATGAGGATAGATTTTGCTTGTGGAGGATGCAGAGTACATGGGGACTCCCTTCATAGAGATGTGTTCTATTCACCGAGAGAGACAAAACTCAGGATATTGGGGGAATTCGGCTGGAGGCTGGCTCCTAAGGGAATAGCAGAGGGTCACCAGGTTGTTTGACCACATCACTCCAGCATGCCAGGTGACCAGATAGCATTCATTTCCTTCCCTTGAAGAAAATAGGACCTTGTGATTAACAATCCTGGTTTTCCCAATACTTCTAAGCTGTTCTTCCTACACAAATCCATGAGCTTATGGGGACTAGTCTGTCATACCCCACAATCATTGAGGAAACAACTGTCTCATTTCCTCTGTGCTTATTAACTTCTGCAAGGTACCATGTAGGGAAACAATAATAAAAGTAAACTCCTTGGAGAGGAAGGGCTCGCTGAATTAAGAGGTTTAAAAACAAGCTAATAGGGCTGGGGGTGCAGATCCTTAGCAGAGTGTCTGTCTACCAAGTACATGGGGTCCATGCTGAGTATTGTATATAAACTGAGTATGGTACTTGGGAGGTGAACACAGGAGGATCAGCAGTTTGAAGTCAGTTTTATCTATATAGCAAGTTTGAGGCCAGCCTGGGACACATGAAACCTTGTCTCTGAAAACAAATGAAAAATAAAAACCAGTGCAATCACACAAAGCCCTACAAGTTTGGATCTTTAGCTTTCTAACGTTCCTGTCATTATCTACAAGTTTGCAGGCTTGCTGTGAAGAAGTTGGAGTTATTCTATTAGATAAGACTGGAAGCTACAGAATCACATTTCATACAATCACTAACAATTACAACCATCTGAGACTGGGTAGAACAACCTTAGGACATTCTGAAGTCCCTGTTATTAAAGAAGCTATCAAAGAAACTGTTCCTGTAATGTTATAGTAAGAGTACATGAGCCAACAAGGCACCAACTAGAAATCTTTCAGGCCCTTTAAACTGCAACTATAATGTTATAGCTATACATCTGATTTAACTACAGCTATTTCCCCTTCTTCTCATCTACCCTTTTAAAAATATATTATGAAGAAGATACAGTCTCTTTTTAAGTTTGCAAGGCCAGCTAGAGAAAAATTGAGGAAGACCAGGAGTAATTCTTCTTTGAAGATACAGCTGGTAAGCATCTTCTGGGGTGTCCAAAATTCTCCTCTTCTTTTCTAACAACCCTATCCCCCACTCTAGTTCCCTCGGGTTCTGTGAAGTATGACTTCAACCCTGTACTGTTATCAGACTCGGTATGACAGATCATTTTGTCTTCCAAGCCTTCCCCCTTCACAGATGGGAAGCAGTCCAGGACACTGTGGCCAATCTGGTGGAGGGGGCCTCTCTTAGTCAAGTCACTGAAACCCACATAATGACCTGATGGGCTCCAGCTAGTCCCAGGATGAGAAGGAAAACCAAAGAAAGAAGAGATAATGGAGTGAAGTCTGTGAGATGCTCACATATGCCTTGTTCTGTGCCAACCCATGGCTGTCCTACTGCTGGCCTCTCCCCATCCCTGGGTCTAGGTCTCTGAGCTAGCAGCTCTAAGGGAACTTTCTGCCTCTAACTCACCACTGGTTGTCTTTCCCGAGATGAGCAAACTGACAGTACAGTGGTAGGTCCCTCAGAATCACATGATCCCTTGTTAGAAAAACTCATTCAACTCTCAGACTGGAAGGTGGATTTTTAATGTAATATTTACATTAATTCTTTGACAATTTCATACATGTACACAGTATATTTTGATCATATTCACCTCCCACTCCTCCAGCTAATTCCTTCTAGATCCACCTACCACCCTTGACACACTCCCCTAATTTTGTATCTCTTTTCTATTTTGAGTAACTCACCATGTCCAATTTGTGTTACCAGTATAGTCACTGGTATACTGGAGTGTGGCTGACCTTTCAGGGTCCCATTCTTTAAAGAAAATTGACTGTGTTTGTCCCAGAAGCTGTCAACTGTCAAGCACTCCTCAGCTAGGTCTGGGACTCATGAGGCCCCTCCCTGCTCCATATTGGAGTGTTGATTGGCTTGAGCTCATGAAAGCAGTGTGAGGCCAACCACAGCTGCTATGAGTTCATGATGCAGAGGTCTGCCATATCTTGTAGAGATTCTTTTTGAAGTTTTCATCATTATTATCACTATTTCCTAAATACACACAGACACACACATATACCATATACATAATATACATACACAAACACATATATATCATATATATAAGTACATACACACATATATACATACATACACATATGCATGCCAGTCATAGAGCACATCCTAGAGAGAACCTATAATTTATGATGGTGATGAAGCCCAGTTAGAGTGGATCCCTACACATAAAGGTTTTGACTGGAGTTTTAAGTTTTCCAAAGTATCAGCACTTAAGTACCATGGTTCAGGCCACAGGATCTGAAACCTGAGAAGAAAGTGTGGGCAGAAGCATGGAAGAGAGCCCTGAGATGGAAGTCATTGTCTCATGGACAAAGAGAATTTCCTTCCCTGGAAGTAACTGGAATTCAACAGCTACCTCTCTGAGCCTTGGTTTTCCGGATTCTCAGCCAATAACAGATTATGGGCAGTATATTTGGGAGGAGGGGTAGGAGAAGGAGGAAAAAAGAAGAAGAGGACAAGGGGGAGGTGTTAAAGGAAGACCAGAGTCTACAAATATTGAATGATGATTAGGAGAATACACAAAATTAATAAAAGCCAATGGGCTGAGGCCATTTAACACTGGAGCAACCAGCTCCTCATGGCCAATGGGCCCCAAGGACCCAACACAATGATGACATCCACGATAAAGACATCAAAGCATTCTTTGAAAAGTTAGATAACCACCCTATCTTAGTCACCAAAATCAGAAAAGATCCAAATATTTTTAAAATATGTTAGGAAGATGTTTTAAATGTTCCCTTGTTTTATAATTTTGCTGCTTAGAGAGAAAATGAATTAGCAAGCAAGACATATGACTCAGTAGCTCTCTTGCCTAGCCTGGACCAATTCCTGGCTTTGTGGTAGTGCATACTTGTAATCCTAGCAAGGTAAAGACAGAATCAGAAGTTCAGGGTCTTCTTTGGCTATCTAGAGAATTTGAAGCCAGCTTTGGTTACATGAGGTGCTGTCTCAAAAATAAATTAAGATAATTAAACAGATTTTAAGGAAACAGTATTCATTCAGTTGTCTAGAAGAATCACCAACATAGAGGTGCACATTCTTTCATGATGGATGATGGATGATGGATGAATATACCAGAAAGCTCCAGAACATTTAAATCTCCACTATGCAGTCCTGTCTTAAAGAGAAAGAGAAATACATAGAGAGGGATGCTTCTCTGTATCAATTGCTATACTCTAGCACAATTAGTCCCAATTTTTAAAAAATTCATATTGGTCTCATTGTCCAGAGACTAATCAAAGCACAGACATTCATCCTGTCAGATGAGGAGGGTGAATGTCCTCTGAGGTGGGATGGAAAGTGAGCACAGCTCAAGGAATGTGCTCTAACTGGAGTAAAGCCAACCTGGTTTAACAAAGTCCCTTTTGTAGGAAGGGTAAACATTACAAAATGATAGAAGATGGGCCAGGAAAGCCCCATCCTCTGTCCTAAAGCTGCCACTTCTTCTGGACATGTCACACCAGCTCTTTGTAAGGGAACTTGGTTACTCATTGCCCCTAAGTAATGGAAGACAATCCTTCAACAAGAAAAAGCCTGTCACTGAACTAGAAATGGGCACCTAGTCTAACATTAGCCAATGGGTAGCTGATTACTAGTCAGTGAGGTAGACTGGCATCAAGTATTGCACTCAGCAGGTAGTGGACCAGGCAAATCTTTCTCTGGTGTCAGAATTGGAGTTGGAAAACTGTGTCGTTTTTGTACTATCTCTATGACCAATATGTCTGAAAAAACAAAGGAGGAAAGATTTTGTTTTTGAGGTATCAGTCCATCTTGTCAGGAAGGGCCGGCAAAGAATAGTTTATACTATGGCAGTTAGAAAGCAAAGAAAAGGGAACAGGGGGTTGGAGAGATGGCTCCACGGTTAGGAGCACTGGCAGCTCTTCCAGAGAACCCCGATCATTTCCCAGCACTCACATGGTAGCTCATAACTGTCCGTAAGTCCAAGATCTGATGCCCTCACACAGACACACATGCAGGCAAAACACCAATGCACATAAATAAAAATAAATAAATTATTTTAAAAAATAAAACAAAAGAAAAAGAAAAGACCAGGGCAAGATATAAGCCCCCAAGGACATACTTTCTCCTCCAATTAGGTCTCACCTCTCACTGCTTTCTCAATAAAGCTATCATATTAACACTCTATCTACAGTGATTGATCCATTGATTAGGTCAGAACCCTTGCGATCTGCTTGCCTCAGGAAACACTATCGAAGACATTCTCAGAGGTGGACTTTATAATCTAGGTGTTTCTCAGTCTAATCAAGTTAACAATATCAATCATCATGAAAGTTGTGGAGACAACTTTCTGCCCTCACCCAACCTCAGAGACATGGTTTTCAGTAAGTAAATGCCATGGCCATGATTGCTGAGGTCTTATATTCTGTGATCAATGGAGGAGGCAGGGACCAGGAAACCACAGATCTGGGAAAAAAACACTTTCAAGCAGACAGTGCCAAGGCTAAATGGTAGAAGAGAAATAAAATAAGCAGAAAAGAGACGACAGAACAAACTGTGGAAAGAAAGAGCAATGTCAACAGAGACCTGGCAAGTGAAACATAATCTGTGTGAGTGGATGTGGAACTCAAGGGGAAAACAAGAAACAAGGTCAGAGAGACAGGAACGGATTGTAAACACAGAAGTGGGCTAGCCTTTACCCTCGGGGAAAAGCTAAACCATTAAAGACTGTTAAGCAGAGAAGGGATATAACTTTTATTTTCATTTTTCTTAAAGACAAAGTTTCAGCATAAAGATGGGAAAGAAACAACCATGGGTCAGGACACAACTAGAAGACTCGGGCAGTACCCTGAAGCGGGACGGTGTGACATGACAGACAGATGGAAGCAGGCATGAGAAAAAGGAAGGAGGAGGCCTGAATAGGAGTAGAATCCAAAAGGGATCTATCACTGACTGGATTTGAAGCCAGAGAGGGGTCAAAGGTCAGTTCTAAAGTCAGTCATTCAGAGGACAATAAGTCATTCTGAGATAAAGAGCAAGGTAAGACAGATGTGAAGGGTGGACAATAATTCAGATTGACTCGGTGTCTTAGAGCCTGCAGAGCCTCATGGCCTGCAGAGCCTCATGGAGCTAGCTTAGCTGTCCAGCCAGTAAGTCACCCAAGACTATCTGGACAGGGTTACCAGACTGTGCAGAGCACGTACCACTGTGTGCTTCTATCTGTAGACTGTACTTCTGCAGTCAGCTTCGGAGGACCCCAGTTCTACTCTTGTTATCTACCCAGAGTGTTCAGTTCACATCCTCTCAAAGAGGAATTCTGCAGTCATAGACTGTTAGGCCTGTTTATTCAGCAAAATGAAGCACATTAGTGTGTTCCTGAGACACTGGAGTGTCTCGTAAGGTATGGGCATGGTAGCCCCTTGAGCTCCGAGTTAAGGATTTTTATACTTCTTTAGAAAGAAAAAGAAGGAAGAAAAGAAGAAAGAAAGAATGGAAGGAAAAGCTTCTTATGGCCCCGCCCCTCTTGTGATGTCATTGTTATGTTTCTCCCCTTGGCTATTACCTCTTTTTTTTTGGTCTGACCCCACTTTGAATCCTGCAGGGACAAGACATCTCTATGACTGTGCACTCCCTATTCATCAGGATGTCTGTTAGTACACATGATAGCCAGAGAGAAAGTGACCTGGCACCTTATGGTCTGATACAGTGGGAACCTATTTGTACCTGAGGATATCTCATCACACTCAAGGGAGAATTTGAATCTGAAGACATGGCTACCAGGATAAACAATCTAAGCCCTGCCTATGTGATCACAATATATCTATTCACAAAAGGGCTGGATCTATGTAACACCTCCTCCCTCCTGCTCACATCTTCCCCAGTGCCTACTCTAAAACTCTGATGCAGCCCAGGTTCCACTTAACAGCAAATCTGATTTGGTGGTGGTGGGGGGCAATTCTAAGTTGAATTACATTACTTTCCCCTTAAAACTTTGCTATGGCTGCCTAACGTGATGGGGAAATTCGCCTCTATTTCACCCTCTGCTCTGCGGGTCTACAGGCTCTTGGCTCTGCTGGGCTTTGCCTCATCACACACCTCAGCTTCATTTCCATCCTGGTCATCAGTACAGGACCCCAAGAACCCTGACAGCTTACCTCCTCTTTCTGGAAAGCACTTCCTGGCCAGGACAACCTGGCTGGCTTTTGACATCCATGACTCAGCTCTAGTACTGTGCAGTATCCTGATGCAAAAGGAAAACTATGCTTCCTGATATACATTTTTAACTATCTCTTACAGGTTTAATATTTTTCTAGAACTTTCAAGCAGCTGACAAATTGAAAATTATTTCAAAACTCAGGCCATTACCTTTAAGTCCTTATTTTAACTTATAATCAGAGCAGAATCCATTTTCCTCTCTAGACCTTAACAGAAGCAAACCTACCAATGGTCTCTCCACAATCTATCTCTTCACTCAACTCATTCTTATTTACATGAATTGCTATACTTGACATCTTTTGACGAAGTGTAGATTTTAAAGTCATTTTTTAAATTAACTTGAACTTACTGATCCTTTTCATTTAACATGTTAATGTTAGGGGCATTGATTTTTCTTTATAAAATTGTTGTTAATGTTACAACTGACTAATAGGATTTTGGTATCCACTCAAGGATACCAGCTCACTCACCAGCTTTCTGTAGTTCTGAGTCTGCTCAGCTTAGAGCCCATCTCCTCACAGAGGCCCCTGGTGATCCTTTTGTCTACAATAGGCTTTCTATTGGGGTGTAGCTTAGAGTAGAGCACTCGCTTAGCATTCATGAAAACCGGGGTTTGATCACCAATACCAAGCTGCTTTCCAGCCCTACACCATTCAATCCTTTACATCCCACTCTTCAGAGTCAGCTTTCATAGCACATCTATGATTGCTCTTAAATTAGTTCTTGAGTCTTACACTCGAATCCCAAATGGTAGCCCTGTGAGGACATGTCCAAACTCATGTGACACTTTGACCACAGCACCTAGAATAAAAGCTGATAACTAATGTTCTCGTCTGAGGGGAGTAAGTAGCTCGCAGGTGGTTCTTGAGCCTGTGGGCTTCAAAGGAGGTTTAGTATGAACAAAAGAAATGGAGGGGTAAAATCTGGAGATAGCAGGGACTGGAGAGATGCTCAGTGGTTAAGAGTTCTAGTGCTCTTCCAGAGGTCCTGAGTTCAATTCCCAGCAACCACTCGGTGACCCACAACCATCTGTAATGGGATCTAGTTCTCTCTTCTGGTGTACATGAAGACAAAGCACTAATTTACATTAAATACAAAAATTTTAATTGGATGTAGCACTAACAAAACTAGGAGTCTGAGAAAGGTAACTGAAGGAAAGCTGAAAGTGACGCTCAGTGGTGGGATACTTGCCTGGTAAGAATGAAGTCCTGAGTTCTATCCCCAGCATCACATAACACCAGGGTTGTGGGGAGAGGGGCATGCAGTAATCCCAGCGCTTGGGATGAAGGGTGTGTCTTAGTTAGAGCTTCTATTGCTGTGACAAAATGCTAGGACCAAAGCAATGTGGTGAGGAAAGGGTTCATTTCAGTCTACAGTTTGTGGCCCATCATCCAGAGAAGTCAGGGCAGGAACTCAGGCAGGAACATAGAGGCAGGAGCTGATGCAGAGGCCATGGAGGGGTACTGCTTGTTCTCCATGGCCTGCTCACTCTGCTTTCTGATACAACCCAAGACCACTTAAGGATAGCCTAGACTGTAAGAGACCCTTCTGAAGCACGCATGCAGGCAGGAGTGTGCGCGCCGCGCGCGCACAACACACACACACACACACACACACACACACCGTCACTGAGAAGGCACAGTTAGAGAACCAAGATTATTATTAAAAGGTTTTTTTTTTTTTTGAAAAAGCAAAGTAAGAGACTGGTCCTGGAGAGTGGATATAGTCTCTGGTGATGATACAGCCAAGCATCCAGGTAAAGCAAAGACTGAAGAATGTCTTCTGCCATCTGTAGAGGTCAGAGGTCACTCTGTACATCAGCATACATAGTTTCAGTGATCAATTGTATGTAGGAGCCAGATGGCAGGGACTGAAAATTAGATTGGAGCATGATGGGAGACTTGAGTGGAGATAATGGTAACAATGACTCAAGTCATGGGTAGAAGGAGAAGCCATGCAGTCGTTTCCAAGGGGACATCAGTCAAGAGAATATTGCTTTGAACGGTAGATTTGAAGATGTTTAAACCATAATGAAGAACAGTCAAGACAAAGAGAGGTAAAGAATTAAATAGTGGATCGTTTGTATTTGATGAGGTGGAAACTAGAACTGCAGTGGAGAGCTTAGCTTTGAACAGGGGGTGCATTTATGCTACTGTAAAAGGTGGGAAGACAAGACAGCAAATAGAAGTGGGCAGTGAAAATTAATGGCGCTCTTTCTGACTACTTCACTCTTTTCCCTGGGGAACTGGACGTGAGTTTATCTGTTAAGAATGAAGATGGTGGGGTGATGGGATAATAGTTTGTCAAAGCAAAGCTTCATCCATCTTGTGTACCAGGAAGTATTTTTGGCTATTTTTTGATTAGTAGAAATTCATGACGACCAAAGCACACAGAGGTCCCTGTGACGTGTGGCAAGCAGTAATATGCAATGTTATGGGATAGCGCAATAAGTTACATAGTGTAGCCACCATGTGAAGCTCATCAAAAAGAATATGACAAGTGCTGGGCGTGGGGAAGTAGAGAGCTGGCTACAACTTTATGTAGACGGAAAACTAGGCTGTGTGTGGAGGCAAGAGTTGACTATTGTGATGGAGGTAGCCAGATAGGTACCTGGAAAGAGAATTTCAAAAGGAAAGGGTGGGGCAGCTGAGATGGCTCAGTAGGTGAAGGAATTTGCCATCAAGCCTGATGACCTACATTTGATCCCCAGAGTCCTCATGGTAGAATGAGAGAAGGGTCTTGTCCTCTGACCTCCACATAGGGGCATTTCTCACACACATGCTCTCTCTCTCTCTCTTCTCTCTCTCTCTCTCTCTCTCTCTCTCTCTCTCACACACACACACACACACACACAGGTACACACACACACACACACACAGGTACACAGGCACACACACAGGCACACATGCAATATTTAAAAAAAAAAAAAAAGGAGGAAAAAATAACATGTTGGATACTGTGTCAGAAGAGAGAAATCCATTTCTTGATTCTTCTTGCTTCTAGAACTTCTAGAGTCTTCCTTGCTTCTGCCACCTTCCTTGGCTTATGACCTGTCCTTAGATTTCTCCAGATCCCTGATTCTGTCTTTATGTCCCCTACTTCTGTAATCAAATGTTCCCCTGCCTCCCAGAGTCTGAGGCAGGAGGATTTTGAGAACAAGACTACCTTTTAAACATATAGAGACCTGTTATGAAAGTTAACAAAATGAAAAACAACTGAAAGTCAACAAACAAACAACTAAAAACACACACTATAATTAAGTATAGATCCCCAGTCCCACCTTTGCACGTGCGAACTCAGAAGATAAGAACTATTCCTTTGAGGTAGCTGCCAGGGGAAGGACCACCCTGACGACATGCATAAGACTTGTCTTAGCAAAGCCATGAAAACTGAGAGAAACTCGGTGAAAAGAGGGATGAGACTGAGAGCCCGTTAGACTGTGGGCCTGTAGGTTAGGAAAGAGCCACGAGAGGCTTGTCAGGGAAGCACAAGCAGAGAGATGAGAGATGAAAGTTTGGGTCGGGGAGAATCTTGGATGTTGACCAAAAGCATCAGGATAGTGGGACATGATGGATTTGCTGTTCAAGTTTCCTGAAAAACAAGTGACAGCCGTGTCTTATCGAGAGAGAAGAGTGACACCATGTGTGGTCTTGAGTCACCTTAGAGCCAAGGACATGGATGCTGGTGCCCACTTTCTCCTTCTTAGTCAGTCTAAGACCCCAGTCCCTTAAAAAGGGACTTTCCATCTCAATTAAAGGAATCTAGAAATTTCCTTCATGGATATATCCAGAGATTTGTTCCCACTGTGATGCTAAATCTCACCAAACTGACAGGATTAAACATCACACAGCCCAAGAGGTAACTTAAAACATTAGGAAATTTCTCCCTTGCTTCCTCCCTTCCTTCTTCCTTCCTTTCTTTCTCTTTCTTCCTTTTTAAATTTTTTATAATCAAGTGCATTGTATTTGAGCATGAACTTTGTAGATGACACCATCAGTTGTAAATGGTTGGGTAGCCCTTGCACAGTCTTTTTCACATTCTGCCGAGGATGGGACAACGCCAGCCATGATGGTGTAGGATTCACACTCAAACCCACACTCATCACTCTAGTCTTATACTATCAGGGAAAAAAGAATTCGGAGATAGAGCATTGTGCCCAGTGGGGTACAGTGGCAATGCGTGCAGATGAAGCAGGAGATGTCCATGATGCAGGAGATGTCCATGAAGCAGGAGACGTCCATGAAGCAAGTAACAGACCCTGGTACACACATCCTAATTGTTACAGGGTAACTTTTGACAGAGCTTGTCTTTTTGCCTTTATTTTTTTCAAAGTTGAATGTGGGGGGCGGGGCATCAAATGTATTTGAGTTTAAATTACTGAAAGTTTTATACTATCTGCTTTTAGCGTTTGTTTTTTAAAAAAAAAACAACTTTAGCACTGGGAAATTTTCCTCTGTTAGTTTGGTATTCCCACAAGAAATTTTTCTTCTAAAAAATAATAATAGTCATAATAGTAACGATTTTTCTTATTTTTCTAAAGTGGATCCTTGGACCACACCGACTAGAACAGTTGTAGAGAAAAAGATCAGGGGTTAACTTGAGTCCTCTTGGGTTACGAACACTGACAGGGGACTTCAGAGAAACTTCATCCAATTTTTACCCCAAATTAAATCAAGAGCATTGATAATTAGTTTCTATCAAAGTCATCTAGGGGGAAATGAAAGAAACTGAAAAAGCCATACGCTGTCTTTACTTCTTCATTAATATTTGCTCCCAGGTGCGGGTCAAATAAACCACACTCACACTTTTAAATGAGCTGCCTTAAAGTTGATGAATTGTTTTTCTCTTTGGGTTTCCACCACCCGTGGAGCGGTTATTCCAGCGGAGCTCCTCTTTTACTTGAGGCTTTAGTCCAACAAAGAAAGCCAAGCTCCGTTCCCTAGAAAGTGAACCCCATTTGCTTTCAAAGTTGCCCCACTATATAGCCAGTTCCAAATGGGTTTCTTGAAGAAGTCCTCAAACAAAACTCCTGGCTCTCACAGACAGGACATGAGGCTGATTGGGAGGGTGGCTTTCAGGAAGTCACAGGGTGGAGCCTGGAGGAGCTGCACACGCACAGCTCACATGACCGGAACTCTATTGATTTCCCCTCTTTGAGGCTTCCTTCAATTCCATGCCACCCCAGGAGAACCAGTAAGAAAGAGAATCAGAAAGGCTTTGAAGGCCCCTTAGATGCTCGCAATCTGGGCTCTGGAGGTCTACAGAGAATCCCATTGCTTAGTCAATTAAATGTTATGTGCATGAACAGAAGGTAAGAGGCCAGAAACGGACTGTAGAATTGGGGACGATGCCCGAAGAACACAGAGGCAAGGGCAGTCCAGCTTCCAATAGTAGTTTTCCAGTACAGGGGCGCTGTGGAGCTCTAGAAAGTCTACACTACAGAAGGACTCTTAGGAAATACTGATTTGGTCCCATCAGATAGGGTCAAGAACAGGAGCCTAAGGATCAAACCTTTTTAAAGTAACAACAGTTTCCTACAACAAAGGTCAAGGTTGTCTGTTGGAACACAGCACCAAGGTACATAGCACAATGTTTTGTGATCAATTAAAAAAAATTGCTGGGCTGGTAAAGATGAAGAAATATACAACAAAATGATTATTTTTTTATAAAATTAATGCCTCCTAAGTGATAAAGATGAGAGCAATGTTAGAGAAATGAAAAGAGTAAAGATGTATACAACTGTCTGATAATACACACACACACTCAGGCATAGTGGTAAATGCTTTTAATCTCAGAACTTGAGAGGAAAGATTTCTGTAAATTCTAGGCAAGCCTGGTCTACATAGCTAGTTTCACCCAGCCAGAGCTACATAATGAGACCCAGTTTCAAAACTAAAAACCAAAACCCAGACCAAAACATATCGATTATGATGAGACGGGGCAAGACAGCGTAAAGGTCCTTCATCTTTTATTCTTGCCGAGGCCACTTCAGGTACAGTTGGATCTCCTTGATGGAGAATCCCATGGAAAAATTACCCAACTCTATTCTAGGAACCCAAGGTCAGGATGGCCTAGCTAACTTATCTTAGCCTTTGTTAACTGTTTGCTTGTGCAGAGCCTCCTCCAGATGATCACTTAGCTTCTGTTAAAACTACTTGCTTCAAACTGCTTATGTAAAGCGCCTCCTGCAGCTACTGAGTGGGGTACCTGGATAAGGTCTCTGCTCTTTAAAAAAAAAAAAAACCTGTGTTCTGGACACTCCAGGGTCCCTGAACACTTAGGTGTGATCCAGTAGACTGCAATAAAGACTTCCAACTGGCTATACACTGTGTCTGAGTGGGCTTGTCTGGTGAGCACCCCATAACAATGGCTTGGATTCAAACCTAGAACTCACACTCTTTCTTTCTCTTCTTTTCTTTTTTTTAACTTTTTAAAGATTTATTTAATTTTCTCTGTATGAATGTTTTTGCTCACCTATATATACCACATGTATAGAGTACCCAAAGCAATCAGTAGAGGTCACTGGATCCCCTGGGATTGGAGTTCCAGATGGCTGTGAGCTGCCATGTGGGTGCTGGGAATCAAACCTGGGTCCTCTGCAAAAACACATGCTCTTAATCGATGAGCCACCTCTGCAGTCCCAGCAAACACACTCTTAATCCTAGTTTTATACTACCAGGTGACAGTCGCCTCTAATTGTCCCTCTGCTCAATTCTCTGGTCACTTCAATGTTTCTACTCATTTCAGGCCACGTCAACACTCACTGCTGACACACCATGTGTTACAGATGAGTCTTGAGCACCTATGTAAGCACCACATTGTAGGGAGAGACTACTGGCCCCAGTGACTCTAGACTGACTTACAGCATCTGCGTTTTCCTAAAGCCTGGCAGATAGAGTTCTAAGAGATGTCAGTCAAACGAATGGTTATCTAACTTTTAACTGGAAAGTCTCTTGGTGGGTAGTAGTGTATTGGGAACAACTTGGGTTCCACACAGTTTTGCTGTGTTCTTGTTGGAACATTCCTGTGTGACAATGCAAAGCCACCATACTTTTGTGTAACAAATTGTGGACTTGGGTTAGTGAAGAAGATGGGAACTGGCTGTGGAGACAAGGAGCAGCCATGAAAAGGAGAACCGTATCTGACAGATGCAGGGTGGGTGCTGTTGATAAGGCAGCCAGGCATTGGAGATACAACTGATTCCATTTGAGTGGTCCCAGGAAGCAGATGCTGAGACAGAATCCAGAGCACTGGTGAGGTGTTCTGGCATCACTCCTTTCCAGGAAATGTAAGTCTTAAGCCACAGTACTGCTGTGTCTCCTGGCTCTGACCCTTTGTTAGGTGAATGACAGTCCCAGGACCAGTCATAAGGGCCTTAACCTTAAATCTCTCTCTGTCTTTTGGTAATCCATCTCCTTTGTGACCTTGATGGGCCATGTTCTTCAGCATGGGATAATATCCAGAGGGGCTTCATATGTTGAGTTCGGAGAGTCCAGGATGGGTGTGATCCTGTGTCCCCTCCATTAGCATTAGGTAAGGCTGGATCCTCACCACCTCCTCATGGCTTTAACAAGGGTCCTTATTTGTTCTAATGAGGTGACAATCTAATTCATGTATAGGAAGAGAGATTTGCTAAAAGAGAAAGAGTCTGTTGCTAACTCTGCCTACAAAGAAGGCATTTTACTGACTGCTGAAGAGTTTCATTTGTGAGCCTCTAATTCATTTGAAATCCATCTTTTCCACGACAACAAAAGTCTTTAACTTGTAAAAACGAGATTCTACTGAGCTAGTCTTCCCATAATTAAGACTTCTTTATTCTAAAGTTCCTTCAAATCCCATCTTTTAAATCAAGTCCCCCTTAACATTTCCAGCATCCAGAGACTTAATTCTTTGGAAGGTCTTGTTCACCAAATCTGTATTTCTTCTTTCCCAACCAATGTGGCAGCCATTCATGCAAGAAGGAACTATTTCTCACCAGCAGGCTCAGAGGGGGCTGCCCACCCACAGCAAGCCCCAGGAATCTCAGCTATGTAATAATGTAATATGAGTGTGTACATTCTGGCTATATGTGATAGCATGTTCTGTGTTGTACTCCTGGGGTTAAAGGTATGTGCCACCACTCCCAGCTCAGGAAGCTTTAGTACTACCAACCTTCAGAAGGGATCATGTAGCTGACATATAATAGGTTACTCCTCACAGCAGGGGCTGTGGTAAGATAATGAGTCTGATCTCTGTCTCCTGCTTCCTCTAAGAATAACTTATGCCTATAGTTTCCTTTCCTGCCTCCTTCATTCCCTAAAACGTCCCCCAATCGCCTAACAAGGAGACAAGGGTCCCTCTGGCCAATATCTATTTAACAGATAAAACAGGACTTTGGCAGAAAGAGGAACGAATGAGCTGATACCAGTTGAATTAAGGCATCTATTAGCACATTAATTAGTATTAATACCTCTAGTGAGGTATGTAATTATCTACACCCTAATCATAAAATAGTGTCCAAAAAAAGCCCCATTTGTTCTCTGAATAGGCAACTTTGAACATAACCCTGTTTCCTTTATATAAATGCCAATATTAATTCCAAAGAATGGTTGCTGTCTGTATTTTTCTGACATAAATAACAAGCTAAGTACTCGCTCCATTTCACAGGTGAGGAATGTTGGGGAGAGAAAGCAAATGAAGCAAACCAAACTGTGCAGAGGCCAGAGCAGCCTTCCCTTCCACTAAGCAACACTGCCTCGCTAGTGAAGACTCATCTCCCACAGAAACAAACAGGCAAAGAACTGAAATGGGGGCAGGAGGAGGAGGAGCAGGAGGAGGAGGGAGGAGAGGAGGGAGAGAGGAAGGAAAGAGGAGGGAGGAGAGAAGAGGGGGAGGGAAGAAGAGGAGGAGAAGGAAGGAGAGGAAGAAGCAAGGAAGAGGAAGAGAGGAGGGAGGAAGATGAGAAGGAAGAGGAAGAAGAGAGGAAGAGAAGAGCAAACTTTCCCCAAAGCCCACATTCTATCATACCATGGGCCTAGGAGCCTGGACTGCAGATACTTTAACTACACAAAAGAATGAAAAAGAGGCAAAGGACGTTCTGACTGTGCCGCGTCTTCCAACCAATGACTTCTCACTGGACATGAAGTGTCCAGAGCCCTATATTTTTCCCCCTGGCTTCCACCCTGCTGGTGCTGGGGAGGGCTCTGGGTAGGTAGAGCTCAGGAAGGAGAGGATCCTCTCACCAGCTTTCAGTCCCTTCTTGCTTAATAATGCATCCCAGGCATTGTGTTTCAGGCTGGTATTGACATGACTACGTGGGTTATTTCCAGGCCTGGCTATTACCAGCGAATTCAGTGACATTAATATGAGTAAATGCAGGAAAAGGGATGAAATAAAACATATCCTATTGAAGGAAATGAGGGCTCCTTAAGAAAGGAAAACACACAGAGGAAGGACACGGGCATATCAGGATACAAATAGGCCCCTGGGGAGCCGTGGATTCCACAGGCATGATGTTATTGAAGTACTTGATACTGGAGTAAGCACCTGCAGAGATGAATTACATCCTTGTTCAGACCACTAACGTTGGGTACTGACATCGCAGGAAGCGCTTATGGTATATTTCAAATCCCTTGCCCACTACATAAATATCCAATAAATCAATCAGTGATAAAGGACACTAGCTAAAAGGCTTAAAATGCTGAACAAGCCACCTCCCCTCCTCAGAGGAGTCTGCCACCTTTAATTTATTAGGGGTTTCCTAGTCACTCACACCTCCTGCCCTGGAAAGGCGAGATGAGTGATTAACACCTTCAGTGCTGGAAGGTTGGCGCTGGGCATGGCTTTGCTAACAGCTGTTTTTTTTAAGTCATCGTTTGTATATATTTATAGGGTGCATTACGATAATTTAATACGTATGCACAGTGCATAGTAATCAGAGTAGTAAGCACTTCTGGAAATTACTAATACCCACCTTCCTCAACCCTCCCCCTTAACTTAGTTGTAGAGTTACAAAGGGGGAAATCTTCTCTTCTGGAGAGACAGAGCTGGGGTCGGTGTTTCCCCTTTTTAGTCATAGTAATATCTCATGTACCCAGAGTGGATTTTCTTATGATTGCTCTGTAAGTGGGAATGAGAGGCATGAGGGGAGTCTTCGTGCCTCTGATACAACAGATAACATGAAAGCTCTCAGCAAATCCAACATTGATCTGGGAGGGATCTGAAAGGAAAATGACTGTTAGGAAATGTGCCTCAGTTGTGGTCCATCTTCGGGTGGCAAAACTGGACGTTTGTCCTCTTTGCTCCATTTCCCAAGCATGTTGTCCAAGCATGTTGTGCTGTGCGACTGTGGAATGTCTAACCTCCCAGCTTCCAAGTGTGATAGGAATTGAGTGAGTTATCCTGGGCATGTCTGATGGGGTGTTTGGAGGTGAGATGAACATTTGACTAGGAAGATGAGAAAAATTGGATGGTCCTTTTGGAGTGTGGGTGGGCTTCATCTAATCAGTTGAAAGCCTGAGAGCAAAACAAGGTCCCCATAGGAAAGATCTCCACATTTGCCCATCTCCAGCTGCAACACCAGGCTTCTTCCTCCAGACACAGACTGGAGCACACTCACTGGCCCTTCTGGGTGCCACCTTTCTATCTACAAACATGGGGACATCTCACTCTCCGTAGATCCAAGAACCACTTTATTCTAATAAACTTGTTTCACACTCCTGCTCCTGTTACCTGTTTCTCTGGAGAGCCCTCCTTAATCCAGAGTCAGGTGTTTACACATTTTTCTCTCCCATGTTTCTATACCTCCAAAGCAATTTTTAAAAACCATGCAAATTTAAGTAGTACATAGAGAAAACCTTATAAGAATTAATCCCACCAAGAGCATTAATTTTTCATTTCCAGTTTAATTTTGATATTTCTACAACCACATAAATCTCAAGACACTCCAAGACTATAGACATCAATATCATTTATGTAAAAACACACCAAGCCTTGACTAGTTCCAAAGGCATATTTTTCATGTGTTTAATGTTATTGCATTGAAAATGAAATTAGTTTCAATTCTATGCCCATGCTACTCTTTAGTGATTTTTAAATCAAGAAAAGCAAAACTCTTTAAGTTTGTGCATATGAAAAAGATATGCCAGAACCAAACCTTGTTGAATAGCGTGTGGTGGGAGGCTCCTGGAGAATGACAGTGGCAAAGACTATCAAATACTGATCCAGTCCATCCTACAGTCCTATTGCTGCCCTGGGTTGGGCACTACAGCCAACTCATTTTGGAGAAAATTAAGAGTGTCTGGAGGGTAGTCACTTGCAAAAGGACCCAGAGGCAGGTCCTGACAATGCTCAGCTCTATGAAATGGGATGCTGTCTACACGCTTGAAAAGTCCCTGTCAAGCCAAGATGGATATCCAGGAAACCAACACAAGAGTATACATGATTAAGCATTAAAATCGGAGTGGTATTTTCATTGACTTTCATCAATTACAGCAAGTCTCGTCTGACTTGTTCCATTTTCAGAACTGAAGTTCAAAGTTGGGAAATAATTCACCCACACAGTTAGTGGCAGACCCAGAAAGAAAGCCCTGAAATGATGGTTTGTGTTCCTAATGAGGCATAAACACAGACATTGCTCCAGCCTGAGAAGCTGTTTTGAAGAGGTCCAAGAGAAGGTTGTACCACCCAGCTCTGCCTGCCCAGATGTTCAGGAACACAGACTAAAGTGATTCTAAGGGAAAAAGCTTTTGTTTGACTGCTTTTATGAAGCCTTTTGGAAATCAGATTCTCTTTCTGGGCCTCAGCATCAGAGATGTCATCTCCATAGAGCACTAAGAACTAAATGTTCTTTAATAATTGTGGGTCAGTGAAGGACTGAGGTAGTAGGGGAGGATAAATTGTGTGTTGTAAGAGACAGGAACAAAAGAACAGAGAGGCAGGGGGGAAGGAGCAAAGAAGCAAAAGGAAAAGAGGGGGCCAATCAGTTTTGCTTCATTCAATGTTATTTTAGATTACGTCACAGTGTCTTAATTAACTTGCTATTACTGTGAGAAAACACCATGATCAAAAGTAACTTAGGAAAGAAAGGGTATAAATCTGCTTACAAGCTATCAGCTAATCATGAGTCCATCATGAGGGAAGTCAGGGGAGGAAGCCCAGGCAGGGACTTAGAGGCAGGAACTGAAGCAGGAGCCATCGAGAAACCACTGCTGCTTCCTGGCTTGCTCAGCCTGTTTTCTTATACAGCCTACAGCCACCTGCTGAGGGTGACACTGCTCACCTGGGCTGACCCTCCTTATATCAATTATTAATCAGGAAAATGTCCTAAAGACTTGCCTAGAGGCGATCTGATAGAGACATTTTCTCAACTGGGGGGTCCTCTTCCCAGATAGCTTTAGTGTTGAGTTGACAAAGAGAAAGAAAGGAAGGAAGGAAGGAAGGAAGGAAGGAAGGAAGGAAGGAAGGAGAGGAAGAAAAAAAGGGAAAGGGAAGGGAAGGAAAAGAAAGGAAAGGGGACATATAGTATGAGAATTTTCTTTTCTTAATTCTATGTATGTGTATGGGTTTGTGTGTGTGCGTGTGGTGTCCATGGAGACCAGAGGTGATATATCTCCCTGAAGCTGGAGTTGTAAGTGGTTGTTGAGCCCCTGCTATGGACACTGGGAGGACTCAAACTCAGGTCCTCTGAAAGAGCAATATGCACTCTTAACCCCTAGGGCATTTCTCCAAACACAAAGTAAGAGACTTTTCTGAGGACCAGAGTTTATCCTAGGTTCCTTACTTACATTCCTTAAACAGAAACATCAATAACATTTCAAATGATGAAGTTGAGATTTACTTGCTCAGGGTTACTGGGATCTGCATCCAGTTCAGGGGATTGGGATGTAGTTTTCCTTGGTAGAGTGAAAACAAAACCTTGGGTTTGGTCCTCAGCACAGCATAAGCCAGGCATAATGGGAATTCCATAACTTGGGAGGTGGAGGCAGGAGGATCAGTAATTCAAAGTCATCCTCAGCTACAGAGCAAGTTCAAAGCCACCTTGTGATATATAAGACTCTATCCCTACCCCTACCCCCCCCCAAAAAAAAAACCAAACCAAAGCACACACAAATTCAATTCAGTCTAAACCTACATCTGGAGGTCTGGACCTCCATATAGAAGCATTTCCACATTCAAGCTGCATAGACACAGACCCCCACACCCCCAATATTCCCAGGTGCCTTTCTCTGCTTGACCAATCAGTGGTTCCCAAGCTACTTGAAGTTCATTAAGTTCACAGGCTCTGAGTTAAAATTCTTTTCCCATTGAATTTTCATGTAACTGATAGCTAAGACTGCTGATCCAAGCACAGGATTATATTGAAGTAGAATTAATGTTGATTCCAGAAGAGTCCTGCCAGATTTCTACAGTACTTGAAACTCCCCAAAGGATGTATCAGCGCAATAAAACTGTGTTCCTACTGCTGTTCTCTGTCTTTAGGCACAAGAGGATTGGACCAGATCAGTGGAAATGGAGAGAATCAGTTGGCAGCTCTGATTGCCCCCACTCTCTGAGCAGAGGCCAAGGTAGGCCAGCACCTCCAGGTCCGAGAACGGGAAGTCCCACTGCCCCTAGTGTCAACAATACCATCAGCACTCCCTGGGGAAATAAACCTTTATTTCAAGTGTGAACTTGACTCGAGGTATCTAAAGATAAGAGTTGTTTTGCAGCCAGCGGTGAGACTCTGAGAAACTAGTGTGGTAAGACTGAAACATTTCTGCCCAGATCTTCAGAATTAAGAGGAACCAGGAAAACCAACAGGACAAAGAGTTCAGGGTGTGACAGTCAGGCAGGGGGGCTGGTGTGCATAGACTCAGGGCCAGGGCCCTTCTTGTTTTTCTTCCAGTTTAACATTTTTATTTATTTGCAGCACTGGAGATTTGAATCCAGGGTTTTATGCATGTTAGGCAGCACTTCGGCTTGAGTTATATGCAAGCCCATTTCAAGAATTGAGTGTGATTGTCAATTAACTAGGCAGCAAAAAGCATCACCAGTATCCATGTTGTCTTGGGAAGAATACCAGGACCGGATTCCAAGGACCTGGGTTCAAATCCCATTTCTACCACTTCACTAAGGTCACAAAGTCTTCAAGTCTTAATTGCTCTGATCTTTGAAATGGAGGGATTAATAAACCCTCAGACGATGTAGAGAGAAACATGTAAGACTGTTTTCCCCAAAGCATCTAGCATTGGGTGTGACACTACTACATGCTCAGTTAAAGCTGACTGGGCTGTGTCTGAGTCCGAGTCACACTGTTGGAATGCTGCAAATTATTTCACTGTTCTAATCAAATAATCACCTCTAGAGCTGTCTGAGACTTCAGGGGACAAGAATTTATTGGGATGGATGCACCAAGCCCTCTATTTTATTTTAAAAGGTTAACATCAGTAAAGACAGAGACTTTTTTTTCCTGTTTTTTTTTTTTTTTTTTTTTTTTTTTTTGAGATAGGGTTTTTCTGTGTAGCCTTAACTGTCCTGGACCAGGCTAGCCTTGAACTCAGCAATCTGTCTGCTTCTGCCTCCCGAGTGCTGGGATTAAAGGTGTGAGCCACTGCTGCCTGTTGAGACAGACTTCCATCAATCAAATATCTCTTTTCTGTGTCTGTCATTATATATCAGTCATCATTCCTCTATCAACAAAGCCATCAGTAAAATGCTAATGTCTGGGGCACTCTTAGTGAACTTCTCTTTATGTGTGCTTGTCTTTTAGCCTTTATTACAGTCTGAAGTTACATCAAACCCAAAAGAAATCCAATCTCTGCCACACATACAAAGCACTGAACTAGGAACTTCACATGCGTTATCACATCATTTAACCTCACACTATTAGAGAAAAACTCTATGCCTGTGCTAAGGGGAGAACACTGTAGAAATAACGCAATGGTGGATCCTACTAATCTGCCCCCATGACTGTTGAACCTGTCGATTCTCCACTATGAGAACATGGGTAACTGACAGCTCCTAGCACATACACATTCTTTCAATATTCCCTTCCAATGTGTCCAGCAGTAAACTGATTGCTGGGCAGATCAAACAATGATCAGACACAAAATATCAGAGATCACACATATGCAGCACACAGAGGGGAACCAGTGCCCTCCGATCAGGAGACTTGGTTGCGTTGTGCCCTTAGAAGCTGTGCAACCTAGGGTAAGTGACCCCAGCTCATATTTAAATGACACAACTGGAAAAACAGTACCCCCTTCTTTTCTCATCTCAACCATTCCAATTATATGCAGTTGCTGGGTTGTTTTCAGTCTTCCAAATTACAAGAACAAAATAATACATCCTAAAACTTTTTAACTGGCATTCTCCTGTGGTGCACAGGAGAGCACTGTATACATTTCTTTGTATGTATATGAAGAGTATGGTATATGTATTTGTGTGGAGGCCAGAAGTCAGTATTAGGTGCCTCTACTACATCATCATCATCAATATCATGTATTATTATTATTTGATAGACTCTTACTGAACCTTGAGCTGGCCAATTTGGCTAGATTGGCTGGCCACAGGGGTTGGGATCCTTCTTTCTGTCCCTCAGCGCTGGGGTTAGGGACATGTTCCAATGCCCAGTTTACATGATCTGTTAAACTCAGGCTCTCATGCTTTTGCGCTAGGCATTTCACCAGCTGAAACATCTCCAACCCCCCTAAGGCAAATTTTTAAAAAGATAAATCCCTAAGTGTCTTTGAAGAAGCTTTCAGAGAAAGGAGAGTGGCTTTCTCTCAAAATTGAGAGGCTAATTTCTTTTAAAAAGTCTCTAGCTCTCTCAGAGTTTCCTGGTAGCATCCTAGCCCAGAACAAGGAGCTGGAGAGACCCCTTTGCTTTAATATGCCTTTCAACTCAAGGCAGACATGCCAACTCAAATCCTGTTGCACTCACTGCTTGGCAATTATTACTTAGCAAACATTTCTTTTGGCACTTGCTGCCATAAGCCCTCAGGACAGAAACATGCCAGCGCCAGTTACACCTGGACCTCCCAACAGAAATGGCACCAGTGGCCCATAGCTCACAGATCTTCCTGGGTTTGGAGATCCTGCCCAACAGGATGTAGGGGTGACTGCTCAGCTTAATTACTCTGAGGACAGGAAGGACCCCTGATGGCAACTCTGTTCTTCTGCCAGCTTCTGGCAAGTACCTCCTAGCTTTTCTGTCCTTGGTTAACACACACACCCAACTTCTCCTGCCAAACTGCAGGCAGACACACTGAGGATAGCAGAGATTCAGGTGTTACAATTCCCACGGCCACGGGAGAATAGCAAGGCTAAGAGTTCTCAATAGACAGAAGAAAGGAACTGAGCGCAATGGCACATTACTGGATGTCAACACTCTGGAGGCTGAAGATGGATTATGAGTTCAAGGCCAGCCTAGGCTACATATAGTAAGACCATGTTTCAAAAAGAGGAGGAGGGAATAATAGTGTAGCCAAAGCTGGTACTCAATACCAGAATACACAAATAACCTCCAAGGAATTTGATGAAGAAACTCTTAAGCTAGGAGCAGCTGTGCAGTGGTCAGCAGCATATACTAATAAGACTAGCAACTGCCTTGGGAGATGGTAGGATGGGGCTGAGGTACAGACAGGACAATCCCCTCTCCTCCCTCAATGAATCAGAGGCAGATCAAGCCCAAGGAGTCCTGGTATGGAAGCTCTTCAGTGGACAGTCTTGCTGACACCAGCAAGTCTAGCATACCATAAAGGCCCAATTTACTTGCATGGTTCCTCTCCCACCATCCCATACCTAACCTTCCTCCAGCGACACCTTTTGCATCAAAGGAAAACAGGCTGGAGAGGCAGGTGCACTTCTAATCCAGCCTTCCTCCAGATGAACTCTGTGACCCCTGAGCAGGTCCCATGGCCTCTAAAGGTCTCAGTTGCCTGACCTGTAACATGAGGACAATGACACAGTCACAAACAGTAAAGGCACATGGGAGGAATGCCTGCTACAATGACAGCACTGTAGACAAACATCAGCAGAACAGCCTTCCACTAACCCTCTGTCCAAAGGAAGTGGCCACCTGTAACACAGTGTGGACTGATAAAGACAAGACATGCATCTGTATGGTTTTTATTATTTTTATTACTCTTTCGCAGTGCTAGAGTCCATACCCAGGACTTCATAGATGCTAGGAAAGACACTCTATCATGGAGCTGCGTGCCCAGCACAGCAACCACAAAGTATCATTAACATTCTCATGTTGCTGGTGATGTCACTGAGACTAACAAACTGTGACGGTTGTTTTAAGCACTTTACTCTCTTGAAACCATTTTTATTTTGAAGTGATTATATATCCAGTTGCAAAAAATAATAGGAGTCCCTTCCCATTGATATTCACTCACCTTTCAGGTGCATAGCTCAGAAATGGAGCTGGACCCTCTAGGCTGAGTCAGGGACTAGCCGGAGCCACAGAGGGATTGCATTGGGATAAAGGGATATGGAGCAGTGCTCTGGGGAGACTGTGCTAATATGACTGGCGATTTATGAGACAGACAATTGAGATTTGCTGACGTGCTCAGGAAAGTGATGCTCCACCCAGCTTTCACAGACACTTCCAACAGAGCTGGCTAAGCCCTTCATCGCCCAACAATCTGTTAACTGGGCTCAGACACCATTGAGCTTCCAGTCGCCAGCTGGGTGTTTGCTGACGAAAGGCGTTCTGGTGTGACAGGCCCTCAGGTTCCTCAGTCCTTCAATACAGTCTTCATTCCAAGCCACCATCTCTGTGGCCAAGTCTTCCTGCCCCTTCTCTACTCCACCTTAGGAACTTGGAAGAGAAAAGCTCCCACATTTTTTCACTGCACTGTTTACTGGATGGGAGTTATTTCATCATTAACTGACATCACTCTCTGAGATCCAGTTCCCAAGAATGAGCACACTCAATCCTCTTCCTCAATCATGGAGTCTGCCTACAAGTCACACTTGTCACCAAGGCCATGGGACTCAATACCTTCAGATACCTGAGAGTATTCATTCTTTTCTGGTGGGCACTATACTCCAGGGCTCCCCAAGAAGAAAATAAAATCTATCAAGCATCCACCCCTACCTTCATGGTGCCCTTTGCTCCTTCTTTAGTGAGTAGATGAGGACATCTGGGTGGCTGCTGCCGGCTAACCTGTCCTAGGATCTGGTGATAGTCTTTGGCATCTGAACAAGAGTAACAGCAAAACCAGAAAATACTTGTATTCTTTAAAAAGGGGGGGGGGGGACCTTTACTCAAACAAGAACCTTTACAGAAGTAGGGGTGGGGATGAGAGAGCTCCCTGCTCAGCTGCATGAAGGGAAAAGGTTAAATGGACAGCAGAGTAATATATAAGGAGTTTCTTAGTTTTCTCATGGGAATAGTTAACCACCTCAGAATGTTTCCCCAAGAGGTAATCTATTATATTTTGTCCAATTTCTTCCTCCAAGAACTGAATCAATTCATGATGTAATGCCCAGGGGAGAACAATCTTTTGGAAACAGAGTATCTTTCTGGGGACAAGGTTGAGGAAAACATCTTAATATTGTTACAGCTTTTTGCCCTGGGGCCCCAGTTTTTTGCTGGTGGAGAGCAGAGTAGAAAAGGGTCAGGCAGGGGCATGTGACAGGGACACCACCTCCTGTCCAAGTGCCCATAGATGCCTAGGATAGTTTTCTTGGAGGAATATGGGAGATAAATCCACTAGGACATTTACCGCAGGGCTCCTGCACTGGTCCACCCGTGTACTTGAAAAGCAGAGACGGCTGCTCACTCCAACTTGGCTCTGATATAAACAGGGCTCCTTCTGGATCCTTTTCTGAGCTCCTACCCCCAAAACATTCCATTAAAGAGTGGCAAATCATTCACCATCTGCTTGATGACAATTGATATGATTTTGGGTCATTTTTAAGAGATTCAGGGCACTCAGCTGTAGCTGTAGACTCAAAGGTTCAACAAGTAAACTCCCACAGAGCAGCCCTCTAGGATCCTGACTTCCTTAAGCTCCTACATGCTAGGTGGAGGCAGTAGCTGAAGGTAGTGAAACCAGCCTGCTCCAATGGTTCCCAAGCTTTCTGACCTGTCACTGCCTCAGTTGTCCCAGTGAGTTGTGTACTTTGGACAACACGGGACAGTTTCTTAGAAGCTGTCCTGTATGTGTTAGTATAGTGTGGGCTGCAAAACAACAAGAAAAGATTTTAAAGGGCAGGACAAAGCCACGAATAAGGTCACAAGGTTGTTTATTTAAAGGGAAGATGGGTCATTTCTGAGGCAAAAGATGACAGTGGGATTGGTTTAAATGGCTCTAATTTGACTAGAGGTCAATTGTCTTAAAATCCCCAACTAGTTTACTTAGATTAAAAAGGAACCCTACAGCTCTCAGAAGGTTAAATAACAAGTAAGAGTTTGGATAAACAAACCAATTAGCCCCATGTCACTCAAGGATACTAAGAACTTAAAAGGACATTTTAAAGTTTGAATATAAATGTTTTACTCTGGGCATTTTGGGGGTACTTTCACCGCCCTTTTGAATCTTGCAAACACATTTTTCTGACCGCTAAACCACAGAAAACCTAAACACCAATGTTACAGAATTTGTCTCTCTGAAAAATACCAGTTGGGCTCTTCTGTAGGAATGTAACCGGGCTGACAGTTCTCAGAAAGCTGCAGTTTTGCATGGAAGTGCACTGCTAGGTTGCAAGATGCAGGCAGAAATTCATCTGTAGTTAGCAGCTGATGAGCTGAGGCTGCCTTCTTTCCCATTCGCACAAATGTTGATAGTATTATGTGAAATACTTGGTAAAAGAGTTTTCAGTTTCAAGGGAGCATCTGAAAGGTGGGTTGAAGTCTTTCTTGCCTGACAGACTGCCTGGCTTACAAATTTGTTTCCACTACGTCTTGGTTAAGACACAAACTGAGAACCTGTGGATGCTAAGTAACCATAAATCCCAAGTTATTACTGTGATTAATAATAAACATACTTTGTCAGGGTCATGAAGCACAATGGCATATTACAAAATGAATTATCGACTATGTACAATACCTTTTCCCTGTGGAGGCAAAGGGGTACTTAATGGCAAGTGGGGGTGACTGGAGTCAGTACACAGTGCTGGAGGTTGCCTCATAAAGGAACCATTGATGCTTCTTAGAGGGGATTCTTTGGTGAGGGGGTGGGCAGGCATAGAAAGCTACTATCAAGGGACCTCTAGTGCATATTTGCTGGGTTTGATGGCCTTAGAATTCTCAGATTCTTAGTGGTCTCTAAATGTTTAAATACTTAAATTCAAGCATTTATCACTCTTTTGGGACTTCTCTGAAATTATTTACATTGGGAGTTAGTATCATCAGACAGTTCATTCTTAAAATATTAGCAAAAGTTGTCTAGTTAAAAGCATCACTACAAATGCAATTCTTTAAGACAAATCTCTAACATTTTAAGGGGAAAAAAAATTACCTGTAAGCTGTAAATATGTGCATTAAGTTTCCTCCATGGTATTTGCTTTGGTTGTGACCTCTCCCAATATTTAGTTGAACAAGGGCTAAAAATTGTCAAACCAAATTCTTGTCCTGGGAGCTGAACTCTGTTGCCAGTTTGAGAGAAACACACGTCCAGGTTTAGGGAATCTGTTGTTTGTTTTGGCTATGACACAGGGCAGAACGGTTTCCATCCCATTCGAATGCATTCAAGAGAGTTTGAAATATTGCACAATAAAAGCCATTCATTATATCTGTCTCCTTTCCCTTCCAAAAACAAAAATGGCTGCCCAGTTCCAAATCGACACAGGGGGCAGGAAGAAGGAGGCAGAGGGTCACTGGAAACCACCCAAGACTAACACCAGGTTTTTCAGGTTTGAGTTGGGGAATATTCTTAAAATCTTCATTCTCAGTTTTTAACTTTAAAACAAGAAAAGACAATACTGACATGAACAATGGAAAATAGGCATGCTGTATCTGTTCAAATGTCAGGTAGAAAATCATACAACTTACCCTCTGGGAAAAAAAATTGTTCCTTCAATTTCTGCTAGGAAATTTCAACTGCCTGATGTCAATTTTATACTGAAAAAAATTATTCCACTACTTGAAGCAGACATTTGGAAGAACAGTTTTGTAAACACCCAAAGCGCCTTCAGCGAAAGAAATGACAGTTAGTTCTGTTTACCACCAGACACCCAAGATAATCAGAAAACTGGAGATACAGTGTGGTTTTAGTTGACAGTGCCCCTCTCAAAGCAGAAATATCACAAAGCAGCAGGAAATTTAAAGCATATTTAAGTTGGACAACTAAGGCCAAAAAAATTAGAAATTAACAAACAAGTCTAACAGTTTCCTCGAAACCCCAGAGAGCAAAACCTCAGATTTTGGAAATCTGAATTTTCTTTTATCTAAACCTAAAACACCAACTGCCTGTGGCTCTGCAGTGTATTCTTTCCTCACAATGCAAACAACTCAACTCAACTTAAACATTCTGGACAAATGAGAAAGAAAAGAGACCTAAAGGAAGGTACTTTCAATTGGGCATTGGGAATCTTAATGACAAAGTTCCAGCCAGCCCTTATAGAACACAAACTCTATTTTCCTTTGGACTCATGTGTTCATTTTTTTCTTTTCATATATAGCACAATGCTTAACATACTAAAACATAGACACTTTTAGAAAAGACCTAAATCCTAATCTCTTACTTCTGTAATACATTTTTAGGGTGATAATCTTTAGAGTCTGACCTCAGCTGAAGACGTTAAGAAAAAAATGTCCATTCAACAACAGTAATTACTCATCTCCTCGCTTGAACAATTAGGTTACTATTGAATCACTGAATAAGAAAAGGATTAAAGAATGCCCAAAAGTGACATACTGGACATACTTGAAATTGTTAGGTCACTATGCTCAGTTTATGTAAGGCCTTGAAATTTTCCAGTGAATTTAAGAGAAAATTCTTCTGTGTGTGTGAGCACACACAATTGTTTATTTCAATTTAATAACAACTTCACTTGATTTAAGACTTGAAAACCACAGTAAGATTTGCTGGGACCAAGATGTGACAGCAGGAGACTTTAAAAGGTGCAAGAAGATAAGACGTGTCTTTATATTTTTAATGTGTTCAATTCTGTACTAGTCTTTCAAATTTATGTCTCACTAGGATGTACTCAACTGGTTAAAACATAATAGAGGGGGAAAAATACACAACAAAAGCCTACAGGAGATGAAGCTAGCCTGCACTCTGAAGAAATGAAAGGGTGTTTGTAAAGTATGTGCCTTTGAAGACATCCTAAGAAGCACAGCAGCCTGCCCTGCAGAAGCTGGTCTCACCTGGAGTGCTGAAGGGAACTGGGGATGCCTTTATATGCCTGCCTTACACTATTGCTGTGTCTCTTGGAGAAAACAGAGCATCCAAAGTCTTCCAAACAATGCCTGCATACAGTAGTTGCTGAGTAAAAGCTGGAATGCTGGAATGACTTGGTGCAGGGAAATTGGCTTATGTTAACAGTTCTCAAATGTTACGGTTACTTTTTGAGCATGGAACGACAGCTTTCATACTAAACCAAACTATAATACTTTATGTAAATGAAACAAAAAAAAGCAAACCTATTTTTCAACTTTAATGTAGAATACTACATTAAATAAATAAATAAAACTAATTACTTGTAAACAACGGTCAGGGACTTAAGGTCACAATGCAAATGAACTGCAGTAAACTTTCCCTGGGCTCAAGAACAGGCTTCCAGGGAAGCTGGCCTCCCACCCTTTCTCTGGATGCCTGTACTCCTGACTCATGGTCTCCAAAAGGGAGTGTGCTCTGGGTATGCTGAAGGCCCCAGAGAGATTTGGTTAACCCTTGGCTTCATCTGACTTCCAGCTCATCTCCATCCCCATAAGTAAACAGTGATACACTTCACAGCCGAAAGAGAAGAGCCTTCAAGATGCTGTGACATTGGCATAGTAAAACTTACACACCGACAGATGAGGCCCAGACACAGACTCACGATTTCAACAAAGGTATCAACACAGTTCAGTGAACAGATGAGCTTTCAACAAATGGCGCTTGCTGATTTCCACTTAAGCAGAAGGCCACTCCACGATCTATGGCACACAGAAATGAACTCCAAGTAGGTAGAAAACTGAATCAAGAAATATAACCATGAAACCTCTAGAAAATCTTTGTACCCTTGAGCTGGGGAAATGTATTTTTTTGTCGACTTTTTGAGACAGATTGGAAAAGATTGGAACTCACTAAATACTAGGATACTAAAGGTATCCTAGGCTACCTTTGAACTCACAATAACTCTTCTGCCTCAGCCTCCCCAGTGCTGGAACTACTGACATAAAACACCATGCCTGACTATCCTTAGGACACAAAAGATATGAATCATTAAAGAAAAGAAAAAAAAGAAAGAAAAATAAATAAATTCAAACTTGAACAAAATGAAAACTTTTTCTTCAAATGATAATACCAAGAAAACAAACAAGCAAACAAAAAAAGCCATGGGCTGGGGGAAATATCTGTAAGAAAAAAATTAGTAAAGGAGTTGTATCAAAATATGCAAACAAACTTTCAATTCAGCACGAATAACAAAAATCTTGGATAAGATACTCCAACAGACAAGGACACAAGGACAGCAAAATGCACATTGTTACCAGCCACTGGGAAATACAAATCAAGATCCCATCTCTAAGCAAGTATGTAAGATGCATGGAAGTATGTGTTTGTAAAAAGAACCATCTGAACAGTATATAACTTTATCCACAACAAAGCCTCAAATCTTATAACCAAAAATGCAGAGTGAAGTAATATCCAGCAACAAGCAGTGACCATTTATAACATGCAGCATAGATAAATCTCAAAAGCATTATGCTGTTTAAAAAAATAGGTACAAAAGATTGATCTATCTATCTATCTATCCATCCATCCATCCATCTATTTATCTATCTACCAACCAGTCATCTGAGATTCCATTTCTACGACATTCTAGAAAATGAAAAAAGGTCAACTGAATTCAATCATCAGCTGTAAGAGCTAAGGATGAGGGTTGGATTGTTAGATGTGCTATCATTCTGCTGTCAAAGTGGTACGTAACCATATACATTTTCCAAATTCAAACAGTATATTCTTTTTAAAGCCACTTTTGCAAGCTGTTTTACCTCAATAAATGAACTTTTAAAGAAGGCTGAGGTGCTAGCTGTTATGTCAGAGGAATTTTCCAGAATCTACAGAGACCCTAGCTACCACTTCAGCACTGGTATCATCTTACAGAGCCTGTGACAAAAGCAGGAAACGACTCACATCCACATTACAGATGTCCGAACATGTAATTCCACACAGGGCTGTCCACAGAAAGACTGTCAGTCATGGTATTCTGTGAAGTAGAAGCTGCAAAATAACACACGTGTGTGTGTGTGTATGAATGTATGTATATATGTAGCCCACACTGGCAAACCACAATTGATGGGCATAAGATGTCTGGAAGAGGCATGGTAGCTGAGTTTCTGTATACAGAAAGCTGTTTATACTTCATTTAAATCATGTGTCCTCTGATTTCTCCACACACGCTAATCAATTCCTAATAAAAACGGAGTAAAAATATCAGGAGGTTCTAGCCATGGTAGGGACAAGCAGCCCTGGCCTTCATGTTTGCACACGGAAGGAAAACTGCAGGAACCACACTGCCATCTTCTGGAAGAAATGAGAATAACTGCAAGGACAGAATCAAGGAAGACCTGAGACATTCTAAGCTAAGCATCCAGGGTTAGCTACTTCTAGAAAAAAAAGATTTAAGGCAAAGACATACCATTTTCAGTTTACCATTAATGGAAAGACATGGGGAGGGAGTGGGTGCAGCAACTCTGATCAGACCCAGAAATTAACTTTACATTAAGCATACAGGTGAGAAATAGTAGATTAAGCCCTTAATATTCTTTAAGAAACTAAGGCAGTGGTTCTCAACCTGTGGGTCATAACCCCTCTGGGGGTGAACAGCCTTTTCATAGGGGTCACCTAAGGCCATTGGAAAACACATATTTATGATTCATAACAGTAGCAAAATTAGCTACAAAGTAGCAAGACAATAATTTTATAGTTGGGGAAGGGGTCACCACAACATGAGGTCACAGCATTAGGAAGATTGAGAACCACTGTCCAAGGGATATCTATGAATATTAACCAAGCCATTCATTTATAATGAAACATTTTAGAATGAACATAATTTGTAGAGAGGATTTCCAGTTTTAATGTAGGTACTGGAAAATGAGACCAAGTTTACATTTGACAAATTGAGTGTCAATAGCCAGAACTTTCTGAGAATTCAGTTTGTAAACTGTTGCCCATCAGATGCAGCTGAGTTAACATGGGAAGAAAGACAAACAGCAACCAATAGCTTTTAAGTTTCATCCCAAACAAGGGCAAAATACTAAAGTTGTTCTTAAAACCCACGACCTTTTAAACATGTTTCTAAGTTTGTGTTTGGGACCCCACCCCCACCCTTTTTAAAAATCACAACCTAAAAAGTTTCCAAACAAGCTAATTCTTTATCTTTTTGGTGTGTTTAGTGGTACTGACTTAGTGACTACATACATGGGAGAGAAAAGCCCATAAATGATTTACATGTAGAGATAAAAGAAAGTTTTGGACAATTCACCCTTGAGCAGAAGAAATTGGGATCACTTTGCCTGTTAATGTAAAATACATCAGTCCCTCTCAGCAGGGACTCCAGACCTGGCGGTGCCAAGGCGGTAACAAATAGCTCCACCTCTGAGGGGGAAATGGGCCGCCCAGCAGGAGCTTTCTTCCCCGGTGTGTTATTTATAGGGAGCTCTATTTGTTAACATGTTTCTGCTATCAGGCTGAAGGACAGCTAATGATTTAAAGGATTTCTGGGACCATTGTTTAAGGATAAGACGATTTATGTACATTTGCAGATTCCAGGTATACAGGCGGTTTAGGTACTTAAATTGTTGCCACCAAGACTAGGGGGTTGTGGAAAGCTTAGCGCTGAGGGAACAGCAAGCAATAGTAGGAAACAAAGTTCAACTGCAGGAAAATGCTCTCCGAAGAAATCAGTGACCTACACCACACTTCATGTTGGTAAACTAACAAATTTTCTAGACCACTTTAAGTTTCTACTTCTCAAAATAAATTTAATAGGAAACAATGAGTTAAACTCAGAAGTACCTGTGACTGATTTGAACAATCTGGAAAAATGACTGCAGTTATTTTTAATTACATATTCATTTACAGTAGTTTATCTATAGAGTTCCAGTCAATGAATTAAAATTTCAATACAGGGCCTCTTTTTCACTTAATTAGCAAAGGAAAACTTTGAGACAGAAAATGTAGTCATCAAAGCTGGTCAATTTAACACAAAGAAGAGAATAAGTTATTCTAAAGGATGTTTTCCAGAACAGTGTAAGCCTTTAGTGGTAAATGTGTACTTAAAAGGAATAAAACTGCAGAAACACATCATTGGATCTAGAAACAAATGCTTTAACAAAATAAAGGCAAAAAAAAAAAAAAAAAAAAAAAAAGACAAACAAATATATTTAGAGGAAGAAGATAAGAAATTCACTTATTTCTACCTAAAGTCATCATAACTCAAATGATTTTTATTAGAAATGTGCAATGCACTGAAGTTTGAATAGGGATGAAGAAGCAGACAGGAAGCTGGGTCTTCTTTCTTAAAAGCCAGTGCCAGTGGGATTGTGCATTCCTGACTTTGTTCTCCTGGACCCAGCCCCTCAGGCCACTGAGAGCTTTCTCCCTTCTTGAGAGAGGGTTTTCTCTTTAAGTGTGGTGGCTGAGTGGTACTGTTAGCATCTGTGAGGGTTGACCTGCAAAACCTTCTCTTCTTCCTAGGTAGCTCAAAAGAGCCAATTCCCTGGCTCTCACTGCCTGAGATAGACAGCAGGGCTCTGGGTTCTGTCCTGAGAATACAGTCTCTCCTTTGGAGGATGTACGTTCAAATCCCCTGCTGTCTGAGGTACAAATTGTCATTCTCCTTTTGGGTTTCCGGAAAGTGGAAGGACTTGGAGTCAGCCATACAAGCCCTGTATTTCCCGAGTCTCTCTGGAGCCTTGTGCTGCGTCTCACTTTGGTTTTACTGCTTGTTCTCAGAAAGCTTTGCTCTATGGTGTCAGACAGCTCTTGAATCAGCTGGGGATTTTCTAAACTAATTTCTGCAGAGTTTTCCCCACTGCAGGAAGATGCAGGGTTCCTGTTTTGTTCCAGGTATGAACTCTGACCCTCACAACACATAGTGTATCTTCTCCATTTCCTCCATTTCCTCTCTTCCACTGGCAGTGCTGCTGTTTTCTGCACATTTCCTTCCCACATTCTCACTGTGGCTTGTGGGTTCTTTTATATTTTTAATGAGGACATCTTCTGAACAGTTACGTTCTCTTTTTGAGTCAGTTGAGAAAGGGCTGCCCTGCAGATTCCCCTGTGGAGCTAGGCATTTACTCTCTTTCTCACACTTTATATTCATACTCTCTGAAACCGTTGTAAGGATCTCGCAAGGATTTTCCAAATTTTGACCAGCCTTGAAAAAGTCCTGGCTCTGAGGGCTGCCCAGAGGCTTTGGATTATTGGACACAATGTGACCTTGGGTCACAGAAGCACAAGGCACAAGACTGCTTTCAGTCTTGGGCCTGGTTTTTGGCTCCTTTGTACTTCGACACTTACTTTCTGCCCCAGTATTCCTTTCGTTTCCTGTGTCTCTGGTACTGGCATTTGGCCCTTCCTCAGATGCAGCAGTGAGAGGCAGCAAGTAGCAGCACAAGTCAGAGATAGGAGACTGATCACGAGCTGGATCCAGCTCAGAAGGATCTTCCTTCTGTGGCAAACATCTCTTCCTTTTCGTGGGAATTTCAAAAAAGTTCACTTCTTCCAGCTCACCACGTATGTTGAAATCACCTATGGGCACAAAAAACACTTCGATTCAGTTACAAAGGAACAGCAATGCCTGTTAAATAAGCAGGGATTCACTTACATAGATGCACTCTCTCTATATGGTCGTTTTCAGCTTTCAGAACTTATATCACCTACACTCATCACAGGTAGAAATGGCAGACATCCCATCCCAAGGCAATCCACATGAGGGCAGGAGGAAAAGAAAAGGAGTCTGAGATGAGTTACTCTGAGTAGCTGTTAACCTCTTACTTTGTGCTCAGTTGAGACAGCTGTGGAAGCCAGAGTCTATAGTGGCATACAAACCATTCTTCTTGAAGTCTTTAAGAAAGCAGGCAAAAATCATGTGACATTAGACAAACTTTAAAATGGCTGCATACAAAACCATCATGCTAAATGGAGGTACTTTTTAAAAACAACAGTTTGAGCAAGAAAACTCAGTTTAAAACTTAGACATCTAGGGAGTGGAGAGATGGCTTAGTGGTTAAGAACATTTGTTACTCCTACATTATGTGGGTTTGGTTTCCAGCACCCCATGGCAGCTTATAACTATCTGTAACTCCAGTTCTTATCCACTTTCTGTGACAACACAACCAAACATTTAATCATGACAAAATGCTTTAAGAAGCAAAAAGTAGATGAACAGAAATAATCTCTCCCAAAATTACATGCAAATTTTGGGTCTGGATTCTCTGATAAAAGTGAGAATTTCATCAGATTCTGAAAGGGTCTATGTTCCTCACAGGTTCCAGACTTCAACTTCCTTTACTGGTCACAAATTCAGTCTTGTTTATAAAAGAGATTGGGAAAAGGGAAGAGACAAAGAGTACAGTAGTAACAAGACAGGATGGCAGAGAGAATACGATAGAGGCCAAAGAGCAGCACCTGAGCACGTCCTCTGTGTGCAGTCAGCCAGAGGTGTTGCTTCAGAGACTTCAGGCAACTCAGGAATAGGGCTCAGGAGTGGCTTCTTAGACGCGATGTCTCTTTGCCCATATAAGCATTTCTCAACACCTTTTTTCCCCTTTCTTTTTTTTTTTCTGTAACTTTTTAAAACCTGAAAAGATATGTATTAAGACTTTGTAACTTGAGAATGATACAGCCCTTTTATGTCTAAGATGTCTCTATTATTTATACGATGAACTTTTTAAAAGTTTGTGACCTTTTTTTTTCAAACAGAAAAACTTAAAATCAGTCATTCGGTTTAAAAACTTAAGCTCGTTAGAAAAGTAGCTTACATAAAGTCAGATAATCTATGAATCTTAACTTAATAATGTACACTTTCTCTATTTCTACTGAGCATTTGCCAAAGTAAAATGGCAGACTAGATGCTATATAGTTGGATAGAGCTAATTAATGAGATTATTTATAACCAGGTATGATAACCTAAGACTAGTCTACTATGTAGGGTCTGAAGAAATGGCTCAGCGGTTAAGAACTCTGGCTGCTCTTCTCAAGTACCTCAGGTCAATTCCTAGCCCCCAACATAGTGGCTCACAACTGTTTGTAACTCCAGTCCCAGGGGGTCCAATGGCACCAGGCACATATGTAGTCACATACACATGCAAAACAAATATACATACATAAAAAATAATAAAGAGATTAATGTAGTATGAATTATCTACTGAAGTGCTATGGGAGGCTGCTTTCTATTCGTAAGCTGTTGAATAGACAACAGGTGCTTAGATAATATTGAAAGCTAATATAAATCTGGATGAACTTATGAACGCAATAAGTGAATTAATCATGATTAAAATAACGAGATCACACAGGCTTATGCTATAGCTCAGCAGAAGAGTACTTGCCTAGCTTGCAAAAGGATCTAGGTTTGAGCTCTAGTAAAAGAGGCCAGGCCACCACAATAAGAAGACAGCTGACTTATAAAAATGTGAATACCCACAAATTTTTTAAAAGTGTTTTAATAACTTATGGAATGCAGGATTATATTTAATTCTGAATGCCCTACCAGCACTGAGAAATACTTTTGTTTAAAAATGTTCCATATGGAAAAAACTTTAGGGAAATTAAAACATTATACTGAAACAAGGGAAGACTTTTAATAACAAAAGAAATGAAAGATACTCTCAGACTTTCAACATAAAACATGTTTTGATAATTAATACTTCCAGAAAGTGAATCCATCTAAACATTTATGGAGGTAAAGCCAGTGGACAACACGTGTGCTGTGAAAACTAAAAGTAAACAGGATGTGGTATTCAAGGACGCCTGATCTAAGAGCAGTCGTCACTACAGTCTCAGTCTCCAGGCACACAGGCAAGAGAGCATTCTGCTGACAGGCTTTCAAGACAAAATGCACAGAAAGAACAATGGTCCACTCTAATCTTGGGGCAAGTACTCTGGCAGTGCAGGCACTCAACATAGATCATAGGTGGAAGCTGGCATATACAGCCCTGGCAGTCATGCAGGAACAGCCCCTAACACAGCCCTTGGGTAATAGAGTGAATCTAGTAAAAGCAGTGATTCTTGCACACTGAGGCAGGCAAACACACCTGTGAGCTTATCCTGAAAAAACTGTCTACAAGATTTTAGGTGAAACTAATGGTGTAAAGGAATGGAATAGAATCAAGAACACAAAAATGGCACAGAACTGTGTGTTCCTTGAGGTATCTATAGATAACTTGTAAAAACAAAACCAAACACAACATTCCATGCCAAAATAATTCTAGAATGCTACAAGATGAATGTTGCCCTTGGCAATATGCAATATATATTGAACATGTGATTTTGTGAGACGTTCTCAGCACAAATAATCTCTATGCACATAAGGAAAGTGCTGGGTTAAATATTTTTCCATTAGACTTTCTTTTTTTATGGAACATCTGTTGACATTTCATGGACTAGATGAGGAAATGCTGGCTTGGTCAGTGGGTATAGAAGCCAAGAGAAAAGGAATATTTTAAGGTGGGGTTCACAGATGTGTTGCAGAAGAGAAACATTTGGCCTCTGGGTTCAAATTCTATCATTTAACTGCCAAGTAATGTCAACTGAATTGTCCTCCTCTGCAGAATGGGAGTCATAGGAGGGTACCCTACATAAGGCTACAGTTATGTTACCAAGATAGTATGCACAAAACCTTCACAAACTCAAGTCAGGAGAAGTGGGCAAGTGCCACCCCTAGCCAGAAAGGTATTTGTAAATGATGGTAGGAGAAGAATAATCAGTTTTCTTCAAGGGACAGTGGGTATGTAAACCACATGGCAGGCCTCATGCTCTGAAGCAGACAGACAACAAAAATCAGACTCCATGTTTTTTAGTGGCTTTTTCCTTTTTTGTTTTTTGTTTTTTTTTTTTTTTGAGAGAAAAAAATTCTCAGAGAAGGAGCTCAAATGTGAATTGGTTAGCACTGGGCTTAACCATACCTAAGCTAGGTGCTAGCTATTCTAAATCTTCCAATTCCTCCCTGTTACTTTGAGAAGAAAAATAACTTAAGGAAATTTTAAATTGTTAAATAAAAGTATCTACAATTTACAATGTTTTGATAATGTATATTCTATGCAATGGTGCCATCAAGCTAATTAGCATACCCATGACCTCACATATTCCTAACTAAATGTTAAAGAAAATGAACTGTGTTGAGTTTCCCTAAAATCTGCTAAGATGTGAATATGCTGGCTGGTTTTATGTCAACTTGACATAAGCTAAAGTTACCTGAGAGGAGAGGGAACTTCATCGAAGAAAATGCCTAAGAGTTAAGCCTGTAGGACATTTGTAGTGATTGATGGGGGAGGGCCAAACCCACTGTTCGAGATGCCATTCTTGGGCTGGTGGTCCTGGGTTGTGTAGGAAGGCAGGCTGAGTAAGCCAAATGGAGCAAGCCAGTAAGCAGTACCCTCCATGGCCTCTGTATCAGCTCCTACAGCCAGCTTCCTGCCTTGCCTGAGTTCCTGTCCTGACCTCTTTTGATGAACAGCAATATGGAAGTGTAAGCCAAGTAAACCCTTTCCTCCCCAACTTGCCTTTAGGTCATAATGTTCAATCACAACAATAGAAACCCTAAGACATGACTAAAATTCTGTTTTGAAGTCATGAGCTAATACACCAGAAAAATAAAAAAAGGTCTATTCTACAGTGTAGCTAAGCACTGATCTTACTCTTAAGATCTGATCAGCTGACTAAAAACTGGCTCCAAACTTGAATTTACTTGAGTATAAAAACAAAACACAAAACCACGTTCCTTCTAGCATAGTAACTAAAGACATATGGAACCCTGGGAGAAGCTATGTGATCTGAAATGGTAAGGTTGGTTCAGGTCCTGGAGTGGATGGATGACAATGGAAGGAACTTGCCCCTACTTCTTTTCTCCTTCCTTCCAAATCAGGTATATATTGAGAGTGGTTGTTGCCAGGAGCTATGGATAGGAAGGGAACATGGCTATAAACACACAACAGAGGAGGCTGTGTCAGTAACATGTCTAGTATTATCCTGACTGCATTTGCATACTGGCTGTGCTTCTTATTAGTTTTGCCAAGAGTACTCATTATGGAGAACTGGACAAGAGTCCTTGGCATCCTTCCGTATTTCTTACAGCTGCATGTTTCTGAATGTGATCTCAAAGTTAAATACTCACAACTCAGCAATTTCCCCTAATTGTCTCCTCAATTTGGACTTCTTGCTGGTCAAAGCATGAGCTCTTACAGCTGCCCAATTCAGGATTCCAATCAAGTCTAAATACAACCTACTTGGTTGATAAAGCTCTAAGTTTTTCTTACTCTGTGGAGTTTTATTTTGGGGATGCTGGTAGAGGGAGCTTTAAAAACCCACTTACTCATTGAGTAATTCTCATGGGATTATCTGAAGACTAGATTTGGGTAGCTGTAGTCATGGTGTATCTTTATGTTCCTGTGTCTACTATAACATGGAACCTGAAAGTCTGGTTAAACTAAGTTGTGACAACCATTAATAAGTACAGTCTGTGTAACTGACAAATTAAAACTTTATACTTTATGGTATACAATGTAATATTTTGATATATACATACATCTTATAATGATTAAATCAAGGTAATTAACAGATCTGTCACATACTTTCTTTATTGAGAACACTTAAGCTGTGATTAGGAATTTCCAAGTGCGTTCTTTACCATGGAAACCTTGTGTATTTCAGAAAGGACCCTTTCTTCCTTTTAGATGGGGCCTCAATATATATAGCCCCAGTTGGCCTGAAACTACTTGTGGCAAACTTCCTGCCTCAGCTGAAGTGCTGGGATTACAAGTATGGGCACTCTGCCTGATAATTTGTACCCTTTAACAAGTCCAATCTGTACTAACCTACAGCCTTCACCAATCACCATTTGACTCACTACTTCTGAATCTAACTTTTTAAAATCCCATGTCAGATACTGCAATTGTTTCTCTGTGTCTGCTAATTAATTAATTAATTAATTTCAATTAGCACAACATCCCACAAGCTCAAAACATGCTGCTGCAAATGATAGTATTTCATGTTTGTGACCAGATAGTTTTACAGTGTCTAAATGCACCTTCTTTTCCATCTGTCCTTCCATGTACACTTAGGTTAACTACATGTTGGCCATTATAACATAAGCATAGAAGTTCAGCTATCCCTTTGACAAGCTGACTTCATTTCTCAATGCCCAGAAGTGGGAATTCCTGGGTCGTAGTGTTTTCCACAATGAACATCTTCCATTAGATTCTTAACAAAAGCTACCATCACTCCACAAATCTAGCCCAACAGGTGTGTGATGGCATCTCATTCATTTTGAGTCCCTTACCCCTGACAAGTAGTACTGTGGGCACTGTTTCATGGATATGTTGGCTATTTGTTTATACTCTTAAAACTCCTTCCTTCCATCCTTCCATCCATCCTTTGCCCATTTTAAAAGTCGGGCTTATTTCTTGCTTTTGGGTACCTTAACTATTTTGGCTGTCCTTTGTCATATAGAGTCTGGACATACTTTTCAAACTCCACAATACCACACATTTTGTGTTCCTTTTGCTATCCCACCAACTTATTTAATAATTTTAGCAGCTTAGATTGATTTCTCACTCATGCCTGGGCTGAAACTACTCCTGAAATGGGAGTTCAGGCTTCACTTTCCGTTTCAGAAGAGTGAACTGGAATGGCAGCGCACTTCTGGACGAGGCATTACTACCAGTTTACTTGGGACTCTCTATCCCACGCTTGTGTTTTAGTGTTCTGTAATGACTTCAGATAGTGAAGTCTCTTTTCATAAGATCTTAGCTATATGGGACTTCCTTGTTTGTACTAGAGTACAGATCCAGGTTCACTTTCTACACATGCTGCTGTAAATTTGAGAATCCTTTTCTCCCTGGAACCCAGGTCTCTTTCAACTAGCAGGAAGGTCATAGCAGTGGGACCAGGGAGACTGGTTCTTCCTTATTATCAGTAGAAAGGGCTAGAAAATTCTTTTAGATGGAAAATATTGATAAACTCATGCTGATAATTCCCCTTCGAATTTAGTTGGTTTATTTTTTTCTTTTGAGATGGGTTCTCTTTGTGCAGCCTTAGCTGTCCTGGAACTTGCTCTATAGACCAGACTTGCCTTAAACTCAGTCTCTGCCTCCCAAGTGCTGAGTTTAAAGGCATTTGCTGCTGCCACTACCACCACCTGACTCCAAATTTAGTCTTAATCATAGCAAAGCCTTAATTCCTTTTCTTAAAGATGTATTTTATGTGAGTCTATGTGTGGAAATGAAGTTGCAGACAATTTGTGAACTCCCATGTGGGTGCTGGGGATTGAACCTGGACACTCTAGAAGTGTAATCAGTACTCTTAAACACTGAGCCATCAATCCAGCCCTGGGGCATTAATTCTAAATAAAAATGGTTTATACTTTCAGCTAGCTTCTATTAATGAGTGTCTCACACTGTTTCTTTGTATTTTTAGTTCTTAAGTATATTGTAACATATTCAATTTCCAGCTTTAAAGGCTTCTTAAGGAGGTTATACTTGATATAACAAAATTGCTTCATTCTGATCTCAATTTTTAAAGAATTCTGTCAATATAGTCATGTAAATTCTGTCATTATAGTCATGTAAAACATGTGCATGGCTCCAAAGCCAAATCTAAAACAGCATATATTTTCCTATTTTAGTTACCAGTCCCTATAGGATAATGAGCTTACATTTTTTTCTTTAAAAATCACAGTGTGTTTGTAAATGCTATAGCATGTATGTGGAGGTTAGCAGACAACTCTGAGGGGAACTGATTTTTGCCTTCCACAGGGTAGATCAAACTCAGGTCCCAGGGCTTGGTGACAAATGCTCTTATCAGGTAAGCTCTGCTGCCAGTCCTGAATAAAATTTTTTTTGACTTTTTTTTTTTAAGGAAATAAAAACAAAGAAACAAAAACACTGTATGTGTCTGTTTGCATAAATATATACATATTCTTGTTTTCTTACATAATGGTAGTCCAACTATTAGAACCAACCTACCAAAGTCATCATATGCTTGGTAGGTGTAGTGGTTTGAAAAGGTATGGCTCCCTCATTCATGTATTTGAATGCCTGGTCTATAGGGAGTGGCACTATTGGGAGATGTAGTATTGTCACAATTGGTATGACCTTGTTGGAGGAAGTGTGTCACTGTTGGGGTGAGCTCTGATGTCTCAGATGCACAAGACCAGGCTTGGTAACACACAGTTCTTTTCCTGCTACCTGAGGATCAAGACATAGAACTCTCCGGTTCTTCTCCAGCACCAGGTCTCACTGGACACTGTCATGCTTCCCACCATAATGGTCGAAACCTCTGAAACTAGGCCAGCCCCAATTAAGTATTTTCTTTTTTAAGAGGTGCCATAGTCATGGTCTCTTAACAGCAATAGAAACCCTGACTAGGACAGTAGGCTAACATTATTTTCACCATTTTAGATGCTTCAAGTTTAAGATCAATGTGTTGGCTGGTCTATCCTAAGTCCCTGGTTTGCAGATGGCCTTCTCCTGTGTCCGCACATGGTCTTTCCATTGTGCACAAGCACCAATGGTGTTATATCTACATTTTTACTTCTCATAAGAATAGTTAGATTTGGTTAGAAACTATCCCATATGACCTCATTTTAGCTTAATCTTTATAAAGACCATTTTAAATGCTACTTTTTTTTTTTTTTTTTTTTTGCTAAGTACATAAGTGAGAATATTCTGGCATCATTCCACAGCAGCATATGGAAGTTTTCTTCACTATTTTTTACAGCTTTGTAATACGTTCTCTGTGGACAGTCTACTTTATCAATCAAGTCTCATATTGGGTGACATTTGGTTTGTGTTTAATCTGCCTTACAGAGATATGATAAATGACTTTGGACACACATCATTTTTGTGGATCTTTGAGACATTCCTAGAACCAGGAATGCTAAGTCAAAGGGTAAATGAATATTAGATTCAGCCAGATCCTCCCAAATTCAACTCTGCCTAGATCTGCATCACCCAGAGAAATCTGAACGTATCTCTTTTGTCCATTGCTACCAACTTCTAAATCTCTGCTAATTCCTGCCACAGGGGGCTGTCCTTATTCTGATGATCAAATGGTCGCTGAAAGTACAATTGAGCATCTTTGCACACCCAGAAGTCATTTTAATTTCTGAGACATTTGATGCCTCTTGGGTTGTCTCTTTATAAGCAAAGATCACTCTTCTATTACCTGTGTGCTTTAGCGTCATACTGACATGTTACATCCTTTCTACTGAAGCAGGAGCTGGGGTTTGAATGAGATCTTCTCTGTAAGTCTCAGAGGTCTGAGTACTTGGTGGCTGCTGGGAGGATTAGGAGGTTAGGCCTTACTAGAGGAAGTATGCCATGGCGGTGGGTTCTGAAGTTAAGAAAACACACACCATTTGGACTTAGCTCTCTGTTTCCTACTTACAGATGGAGATGGGAGCTCTTGGCCTCTGCTCCAACTCCCTGCCGCCATGTCTTCACTCCACCTATTATCTCTATCCCTATGCAGCCTAGGACCAATTAAATGTTTTCATAAGTTACCCTGCTCATGGTGTTTTACCATAGCAACCAAAAAGTCACTAAGAGAACAGGCATTTTTAGGCTCCTTTAGCTTGAAAAGCCCTCTCTTCAATTTTGAGAAATGCTGTATTTTTTATTTATTCTATTAAAATGTCCTCCTTCCCTTTTGAACTCTAGTATAGACTCTTGGATGGGTTCTCCAGTTCTCCTATGATAAGCCTTTCTTGCATTCTACTTTTTGGAAGTTCCTTTATTCTTCAGTCTGACTACTATCATATATTCATATGTGCACATATATTTGTTTATGTGGGAAAGGGCTGTGGTGAAAACAGATTTGATCTCTTTCTTTAAATATAAGCAAACAGTGAATTAATTAATACAATATTGAGCAGCCCTAGATTGGTTTTTCTTCAACCAATGACAATGCATGCATAATTAAACAAGCACAAAAATATATTTCAGTATTTCCCACAACCCACCACCTAGCACTACATGTATACAAATGGCCAGGCATCAACAACTACAAAGCCATTCTCTGCTATATTTCTGCAGTTGCTCTTTTAAAGATCCATATCAGGGCACAGATGTAGGAGAAGCTAAGGTGGGAGGAGTTAGGAGAGGGAGAGAAAAAGGAAGAAGAGGAGCAAGAGAGCAGAGATGTAGGAGGATGGAGAACCACACAGGTATGGAGAGCACTCGTGGGGAACAACTTATAAACTTATAATTAGGTTAGCTAATTGGAATACAACTCTCTTTGTATGGGCATCTTGTTATTAATCATTATCAAACATATAAAGCCTTTGATTAATCTATAAGAATTAGAGTCTCATTCTCTTACTGGGCCGGCATGGATGGCGGAATGGTCTGGGCAATGCCCTGCCTTGGGAAGACAGCGTGGAAGATTGGCAGAGCCATCGCTCACGCTGGCATCTAGTGGGTAGCAGGGCTGGTGTTTCTGGCGGCTGGTTCTAGCTGCAGCGTGCACTTGGCCTCAGGCCGAGAAACATGGTGGCTGGGCTAGGCAGAGCCACTGCAGCTTAGATAGTCAGCCTGAGCCAGAGGCCTTTTTAAATAATTACTACAACACACAGATACCCATTAAATCATCTGAGATGTACTGTGATGGGTCTGAGATGTGAGCTTCTGGTCATGTTGTTGAGAGACTGCACCATGAACACTTGTATGAGAAGATGCCCTGAGCTCAGTCCTGGTCTCAGGATTAACAAGGGAGAAGCCATGATCTCTCTTTTAATGCCTTCGTTAGTGATTATGAGCAGTTTAACTTCTGAGCTGGTCTTTTACTGAAGATTATTTTTATTGCTATTTAAAAAATTACCTATCTGATGGCACAATCACTGTACTAGAATATCCCATAAATAAAGCTCAAATGTGACCAAAATAAAAAGGGAACATGACTTGAGAGAGCAAAGGCAGCAGGTGGTCTGTTAGCCACTGTACGCAGGTCCTGTGGGGAACATTTGGAACTCTACAGGCATCACTGACCGAGAAAAGGTCAAGGGTTCAAGGCCAACTTTTATCTCCAGGTCTGATACTTCCTGGACAGTTGTTTTCAATATTTGAACATTTTTACTCCATACAGCTTCTTTACTGGAACCCCAGCAAGACTTTTTGTGGACAGTTAAATTTACCAGACCCAGTGTCTAGCTCTTCCTGCTGCCAGCAGATCTGGATGTAGAAATCTCAGTTCCTTCTCCAGCACCATGTCTGCCTGCACACTGCCATGCTTCCTGCCATGATAATACACTAAACCTCTGAAACTGTGGCAGCTCCAGTGAAACACTTTCTTTTAAGAGTTACCTTGGTCAGAGTATCTCTTCACAGCAACAGAACAGTGACCAAGACACGGACCTTTTTCTTGACCATGTTCAAATAGTGCCTTGTCCTGTATTTGGGAACCATCCAGGTGGATCAGGACCAACCATGCAACACTCTTAGGAGTGGAATGTCAGCTCTTAGCCAGCTGATCCATCTCTGCCCTGGTATTGGTGACATGCAGTGAGCACTGTGGCCATCTGTTTACTTCTTACAGATTCAAGGGCATGGACCACTTATGGAGATCAATGGCTCAGCAGCTTTGAGAAGTCAGATGAAGGCGCACAACCACCTGCAACCTCCTAAATTTCCATTTTTATAATTATTTTTGTCCCCCTTTTATAGAATTCCTTTAATTTCTTTAACCTAATAAAATATATGTATGTGTTTCTTCTAGTCTCTGAGGTCAGGATTTTGTTTTGTTTGTAACTTATTAGTATTGTTCTCTTCTCTTAAACATTGGTTCCAGTCAATGATCTGATTCTTCATTAAGAACAGACTATACTGATAAGAGTTTCCTATGTGCTCCAGCTCAGACTCTTTACCATATAGAAATTTTCCTTGGGAACTTCATGTGTGGTCAGGTGGGGTGCCACAGAGGAAGGTGGTGGGTGCAGTTTAAGTTAAGTCTTGGTTGTTAGGCTTTGTGTTAGGGTAAGAGTTGGCTGTCAAGATTGTGGGAATTTACAAATGCCAGAATGGGGTTTTAACCTAGATGACAACATCTGTTCTGAACATCAGGGTGGGAAAGGGGGATAGCATGCCAACTGGTGCAGACTATTCCATACATAAGACTTCAATTAATCTTTTTTTCAGTACTACTTCTCACGCTTCTCATCCATTGTACCTGCCAATTCTGGGCCAGAGTCTCTTGGGATTTCTATAAGCAGGCTGGTTCCCAGATCCCTCTAGTTCCTTTCCTAGCACATTCTGAACTGTAAATCTTTCCACCTCTTCTATCCGTCAACATGTTCCCATCTGCCTTGTCTTCTAGAAATTCATTGAAGGCTGTCATCTGTTGGTTAACACCCCTTCTCATTGCTATTCTACCTCTATTGCTTATACTACATCAATTACAGTAATCTAACAGGGTCTTGGAAGGGATTAGGGCAATCTAATGTTGATTCCTTCCTGAATTTTCTAGCCACTGATTTGCTAGGAAGAAATATATATGCACTTTTCGTAACTGTGTTTTTTAAAGCTATACAGATTTAAAAAAAATCAATTTCTTTTGCAATAAGTGGCATGTATACCATTGAATGAACACAAACAGACTTTTAAAGCAAGATAATCTTCCATCATTTCCCTAAGCCTAAAAAAGAAAAGAAAGTAGAAAAATGCAGTTTCTTCTGAATTTGATGACTCTGGGGTATTTGTGTTAATCAGTAATGAAAAGTAATCCTTTTGTGTCATGGAACAAGAGAGAAGTTCATGGAATTTTTATGTGGGTTTCCTGAGGAGCTGGACTAATTTTAGAAGTGGTGATTTAAAGGGCTTTAGAAGGTGTGTAAAATAGGCAGCTGGAAATAAATTTACAAGTCAAGAAGACATTTTTGTTTTTTGGTTTTTCGAGATAGGTTTCTCTGTATAGCCCTGGCTGTCCTGGAACTCACTCTGTAGACCAGGCTGGCCTCGAACTCAGAAATCCACTTGCCTCTGCCTCCCAAGTGCTGGGATTAAAAGTGTGCGCCACCACTGCCCGGCATAAGAAGACATGGTTTTAAAACATGATCATTAATAACCATGCTTCATATGAAGTCACAGAAAGCAAATGATTTACAAGGGCAAAGAGAAGAATTCTAAGGAATACATGTGCTAAGAATGTGTGGAAGAAAAAAAGCAACTTTTAATAAATATTGCAAAAGTGAGTGTTTTATTATGTTAAATGCTTTTGAAATGTCTATTGCGAACACTATAAAGTTTGCACTGATCTTAGTAACTAAATGACCATATTTATTGGAAAAGTAATTTAGGTAAAGTGCAAGATGAGATTCAATTTCAGGTAACATCTGAAGTCATGACTTCAGATGGAACCACAACCACATCTATGTCTCGGCAGTGGCATTAGATGGCAGAAGGAATAACTAATTTGTAGCTGAAGCATTGCCAGGTAGACAAGTTGGCTGAAAAGGACACAGAAATGCAATTACTCCAAGAATGGATGAAATAGTTCAAGAAATTCAGGAAACTTAGGAAACAAAATTGTGGATATTTGAAAGCTTAAGAGTAGCCAGAGAATCAGGGTTTCATTATTGGTAGAATGACTATGGAAGTAAGGGACAGAGTGAAGTGGATAATGGATAGATACAAGACTCAGGTCAGATAGGAGGCTAAGTGAGTATTTCTAAGCAAGCATCACCGGAAGGCCAAGGGAAAGAAAAGGAATGGTATTAAAACTGTTGAATCAGCTAAGAATGCAACAGTGCCAGCAGCACCTGCAAAGTTGGCTTCCAATCTTTCTTTAGATTTAGGTGACTGTCGCTACAGTTCCAAGTAGCAGTTGATTCACTCATCCCCCTACTAGACTCATGGCCAGTTACGAGGAGAGTTTAAAGATGCAGGGGTTGAGGGCACCCTGAGTGTCAGAGTTGCTATCATCATGCTGGCCCAGTGCAGCATCATATCCTGGAGCAGCTCATAATGCAGGAAGTATGTGGCCCCTTAACACAGCATTGGTCAGTCCTACAGCTAATCCTCTTTTGTGACAATCATTCTGTCACTGTCACAAATAACAGGCAAAGTTCAATGAGTGTGTGCTTAACAACCTGGCTTGAGTGTGACCCAACTGACTGCATCTGGGAGAATAAGAAAACTCCTGGTGGAGGTGCCCATGATACATTTTCCCCAGGATCGAAAGCATTAAAGTTGTGTACATCCATGAAGAGTCTTAAGGGCTGGGTATGACACTTAAGTTCCCTGCACCAGGCATTGTGGGAGGAAGATGGTGAATGCAGGCCAACCTGGGCTACATAGTGATACATGGCAAAAAAACAAAAATAAACCAGGTAGACTACTTAAGATGAGAAGCAATTCCACATGTCTATTGCTACTGTGCTAAATGACATAAAGATGAAGCAGATGCAGAACTAGCTTCAGGTCATTAGGAAAGATCATTCCCTGTTTCCCTTACCATACACTGGAGAAAGGTACGGCACCATATGTATTAAAATGTGAAAAGCATTCTTGCCTGTTTCTTTTTAGGAAGTGTTTTGCGTGTTTGCTTTTTTTCTTGAGATTTCTTCCTGTTCATCTTCTCTTTACAGGGCTCAGCTTGTATAGTATCTGAGTTGTAAACACCCTTTCCTGCAGAACTCAGCATCTGCTATAAAGGAAATCAAAGTAAGGACAGACAAAACACGGACAGTCACCTTTCACGATATGGCCCAGGTTTCACTTTAACCTTTCTTTCTATGATAGGCCTATCCTGCTTGCCCCCCACCTTCAGTGATTGGTATTAAAACCCAGATTGGGTCCCCACTCTGTCACTGAGTCAAATCTCATATCTACTTTTATATATTTCATTAGAGGTACATTAACCCAAATTAAAAGAGGAAATTACTAATTAACATTCTCCAACTTATCAAGTATAGATTCAGAAGGATGCTGTATTAGGAAGAAAAAAGTAGTAAGAACTAGTGGCTTATTAATTTCATCAGGTATTTATTTTACTGTTCTCTTATAAGTCATAAACAATAAGTTAGGCTAGAACATACAATTTTCATCAAGACAACCCAATGATAGTATAGCTATGCTTATACACAAAGATGTAGACAAAGATCCAATTACATCTAACTTAATGAACCAAACAAAAGACAAGCAGCCAATGATAAAGTGATGCTTATATACTGTCAGTTGAATCCCACCATAGAAAACAAACTAAAACAGTTTTAAAAAGGCATGCACTAGCCAGGTGGTAGTGGTGCACACCTTTAATCCTAGCACTCAGGAGGCTGACAGGCATATCTCTGTGAATTCAAGGTCAGCCTGGTCTACAGAGGGAGTTCCAGACAGCCAGGGCTACACAGAGAAACCCTGTCTTGAAAAACCAAAACCAAAACCAACAAAACAAAATAAAACCAACCAAGTAGCTTGTCTTTCATAGTAATAGAATTCTGAAGGGAAGTTCTTGTTCTAGCTGATTTTTCTAGTAGAATTAAAATCAAACCAGCAAGACAAGACTCCAGGTTACAGATGAGTAAGAAAAGGTATTAATTCTTTTTTTGTTTTTTTTTTCAAGACAGGGTTTCTCTGTGTAGCCCCGGCTGTCCTGGACCTTACTCTGTAGACCAGGCTGTCCTCGAACTTAGAGATCCACCTACCTCTGCCTCCCAAGTGCTGAGATTAAAGGCGTGCGCCACCATTGCCTGGCAAAAGTATTAATTCTTAACAGCACCCATCAAAAATCAGGTTTTTCTCCACTGCCATGAACATGAAGATTTAATATAAGTATTTACCTTTCTTCTGTGAGAAGTCCGTGTAACACTAGAGATTATTTCTTCATCTTTATTTAAAGAACTGCAAGTGTTAGTGCCTGGTATCAGGAAACAAGCAAAATTAGGTTCTTAGCCTAAAACTAACACAAACGATATGGCTAAAGAACAGCATAGTGTTTTTTGAGTCAGTTGCTCTTAAATATCATATTTAGGCATAGATAATAAATAAGAGCAGCGAGAGATCCAGAACAGTGTTTAGAAGAGTTCATGTTGCTGAATATAATAGACTGAGTGCAATAAGAGCATAAAGTGGAACACCGAACTGCACCTTAGACATGCAGTAATAATAGTGTATAATAGCAGTGTAATATGTTGAGAGCTTAGAACATGACAGACTAGAGTCAAAACTTTACCTGAAACTTAGTAATTTACAGCTTTAGAGTCTAAGCTCACAAACCCAGGCTGCACCAATAAGAAGACATCAAAGGATCTCAGGAGGGAGGATACATGAATATGGAGTTCATAATCCAAGTACTCACAAGAAGGCTTTGTCAGCCAAGTGTGGTAGGTATGTCAGAAAAATCAGGAAAAGCCTTTGTCTTATGATCGTAAAAGACATATACTTGGCAAGTATACACAATCGAGAATGCCATGCTAATGGTGGGTAAGACTTGTGGCCATTTAGGAATGGTCCTTACAATCCAAATTGTTTCACTTTGTCAGTTGTGCAAACATAGAACTCTATTATTGATCCTCAATAGACAAAGAGATCAGCAGCACTGTGCATTATCAACTTGGCACAGTGAAAAGCCATTTAAGTTAAATGTGGGTAATTATCAAGTAGAACATTTTCAATAGAAAGAAGGGGTAATTTTTCATACACAGTATTTGGTTTTCTTAAAAATCAAGAACGTATTGTTGTACCACATATGAAAATTTAAGAATAAAGAGATTGAGTTTTATGTGTTAAAAATATAAGAATTAAGGGGCTAGGGAGGCAGCTTGGTTGTCAAGTTGCTCCTTGAGCATGAGGACCAAGTTTGACGCCCAGAACCATACAAAGAAGCCAGGCACTGGGGGTGGCGAGATGGCTCAGCAATTAAGAGTATTTGCTGCTCTTCCAGGGGATCCAAGTTCAGTACCCAGCATCCACACTGGAAGGCTCACAACTGCCTGCCCAGGGGGATCTGCCATCATCTTCTAACCTCTGCAGGTATACCATACATACATAAACAAGGATAGCAATACATATAAATAAGTAAATCTAAAGTTAAAAAAAAAAAAAAAAGGGCAGCTTATGGCATGAGATGCAATCCTAGGGCTGGGAGGATTCCTAGATTTCAGATAAGTAGATTCCCAGAGTCTGCCAGACAGCCATCTAGTCTAATGACCAAACTCTATATTAATGATGAAGCCCGTCTCAAAACGCAAAGTGGGCACTAGGCAAGGATGTGCGAATGCTTATAATCTCAATGCCAAGGCGAAGTGGACACAGGAGGATTACTGGGGCTTGCTGGAAACTAGCCGAGCTTCAGATTCAGTAAGAGAGTCCGTCTCAAAGGAGTAAAAGAAGAGAGTGAGTGACAGCCCCGCTCCATGCACATATTCTCTCTCTCTCTCTTGCTCATATTCTCTCTCTCTCTCTCACCAGCCCCCACAAAAGACAAAACAAATAATACCTGGAGGAGTCTCAGAGAATGAGGATTTACTAGGACTCCGAATTGCAAATGATTCCTGAGGTGGTTCTATGTTTTCCTAAGAAAGGAAAAAAGTACAAATTAGATACCATTAAGTTCAATAAATATGTAAATGACATGGCACAAAGAAAAATAATGCCTTATTTTGGTAGGAGGAATTATAAGCATTGAATGGAAATTAAAAAAAAAAAAAAAAATCAGTAGAAAATGAGAAGGTCTCAGCTAACCAAAGACAACTTTATAACTCTGAGCGGTCACCTTCATAATGCAAATATATTTGTCAACTGCAACCACTCCAATAAAGGATCATATTAATCACTGACAAGCTACTTTTTGGTTTATTTAAAATTGTCAAACTTCTACAAAGGAAATTAATTCACAAAACACCTTTTCTGTATGGACTGAGATGATTACACAGCCTTTCTGTATTATCTGAAAAATTGTGTACAAAATCACTATTATAGTTTGCTTAATTGTGTGGTAGAATTCTTTAGCAAAATTATTACTTTATGGGAAAGTTTTAGTGACAATTTAAAATTCTTTAACATGGGGTTATTGAAACAATGTATTCCTTCTTGAGTGAAGGTTGATGCTTTATGTGTTCCAAAGACTGTACATGGTTTATCTGAGCTGCTAAAATCTCAGCATGAAGTTGTTGATAAGCCCCTACTGTCCTTGAAATCTTGTTAGGATATAGTAATGATCCCTCTTCTTCTTGATACTGGTCATTTTTCTTCCTCCCTGCCCCTGAATTAATTTGATTGAAGACTTACCACTACATGTTTTTTTCTCCATTTTACAAAATAAATTATCTCAGTTCTAAGATGGATTTTTTTTTTCATAGTTTAATGTCTTAGACATCTGTGTTTCTTAGTGATATAAAACAAGTTTATCTTACAACCAACAGCACTTAGGTTTCATGAAACTACTTTACATAAGACTGAAATGTGGCATGCCACCTGACTTACTTTTATAATTTCAAATCATAATTTTCATGCAAAAAACCCTGAAGCCTGAAGGAAATAGGAACAAGCTTTTTCCTGGGATTTCCTACACTTACGAGATTCTCCTCCTTGTCATCAAAGTTTGGCTGAAGGAACTGCTCATGAACTGGGGACTGCAGGGGACTGGTAACTTTTATGGTCTTTGGACGAACAGGTGTTCCTCCTTTACACAGTGGAGTGTTGGCTGGTAAAGATTCATCAAACACTTCAGGGCTTAAGTCCTCTCCGAAAGTAACTCTCTTTCTCTTCCTCAGGTTCACACAGCCTGGTGTTTGACAGTTTTCTCTACCTATAGACAATAAATGAGAAAATGTTGAAAAATTAAGCTGTTTTTCTTACCTAAAAGGCATATACTAGAATGTTTGAATGTGGTATATTCAGCTGCTATTTATATAATAACACAATTTGTAGAGAAAAGTAGTACTGATTTTCAAATAAGGTAAGTATTTCAAGTGTTATTAAAATCAGAGTATCTGAAGTTTTTTACAAGTTCTGCCATTAAGTAAAACTTTCTGTGTATGTGTGGTGTGGGGGTGGGGAGGTGGGGGGCGGGGAGGTGGGGGGCGGGGATTAAACTTAGGTCCCTCACCCATGTCAGGCAGAGCATCTACCACTGAGCACACCCTCAAGCCCAAGATCAATTGAGGCTCTCTAAAGACACCTTTCCCTCCCCACTGTTTTCCATTTCTAAGTCATTCAGACATAGTAAAGTATGAGCAGATAGTCAAAAACCTGATGCATTATAGTAAGTTATACAAAGAAAATAATACCCTTAGTTTAAAAATAACTGTGAGTAACATACCTGCTCTTCCTTCTTTGCAACAGGTTGAAGGATATGGGATCAGATGCGCCCCATCATCACAGAGGTTGTATTCCTGATCAGAATAATGGCCAATCAAAGATTTTACTCCTTTTATAACATAAAGTCACTAAAAAGAGTGGGATTGCTGAACATTTTTTTAAGAGTACCTTTTTTTTTCTTGTTTTAGCTTAAAACACCACACTGAAAAGGCCCAAGTAAAAGCTTCTCTCATCTTTTTTTTTTCTTTTGATATTTATTTTGAAGTGTATGAAAGTTTCGCCTGTATGTATATATGTGTACCACGTGTGTGTTAGCTCTTTTGTGGAGGCCATTGGATCCTCTAAAGCTGGTATCACAGACAGTTGTGAGCTGCCATGTGGGTGCTAAGACCTGGACCTGGATCCTCTCTGTAAAGAGTAGGAAATGCTGTTAACCATTGAGCCATCTTTCCAGCCCCTGGCTTCTATATTTTAATAAATAGTATTGTGAGCCAAAATCAAGAATAGAAATCACTGAGTGTGGGTTAAAAATCATCCCATTTTGATCTAGCAAGCTAACAAATGTGCAAGTCGCTAAAATTATGGTGTGTTCTTTTAGGTGTCAGATCAGGCAGGCTTCGAGGTCCAAGCATGAGAACTGCACTAACATAAAAAGACATACCAGGTAAATGATGTCAAGAGGGAGCTTTGCCATAAGCATGAGAACAGCACTTTTAACAAGCATGGAATTTCCTGCCTGAATTACCATATTCTTGAGCAAGAAATCTCTGTCTGTGTTTATCCAAAAGATTACAGAGGGCACAGTGTAAAGGAAGGGATGGTATAAGCCTGGCAGAAGAGAGCCAGGCCTGCAGGGGATCACCACCCACACTTCAGCCTCACCCGGAATCCCAACCCAGCTCATGGTTTAGAGCACTGCTCACAGTCCAAACTATAATAACGCCTCCAAGAATTGCTCTGCCCCAATCACACCTCCTAATCAGCAACCTCAAAAGTTAGTCCTCTCTTCAGGGAAACACACATTCCGTGTTTTCCACTAGACAGGGAGAATATGTACAACAAATAATACAATATTACTGTACACATGCCAAAGCTACTTATGGAACTGCTCAAACATGCTACCTATTTCCTGGCAGCTCCCTCCTGCCTTAGGCTAATGCACTCACAGAAACATGGATGGCTGAAGAGGCAGGTTAGACCCACACATTTGGAATGAGTAAGCCACAGACTGAAGTATTGATCGTGAACTAACTTGGCAATGCAGTTAATTCTAATTTGGATTAACTTTTAGACTTATATAGTGTATCTACATTGGATTCTGAGTATTACTTTAATATTACTTGAAAACAGAACCAGTCTCAGAATAGTATTGTGACTTTTAAAAAAAGGAAAAACAAGTGAGGGTTTCTCTGCACACCAGTGTGACACGTGGACCTCAGTTACTCCTCTGAAGCAAACATCTCTGAACTCCTTTGCTTTAGGAAGCATGACTCTTACCTTTTCATTCTCTGAGAACAGCTTACCAGGTTTCTTCAACACAGAACGAAGCACAAAGGTCTTAGTGGAGGGGCTGCTGCTCCCGCACACAGGAGTCGCTGGAGACCTGGTGGCAGCGGCTGAGCCTGTGCTCAGTGATGTTGCAGGTGTGTCAAGTGGAACAGCATGAACTGATTTTGTGCCCTCTATGCAGTTAGTCACTGCAAGTCCTTCAAGGGGAGAAAGATGAGACTGTCCAAATCTGCTTCTTCCAGGTACAAGATACTCACCACACTTACCAAGATGGTAACATGGTATTTAAAAAATTTTACTAGTGAGCCTGGAGCTCAGGAGTCAGAGGCAGGAGGATGGACAGTTTAAGGCAGCTGAGGCTATACAGTAAGATCCTGTTTCACAAACCCAAGCACTAGCGGTATTGCTTAGTGGTAGAGTGATTACCTAATGTGATGGTTAGGGTTTTACTGCTGTGAACAGACACCATGACTAAGGCAACTCTTATAAAAACAACATCCAATTGGGGCAGGCTTACAGGTTAAGAGATTCACTCTATTATCATCAAGGCAGGAGCATGGTAGCATCCAGGCAGGCATGGTGCAGGAGGAGCTGAGTGTTCTACATCTTCATCTGAAGGCTACTAAAAGACTAGAACAAGGGTCTTAAAGCCCATGCCCACAGTGACAAATCCACTCCAAAAAAGTCACATCTCCAAATAGTGCCACTCTCTGGGCTAAGCATATACAAACCATCACACCTAACATATGCTAGGATTAAACCCTAGCAACATAAAATGAAAAAGAAATTCAATTCTAAAACTCCCTGCTTCATTTGAACATGAACAGAAGACAGAGAAGTAGCACTGGTCACACAGTTGACTACATGGCTATCACAAATAAAGATAGGAGGTTTTGGCTCCCGCAGACATCTGGGTCAGAGGATGGGGAAAAAGGTTGGAAATGAGTCTTGCACTGCTAAGGGACATTTCGCTAGGAAACGTATTATTTGCAATATAAAACTAACCTGAGCCAAACCTTGAAAATGAGCCATTTTACTACTTAAGATGGAGTCATTTCAATGTGTAAACACAGTGGGAGTGAGAAGAGGGGATAAGGAGAGTTATCAGCCCACACAGAAGCTGCCCGTCAAATACACAGGCTCCATATTGGCAAATGCAGGGAGTTAAATCTGAACTCTACTCAGCAGTGAGGCAGACACAATCTGACATAAAGGAAAAACCCTGTATGACACACACACTAAAGACATTTGTGCTACATGAAACATCCCTAGCCATCTAAATCTGTAGGCCTATGTTTGTGCATTGTGTAAAGGTTACCCTTGTGTTACTCAATTGCTGATTTTTCTGCCCTCATTTTGTTTCCATCCGGATGCAACATTGTAATGTCAAGAATTTCTTAAGTTTGTATAAACAGTTTTTATCATTTATTGATCACCCAAGGAAAATTAGGATGGAAGCTTCTGCCAGCCAGGGGGGAGAGAGAGAAACACATACACACAAGAAAGAGAGAGAGAGAGAGAAAGAGAGAGAGAGAGAGAGAGAAAGAGAGAGAAAGAGCGAGCAAGCTGTCATGAGGATGAAGAGCTGAAACAAGGAAACACCAGAAAAAAAATACATCTGAAGTCCAAAGACCCAGATCAATGGATAATATGCAAAAACCATGAGATCATGGCTGGGAGGTAGCCAGATTAGCATAGGGGTTATTATAGATCATTTAACTATCTAGCTATTGATATGCAGCTTGAAATGAATCTTGGTTTTTCTGTGTAGTTATTGGGGGACTAGCAAGGGTAAAGAAATACAGCTGATGAATTCACTGTTTACACTCATATTAAAAATAATTCATTTTACATAAATCATGATTCTCAACCTTCCTAATGCTGTGACCCTTTAACACAGTTCATCATGTTGTGGTGACCCTGACCACAAAATTATTTTCATTGTTATTTATGACTGTAATTTTGCATACTATATGAATTGAATTATAAACATTTTTGGTTGGCCAAAGAGGTTATGACTCACAGGTTGAGAAGTACTGAGCTAAATGAAACAAGGGAAGGTATGTTGCAGCATGACTGCTAAGGGGAGGTGTGAAGGGACTAAGCAGCTATGCTGAGCACTTGGCATGGAGGACCAGCAAAGCCATCAGAATGCCAAACTCTTAGTAGCACACAGAGACCTACTTGACAGGGCTTTCAGCCAGAGAAGCAAGAGGCAGGAAGTGGAGAAGGCAAGGAAGAAAACAGGTACATTACATAGGCTCCTTTTAAGACATTACTTGAATTTGTGTTTGTGTCTTTATGTGTGTATAAGCACGTATGTGCAGGAGTGTGCACAGCCCAGAAGTGCCAGATTCCCCTGAAGCTCAAATATAGGCATCATTTCAGCTTCCCGACACACTCATCACAAACCTCCATCTGCACTAAGGAAAACACAAACTTACCCTGGGAAGCCTCCCTGAGCTCTGGAAGTGGAGCAGCCATACATCCAAGCTGGGCTGAAACGATGCCAGATGACTTCTAGGAGAAAAGACGAAGGAATCAAAGGTATAACTGCTGATACTGTTATGGAGATTTCAATAAGCATTGTGGATAACTGAAAACCTGTTGTTCAACTGATCTCATAAGCAGGGCAAAGTACACAGGGAACTAGCCACAGAGCACTCATCCCAGCAGCACCCTGAACACTCCACAAAATGATTGAAAAGCTGATGTTGCCTACTGAAGTCTAGAGAGCTGTGCTGTATGCTATCCTCTAAATAAGAAATTCTCAAAAAGCATATGCATATTAATTCAGAAATGAATCCATTTCTTCTTTGTGATTTATGTTTAATGAATCAAAGTTCTGGAGAGAAATAATTACTATTGCTTCTGCCAAATGATCATTTTATATAACTTGAATAAAGCAGAAGGAACTAGGACCATAAGCCAGTTCTTGTGTTACGGAGACTGTACAAGTGTTTTGAGATCACTGTGCTATGACTGTTCTTTATTTTTACTGCTATTGCAAAGTATTAGGTGAGCAACATGGCTTAGAGAAGGTGCCATTGCCAATCCAACAACATGAGTTCAATTCCTAGAATCCAAAACAGTGCAATTCTCCTCTGACCTCCACAGTGCCCCGTGATACTGAAACTAAGCTGTGATGGTGTGAGGCATCTCCTCTCAGGAATGAAAAAAAAACCTCTGACCACAGAATGAAGAAGAGAAGGTCAGGTAACTGGCTTTGCAGACACAGCTGCACAAAGGTCACCAATTCCACTAGCAGTCTTTGTCTGACTTTAGTAAAATTCACATAGGTTTTTGCCTTTCCACAATCTTGATAGACTTTAGGTTGTCCCAATCCACAAAATCTCCTAATGCTCCTTGAAACACGAGGAGCAAAGATGAATTGCAGAAGAGCCTGCTTCCCAGGCAGTCTCAGGAAAGACTGGGTAGGCAAGGGAAATGCACAGTGGGTGGACCTGGGCAGGCAGGCACTCCCAGTTTCAGGAACTGATTCTCCAGTTGGTATCTAAATAATCTGCTCAGGAACCTGTGCTCCCTGGATGGGCAAAAAGCCATTTCAGGGAACAACTCAAGACCTAGAGTCGAACTATCATGTAGAACAACTCATACAGAAGACCGTCGAGCTTTACCTTCCCATACAAGTAATCAAAATCAAGTAATCTTCCCAGCTTCTAAACCAATAGACAACGAAAGTCACACAAAAATAAGATACAACACGCACACAAGCACACACACACACACACACACAGGCACACAAAGGCATACACACGCACTCATCTGAGAACCATAGCAACAACATGGTGAAAAGAGGAACTAATATCACTGGGCCTGACAGTGTTCAACCTGCCTATGCAGAAAACCACAGCTCATTTCTGTATGGAAACCACAATTACCTCAGCATGATCTGCGGAGGCATCTCCAGTACATGCTCTGTCAGCAAACATTTTGGTGACACGGAGATAATCATCGGGGCTGTCCTGGGAGGATATTCTCCTCCGCTTTGAAGAGGAGTTTACAGGGAACCCAGACTGCTGATATTCAACAAGACCTTCTCTTTTGGCTATATGTACAAAACAAAAATAGAAACAAAATGACATGGGGATAAATATTTTCTTTTTATATTTATCATTTAAAAATATCATCGATTATAATAACATAATGCCAATTTAGTGTTTGGATCTACATCATCAATGAAAACAAAATTCTATCTGATTTCAGTCAAAAACGGAAACTGAAAGGCAGGTGTGGTGGCACATACCCATGTAGTGCCAGCACAGGGGAGGCTAAGAGAAGAGCCCAGCAAGTTCAAGGCCAGCCTGGGCTATAAAGCAATCAGGAGACCAGCCAGGGCTCCACAGTGAGACCCAAAGAGGGCTGAGGAAAAGTGCTGTGCTTACCTATCACCTTTACAATCACTGCTCAGTGCAGCTAGTGGGTTGATGCAGACTTTCAAGTACCATGAGAACCAGCTTCCTCAGCTCCCCAACTTGGGACTGAAGACCAGTGTTTCTTCTATAAGACTCCTCTAGAACCTTAGCTCCACATTGGTACTTACAAGGCATGCAGCCTTATGGACTGAGCAGCACCAGGTTCTCAACCACTTCAGGGTACAGCCAGCAACTGCTGCATTATCCAGCCCATAGCATGCAAGCCAGTCTATAAATCCCTGTTTAATAGATATTCATTCCCTCCATTCTATTTCTCTAGAGAATCTTAAGATCCTACTCTTGGTGCATCTGCCTGCAAACCACATGCTGGAAAAACCTGAAAGACATAGTTAGGTTCTAATTTGATTGTACCCAATTTTTATGGAAAAACCAAACCAAAACAAAACAACAAAAACAAACAAACAAAATAAACAAAAACCCAACAAAACAAAAAACAACACAATTACAATAAGTGGTTAATGTACAAAAGGATTTCTATGTACAAAAGGATTTTACTGACAACGTAATTACAATAATGAAGTTAAAAAAAAAAATACCTAGACAGCAATTCAAATAATAGGTAACTTATAAACTACAAATTAGGACCCCCAAACAGGTTCTATATCCTGCAGCAGATAAACTGTTAAGTAATTAGAGTATAAAGTACCAGAACTGCAAGAGAGTCAATGTTTTGTCAACTTTTGTCACTAAAAAAGCCAAATGACTAAAACCAAATGAATTATATGAACATGGTGAAGAATACAGCATACTATCAACACATTAATCAGACTGGACAGATTCGTGGTTAACATAAGGGCGGGATATTTGCTATTCATATATGTTTTTGCAAAGTTTAACAATAACTCTATAAAAAAAAAATCAACATAAACCTAAATTTGCCACAAGCCCTTTTTGATGCTTGGCATGAGCCAATTGGTTCTGGCCTTTTAAAATTTAAAACAATTATTAACTGTGGAAATAAAGGTATAGGTTTTTCAACAGAAACCATAGGACTTGGTGTGACTCAGTTGTAAAGCACTTAGGACATTTGAAGCCTTAGAGCCACCAAAATATAGCAGATAAACTAAAAATAAACAGAACAAAGCCCTAAAACCAGAAATCCAGATTTCTGTGTGAAATACTACAAATTTTAGCTGTTAGTCTTCATTTACAGAAACAACTACACTCTGAAAACACTGCTTTCACCTTGTAGAAATGAATCTCTTCGTCATAAAGCTCATCTTGATAAACACAAGGTCAACCTTGGTGAACCCCTTCTACTTACTCAAATCTGCTATCTTAGACTTTCCATCTGCCTCTGATGCTGAGGGACCACCAGCCATCTTCTCAGTTTCCTGTATGGAGTGAAAAGCTGACCGAAAAGCAGACATTCGTTCTCTTAAAACACTGGCATTTCGATACAGTCTTGGGCTACCCTGTGAATGAATAAAGCACAGAAGCATTACAAATCAGTTTCTTAGCTAGGCCTGTCACCACTGACTCCAAACCAGAGCACACGACAGGCTTATGAAGACAAGCTAGCGTGGAAACACCTGCTTTCCTCAGGTACAGATATTCTGTCTGAATAGCGGGTGTGTGGTCACCATCTTAGTGCTCCTCTGCTCTCATTTCTAAACCTGAGCAAAGACTAGCTAATGGCTATCCATAGACGTATACCCCATATGCCGGAGCTACCGAGCCAGGCTAAAAGAAACTGCAAATGAGTAGGAAGTGTTTTTACAGGGGCCCAGAACAAATGCATCCCCAGTTATTTTTGGGGGTTGGGAAGAAAAGGATTCTAAGCAGCTTAAGAAAAACCTTGTCAGCCATCACCTGAGACAGTGTTAATAGAACACTATCAAAGGGAATGAGAAAGAAGTTCAGAATGAACCTATGTGAGAAGCCAACCTCAGAGCTGGAGAGCAAGGAAGAAAAAGGCAGAGAGACCCTTCCCATCTGAAAGTATCCAATGGAAGTTATCAGGTTTATCAGTACACTGCCTCCAATGTACTATGCTCTATGTCTAGATGGCTGCCACCTTGCAAAGCCAGAACAAGACAAGGATGTCTCCTATTAGTTCCCAATCTTCCCATCATCACTCCTGCCTCTTCCTGGCTCGCTCCCTAACTTTGTAAGATCTGGAGGACACTTGCTTCCTTATGGCTGAATTCTTGCACATGAGGTTCCACACAAAGATAAACAAAATGAATTTACACTATCAGATAAAGGTAAATGACATAAAATTGTAAAGTTCTGTTCATATAAAAGATAAACTACTGATCAAGCACTTTATCCAGGGTTTTCTTCTCCTTGAAATACTAACATTTCCCATAATAAGGAACCTGTGGCAATTTTAACATTCTAACCAATATGCAAAAGACAATCAAAACAAGCAAAACAAAACAAAAAAACTACCACCCTTTAAGATACGATATGGAGAAAAAGCTGTTAAAATCCTGATCTCATGTTTGATGATCTGTTCTTCTAATCTGATTGTATTCCTAGTCAGGAACATTCATGAGACAAACTGTCTACCTCATAATAGTGGGACATTTGAAACTGAACCACACTTGATGATGTAAATCTTTTTTTTTTTTTTTTTTTTTATTTTTTATTTTCAGCAAATCAAAAAAAATTTAAAAAGCATTCAAACAAAATAAAATGAAAATAAACAAACAAACAAAATACCAAGGGTCAGATATACAAGAATTCTATAGAGCCTTCAAACAAGCAACACTTTTTGAGTTATGTTTAAAAAAATTCAGAACCACAATAAGCTCCTTCACAAAGCAAATAATATTGAAATAGTGAAATCAAGTGTAAACCCAACAAAAATATATAAATTATAGTCCAGTATCCCTCAGATGATGTAAATCTTTATGACATAAACAGCACACATTCCCAACAGGCTAAGGGGCAACTCATGTACACGACAAAAGATTATCTTAGAGCCACACCAGTTATTTTGAATGTGCATTTTGTGAACTCATTTGAATGTATCAGGGCTGGGTTCTTATCCCAAGAACTCAGGGCACTTGGAGATGCTTAAACTAAGTTTCCCTAATCAAAGGTGTTTCCAATGGAGGAAAAAGACAAATGAAAACCACTATGAGGTAGTGTCCCATGAATTCCGTTATACTCTATGTACAGACATTGCTCCAGGTGCTTGAGGCCTGGGGAGAGGGGAGAGCGGAGAGATACTCCAGAGCAAGGTCTAAGAACAAAGTAAGGTGCTGTGGAGAAAACGCCGATGTGATTGGGCCATGTAATGTGTTCCTTTGCCAGTTTAGGAAAGAAAGATTCGAGTGGCATTTGAATTAAAACCACAGTGACACCAAGGGAACAAGGCATATAACAAAACCAGGAGCAAGCAGAAGAAAGCAAGACTATGTCCCCACTGACTAGACGGAGGGAGGGATTAGGCCACAGACGGACAGGGCACAGACCAGGAGAACAGAGATATAGGCTTCAAAAAAGTAGATGGGTTTCCATAGGAAACATGGGAAGGTTAAAGCAGCAGAGGCAACGCTGTGACTCATCCTAAAACCCCTTTGTTATTTGTAATATGAGTGGACTGAGGCGGAAGGAAAAGAGGTAATTGGTCTGAGTGGGCTGGATAAGGGACTGAGAAATATGAACCTATGGTTCAGCCTTAGCTAGTATGATGGCTGATCCTGATTGTCAACTTGTTAGGATAGGAACCATAGAAGAGACAAACTTCTGAGCATGTCTAGGAGGGTATTCCGACAGTAAAGGGAAGGCTTAGCTTGGGTGTGAGCTGTACCATGCCATGGGCAGGGGCCCAGACTATAGAAAAGGAGTGGACCACTAGGAGTCAAACTCTCTTTCCCTGACTGTGGATACAGTGTGACCTCAAGCGACCTCCACCATGCCATTACGACCAGGATGGATTGTACTCTAAAACTGGGAACCAGAAAAAAACCTCAATTTTTAAGCAGTTTCTCCCGTGTGTTTTGTGACAGCAAAAAAAGGTAACTAAGTGAGCTAGAGTATGCTTGAAACACTTCACTCAATACTCACGGTGACTACACAGGCAGCTGCTGTCTAAGTCTAGAGCTCCAAGGACCTCTGGGCTGTAAACATTTTAGAATCTTCAGCACATAGATGGTACTCAAAGCAAAGAGCAGTAGCGAGATGTAGTCACAGTAGCATTTCTGAGGGGGAAAACTGGGAGGAATCAGCAAAAGAAACAGAAATAACCAGTGACATGGGAAGAAAACTGGACCAATGTGCAGTCCTATGAGCCAAATGAGACAGTGTCTCAACGGAACACAGCCAAAGCCACTGGAAGTCCAAGCAAGGATACAGCAGCTGGCAACAGCAAGAGAATGGCAGGGAGCAGTGTGATGCCATATGCCTGTCATCACAGCAACTGCGAGTTTGAGGCAGGAGAGATGGGTTCCAAACAAGCCCGAACGATGTTCAGACTCTGTCTTGGGTGTACCCCCCAAAAAGAAAGGATGGCAAGGAGGGAAATGGGGTGAGTCAAAGCACACAGGTAGAAGTAGTTTGGCAGAGATAGAGCACCAAAAAGCAATGTGGTGGTTTAAATGAGAAATGTTCCCCATAGGTTTAGGTATTTGAACTTGGTCCCCAGTTGGTAGCACTGTTTAGAGAAGTTATGGAACTTTTAGGAGGTGCAACCTTGCTGAAGTACAGGAGACGAAGCAGCTTTGAGAGCTTATAGCCTTCCCAGGTTCACGTTTGCCTTCTCTGTCCCCTACATGTGAATAAAGATATTATCTCTCAGATGCTATGCCCCCCCCATTATAGACTCACTCTCTGGAATCATAAGCAAAAATTAACCTCTCTTTCTTTAAGCTGCCTTGATCATGGTGTTTTACCATAGCAACAAAAAGTAACTAATACAGACACAGGGAACACAGTGATTTCGTACCCCAAAGGAAAAGAGGGTAAGCTAACTGCAAAAGAAAATTCAGCTCAGAATAGCACAGGGCCATAATAATACAGTCATGTGAATACTGATACAACCAAGCTACTGGGGTGGGGAGCTGGAGAGAAAGGGAAGCATGAGCAGAAAATGGGCCATTTCTACACTTTCCATTGTGGGATGTGAACAGCAAGCATAGAAGCAAACAGTAACAGAGTCTGTTAAGAAGATGCTCAGGGGCGCTAGAGAGATGGTACAGTACTGGCTGCCCTTGCAGAAGTTCCTAGCACTTACTGGCAGAATTCACAGCCTTATAACTGCAGCTGCAGGTGATTTAATTCCCTTTCTGACCTTTTTTGGCACTGCACACATGTGGTACACAAGCATTCATTTTACTTTTCAAATAACATCTTTAAATAGAGAAGTTCAGGGGCTAGGGAGCTGGTTCAGTGAGCAAAGAGCTTGTAACACAAGCATGAGGCCCTGAGTTCAGATCACTCACCCACATGCAAAAGCTAGGGATTACAGCACATGTCTATAACCCCAGGGCTGGAGGGTGTTACACAGAGATAGGTATATTCTATAGACCTGCTGGCTAGCCTGTGTAGACAAGATGGCAAGCCTTAGGTTAAAAAAAAAAAAAAAAAAAAAAAAAAAAAGACCATCTCAAAAACAAAGTGGAAGGCAGTAGACCTGATGTCCACACATACACACTCAGACCCACATACATGAAAATGAGTCTATCAGTCTACCTTGCAATGTAGGACATCTTTTACATATAAAGTTTTGTAACCATAGGCACTAATCATTTGGGAAATACCTGCAGTGTTATTCACATTTCCCAAAAAGTGGTTCATTGTAGGCAGTATCAAAGTATTTTATAGTATACCCACTGATCACTCAGGAAGTTGCCAAGTACACAGTTGCAGGTATATGTTGGAGTAGAGTCTCATGTTCTGTGCATTCAGATGCTGATTTCTGTGCCCTGAGATCTAATTATAGGAAGGACACAGGCATTGTCATGAATATTGAAGAATCTCCTTTATCAAAGTGGTGTAACGCATACTCCCCATTGATCTCTGATTGCTTAATAGAAGGCTGAACAGTCACAGTCAATGACTGGGCAGAGGAGAAAAGCTGGAGTTTCCATCCCAGCAAGTGGTCTGAGGGAAAAGAACCAGGAGAAAGAGTTGGGCTCGAGGCAGGTGAGCCTCCAAGAAGAGAGGAAGAACCATGGGGAGAAAAAGTGTGGAGAGACCATGTGAAGTCACCAGGAGGATCTGACATGAGGACATACATGGAGCAGAACAAGGCAGGCTAGACCCAAACTGCAAGTAACACAGGGCCTGCAGCTGGGATGTAGGTTAGAACCTCAGAACCTGCCCAGGTTAGGCTTACAGCTTGCTAATAAAAATACTAGGTCTCTGTGTCTTTTATTTGGGAGCTATATGGACTAAAGTGGGCATAGAGACACCCTGCAGATACCTGGAAGCATAAGTGGGCATAGAAACCTCCCCCCAAAATACTCATATAGGCACATGTTTTCTAAAATCTTATCTTCCTCTTTAAAAATGCAACCCTCCTTACTGGTAAGACATCGTTCAGTTTCTGTGGTAGATTCACTGTCTATGTCATTTATAAGCCTGACAAACCATAATTTCTCTATCAGTTGCTTCATCAATAAAAATGATGCTCTGTGAAAAGACAAGCAGGTCAGCCCACACAACTCAATCACACACATTTCTAGAAACTTCTGAAATGCTTGATGCAGACTTTTCACTTCATTACATACAATAATTGAGGAATGGGATATAGCAGTGAAGTTCATCATTTTTAATGCTTCAAAAACATTTAAGAAACTAAAACGATTTTCCCTGGATGCCCAGTATTTAGTAGAATCAGAAGAACAGTTTGACTTCTCGGACCTTCCAAGAGGGACTCAGGGAAACACCAAAGTTCTGTTTTATTAACAAGTAGGAAATTGTTTCGTGAACAGACCACATTGCAAAGCAGAAGGAAGTGGAAACAACACACGTGAATGGCTCTACAGTAAGAAGGCCAACGTCAGGATGGTTCCCTATGTAGAGTGATAATCGGGGGCTGTTATCTTTCCTAAGTCTTTAACTATTTCACCTGCTAGGGCATGCATTAGTTTGATAACATCTGAAAAACCAGGAGCTAAATGCACCAGAAGATAAGCCATTTGTTTCTATTTCTCCTCTGTCCAACCGGTAGTTATGAAAACATTAGAAATAGAGAAAAGCCACGAGAAGAAAAATATCCAAGGGAGGGGAGCTTTCCTCATTCTATGAAAATTTTACAAAACAGAAAGTCATTTCTGTAAAGACCCGCTAAATCTTACGACAGCCACATACCCAGCAAGTGTGTTATCTGCACAGTCCCTGCAAGACAGGGAAAGCAGTTTCCCCCAAGGTCCGGGGAGAAATGTTAGAAAGCAGAACCCTTGAACAGAGTAAAAACATTTCCTTCCTAATACTCATGAGTGTCCGGAGGAAACATACCTGTAAGTGGGGCTCACACGCCAAGGGAGATCTTGCAGCATTCTTTAGGTTTCGCTGCTGAGCGATGAAGCGGATCAGGCAATTTGTTTCTGGGGAGCCCCGCACACCAACAGTAGAACGGCGCCTGGCCTTCTGAAGGGAAGATGATGACTTTCCTGCAACAAAACGCTCTCATAAATCAGAATGGAACGTGGCAGTGGTCAGAAGCAGGGTCCTGTCAGGGCTACACAGAGAAACCCTGTCGCAACCCCCCCCCCCAAAAAAAAGCGGGGTCTTATGCTGGTGATAGGTCACCACGAGCGAGAAAAAAAAAAAAAAAAAAACAGAGTCTGCACATGTCACAGAGAACCAAGTAATGGCAAAGCAGTTCATGTATAAACAGCTGGACAGACTGCCACTTGGTCACCTCATGTTTCTAGATTAGCACTTGGCACACAGAAGGCCACGGACACGTATTTAGTTTTCATTTGTGCCCCATATCCCCAATACAGAGAGGGCAGAGGTATCAGCTTGATGCTAAGGATCTCTCCCTGTTTATAGCAACAACTACACACAGTTAAAACTACAGTACGCTGTGGTTTCACTTACTGTAGCTATCCAAACTCTGAAAATATCACATGGGAACAGTTTAAAACAATTTACAAATGTAAAGCACACCACTGCAAGCAGCATACAACCCACTGTCCAACAACATCTAGCCCGGGACATGAATCATCCTTCTGAATGCTGTACTTACGCTGGGCAGGCTAGATACCTACGGTCACTCACTCCCTGGCTATCTGGACGGTGAGATAGTCACTGTTTGTGGCAGTAACTGTGTTCATGCAAACATTACTTTGGCTACCCCTGGCTCAAGAGCAGTGATGCTAGCAATTCAACTAAGCTAAAAAGTGCTTCCTGTAAGAGCCCATAAAGTATCTAAATGGAGAGAGAATAGTTTGTAATGGCTAAGCTTGATTCTAAACTCAGCTAGCTTGATGGCGTCTTGGATAGGGCGTGTTTCTGAGAGCCAGTCCACAGATGAGTAGGCTACATCTTTTACTGTGGCTAATTTATAAATTCATAGCTTCAGTTCTAAAATCTTACTGTGGCCCTTGGAACAGAGCCCCCACGTGGGTTAGGACTGGTGAGACACGTCTATACCCTGCTCTTATTTTTTTCAAAATTCTTTTACTCTAGGATAAGCTACTTCACCCTCAGCATACCATCCTGAATTTTGCTCACACATCTAAGCACACAAAAACGGATCTAGTCTTTTATGGGATAATTCTGAGCAATACAGAATGAGTGTCACTTTGGCTTCACCTAATTCATGCCTTATATAGTATGGTGTGATGGGCTCCCCTAGTGTCTCATTATCCTTCTTTATAATTGCTATTCTATAGCCCAAAGAACTCTATCCCCATATTTACTTCTCCATTGGGAATTTCATTCGTGAGGTTGAAGAAAACCATCATCTGGGACAATTTTCTGTTTGGGATTTTTGAATGAGGCACACAGCCTTTCACTTTTACCTGTTCTTGTCTTTCAACTTCCTCTGATTTTCATATGCACTATTTTCTAGGGCGGGCACAAAGCACAACTGATCTAGAAACACGACTATATTTGCTGAGCTGTGCTGAACACAGAAGTCTCCCCAAACAAGCAAGTCTGCAGGGTCAGTGTAGCCTGGCGGTGGTGGCGCACGCCTTTAATCCCAGCACTTGGGAAGCAGAGGCAGGCAGATTTCTGAGTTCGAGGCCAGCCTGGTCTACAGAGTGAGTTCCAGGACAGCCCGGGCTACATAGAGAAACCCTGTCTCGAAAAACCAAAAAAAAAAAAAAAATACCCACAGAAAAAGTCAGACAGTATGGATACGTAAATTGGGGCCTACTACAGTTATTGTTAAATTTGAAAAATTATGCAATACAAGAACTTCTCTTACCTGAAGGGGTCTTAACAAAGCTTTCAGGTGTAATTCCCAACTGCTCTACGGTTACTGTGGAGAAGTCCAAAGGTGACTTAAAGGTATCGGGGGTGCAAAGATTAGGAGTCACATCTGCTACATGCTTTTGAGGGGTCACAAGCGGCCCGGTTCCCAAGATAAAAAAGTTCTTTTCTGAAAACGGACAACACGTTGGAGGGTTAAGCAATACATCAAAACACTCAAACCTTCCATCTAACGAGGGCAACAGGTCACCACATACCAGAATTATTAAGGACACCCTCCTTGGATTCAGAGAGAGGCTTGTCGTGTGAAATCGTATCCATCTGGAAGACGAGGAAGTTAAAGAATAAAATGTGAAAAATAATCTCACTACAAGACAAACAGAATGTGACAGAACTCTAACGCAATCAATACCAGGGGAACACTTGCTGGGGCGTTCTGATTAAAGAAACGGCGGGAGGTAGTATTGACTAAACAAAGCGGACCGAAATGATTTGTTCGGGCTTTGCATCCCCGGACCCCGGCTGGATAGCAGGCCTACCTCTCCCGCCCAGGCCCCGCGCGTTCCCTCAGACGACTACGACAAGCGTCGCGGAGGCTCCGTTTCAGAGAGCACCAGAGGCCGGGGAAGGGAGCCGAGCAGGCCTCCTGCCGGCCGCAGGACGTGGTGTGTCCGGGCGAAGCCAGCAAGCTTCACTTGCCCGCCAGCAAATTCAAACTGCGGCCACGCCCCCGCGGACGGATATCACCGAGCCTCGAACCACGTGTGACGCGCGTCCCACTCCCTCCAGGCCTCACCCTCGTGTTTTCGGACCGAGCAGGAAGACCTCCGAGTATGCCGGGAGAATCACAGACAGCCCTGAATGACCCTGACGAGACACAGCTGCCGCAAAAAGGTGTCCTGAGGACTACCTATAAGTTCTGCGGAGCAACACTTCAGTTACCAACAAATCCAGCCTCTCACCTTGGATTGGCTGCTGGAAACTTCGAAAATGAATCACTAGACCAATCGCGACAGAACCGCCGAGTGGCTAGTTTACCCTATTAGCCAATCCGAGGACCAACCGTTACCTCGGTGGGGTGGTTAGTAGAAGGGGCTAAAGCCCAGCGAAGAGCTGATTGGTATATGGGACTTCGGCGTCCCGCCTCTTCCTTAGAACCGGTCTCTTTATGCAAATGAGCACTCCTACACTCCAACGTGCGCCTGCTCAGTAAAGCTTAGAAAGGGCTCTTTGCCCGGTAGCTTCTACTCTGATTCGCTGATACTCCTTTCCGTCAACCAGCCTTCAGCCTCTCTTTCCTTCCACCGCCGTCTAGTGTTACTTTGAGCCCACCCCCCAGCCTAACTCTGATTGGCTAAATACTGGCCAGGGCCGCGCGTTGATTGGCGTAGCTCAGCGTCCGTCTGGGCGCGGTTGGGGGAAGGGCCGCTAGCAGGCTTAGGAGCCTAGGGGCGGGGTGGGAAGGAGGATCGGCCAACCCCGGGGTGTGGGACTGAGGGTGCGTGCGTGAGGAGTGTGGGGCCGACCAGGAAGGTGGCGAAGGGCGGAGAGTCCGGGTGGGAGGCGGGAGGGGTCTCACGGGCGCGGAGCGCGGCGGGTGGCGGGCCGGGAGCGAGGGTGGCGGCTCCCTCAGGACCCGGCGCGGGCGGCGCGATGCGGCGGGTCACGCTGTTCTTGAACGGCAGCCCGAGGAACGGCAAGGTAAGCGGCAGCAGGGGCGCGACCCGGGGACCCCTCCCGCAGCCTCCGACAGCCCGGGGCAGCTCGGCTACCACAGCTCCGAGGTGCCGCTGTCACCTGAGCAGCTGGCCGAGGTCCCCTCCCACCTTCCCGCTGCGCCTTCCTGTCCTTATCCGTGCTGAGTAATTCTCAGCCCGGGGAGGAGGCAGTGATCACGGAGGCGGGTGACCCTGGCCAGGTCGGGGGAAGGAAACTCCAGGGGACCGTCGAGTGACATCCTCAGAATGAGGACCTGGTCTGGACCGCTTTCCTTCTCTCTCAAGGTGCCCCTGGCCCCTTGCCCCACCACTCTGCAAACTTTTATACACGTTTTATTGTGTCGCCTTGTTTTGATTCCTTAGAGGACCGTGACAGCAGACCTTCGGAATGACTTGATTTGACAGTAGCCTTAGCTGCGTTTAGGCCTCTGTGGAGGGCGTGGTGCTAAATATTTTTCCGATGTTGCAGCTGCCTCTTGCCCCACCCTTGAAAGTTATTCTTTGGAAAATGTTGGCTGTTTCTGGCAGACTAGTAATGTGTGGTTAAATGACTGCCCCACACATAACTAAGCCTGTTTAAAATATCAAAAGTAATGAACCCTTTTAAAGTTTCAGTTCAAGGTACATTGGCTCCACTCTATAATTGGCCAGAATACTCTGATTTCCCCACGTATACATAGCAGAACTATTCAAGGACATTAAAGTGGCGCGGGGGGTGGGGGGCGCATGTTTTTTCCACCATTCTGCAGTTTTGAATAAACAGATTCTGGAAATCTGATCCACCGTGGGGTTTGTGCTCTGCAATTTTATTTTCTTAAAGATTTGATATTTACACAAAAATAGTATTCACATAAACTCAGCCAGTGCTTCAGAAATACACCCTAAAAAGGCTGTCAGTTCTGATCATCAACTATTCCTTAGCTACTCTGTAGATGACTGGTAGTCTGTGCCGTGTTTTATTGATTTAGTGTATCCAGTGTTAACAGTTGTATTGATAAGCACTTTTTCTCAACTCTGTTGTGTGACTCAGTGAAGTCAAAGTGAATAGAGTTCCTCCTAAGTCGTCGGCTCTGCTCTAAATCTCTTCTGAATTTACCGAGTTATTGTCCAAAATTTGAGTGAGTTGCTCTTGGTGTATTATTTAAATTTTTTAAAACTTCTAAAGAGTTAAAACTTTGGTTTTGACTATGAGTTTCCAGGTTAATTTTACTTACTTTAAAAAATGTTGAGACTCTCAGAAGATTGGGGAAAGTACTTCTCAAATGATTATAGGAACATATGCTTTACAATGATCATAAGACTGAACTGAAGAATATTAACATTTGATATTTAAAAGAAACTATGCCCCAATCCTAAGCTAGAGAACATGTTCCAAAACTGTTTCCTCTCCTTTCAGCTGATGGAAAACAAATACTAAAATGACTCTTATTTGAAAAGATCAGAATACATACTGCCTGTATTAATGTATATTGATATGTAGTGTATACATAGTTACTGTGTTTAATCAAGATTGACATAAACATGACATGGATGCTCATTAAAATATCTCCAAATGAAGTGCTACTCTGAAATAGTTTGTTTCCTGTCTATAAAGACAAATATATTGTTTAGATTGTCTCTTTACTTACCTGGTGTCTATTTGTAATCCCCTAGTCACGAGAATAAGTTTTTTGAATGTGTTTCCCTCTTACAGCTTTCTTTTATGGCTATTGGGCTATGGACTGTGATGTAGAAAGGCACAGATTTCAACATGCTTTTTTTTTTTTTTTTTTGGTTTTTCAAGACGGGGTTTCTCTGTGTAGCCTGGGCTGTCCTGGAACTCACTCTGTAGACCAGGCTGGCCTCAAACTCAGAAATCCGCCTGCCTCTACCTCCCAGTGCTGGGATTAATGGCGTGGGCCACCACTGCCCGGCCTCAACATGCATTTTTGATTTGTGTAACTGATTAGTGCTTTTAATGTTGATGAAAGAGCTGATTTTTTTTTTTTCTAAGTAAAATGAACTACCATGGAGGGTGTAAGATGACCCTTGGGGTTTGGGAGGGTGTTTATATTATTTGTGTTTTTATTTAAAAACAATAATTTTAAAAAAGAAAAAAAGCCTTGGTTTTTCTAATCTGGAAAAGCATGGGAGCCTCTTGTTACTGAACTTGTCAAGCTGGTCTTGTTTTCTTCCAGAACAGAGGTCTTCATGTGTAAATAGACTAGTAACCAACAGCTTATTTACCAGTTGGTTCTTTGACATATGATATATAGAGGGCTACAAGTACATTATAGAGATTTACATCACAAAGTCTTAATTGAATTAGCCATCAACTAAGTGCCAAGTGACTGTAAAACCTCAAAGAAGCTGCAGATTGAAGCCAGTATTAATTATGCAAGCAGAAAAAACACTGAGAAAGTGGCAAAGCTGGCTGCTTTTCCTAGCATCAGCTGTAAAGTTAAAATAATAAAAGCATCTCAGAAGCCAATGAATGACATGTTTTAAGAAAATTCTTTGCTTAATAACTACTGTAGTCAACTTTTTCCTTAGAGTATGTTGTTCTTTGAACTATTAGCCAGGGGTAAGATGAGACCATCCTTATCATGACCTGACATGAGCAAGATATGAGAAGAGCATTTTCCTGTACATGCAGGCAAAGGTCTTGGGGTTTTTGTTTGTTTGTTTGTTTATTTTGTTTCCTTCGCCTTAATTTTTAAAAACGTTTGGGATTTGGGAGATGGCTCAGGGGTTAATAGTATTGCATAAGCAGCAAGTGTGAGGAACAGAGTTAGGACCCTAAAAAGCAAATATTGGGTAGATACTGCAGTCCACCAGTAATTCTAGGCCCTGAAGGCCCAGAAGAAAGCTGTCTCTTTATGCTGGCCATGTTGGCAAACGCAGGGATTAGTGGAGAAACCTTGCCTCAATGAGTAAGGTACAGAGCAATGGAAGAGACTCTTCAAATCAACCTTAGGGCTCAACATGTATTTGTACACATGTACATACACACCTGAACACACACATGTGCCTACACACATTCAAACACACATCCAAGAAAAAGAATAAAAACCTTCATTGTTTAAAGGAAATATTATATTTTGCAGAATCTCACCAAATTTAATGATAAATATTTAAAAGATTCTTTCTGGCCAATCTGTAGTCTAGGTAAATAAAAGTCCTCATATCATTTAGGAAAACATTTCTGATGGTGGTACACAGTTTACAACTAAATAAATACACAATTGATTGACCGCAAGCCCAGAAACCTTCTACTGATGAGCTTTGAAGATTATACTCCCAAAACCTTTGATGTGTTTGAATTATGGGGGAGGAGGGAGCTGATACTGGCTCCAGAAAGGTCAGCTGTGCCTACACCTTTCATCTTTTCTCTATATGCCTCCCAGTTTCCTTTCATGTCTTTAATATTCCCTGTAAAGGTTAGTATTAAGAATATGCAATGAAGATTCAGACATCTTCATTAAATGTGTGGTTCTGGGCAACCCTGTATTAGTGCCATCAATAATGAGCTGGGCAAATCATAGGGTTTTTTATACAGTGTTCATTCAGCTGTTCAGTACTTAACAAATACTGTGTGAGTGTGGACCTCCGTGCCAAATGCTGCAGACACAGTAGACTAGGAAATATCTGTATTCTGGACTGATGTTTGCATTCTTAGTCCAGGAAGTCACTTTTCTTCTAACTTGGTATTAGGTCAGAAATATGTTGTTGGTATCATTTATTCAGACTTGAACTCATTACATTATTAGAGGTGAAAATCTGACTCATGGAATCTAACCCTTAGAGCTTTGTGTTCTTTCAGTTTGTTTGTTCTTTAGTATATTTGATGTATATAGAAGATTGCAATATAAATTATTGATGGTACATCAAAACAAAAGGAAAATGCTAAAACCCATTTTCATTAATTTTGTTTCTCTTTGTTGCTTTCGAAATCTTTCCAAACTTGACTTTTTTTCATTTAATATTTCTATCACTTAGTGATAATGTCTGCATTTTATGCTTTAGTGAAAACCATATATAAACACTACCACAGTTTATTCATTCTCCTGTCAACAGACTTGTGTCATATACAATACTGTGTATGTACTTTAGCATAAAGAACAAGAATTTCCTAGAGTGCTTTATGCACAAAACCACTGGGAAGACTTGAAAATCAGTGGTGTCCTCCAACCCTAGTACTGAGTGAGACTAGGCTATATAATTCTAGCACAGTTCTGGTAATTCTTGCCATTATAGGCTTTGGACTGTAATTTGAGAACCATCATCAACCCCTCCACTCTCATGCCCATCCCCTGCTGCCTCTCCAGAAAAATGGCTCAGCAGTTAAGAATACTTACTACCTGTAGAGGACTGAAGTTTAAATATCAGCACCTATATCAGGTGGATCACAAGTGCCTATAAGTTGAACTCTAGGGCTTCAAATGTTCCTGGTTTTTATAGACACCTGTACTTGCACCCTTCCCCCACTCAAATATATAATTTTTAAAAGTAACCCCCTGAGTTTGATTAGTGCTGCTTATATGCATGTGGGTATGGGGCCATTCATTTGAGTATGGACAACCTACCACCAACCATGTCTTAAAAGAAAAATGACTCCTCTTCCTTTAGCAGCCTCAACTGTCAATAGCTGTTTCACCCAGACCTTACCATTGGTGCCCCCTCCCTTATTCATCTTGGAATTTTGACTGGTTTGATGTGGTAGACAGCTCTTTTGCAGGAACTATAGCTCTTAGGAGTTAATGTGTTTCTCAGCACTCCTCATCCACTAGCTCTTCCGTTCTTTCTGACCACTCTTCCTAGAGGCTTCCTGAGACTTGGATTGGGGAAGTTAATATACATGGTGCATCCATGGCTGAGTGCTCACGGTCACACAGACTTTGCACTTTGATCAGTTTTGAGTCTGCCCATTAACTGTTACCTACTGCAGAAAGAAGCTTCCCTCACCAAAGTTGAGCAATGTTAAATCTATCCTGTCAGAATTTTATTTTCTCCTCTCCTCTCCTCTCCCCTCCCCTCCCCTCCCCTCCTCTCCCCTCCCCTCCCCTCCCCTCCCCTCCTCTTCTTTTCTTTTTATTTCAAGACAGGGTTTCTCTGTATAGCCCTGATTGTCCTGGAACTTGGTCTATAAACCAGGCTGGCCTAGAACTCAAGAGATCGGCTTGCATCTGTTTCCCAAGTGCTGGGTTAAAGGCATGTACTACTATCGCCCAGCTAGAATTTTCAGTTTTTAATGTTGTCCTTTCTGACCTCAGGAGTGTTAGACCATTTTTTTAAGGAATAAAATAACTTTCACTTTTGCACTTTATTAAACTCGTAGGTAGAGTGAATTGAGCTATTCATTTTAGGTAAGAGTTGTTATTGGTGCTTTGGTTAGATAAATCAGCATGCATAATTTAGCCATTTCATATTAATAGTGTGTTTTCTAAAATGTTGTGAGAATGTTAGACATGACTTTAAATTGATAAACAAATGCTAATAATAACTCTCCAAGTAAAAAGTATATTGGCCCAGTGTAAGGAAAAATTTCAACTTTATAGAACTCTTCAGTTTCTCCAATTAATTCTATTTTCTCTATTGATGATTTTTTGGTTGTCAATATTGTTAATTATTAGATTGTCAACTATGAATTTTATTTTTAAAACTAGTATCAAGAGCATGGAGACTTTAAAATAAATTAAATTTTTTTCCCTGTCCTTGTGTAAGTAATATAGGTTTTTCATAATAAATTTGGAAAACAAAATTTAAAAATTATCAGTAGTCAATCATAGTTTCATTATCTAAACATTCTCACTTTTAACCCGTTTATGAATAGCCAATAAATAGCCCTTCCTTCCAATTGCAATTATACTTCATCTTCCCATGTAAATTCTTGTGAAAAACTTATATGTAACTTATGTGACCTAGTTCAAAACTCTGAAAACAATGACATTTCACTCAAAGATTTGGGGCCTACCATGAATCGAGTAATGTAACATTTAGTCTAATAGAGTCTTCCATTTCAAAGCTTAGGATGACACTTTTATTTTCGAATCTATGCTTTCACTGTGAGGTCTAACTTGGCCTCAGACTCTGTTCTCCAGCCTCTTCGGTAGCAGAGGCCATCTCTCTGTTACATGGTTGTTTTGTTTTGTTTTTAGCTCTGCTCATTAGCTGTACCAAGACTAGTTTGTTGGTATTCATAAAATAAATGGCAAATCTATTTTTGACAAATTCACTTTGCCATTGAAACTTTTTAAGGTTTAGGTAGAAAGGTGTTTAAACTGATTTATTGATACTAAAATAAAAGTTGGATTCAATTTATACCTTGATTCCTTAGTTTTCTAGCCAACATAAAAGTACCCATCAAGTTTTGACCATCTTGTGTATAGGCTTTGCCAGTCACTGGTGGGGGTTTGTTTCTTTGTCACATGTTCAAAGTTGACTCCATGACAAGTTGAATACAGGGACCCTATTATCTCGATTACCTTTCTATTGCCATGATTAGACACTGTGACCAAGGTAGCTTATCAAAAAAGGTATTCATTTGGAGCTTACAGTTTCAGAGGCTTAGAGTTTATGACTATTTGGCAGAGAGCATAGCAGCAGGCAGACAAGCATGGTCTGGGAATGACATGGGCTTTTGAAATCTCAAAGGCCACCTGCAGTGACTCACCTCCAACAAGGTCATACTTCCCAATCCTTCCCAGTTTTACCTACTGGGAACTCAGCATTCACATATATGAGCCTCTAGGGGCAGCTCTCTTTGAACCACCTTAGAGGGCAGCAACCCTCCCTTCATTAGTTACTAATAATTTAGTAACTAATTAATTAGTTACTAATTAATTTTCCTAAGTAAAATAGGTGCTTCAGCATTGTTTGTTTTACCCTGTTGCTTAGAACAGTGCTGTCCAGTAGAAGTGTGGTTGTAAAAAGTCACATGTGTGCTGCTGAATGCTAGATGCTAAAATCTGGATTTCATAAAATACTAGTCTTGAAAACTTAATGAGGTGGGAAGTTGTTACCTCTCTATGATAGTTGATGTAGAGAATAACCTGCTAAACAGCAGAAAACTACTCTAAAAGAAAATGAGCCATTCCTACAAAGAAATTAACACAACAACATCATCATAAGGACTTCAGGCTTAGGCACTTTACTAAGCTCATGTCCTCATAAAACTGAAGTAGATAACACTGTTTTAATTACCAGTTAAAGTTACAAACCGTAGAGTCTGTAACTAATAGAGAATACTAATCTAAATTTAAGTAATTAGTGTTTAACATTAAGATTCTATATTACTTTTGGTTGGCTGCAATTTCTTATTATTATTAAAAATAGATTCTCCTCTCATATAGTACATCCCAACCACAGCTTCCCCTTCCTCCATGCCTCCCAGCTGTCCCCTACCTCCAAGAGCAGGCCTTCAAGAGACAACAACAAAACAAGATATAATAAGACAAGGCAAAAGCCCTCATATCGAGGCTGGGCAAGGCAAGCCAATAGGAGGAAGAGTCCCAAGAGTATGCACAAGAATCAGAGATATACCTGCTCCTACAGATAGGAGTCCCACAAAACCACCAAGCTGACAGCCATTAATGGACGCAGAGTGTTGGTATCCAACACTCCACATCCAACAACACAGGACCTGATACAGACCCATGCAGGTACAATACTTGCTGCTTCAGTCTGTGAGCCCTTCTTAGTCCATTCTGTGTGCCATGTTCTGGTATCCTCCCTCCCCTCTGACCCCTACACTCTCCTCCTCTCTTCCTGCAGGCTCTTATTTTCTAGTTTTGAGTTTATTACAGTAGGAGACACAGAGTAATTGCCTATCAGGCAGAGTGCTGAATCTGCTAAATGATCTTTTAAGTTCTAATCTGTAATGTCAGTGATTCATTGTATATATTTTTCAAATTGATCTGGTCTGTTCACAGGTGGTTGCTGTATACGGAACTTTGTCTGACTTGCTCTCAGTAGCCAGCAGTAAACTCGGCATAAAAGCCACCAGTGTATATAATGGGAAAGGCGGACTGATTGATGATATTGCTTTGATCAGGTAACCTTCACCTTTTTAAAGCTGTCAGTAGTGTACCCTTGCTTCTTGGCGCTGTGCTATTACTTATGCTATCGTCTCACTGCTGTTTTGGAAGCTGAGTTTTTGGAAGGAATTGTCTGGAAGTCACTTAATTTAAAGTCTACTGATCAGATAGAGAACCCTTACTTTATTTTGTTAGTACCTTGATAGTCTACATTGGTCATATATGGCACTGAAAATTTCTTCTTTATAGTAATTTAAAAATTTTAAAATCTCTTACATGCCCTTGTTTATTGTTAAACTCATTTTTAAACAAATTTTAACAAGGAACGCTAAATACTACAAAATTCTAACCAGAGATAGCACCAGGGGTCTACCACAATGTTACCTTTTTAAGCTGCGTTTTGTTTTTTTCAGTGTTCCATGTAGATTATTCCTTGAAACAGCTGTTAAGTTTGCTCTCTCCTCAAAGGATGTGACAGTTGTAGGACAGGGAAGTAATTTAGCAGGAAGATGAAGAAGGAGACATTCTAGGTAGAGACACACACTGCTGTTGTGGTCTCAAGCTATGCTGGAGTTATTCATCTGATTGGCAGAGCATAAGTTTTTAATTTGATGCTGCAAAGACTGTAATGCTTTAAATGATACTGTATATGATGATTAATCTACACTCAAATCCAGGGCAGAGTGACTCTCCAGTCTAATAGACTTCCTTTACAAGTCATTGGTTCTAGTCATTTTAAACAGGGAGACCAAGCATCTGAGATACGAGGAGTATTACCCTGGGCATAAATGCTGGAAGTTTGATTTTTGTCAACAAACTTTCATTCTAATCTGGAAACATGAACTAGCAAACTGAGCTAGTAGAAAATATAAATTGAAATGTAAATGTAAATAAATTAGAATTTTTTTAGTTATTTTTCATTTTCTCAGTTTCTATGGATAGTTGACCAACATCACTGAATATTATATGTCAAACTAATTTTTAACCATAAATTCTATTCCCATGAAAAACTCAATGTATCCTATGTTGATTCACAAAATAACTCCTGTAAGTGTAGAAATGTATGAGGCTTGCACTGTGCTTTCTGGCTCCCGGCAGTGTCTCTGATGACTGAGTTACACTAATGGGAAGGGTGGCCAGGGAGGAGGGTGTACTGGTAATCCAAGAGCATGGGCGAGCTACTGAAGTGTGGTCATGGTGGATGTGTGGTGAGTAGGTGTTTAGAACAGAGTTGCTCAGGGGTTCATTTTTTCAGGATTTAATATGACAGTTTGTTTTAATTTCCAAAGTGTCTGGCTGCTAATTATTTGAGAAAGCACTCCAATAATTTATTCACAGGTAAAAAGTTAAAGACAAAAGTTGCCTCTGGCTTCAGTCATGTCTTTTGAACATAAAATAGTACATTCTTCAATTAATATAAGGCCAGATTCATAAATTTTGATAGTAAGTTTTTGTTCTGTTCCATTTAAAAAATACTTTGATATCCAGGATCGATTGTGTTTGACCTTAGATCTAGTCAGGGTTAAACAGAGCCCTGGAGACAGTTTCCTTGTAGGTAGGTTGGTGACAAGGCTTGTCATCTGTAGCTCTGAGGATAGTTCAGATAAGTCATGAGTTAATTAACATGCTTTCTAGCTTTTGATTGTGGCTTTTTAAAATTTGGTTTTCCTAGGGATGATGATGTATTGTTTGTGTGTGAAGGAGAACCATTTATTGGTAAGTAACTTTGTTAAATACCTACTTTATTTAACACAGTAATAAACATGAAATGGTGAATACTTTACAAGGAACTATATGACTTAACATGAAAAAAACATGACTAAACTCAGATCTTTACATTTTTTTTTTATTCTTCACTGAGTTTATGTCAAATCACACTTATTTGAATTATAATTATAGTTTATATATTTCCTCCTTTGCATGCCTCTAAGATGTCCTAGATATGTACCTTTGTGACCTATGACATGATAAGGTAGTTTTGATTTTATAAATAAATTTTCTTTGGGACTAATCTCTAGAGTTTCAGAGGTATCCTATTGCTTACTTGTACCCATGTGTTCCTCGCATAGTGTCTGACAGTCCTGTACTGCCGGTCAGATCTTAACAGGAAAGCATGATGTGGCTCCAGCCACTGCCCTTTCATTTGGAAGAAAGCAAATATATTTGAATATCTCAAAAGAAAAGACATAATACATAAGTAAGCAACTGTTCTTTAACAACCACTTAAATTTGTTCTTTATACTCACCCATGGGTGTGTATTTAAGTCTTTTTAAAGCATTACTGTCATTGTATTTGATGAATAGAGGGGATTCTTACGAGTCCTTGCTTCAGGCAGTAGCCACATTAAAAGTAAGTGTGCTGCCATGTTGGTACTTGCTTAGAAAGCAAAGGCAGGTGGATCTCTGTAAGTTCCAAGATAGCCTGATTTACATAGTGAGCTCCGAGCCAGCCAAGGCTACATTGTAAGACTCTTGTCACAAAAATACCAATAACAAAATAAATGTATAGCCTCTTCCACTTCCACCTTAAACTATGAGCAAATCTTTTCCCCCATCATCCTGTACCCACTGGCCTGATTGAAAGTGGTTACGCAGTTGATTATTTGCAGGCTAGCCATTAAAAAAAAAATTCATTAAATAATAAATAGTTAGACTAGGATTTAATTCAGTGCTAGAACCCGTGTCTACTATATATGGAGATCTGAGTTCAGTCTTCTAACCTTTTTATGGAGGGGTCCCCACAAAAGTAACAAAAAAATTCTGCTAGGATTTTTGTCTATTCCTGTGACTTCTTGGATTTAGGAATATTTGATAAGTTTTCATCCTTTACATGTATTGATGTTCCAAATGTCTTATTCTGTCAGTGGAAACCTAGTCGTCTTTTTAACTCAATGTCACTTGTCTTTCATGGTTTCTTTACCCTCTAGTGTAAAAGGTGTTCGTCTTACTCTTTTTTGTCACAGACATAGAATATTATTGTTATGACTTGATGTTATGTTCGAAGATACATTCTGGTTATAATTGTTATAAGGCCTTTTGATGACTAGAGTTAGCTATATATAAGTAGCTAGAGATAAAATGTACATGTTATGCTATATATCATAAAGTTTATCATATAAGATGAGATGTTTATGTTCTGTAATATGATATAAAATATCTCATGGGTTCGTGCTGAATCTTTTAGGGTATATTCAGGATTATAAGGTTTTTGCTCACCGTCTTCTGTCTTGACTTTCTCTCCTTTTTCCATATTTGTAACCCTGATTTCCAAGAATTCAGAGAGTGCTGGAATATAATGTCATATCCACTCTATGCCACTCAAAAACCACATACAACTTCAGAGGAATAATCAATGTTTCAATACTAATAGAGTCTGCCAACAGCTTAACATATTTTGTGTAGCTTCCTGCCTTGATCTTTGTGTTAAAATGGTTGTTTCCACATTGTCAGAAGGTACATCCATCGTGTACCGTCTGTCCGTCCTAAGCTCCATTGACATCACTTCCCAAGTGCACTGATGCTTCCTTCAGTGCTTATGCCATTCTTTCTAGTGAGTGTCTGTCTGAACATACTCTGATAGATTCTTCCCAGGGTCTTTGTAACCAGTTTTCTCTGGCATCTTGCAAGCTATACGGTTTATGACTCTGTACTTGAAAGTCATATGTAGAATCATGTCAAAGTTTATCAAATTAAACTTTAAATATGTACATTTATGTCAGTTTTACAAAGAAGCTCTTGAAAAATTGTTGGGCCACATTTTCCTTTTTTGGGTATTGAAAGTAAGTTATTTCACTTTGTTGTGACATAAAGGGTGGCATCAAGAAATCTGCTCTTAAAGTGACTATTCTTGATCACCCAAAGGACTTTCCTTCCCTTAGTCTAGCAGCTTTGTGGACTCTTTCTTGGGTTACTGTGTCATGGTTGTCTGGGAACTTTGATAGATTCTTACAGGGTTTTGCTTTGAGAAATTTCATTGTCTTCCCAGAATTTTCAATCTTAATATTTCTATTATTTTTTACATGTCATCTCTAGATCCTCAGACAGATGCTAGACCACCTGGAGGATTGCTAGGATCCCACACAGACTGGCTGACATTAAATGTTGGAGGACGATACTTTACAACAACAAGGTAGGTAGCAGGGTGTGTGTATGTGTATGGTGTGTGTGTGTGTGTGTGTGTCTGTGTGTGTGTGTGTCTTAAAGGACAAAATAGAATAAAGAGGACTGTATTAGTTCCTTCAATTTTTTTTTAAATTTCCTTACAAGATTTTCAAATGCTTCCTAAAAATATGTGAATTGAGACCATTTTTAGAAGTTTTTAAAGAAAAATTTTAAATGGAGTTAACCTTTCATTCCAGAGAAAGCATAAATAAAGCATCAATTCAGCTTTACAATTTGCTTTTTAGATATAGTAGTAAACAGATTACACATAGAACTTAGCAATATTTCTAGAAATGACAACTTAAAGACCAGATAATATAAGATCAAGAATATTGTAATAGAATGTTTTGCTATTATTTAAATGAAAAGATAATAATGCAGCATTAAATCAAAGGAATTGGCAGGTTAGAAGAGATTTTGGCAACTTACTGCACATTTTTGTCTCCCAGCATTACTCCTACCAGGTTGTAGCATGCATCTCTTTGAGAGAACAGCTGAACTCAAGTATACTCTTGACTTAAATATGTTTGTTTGTAAAGACACATGAAGAAATCAATTTTTTTCCCTGAATTCTTAGGAGCACTTTAGTGAATAAAGAACCTGACAGTATGCTGGCGCACATGTTCAAGGACAAAGGTCAGTAGAATTTGTTCTCACTTTTTTGTGGTCCATTTCATCTGAGCTGATTTTGTAACTCGAGTGGGATAAAATCATTTTTATAGCAGTAAAGACATGATGGCATATTATGTGGCTTTTTTTTTTTTCTTCTACAAATTCTGACCTTATTTTTGTTTGTGGGGGATTTTCTTTATAAAATGGTACCACAGGTGTCTGGGGAAATAAGCAAGACCATAGAGGAGCTTTCTTAATTGACCGAAGTCCTGAGTACTTTGAACCTATTTTGAACTACTTACGTCATGGACAGCTCATTGTAAATGACGGCATTAACTTACTGGGTAAGTATTTCACAGGCACCTGAGTACTGTAAGTATTGAAATGTAGGTATCAGTATGGACAGGACGTCTTTCTGGCTGGGTATGTTTGCTTATATGTCTCTTTAGCCCATACATTTTTTATTTGGATTCTAAATAGATTTAAATTCTATCACAAGGGACCTTTATAAGTTGGTATTGTTTCTTTGAATTAAATGGCTGCTTCTTTACTTTAAGTTCTGGACTTACTATTATATTGAGTAGTCAAGTAAAAAGGAAGAAAGAGTTGATTTGGGCTTACGGTTCCACAGAGAAAGTCCATCATGGCAGGAAGCTGAGAGATCACATGAAATGGAAAGTGCACTGGGAATGAGACCAGACTAGAGTATAAACTCTCACAGCTTTCCTCCAGCAATGCTCTGTCTTCTAAAGGCTCCACAGTCTCTCAGACAGTACCACCAGATGAGGGACCAGTGTTCTAATATTTGAGCCTATAGGACATTTCTCATAAACACTTGTCATTCGGACTTCACAAGGACTGAGGTAGGAGCGAACTGAGTGAGGCAGACATGACATGTTGTAGTTTAGTGTCTGGGATCATCTAGGGCATATAATGTGGACTTCCAAAGGTTTAAGCACCCTTACCCTTACTGTTTGTATTGCCCATGGTTTCTCCTCTTGGCTGACTTCACTTGCCCTCAGCAGCTTTCCTTGGCAGACAGTTCCATGTTCCTGGTATCTCTAACTTGTGCTTTTGAAATCTGGGTAGAAATCTGTGACCCTAGAATCCTTACATTTTATATTCATGCAGAAACAATATTATGTGGATGTCTACTGCCTGCTTGCATGTGTGGGTTGAAACCTTTGGTGGTCAGATAACCCTTTGACGAGTTGCCTAAGACCATCTGTATATCAGATATTTACATTAGAATTTAAAACAGCAGAAAAATTACGATTATGAAGTAGCAATGAAAATAATTTTACAGTTGGGGGTCACCACAACATGAGGACCTGTATTAAAGGGTCACAGCATTAGGGAGATTGAGAACCACTGCCTTAGACGGTGGTGTGGAGCCGGTGCTTGACTACCTGCATGGCTGGATCTGAAAAAACACGTTTCTCACTGTGCATTTCTCAGTAGCTTAGAATCTAAAGGGAGGGATTATGTCTGTTAATTTTATAATTCCTGAGTCAGGTTAGCCAACCAAGTAGCTGAGTGAGTCGTCCTTTAGAGCACAGAGCTTACCTGTGCTCTTACTCACATGCAGATATGTGTTCATTTAACTGAGCTGAGGCAAGCATGTGCTAGAGAAATTCCCCTTTATCATTTCGAAATAAGAAAGTTTAAGTGTCTGAATTACACTTTTGAGTTATTGTTGTGAATTTGACTTAAACTATTACTCATGTTTAATATTTTTGTCTCAGTAAGATATTGATAGCAAGCCTAATCAGATTATTCACTCCATTAATAAAGTAGATGAATTGTTAACATTAAGTGAACTAATTGTTTTTAATTGGACTCGAAGTAATAAAATCACTACTAAATTGACTTTTAGGAGTAGGCAGTGTTCAGATTTTTTGCTCATGGCCTACCTAACTACAACATAATCTGGAAATGTGCCAAGCTTTTGTTGTAACTTACTAGTTTTCAATTTTTTCTTTTGCAAAAAAACTTGTTGGTTTTTCCCCCTCTCAGAGTCTCACTATGTAACCCAGACTTGCTAGAAAACTCTGTGTGTTCCAGACTCTCCCCCAACTTCAGTATTCCAAGTGAGGAGATTATATCCAAATATGGCTCAGAAAAAAAACCATTTTCAAAATACTTGCAACATTTTGTGGGAGTGGTCTAAACCACAGCTACTTATTGCTACTGACGAAGCCTAGGGAGCTGGGTCAGTCAGTCAAGTGCTTGCCTTGTGAGTGTCAAGACCAGAGCTCCGCTAACTGGAGTGGGTTAAAGACCTAAAGAAGCTGGGCATGGCAGCCTGAGTCTGTAATCCAGCAAGGGCTGGGGGAGGATCCCCGGAAGCTCATGCAGAGCTAGCCCAGTGTATTGGTCGGAGTTTGAGGTAAATGAGAGATGCTCTCTCTCAGGGGGTCAGCACCTGAGGGGTGAGTAGCACTTGAAGTTTTCCTCTGGGATTCTCCCACATGTACACACAAGCACACACGGAAATAGATAAGCAAACAAGCCTACTTGTTGACCCTCAGCACCATTGTGAGAGTTTAACAGAAAAAAAATTACATAAAATCCAAAATGAATTGTTCTGTGTGAAAGTCATGCTTTGTATTTTGATAGGTGTGCTAGAAGAAGCCAGGTTCTTTGGTATTGACTCACTGATTGAACACCTAGAAGTGGCCATAAAGGTGAGGTGACTGTTGCGTTTTGTTTTTACCTTGGTCAGTATTACACTTATCCTAAGTATCACCCCAAAGACCCCATTGATTTTTTTTTTTAATATCGTTTTCAAGAATTCCCAACCACCAGAGGATCATTCACCAATATCCCGAAAGGAATTTGTTCGATTTCTGCTGGCCACTCCAACCAAGTCAGAGCTGCGCTGCCAGGTAACTGAAGCCAACCATTCACTGCATGGCCTATGTGTATCAGCAAATCTAGAGCAGTTCCACAGCCTTCAAGGGCTTCTTGTTTTGTCTTATTTTTCTTTATTTTATGCAAGGTACAATTTAATTATAAGCCATGGCTTTGATTTAATTTTAAAGTGGCCAGTGCAGATAAGATGGAATAGCCTTTTTTACTTTCTCATTGTGCTTTATGTAGCAGTTGAGTAACATATGGAAATTATAGCAGTTTTCTTTTAAGTTTATGTTCACAGTTACTATGTGTGTGGCTGGTCAGTGGCAGAAACTTTTGTGTGTTAAAGCATCACAGGTTTTGAAGACACCACAATATATATCTTTTTTTCTTCTTAAATAAGATGATTGGATTTTAGAATTAATAAGATAATTGTTATCCAGTTGATCATGACTATCAGCAGGTATGTGACTAACTGTGGTCCCTCTTTAGGCCATCCACCTATCAATGTAGTGTAGCCATCTCCGTCTTAATATGTAGAGATGGAATTTTGTTTAACGAGAACCCATGAAAGCCATGGACACCATATACTCCATTCCGTTTGCTCATGACTGATCATAAGCTCCACGGCTGGAAAGGCCAATGGCTTCTGATAATCTCGGTGCTTAGTTACAGTGATTAACTCAATTCAGACAGATGGTTTCAGCATCATGACAGTCTGTGCTTTTTAATTCCAGGGTTTAAACTTCAGTGGTGCTGATCTTTCCCGTTTGGACCTTCGATACATTAACTTCAAAATGGCCAATTTAAGCCGCTGCAACCTCGCACATGCAAATCTCTGCTGTGCTAATCTTGAACGAGCTGATCTTTCTGGATCAGTGCTCGACGTAAGAATCGTTCTTTAGTCATAAGGAAAACCAAAATTTAGGCTGTTGAGCATTCTCAAAAGCAGGAATTGTATGTTTCTTACAGAGTTTTTTATTTCAACACAGATAATTGACCGTGTGGCTGACTTTGGAGGGTCTAAAAGTGAAATGGGTTGGTTTTATGACTTTCATATCCTTTGTGAAATGTAGACCTAAAAGGTTAAATCCTGAAGTGAGGTCCCCAGCTCCCTGAAGTAGTAAACTAAATTTGTCAGAACTTTATTATTTGCAGTTGACATGTAAAGCTGAAAAGAATGTGAAATGCGTTGAGCCTCATTTGTGGATGGGAAAGGTGCTGACTGGAGTATCTGGAGGAGGGGTCTGAAGTGGTAGGCATCATTCTGCAAGTCGGCATCTCAATGCTCTTTTTCTCTGCACATATGCGAGACTATGTCATGTATATATGTTTATGCATGTGTGTGTGTATGTATGTATGCATGTAGTAGTTACCTGGGTTATTCTGGGATTAGAGGAATACATGTAGGAAAGAGTCAATGACAAATTAAGTTCTTTATGCCAGGACTCTAGTCTGTTTTATTAATTATTTGTACCAGGTATAGCACTTTGCTCCTGATAGTCATTTATTGCATTATTATAATTTTAGTTTTATTCATTAGTTCAGCCTGTTTACCACAACTTTTCTATCAAGTCTAGTAATAAAAAATAAAAAAAAAAAAAATCAAGCAGTGCACTTTTTGGATGCTACTACTCACTCTTTTCTATCTCAGGATGAACAATTCAGCCAGTTTCAAAATAGGCAAAAGACAGACTAACAGCATAATGACAAGTTTGAAAGACTTAGCATTCATTGAAATGTTGGAAGATTACTTGGTTTGGGTAGGGACAGAAAAAGATAAAGACAGATTTAATTATTTTAAAATAACTTTTTTTTTCAGATCTATTTAATTAAAGTGTTCTTGTGAACCGAGCCATAGTTTCTCTGTACACTAGGACTCTGCCTACCTTAAATAGTGCATGTCAAGGCCAATATGAATCACTGATGAAGTAAAATGTTATAGGACTGTAAGTTAATGACTGCTAATAAAATTGGCTTTTATTGAGGAATATTGCTGAGCTGTACACTGTGAGGGTCACAGCTAATTTCTCATTGCCTTTGGTATTTGAAGGTGGCTGTTGATTAACAGCCATGTGTATTGCAGTGTCCACAAAGCGTGTGCTAAGCATTCTGCCACAAAGCGTGTTCTTACGGATTCTGTCTTTTGCTGAGCTCCTCACACACTTTATAATTTTGCTTCTTTCCATCCCAGCTCTGAACCTCCACTTTGACTGTAAACCAAAAGTGGTCCCTGTTGCCATCACTGTTCAGGAGTCCATAGCCCTCAGCATGCCTCGGTGTCATGCTTTGCCTGGTTCTGACTGCACAGAGCCTGGTGACTCTTGTCTCTGCTGCATAGTTCCAGCCCAGCCTGAGGGACTGGCAGGAGTGCTTGCTTAGTCCGACCTGTTTTATAGGCTGATAGTCTGCAGCATAGAGACCTGCCAAAGGCCAGAACCAGTTATTACAATGGGAGCTATAGTCTAAAGTGTGTTTTCTTTGTACTTTTTTCTTTTAAAAGGACTGTTTCATTGGAAAATGCCAAATGTTTATAAAAATATTATGAGTCCCCATTTTATCTTTGTCCATTAGCCTCAGCAAATATCAGCATGTAGTCAACTTTCTCTTATTTGTACCTTACCACAGAATTGTTTACATAGCACAAATATTTTACATTTTACTTTTATGCATTTCAAAATAATATAAATTTTTATCTCTTAAAGATAAGTGTCATTTAAGAAATATAGTATCAATATATATGTTTTAAAATAAGAGTAAATGACCCACACTGCCTCTCTTGATAATGTAAGACAATTCTTTTACCTGTGGTGCTGGTGTTCTTAGCAGAATTGCACACTCTCAGCATTGGCAGCCTGCTCCACATTTAGCTTTACATAGGAAAGTTTACTATAGTTTCTCCTGTCTTCCCTTCTTCATGAGATCCCAGAGTATAGCCTTGAGTGTAGACCTTTACCTTGAGAATAACCTGGGAAATCTGGGTAAATTGCACATGTCTTATTTAGGACTATTAATTAAAAAAAACAACAAAGCAAAAAAAGTGACATTTATTTGCCCATGTCAACATCTTGTTAGATTTTCAGGTACAGAAATCTAGTCATCCTTTAGTTATTTTGGTCTCTTAATGTCCTTATATCATCTACCTTGGCAGACCTTCTGTACTTCCTCGTTAGGGCCCAGGCATAGAGAGATGGGAATAAGCAAGTATTTGTCCGTTGGCTGACAGTGGGATGACCTCTCTTTTGTTTCCCTCTGCTGGAGGTGACTATAAGCTGGGTAAAATTGCACTTATAAACCAAACGTCTTCCTTGATAAGTATGGTTATAACATAACTCGATCAGGCTTAGGATTTTGGACAAATACAATTATCATGTATACTCTACCATGTAAATTTAACGCTCTCAGCTTGTTTCATCACAGTTGTGAAGAACTATATTAATGTCAGTTTTACAGAGACACTATTTGTTATTTGTTTGAATCAGTATTTCATAGAGTTCAGGCCTGGATGTGATGCATTTTCTAACTTTTTACTTTCTTTATTACAAATTGTGTTCAGGATTGGCAATGCCATGTAGCAGTTGTAACAGAAAGACCCAAGAAATAGGTGGTTAGTATTGTATAGATAATGGTGAGGTTACTGGTGGCATTAGTATCCTGGCCTCTGAAGTGATGGGACATCAGGAATTTTCATTTCTTGATTCCTTTCTTGATTTAGAAGAGAAAACTTATTCTTGGAGTTTATGCGCTCCTCATTTATTTCGAGTATGTTTTGAACATTATTTTGTAATGTCTAGGGCTATTTATAAGGATAGAAATAGGCTGTCATAATTCAGATGTACAAAGCTTCTTTATCCAAACTCGTGTTCTATGTAAAGTGGACATACTGTTGTTATTTTGCAGTTTATTTCTTTTACTGTAGCTCTTCCAAAAGTTCTCAGCTCTTTCTGAGTTTCATTAAAGGCATCTTCAAGATAAACAGAAAGTAATTAATTGAAGATGTGCTGAATTGGACCTTTCCTATTAATTTCTTTCTTATTGCTTGCACAGATGTTATCAAGTTTAACCCTTACAGCCGGGACTCTTGTGTTCACAGTGTGCAAATCTCCAGGGAGTCAAGATGCTCTGCTCAAACGCAGAAGGCGCATCCCTGAGGCTCTGTAATTTTGAAGATCCTTCAGGTCTTAAAGCCAACTTAGAGGGTGAGAGACTGTCTGCCTATTCTCGCTTAGAAACCATTAAGTAAAAGCTGCTGTTAGAGGTGAAACAGGAAGACTGTGGGCGGACCTTCCTCTGAGGTCACTCTGGAGAGTCACTTTACTTTGGCCTTAGTCCTAGGCAGAGGCCAGGCTAGGCAACACCTTGCACACAGGAAATAATGCCTCAGATGTTTAGTTGGAAAGTTAAATATCAACCTCCTAATTTTCAAATAAAATAAAATATTCTGATGCTGACAAAATTGAAGAATTTCAGTTAAGCCTACAGTGTTTTGTCAGGTTTTAATACCCCAGCAGTCTTTTGTTATTTGTAAATTGGGTACCTCATTTACCTGGATTTAGGAGACATGGTGCTTGTGTGCTTCCCTGATTGTGCATTTATAGAGGCATATTATAAAAGTGCAAATTATCAAAAGAAGATACTGTTTTTTCTAAATATTGCTGAAATATTAAATTTATGCCATAAGAAAATAAATTACCACCATTGAAATCTATATTGCAGGTTAGTTGAAAGATAGATTTCAAGTTTATTTCCAAAAGTTGCATGTTCTTGTCTCATTCCCCTCTGTTAAATCATCTCCTGCTTTTGCTTCCAGTTGTTAACTATAAAGCTTTTAGGATAAACTCCTTCAAAAACGTGCTTCTTTCAGGTGCTAATCTGAAAGGTGTGGACATGGAAGGAAGCCAGATGACAGGGATTAACCTCAGAGTTGCCACCTTAAAAAATGCGAAACTGAAGAACTGTAATCTCAGAGGAGCAACTCTGGCAGGAACTGATTTAGAAGTAAGTCTCCAGTCTCTGAAGAGTTTTAATGGTGAGAATTAGTGGTGGGATCATGCAGACTGTTGAAATTATAAGCAGAATAATTGTCTGTGAAGCTCCATGTAACATGGCAGGGCAGCTGGAAGGCTACTGTCCTTTCAATTGCCTATTCAGAAAGCGAGCATGGGGACTCAAACCTGTAATCCCAGCTGACGGTGACAGGAGTGGGATTTTGAGCCTAGACTGGAATAAACAGTGAGACCCTGCGCCTCTCTTCCCCTCCAGGAAATGAGCTGGGGGAGTCATTTGCTTGTTGAATAGCTTTTAGATCCAGAGGTAGATCTTACACCTATATAGACCACTGTTACCTAAGTCATATGTGCCAGTTCCAGATGTGGAGGGAGACTGATACGGTTCTCCGTCAACCCCGATTTCATTCATCTCCTTTTTCTTGGGTCTTTCTCAAGCATATTGCAATCTTAGTAAAGTTTAATTCCAAACAGAATTTAACAAGCCAGATTATTTCTTGAACCACTTGAGAAGTTTAAATGATTTCTGGGTTTGAGATTAGGTTCATGAAAAGCCCATTTTAACTTGGCATCATGCTCAGCTTGAATCTCAGCTTGAGATTTTTTAATCTGGTCTATTATTTTTCATAAGACCTGTATTCTGTGTCTTCTTGATTTGTAGACTTAGGCAGTTTGTTTGTCTGTACATAAGAACTCATTATATAGCAAAGGCTGGCCTCAAACTTGTGATTTCTCAGCCCTCACAAGTGCTGGAATCATAAATGTCACCCCCATGCCTGGCTCAGTGGCTGTTGTCTACATAATGCTTTCAAATGCTACTGCCTGCACTAACGGGTTTTTATGTATCTGTGCTATTAAATACAGTGGCTAACAACCACTTAGTTGTTGGACCTTTGAACTTGGTACAACTGAGACACTAATTTTAAAAACATTTACTTCATTTTAATTCATTTAAACTTAAATAGCTACAATTTTCTAGTGGCTGTGTTATGTTGAACAATGTGACATGGCACAGATAGAATTATATATGAAAATTTAGCTTATCGCAGACTTTCTGTTTTGTTTTGTTTTAGCTTTGATCTCTTGATAGTTCTTAGGAGCAGAGCAGCAAGTTCAACTAAAGGAAAAATTCGCTTTGCGCCAAAAATTGGCTTTGCACCAAAAAATAGCTTTGCACCATTAATATAGCCCATTCTATTCTTTTTATTTATGTTTATGAGTATTTTGCCTGCTGCATATGCCCTGTGCGTGCCTGGTGCTCACAGAGGTCAGAAGAGGCCATTCAGTGGATCCTTTACAACCTGAGTTACAGATCATTGTGAGCTGCCATGAGTACTGAGGAAAGCACTTACCTGGGGGCTTGCTTATATTTTCAGAGGTCCATTATCATCACAGCAAAGAATATGGTGGCAGGTAGGCATAGTGCTGAAGTCACTGAGAGCTACATTCTGATCTGTAAGGGGATGTTTAGAAAACAGCATCCAGTCCGGCTTGTTCCTGGGCAGCCACCATGTTCCCACTGCTCCTTGGCTCTGACCAGGGCTCTGGCTAGCTAGATGCGCGGGCCCTGGCACCCACGAGACACTAGCGTGGGGGATGGCTCTGCCAATCCACCACGCTGCATCCACAAAGCTCAGCTGAACCCCAGACAATATCTGCCATCCTCGCAGTACCCGGTAGAAATGAGACTCTTAAAGCTTAATGATTATCTAAAGGATTTATATATTTAGAAATGTTCAATCAACAAGATGCCCACACAATGAGTTGTTACCCAATATCTAACCTTTTGATAGAAATTGATACCCAGGACAGCTTTCGGCCCATATCGGTGGTTCTCCATGGCTGATTCTCCATGGTTGATAGCCTCCTCCTCCCCCTCCCTTTCTTTCTTCTCACCCCTTCTTCTCTTCTTGCTCCACCTGCTCTTCTACTGCCTAATCACGGAGCTCCACTGCAGATACAGTGTAGCAGAATAAGTATCCTGCTACACTGATCCACAAGCAGGGAGAGAGAGGCTGGGCCTGGCATGGTCTTTTCAAATCCCAAAGTCCTCCCCCAGTGACACACTTCCTACAACAAGGCCACACCTACTCCAACAAAGCCACACCTCCTAATCCTTCTAATCCTCTCTACTCACTGTGATTAAGCATTAAAATATATGAGCCTATGGGAATCATTTTTATTCACATTGCCATAATGCATTAGAAAAGTTTAAAAAATGGGAATACTTGGGAATATTGTCCTGCCCAGAAATCATTCTGTGGGGGAACTAAGTCAGATCCTAAGTCATTTGAGTTCCACGAGTCTTGTTTTGTCTTACAGAACTGTGATTTGTCGGGGTGTGACCTTCAAGAAGCCAACCTGAGAGGGTCCAACGTGAAGGGTGCCATATTTGAAGAGATGCTGACACCATTACATATGTCCCAGAGTGTCAGATGAGAGTGGCAAGAGCTGGAGGAAGATGTCCCAGATGAAAATGTTTCCTTATTTTATTTCTCCATCCATCCAGTTGTCTAGTGGAGATCAAATTGTAAGGGAATTTAAGGCATATGCTTGTTCCCAGAGGTGCATAAGGGGAGGTAATTGCATTTCCCCTCATTGTGACTGTAACAGAAGAACACTCTGTTCATAGATGTAGGGGCAGTAGATCATGCTGCTGCATTTTGAATGGAGTTGGGGCATTTGTCTGGTTTCTGACCAGGAGTAGTAGCTATTATATTTGCTTTTATTTAGGCATTGTGTGGAAGTACCATCTTGGTTTACGATGCATTTGAGAATTTTAATTTATGAAAAGCACAACATATGCAAATATATTTATTGAATATCTAGATGCAGTAAGGATGTTTAAGTTGTTAAACGTCTTGAAGACTCTGAAGAGTTGTTCAGGTTTATAAATAGCTTTAGTGATGCCTTCCTCTTCACACACCTATCTATCACATGAGGGTGGTTACTTTAAGACTCCCTATGGCTCTTTTGAGATTCATTTCTATGTTTACTTTTAAAGAAGAAAACAGCTAAATTTGAGTCCTACTCTGTTCTCACATTTTGAGACACAATGGAAGGAAAGCTCTTGTGTATCATTCTGCAGGAGAGGGACGGATTCCCCAGTCACTGCAGCTATCTAGTGAGCATGCTTCAGCTTCATTATAGGAGAGTTCCACTTTGCAGCAGACTAGGCTGCTCTCTCCCGTCACTAGTCCAGTTCTCATGCTCCGTTGTCACAAGCACAGGAAGATATTTCAGAAGCAAAACACAAGCTTTATCCTCACCACAGTTCATGTAATGCCAATTAGTTTATACATAACCAGCTTAGAATAGACATTCAATCTAAATCTACTGCAGGTGGAGCTATACAGTATGAATAAATCCTGCAGTCACCTACCTACAAGAAGGCAACATCAGATAATTACAGCTGAAGCCTTACAGTGGGGACTAAGAAATTCTAAACTGATGGCTTGATTATAGTCACCAAAAAGATTGCTGAGCAAAACGAAGCATTTGGCTAGCATACACTGCACTGTGTCAGTACTTATGGCTCTTTTTTTTTTTTTTTTTTTTTTTTTTAAATATCTTCTGTTGTTTGTCTTGTTTTTAAATGAAACTTTAGTCCAGTTTTCTTGAGTCATTATCTGTGAACACAGCAGTAGGGCCTTTACCTTCCTAGTGGGTGTCCCAGTGTCCTTATGTGTTGCCCAAGAGCAGGGAAGAAGCTGTGTCCAAATGGGTTCTAGATCCTACAGGCTGGTCAGCTTGAGGCAGTGAATCATTACAGATGACCTTGTCTCCTTCAGGAGAGTGGCATGTCTTCATTATTCTGTAGCTTATTCTTATATCTACATATGCAAAGCTTTCCTTCACAGTAAAGGGCTTACATGGGGAGGAGAGCGCTCCTTTACAGGGAAAGGAAAGCAATTTTGAAAATGAATTATTTTCTTTGTGTTATTATTTTTACCAAGACAGAGAAGTATTGTATTGAGAGATACTATTTTCATAATCAATATGTGCCTAAATTATATTTAACTCATTTCACTGCACTCTATTTTCAATAATTATAGACTGTATTCATTCAGTAAATGGTCCTCTGCAGACAGTCGTGAGGCTGCAGAAGGAGCTGAAAGATGTAAACACAGCGTGCTTGGGAACTGCGGGGTTCAGATCTGATGTAAACCGCATTAATAAATGGTGTGGAACGCTGATGGGTTGTTTCTGTTCTTGCTTTTATAAGTCAGCACTTTCTGCATTTCCTACAGTTCTTCATGATGGTGCCATGCAGGAGCGGACCGCACAGTGCTCTTAATGGATTAAGTTTTGTTGAACAAGCCATTAAAGCAAATTTACTTCTTGGGTGTGATTTTCTGATGTCTTTTCACAGACCACCATACTACAGCACGTGTGGTTCTACCCTAGGGAAGACACTTAGTGATCTGTGTTGCTCTGCAGCTGGTGAACATCACTGCTCTTGCTGTGTTGAGTAAGAGATCTAGGAGAGAGATTTCTAAGAAAGGGGAAGAGTTCCAAATAGTAAGACTTGTACTAGCTCTCGCCATGAACGTGTGTGTATATAGGTTAAAATAGAAACTCATGGGAGGTCTGCAGAAAGGTTCTCAGCCTAAATCAGCTAGATGATTTCCATTGATAAAATTCAGGTCTCTACTGGAGTAACTAAGACAATACATGTCAGGCTCTGATGTAGTCAAGTAACTCAGAAACCATTTGAAGGGATTTTGAATAAGAAAGGTTGTAAAGTCATTATTATGATGGCTTCCATTATTAATCAAGACCTATTTTTCTCCAGTTCATTTTTATGAATCTGTTATGTCATAAGTCTACACCCAAGTGAACTTTAAATCATCTTTTATACATGAAAATCTCTAGAATTATATTCAATTCCCCAAGGAGGTAGTATCTTTAAAATGAAAGGCATCAAACTACAAAGGAAAGTGGTTGCATTATTTCAGGATAAAACATGTTCCCCAAGGCTTTATTCTTAGCCCTTTTACTGCCTGGCTTAGCGGTGTGAGCTGCAGTTAACCCCCACAGTCCTCCTGCTGAGATTTTACATTAGGGCAAGACAGGTTGTTCACCCATCATTCAGGAAGGTACAAAATCACTGCTACCATTTTGAGCTATTTTAATGTTGGAAATGAAGTAGTTTTTTCCCCTATAAAACCATTCTTTCAAATTTAGAAAATTGTGACAATTATAAAGTCCAATTACTTAAACCCAATTTGTCAATTTCTGGTCTTGGGTAAATTGGCGAAGCATGCAATCATGAGAGATCTAAAAGTCTACCATTAAGCCTCAAAACCTCACTGACTGCTTAATGGTTTAAGAGCCCGATTTGATGCTGTGGAAAGTAAGGCAGATTTGGTTTCTGTCCATAGGCTCTGTGTGACCTAAGACAAGACTAAGTATACTTGGGCGTATCTGAAGTTTTGAGTCTGTGTTGCCCTATTCATAAACAATTTGAAACATTTTAATTTTTTTTTAAATCAATTCAGAAACATTGAGGTAAGCAGTCCACCAACAACAGGGCTCAGACATCCTTGTTACTCCGTTAGTCCTAGCCAAACACCAGTCTTTCTCTTGAGTGACATTTAGAAACTCATCTCTAACAAAATACAGTGGACAGTTCAAACCAAAATTGTTCAAACTTAAGGAATTCTTATTGAAAACTCACCTTACCTGCATACTCTAGAGAGAGAGAGGTTCTTCTGCTCTTTGTGTCAGAATAGCATGTTAGAGAAGGCATCTAAATAAAATGATTTAGTCACTGCAAAGTCCCTCTTCCCTACCCTGTCATAAGGACTGAGCACAGATGTCCTGGGAAACCAGTGCTGTTTATTGGGTCCTGATGTTACTGCTCTTTACTTGAAACCATTGCAAATGGAGTTACTTCAAAGAACACCTAGCAGTGACGGATGGGGTTAGCATCTTGTCAGCAATATTGCCTATCTCAGCTATAGAAAGACCAAATATCATGTTACTTTTAAAGCATTTTTACAGCTTAGATTTTTACAATGTATTGTACAAAGAGGTTTCATTCTGAAACAGAGGCAGCATCTGCCAAACCTGGTTAAAAAGTCCTTTATTCATTTCAATGAATGATGACTAGATGCAAAGAGCTATTAACAGGCAGATGGCTTAGAAACAACTATTATGCATTATAGACAGGGTAAAGATAGCAAAATTTTCAGAGACGGGCAGATCTCTGAGTGTGAGACCAGCCTGGTCTACAGGCTGTCCAGGACAGCCAAGACTATACAGAGAAACCCAGTCTCAAAAAACAAAAACAAAGAAACAAAAAATTTATTACAGTTGTGTGTGTGTGTGTCTGTGTGTGTGTGTGTCTGTGTGAATGTGCCATAGCACATGCATGGTGGTCAGAGGACAGCTTCAGAGAATCAATTCTCTTAGTCCGCCTTGTGGGACCCTGAGATTGAATTCAGGCTGTCAGGATTGGGAGCAACCTCTAACCACTGAGCAATCTTACCAGCGCTCAATCAGAAATTTTAGATTGGAAACAGCACTATCATTATCTGATTTAAATGTTTCTTTTTACAGAGACCCAAATGCTAAGACTGGCTCTCAGGTACTCTGTCTCAGCTTTGTGTATTTATCACCTAATTTCCCTGTGAGTTTTTGAGTGTGTGTTTTTAACTTCACCAAACCTAGGACATCGATTATCCTTGAAGTCTGCATTGGGCTGCCAGCTTCCTCAGGGGAATTCAACATGGCTGGGTTTTAAGCCCTTAGAATGGTGGCTTCAGCTGTGAAGGTTTTAGCTAAGATCTTAATGACCAGGTTTAAGAAAATGCAACAGATAGACCAGCAGGTGTTCCAATTACATCCACAATTAAAAGGCTTTTTGTGAGGGTTTAAAAGTTACTATTAAGACTATAGTCTGTGCTGCACTGTGCTCACCAGCGGGGAAGACTTCAGTGTCCCAGAAAAAAAATCATATAAAAAGGAAGCTAGGCAGACAGAAACATCGAAGTACTCAACCTACCAACGAAAGCTTGGCATCCCTTTGGCTTTCACATCCAAACAGGTAAAATTCTTTGTATTTCTAGCACTCTTTAATGTTGCTTGTTACTGTGTGTCTAAAGGGTATTTTCCACTCATGGCTCAAGTCATCACATGCCTTGATGGTATCCAAGGAAGCCTTACCCTTTACTGGCTGACCATATCATCCACCAGCCTTGGGGAGAGCCAGCCTTTGATGAATCCAGCAGTGGTGGACATCATTCCCATCAGATGAAATTAACTTGGAGGCACGTTTTATCAACTAACTATACACTTACTTGGCAATGGGGGCATTCAAGCTAAGTGCGTTCACCTAGATCAGTATTTAGCTTCCCCTCTGTCTGGAGGCTGATTTGGCCAGCTGTAATGCTTTAAAGACTAGATGGCAGACAGAAAAACGTCAGCAGTGCCACAGGTAACCTTTTATTAGCCAGAGATACCTAGTAGGTGCTTCGTTTTTCAGAGCAGATGGCCCAGCTCTAACCTCATGAATGACAGAATTGAAAACTAAAGTATAATGGGAGATGCACGGGCAAAGTTTCAGTTTGGTAAGGGATGAATGATGGGTTTCGGAGAACCCAAATAAACAAAACATGGACTATGTTACCACAAAGAAGTACTGCATATGCTGGAATCAAGTACAGGGGTCTGTCCCATGTCTCTGAAGCTCAAGACAGGCAGATGGCCCTGTGTTTCCTTGTCTCTGAACAAGCTGGGTGACTACCTCTGCAGTTTCTGTAGAGCCAGTGGTCCAGGTGCCGGCCTCTCCGCTAAGCATTCTTCACTCTGTGTCTTGATGTCTCTTAGAATGGACACAATCCCCAAACTGATGGCAGGAGTTCTGCTGCTGACTGTGTGTTTGGAAGGCTGCTCCAGCCAGCACTGGTCCTATGGGTTGCGCCCTGGGGGAAAGAGAAACACTGAACGCTTGGTTGATTCTTTCCAAGAGGTAAGTTTCCCAGCACCAATTTGACTCACTTCTAACTACATGAGCCATGTAGTGCGAGCCTCAGTGGTACTACTCTAGCTTACCCTAAATAATGACTTTACTGAGACAAGACTTTGTGGAGTGGGAGGCAAACCCCTCCTTGCACTTTGGACAGAGACTAAGGAAGCAAACAGCGGGACAGATGTGAAGAGGGAAGGACACCTAGTGCATCACAAGGCACCATGCTCTCAAATATTTATGATATCAATACTCTTGTATAATTTGCCAGTAAGTATTGGTATTAAGGATGTGTCATTATTTCTAGTCACTGATAGAGACATTAAAGCAAAGAACACGGAGAATGTTCAAATCCATGAATTATCAAATGTAAGATAATTGTGAGGTGGAAAACATACTAGATGTAATTTCCTGCAGATTAAGTTATAGCAATAACACCAGCATCAATGTGGGACACTTGCTTTTTCTTCAAACTTCACTTCTTAAGGGTGGGGAAGATTATACAAGAGAAGCCATTTGCATTAGCTGGTTAATCCAAAAAGTAACTTGAGAATGGGAAACATAGCTGAGAAACTTAAAGCCAAGGCACTGTCTGATTTTGAAGAGACACTGAAGCCGGAGAATCTAAAGACCTCACTCTGTAGATTATTTGGAAGCAAAGTTCATGGACTAGGATGTAGTAAAAATCAGAAATAAATCCAACCTAACCGGGTGTGGTGCTCACACCTATAGCCACAGTCCTTTGGAGACCAAAAGAAAGATTTCTGTCCTGTTTTCATTTCTGTTGTGATTAAAAAGTAATTTAGGAGAAAATGGCTTATATAAAAGTTCCAGGATTACAATTCCAGGATTCATCATTGTAGGGATGTGAAGGTAGGAATTCAAAACAGCTAGTTAGATTCATAGTCAAGGACAGAGAAAGAATATACATGCCTAGTACTCAGTTTACTTTCTAGGATCCAAACCTAGGGAATGGTGCTGCCCATAATTGGCTCCATGTTCCCATATCAGTAAACATTCAAGATAATACCTCTAGTCATGCTTATAGACCAACCTGATCTAGACAGAGTTTCTTCTCAGGTTCTACATTCAGATTCTACATTGAATCAAGTTGACTATTAAAAGCAACCATTACAAATCCACCCCTTGTCAATTTGAGATGCAAGCACACCACTTTAAGCTAGTTCAAGGTTAGACTAGGATACACAGTGAGTCTCAGAGCAATCTGGGGTACAGAGTGAAATCCCAAATGAGATAAAATGAAAGAACAGCAGCAAGAAAACCAATGTAGCAAAGAGAAACCCAGCCCTATCAGGACCGCAGAGCTCTTGTACTTTTTGTGTACAGTCTGTTCATGAGGCTCAGAGCCTCTGAGAGAAGGCTTTTCTGTCAGAGAACGTGATCTCTGACTGTCCCATCACCTCCTAAACTCCAGCTCATGCTTTAACAGTGCATCCTTAAGATCCCGAGACCCTACAACTCTCCAAGCCTCCTGCTCAGCCTCCAGACCTCATTCTCCACAGACAAATAGTGGTGCAAATGGAAAACTGTTTTGTTTTACTTTGTGTTTGAGACTCTCGTTCTTTATCTCCAGATGGGCAAGGAGGTGGATCAAATGGCCGAACCCCAGCACTTTGAATGCACTGTCCACTGGCCCCGTTCACCCCTCAGGGATCTTCGAGGAGCTCTGGTGAGTTACAGTAGTCACCACATAGAGCTAGAGACCCAAAGGACTTTGGATGCAGTTATCTGCCAGCACAGCAGAGCCACCCGACTCACTCCTGCAGTGGGGCCCTTGCTAACTCAGCATGTCCAGTCTGCTTAGAGATCACTCACGTTTGGAAACTATTTTCTTTCTTAAATTGATTCAAATACATCTATATAACCTTTATATACTCACTGCAGATTCAGCCTTTGCAATGACTGGCAGATTTCTTCCTACCCTGCTCTTGAGTCAGCCATCGCTCGCAGGACCCTGGGAAGGATAGAAAGCAAGGACAAGGCACTAGGTCATCCCTTACTTGGATTACAGTTAAGTTGTAAACTTAGAAAGGTTGTAACTCAGAGGCACAGATTTGACTTCCAGTTTTGTTAGGCCTAAATGCCCACCAGAAAGGAAATCTATTGGTCTGATAGAACATTCTCACCCTCTCCCCTCCCTCTCTCCTCTTTGTTGCTGGGTATTGATCCCAGATAAGAACATGCACTGGCAAGCACTGTACCACTGCATTATATGCTTAGCCCTCCTATTTAAACAAAATGTGCCTTTTTAATTGTGAGACAGAATCCCACTAAGTTTCTCAGGCTGACTTCAGACTTGCTGTGCAGCCCAAGTTGAACTTGAATTCGTGGTTTCTTCTTTCAGCCTCCAGAGACGCTCCAATTACAGGGGTGTGTTCCCTACCCCTGGCTGTATTGGTTGTTCACCAGAGCACAAGCATGAAACAAACCACTCAGGGAAAATGACCTTAGAGTCGGGTGGCAGTGTTCTTTGAGCTACTGTCCCACTTATTCGTGGCAGTCAGAAAGCATGAGGCCAACTGCTAGTTACTCAGAGGAGCAGGGAAATCCTCATTAAATCATGTATACAGATAAGGTTGAGTTGTTAAAAAAAAATTTCTAGTGACTTCAGTTTCCACACCCAATAGACAGAGATGAAGGTGGGCAAACATCTTTATTCCCTTTCTTGTTCTAAATTTGCTTATAGGCCAATCAAAATAACCAGCACTGAAGTTCCCCAGGCCCGCCATCATGAAGGATCCCAAGGCTGATTTGACTCAGTCCTATCTCACAATGTCATCCTTTAAGCAATTGATGTAGATTTTATATCAGCAGCTCTACAAGATACTGTATGCTGTGTTTTCTAGCACAAGGATGACAAGTGATACCCGTTCTTAGATCTGGATTTTAGAAAATGTCAGAAACAATGAAATTCTTCAGCTAGTCAGTTCAACATCAATAAGCATGTTATGTATTTTCAGGAAAGTCTGATTGAAGAGGAAGCCAGGCAGAAGAAGATGTAAATGCACTGGCCTAGAAGGATCCACAACACCTGAGTATAACATTAACCCTGAGATTTGTGACCTGTTATAGCTCTGTAATTGTGTGGGCTTCAGCGTTTTTATACCCAGCAGCACAGACTTCATAATAAAGTAATGTGTTGTGGATCAAATCCTGTAAACGTGATGTGCCTCTGGTTCTGAGCTCTGGGTGTAGCTCTTTAAATGAGGACATCGGATGGATGGGGGAAAAAACCCATAATGACATAAGTGTCTTGTTGACCAAGAGACACAGCTCATGACTCACCTACTCTGCATTCATGAAGAGTGTTCACATACTGCTTGAGGCCAGAGAAGGCTAGTTTACCTGACTTCTATAGGATTATAAATACATCTTTGACGTCTCTAAAAGACATAACACCCATGGCCTGCTGCTGGGAAAGAACTCTCTTCCTTCTGCTTTTCAAAGTCAACTGGAACCTAAGTGGCGTGGAGGGGAGCCAGAGCCTTTTAAGCTCTTGGTTGTGCCTTCCGGCCCGGCCCTGTATCATAAGATTCAGAATTGTTTGAGTGTTCTATTGCCATAGCAAAATCTCTGAGGCTAGGTCCTTGATAAGGAAAGTTGGTTTCTTTTGGTTCATAGTTTGAGAGGCTGACTAGTCCATGGGTGGGAGGTCATATCTATTATGTTGTATCATAATCGGGCCGATGGCATCATGTCATGGAGCCACAATATCACAGTGGTATAGGATGCTCACAGAAGATGCCAGTACTGGGTGGTATCATTTTATAACCACCTACTGAATCAATTACTATGCGAGTAGCTGGTTATAAAGTGAGACAAGGCCATACAGTAGGAATCCTGGGTATGGACCCAGCCAGTGTCCATTGTCCCGGCTAGTACTTAATAAAATTTACTTCCAACTTAGCTCAAAAAAAGAAAAATAAATAAAGTGAGACAATTGATTTGGTCTCATAGGACCTAACTCACTTTCATGAGACACATTTGTCCATTCTAAGGGTGCTTTCACCATGACACAGAGACCCACCTCTTCATAAAGATTTGAAAACCTTGGGAACAGGATTCCATAATTTGAATCTTTAGGACACATACCACTTCTAAAGCACAGCAGGGACTGTGGCTTAAGACTGTTTTCTTTCCTAAGAACTTTTGTATTTTCCTTAAGAAACAGAAGTGTAGATGGTCCATTGGATACAGGACACTGGTGTTCCTGTGTCTTCTCGGCCACATTTTATCCTCTCCAAGGACAAAGTCAGACTTCATGCTCAGTCTACATGCACAAAAATCTTCAAGAAAGATGGGAAAAAATATGACTGTCTATGCTTTGAAGTAAGGAAACCCCGAGGCTCATAGTTTAGGAAAACCACTTAGTTCTGCTGTATCTATGATTGCTACTCCCTACACTGTACAAGGAAGAGTCACTGAAGTCAGATGCTTGAGACATGGGAGGGTTTGGTGGTCGGAACTTAAAACAGGTAATTAGGCTCATATTCAACTTGGTTTTACTGTGGCCAGGTCACAAGGTCATAGACATGACAACACAATTCTCACATATCCTCACAACTTTCAGATAGCCAAGGGTGCTCTGGAAAAACTCAGATTTCAGCAATGCCCACTAAAGATTCTAAATTTGATGATTTTTTATTTTAAAAACAAAAACTGTGATTGGCAAGCAGAAACCTGCTGTCTTTTACGAAAGCTTCAGTTTGTTTTATACAGCCTCATGTTGCTCAAACTGGCCTTGGACTTGCTATTAACAAATATAGTTTTAAAAAGCAACAGACCTTATTTTATATATTGTATTTGGAGCTTTGGGTTTTTGCTATCAAACACCATCTCTAGGGAAACTTTTTGGAGCCAGCAATGAATTCTCTGAATGGGATAAAAATGTGTTCATATAGCTGCTGCTGTTACAGACTTGAGATGACACATGGCTTTGCAAGCCTACTGGTTCCACTTAATGGACAAAAGGCCCAAAAGACCAAAGAAACATGGAGAATCCTAAAACAGTATCCTTATTAATGTCAAACCTTTCTCTCCATCTGAACATTTTACCCTTCAGTATAACCTGAATTACACACACACACACACTCACACAGGCACACACGCAGTGCCAGTGTGTGTATAAATGTAAGAACACTCAGATGTTGACAGCAGACAAAAGCAGAATTTCTCAGTTGGAATTCACCAAGCCTATACATTCACTCATACCTTGGGAAAATGTCACCTGTATTTTTAATAAGCACATAGGCAGTGATTCTCAACCTTCCTAATGCTGTTACCCTTTCATACAGTTCCACATATTGTGGTGACCCACAACCATAAAATTATTTCATTACTACTCCCTAACTATAATTTTGCTGGTTTGAATTGTAATGTAAAAAAATCTGGTATGTGACCTCTGTGGGGGTTGTTATCCACAGATTAAGAGCCACTGACATAAGGTGATCTTTAGACACACATATAATAGTGGATCATTAGTTTTTAAAATTAATAGATTAAGTGGGTCAGCTCAGATACTCTTATTTTATTTATCCATTTCTGTGTGCCTACTTAGCCATGAAGAATGCACAAAGCACCTACATACATGAAATTAATTCCCATATGGAAACTTTCAGCTCAGACAATGATGGTTTGGATGGGCAGGGCAAAATGAAACAAACAGACCTCAGATTTTATTAGTTCTGTATAAGGCAGATACCAGGATCCCACAGAAAGACATCTCAACAGGCTCCTGAAATGAAACGAGCCAGAGGGCTCCTGAGGGTGAAGTGTCTTGAAGGAGCTGTCAACAGGGAAATGCCACAAACTCCGTAATCTCATTTTATTAATCTAAGAACAGTAACCAGCTACACACAAAACAAACTTTTAAAATACATTTCCATTTTTTAATTTACAAAATAAATAACAGCAAATATGAACAAAACTCTTCAACACACATCTTCCTAACTATCCATGGATGAAACCCAGTTAGTTATAAACTCATGGTGAAGGAATTTTGACAGGGTGAGCAACTTGCAAGAGGCGACTTAGGAGATGAGCTCAGGCGTTTATGTGGGAGTCTGAAGAGTCAGCTAGAAGTAATTATCCCCAAAGGAAAACTAGTTCTTTCATAGCTAACAATGGATGGCTTGACTCACCCAAAGAGATGCTTCACTTTTGCCAATTTTTATTCCTTTAGCTGTACCAAGAATAGAACCCAGGACCTCATGTGAGCTAAATAAGTGAACTACACCTTCAGCACTTCCAACTTAAAATCTACAGGCTGCTTTGAGAATTAGGATAATTTGTACCAATACCTCAAAAATAGATGCTAGACTCATTAATATTCACAAATCTTTTGATCATAATAGCCAGGCATGGGAGGCTGAAAGCACCAGTAAGGATGAGAAATGTGGATTCCAGCTCATACAGCAAAAGCCTTTGGACAGAAATCTCACTTTGGTTTCCTTAGAAAAAAAAAAAAAGGAGGTCAGGGCAGAAAAGACCTGACCACATCCATGCAGTCTCAAATATATAAGGAAGTGGACTTGTGGCATGCGGTACCATCTCTGTTGTCTTGTGTTGATGGGAGGGTATTATCTCCTTTTCATTATACCTGAGAAGTGTGAGGGATAGAGGCACAAACTCGGAAGGACCTCCCAAGCACGTTTTACAGAATGGTGCTATTGGCACTCAGGCACCTTCTGGGATACAGGACTCATGTCTGTCTGAGTTCACGTGGATGTCCAGCTATCTAGTGATGTCTCTGTCTGCACTCCTGTTCTTTGTGTTCTCACTATATGTAATTTGCATTTGAGTTGCAAAATGAAAACCTGCCCCTCAATTTGGAAGCAACTAGAAGGGAAAGACTCAACTTGGAAAGTAGTGACAAGGTGGTTATTGTCCCATCTCAGCTCCCGTGACACACCTTGTTTTACCCAGGGGATCTACAGTGTGGCTAACTGTATAATTTCTCTGGCTGGAGAGATGACTTCATTTCTGGAGTCAAGCAAGGGGCGGAGGTAGAGGGAGGAGACAGCCCATTGCCAAGCAACCTTATTTCGGGCTTCTTTGCCATAAACTACTGACTTTCTGATCCTATAGCACAGGAGAGGAAACTGCATAGCAGGCTGTTTCTACTGAGTGTACCAAGGGGGTTAGAACTGTGTCTGGCCTTAGCACGTGTATATTGAATGAAATCTTTCCTTAAAAGAAACAAAAAAATCTCAAGGCAAGACAAGTCACCATGGTAGAGAGAGAGAGAAAAAACCAGAGATATGTAACAATACCACAAACTCAAAAGCCATCAATCAATATTCGTTCATAAAGACTGTGACAATCTCAGAGCTGATTTCAATGCCTTTCAATACCTCAGAGAACTTAGCAAGGGCAATAAAGACCGGTTCTTCCTGCCTCCTCTTCTTGTCCTGTCTGTATTTAACATGTCATTACAGTCTTCAACTTTAGTACTGACAATGACTCTTCTTCTAATCAAATTAACTCCTTTATCCATAGCTTCTGGGCCAGCTAGTTTTTATGTTAACTTGATACAAGCTAATCTTAGCAAGAAAAGCCTTAACATACCTTCCCAAAGAGGTCAATCTCCCAGTGCCTTGTAAACCAACACCCACCTAGGACATCACCCAGAGTCCTTTGTGTTGAGGCAGCTGAAAGCTATTATTTTCATTAATATGGAAAGGGAATCATGGAAAAATGCCTCACAAGAAAAAGGGGTTGGCACATCTAGGCACTGACAGGTCCAGCTCTGCTCGGAGACCGGGCTGAGGACTCACTTCTGCTACTGTTCACTGCAAGAAAGAGGCAGAGGATTTGTTTCTCTTTTCCCACCCAGTTTCTGTGTTTCAATGGCAGCCTGCAAAGCATGATGACATCTTCAAATCTTTTTTAGCCGGTTTGCTAGGGCTCTTCTCAGAAGTTCCAGGCTCCATGGAAGCCCTCTAGCACCCTTCTGGTGCCTTCTTGCTTCTCACCAGGGCCTGGTTCTTTTTACTTATAATTATCTTCAACTCTTATTAACCCCTCCATGCAAATGGTGCCCCAGGCTGCCATCTAGCTTAGGGAAGACACATATCTGAATTCAGGCTCAAATACCCCGAAGAAAAATAAACCCTATCAGATCTTACCCAAGTCTAGTAGAGTAAAGAAAGTCACTGACTGCATGCCTGCTCCACCTTTATCAGAACCCACAACCACCTGTGTGGGAGGAAATATTCCCCACTTTGAAAAGTGAGAAAACACTCAGAGAATTTCAAGTGCAAAGTTAATGGTGACACCCGGGCTTTGAGACCAAAGTAGTTTGAAATTTCAGAGCCTGCGTGCTTTCCACAGCTGCATGTGGGTGCTCCTTGATGGAAGTAAAGAGATCCTGGTGGCATTTCTGGGGTATGTATTCTCTTTTGCTGTGCCAGGCATGCCTCTGTGTGTTTTGCTTCTTTGATCGCTGTGATGACCCAGGTACATCTCCCTTCGAAAAGGCAGTGGTGAGAGGAGGCATACAAATGAAGAGGCTGATGTGCAAATGCAGATCTCCATGGCTAGAATCTCCCTGTTCACTTGAACTTGGAAAAAAAGACTCAGGGCAAGGCCACTGGAGTGATTCGAGAATGTCCAGGGTATACCCAAGCCACAGAAAGCTTTCAGTTTTGCCATCAACAACCAAGTCTGTTAGAACTATCTGGGGCTTTTCAAATACCATTCCCAATGGGCTAGGTAGTCAAGACCTTGTTAGAGATGCTATCTTGGGTACGTCATATGTGAACAACCTGGGCTGTTAGTAAAAGCCTGTAGTCCACTTTTGGCATGAAGCCTCAATTTCTTTACCTGCAAAATGAGGTGAGTGAGTGTGAGCGTGTGCATGCGTGCGTTCGTGTGTGTGCGTGTGTGTGTGCGCGCGCACACGTGTGAATTTAAAAACCCATCTAACTCAAAATATCGATAACATCTTGTGGTCATTTATGTCAATATAATATTTGGACATCCAAGTCACTCTAATTTTTCCTTCTGAAAGGAGTATGGCCATGAATTAGTACCATTAGTAATCAATCAAATTCACTCTATGATCAAGAGGAATAAATAATCAAAGGGAATATTGCACTGTATTTTCCAGGGTAAAATCAAGTAGCAGGCAGGGACCACCGTCAGTCCAACAGAGTGTGGAAATGCAGCCGGTAGAGCCCAGGCTCCTACGTCCCCTTAGAGCCTGGGATTTGAGCTCAAAGGAAGAGAAACGAGTACCAAAGAGTGTCAATGGTATCCGAGGCACAGCAAGGTACTGCTGTGTGGTGAGGGCCATTCTTTAGGAGAATGTCAGAACGTGAGTCTGCGGTATCTCATGAGAAGCCATCCACATCTGAGAGTGGCCCACCTCCACTATGCATGTGGGGTCTTTTCCTCAAAGGAGACAGCAGACATTAGGGAAAGAGAACCATGCTGGCTCCTGGAGTGTACTTGGTATCTGGCTTTCAGGAGGTTATACATGTCAGGGATGCAAGCAGGAAAGAAGGAAGTCTTCAGCACAGCTGTCCAGAAGCTAATTGAGAAATCCACACAGGAAACAGTGCTGGGGCTGTCCTCAACTCCACTGTCCCTGTGTCACCACAGGAGAGCTGGCCAGGGCATCTGCAGATCTAGCAAGTCAGTGGTTGGGACCAACATGGCACCATGGGAAAGGGAGACGACTTGTTTGTTCATGCAGACACATGACCAGTTCTGGAAGTGCCGTGGGCTGAAGGGGATGCGACTCAGTGTTCAGCCAGACAAAACAATTCTGAGTTGGGGAGCTGTCTCAGTGCAGGAAACAGAGCTTGCAGCGAGCCCTGCGCCACAGGCCAACCTTCCTGGGCACCATTCTCAGGAATCAGGGGTCCAAGGCACTCAGAGGTGCAGAGCCAGGGTGACAGCCTCATTGAGAGCCTGGCTCAGAAGAGAGGATTCCTGATTTCCGAGCCTTTGGAGGGGGTGGAGGTGGGGCTTTGGCATCTTTCCGGACAGGCAGAGGGGGAGCAATCTGGGGAGACGAGACATGGAATTAGATACAGTCTCTTGGTTCTTTCTAAGTCACCTCTCATTCCATGCATCTGTGTTACTGTTGGGTTTGATGTGCATTTACTTATGCCATCTGGACAAGACAAAAAGGGAATGATATTCATTGTCCTCTTCCCTGGAGCTGAATACTCTCTCTCTCTGTCTCTCTCTGTCTCTCTTTCTCTCTCTCTTTTTCTCTCAGCTACATCACCAATGCCTGGGTAGCTGGCCTATACTTAAGAAGCACTTAGTAAGCACTTACTGAATGGAGGAATGAAACCCATCTGAGTCTACTGCAGGAGCCACCTGTCCTTCGGAAGTCAGGCTTCGGTGTGAACTTGAACTCACTCCTCCCACCACCAGCGTGGGAAGCAGAGAACGTGCTTCCTTCAGTCATGTGACTATATGAAGCAGGCCTGTGGCATATTTCCCTTCCCATCTCCCAAGGCTTCAGGAGCGAACCAGGCACTGGCTATAGTGCCACATGTCAGGGAAATCTTCCCCCCTTCACAGTGTAGACAATCCAGTGTTGTCTTCCCAGGGGTGGTACTTGGTGGCCACAATGCCAGCAACCTGCAGGTCCTTACCTCAGCTGAATTCCTCTGACTGCTCTCATACGGTTTGCTTTTGGGGGGAGGTGGAGGAGGGACAGAAGCCATCAGCCCATCCGTCTGTAAAGATGGGGAGCCTGGATATGATACAAAAGAGACAGAGTGAGGACTTATTCAGATAGCTCATAAAAATAATGCTTGCCGCCAGAGCACCTATACCAGCCTTATACACATTGCTGTGGCCGTTTCTGAGGTTTCTATGGAAAGAATGGAGAAGATCTTGGACCCCACATGACCACAAGTGTTCTTTAATTCACCAAAAAGCTCCACATGGAATTCTGATGTGTACATTCCAATGTGTACTCTTAAGAGGAGGAGGAGACTACTTTCTCACTTTAGGAAACTACTCTCAACCCCAAGTATTTAGGGAAATGCACATGCTCTGCCGGAACCGTCACTTGGGTACCTTACTCTTGACCACTGTCTCTATTTGGCACTGTCAGATGTGTCCTCCCTATGCCTCTGCACTGTGGAAACCGTTGAGTTTGTCCCAAGTACTGCAGACGGCTGGTCTCAGACTACTCAGTGTTAACTTGGTTCGTGACTCGTGGTTGGAAAGGGTCAGGCAGACCCTTAGGACTGCTACTGAAATAAATGCAGCCCCAAACTCCAGTCCTCTGATGATTCTTATGGCCACTGGACAGAATCACCTCTGAGACAGCTTCATGCAATTGGTGGCTGGCTTGATTAAGAACTGCCCGGATTCATAGCCACTCTCTATTTCTTAGCGGAATGAATCTAGGAGATATGGAAAAACTCACTTAGGGTCCTTGTGGCTTTGGGAGTGAGTGGAGGTGGGCTCAAGGCTGTCGACTGCAGAGGCGAGGGACTGTGGAATGGTGTCAGCCGGCTGTCCACCAATTGGAGACTCTTTGGCCTTTGTGTTTTTTTGCCTGGGCTCTGAAGATGAAGGGAGAAACCAAAAACATTAAACACTCATGGTGGACCTGGCTGACCTTAGTCATACCTTAAATGCTGGACAGAAACTAACACAGAAGGGCTTAAGTCCAATGGCCTTTTTTCTTTCTCTTCTCAAGTGTGCGTGGGTGCACTCACATGTGAGGACCAGCTTGCCTGGGTTATCTGACTCTACTCTTCCGCACTATATAGTTAAACACACCACTCAGTGTTTTATCTCGTTTAGCCATGCACTGAAATGTTATACAAGCTGTGCCATCCACCCAATCCTCACACTTGCTGTGGCAAGTGCTTTACCTACTGACCCATTCTTCCTACCCTCTCCAACTGTCACTTTTAAGGTTACTGCATTGTTACACAGCAGGCTCTTGGCAGAGATACCTCCTGGGAATGACTCCAAAATACAGGTAACTTCTGGTCTGGCAACTGGTTTGATTCTGACCACACACACTGAGCCATCCAAGTTGGAAAGAAACTACCTGGACTCTCAGCAAAAGTCTTGGAAACACCTAACAACTTGACGTGGCTTCCGGGAGAGGAAAAAGTGTCTGTTTTAAAGTTCAAAAGTGAAATTAAAATGTTTGCACTGATTCATGACAAGAGCCACCGTTCCAAGGGCAAGCCACGTGTTTACGCTGTGGGGATGAGATCTTGTGCCAATACTGACTTGGAGACTTGAGCCTCTCCGTATATGCCTTTCTTCCTGCCATCTGTGCTTTGACACCAGCGCAGGCTGCCGTGTCCTGAGACTAGCTGCAGCCAGGCTTTTATCTGTGATTCACTGCTGTGAGCGAATGAACAGGTGCCAGCTGAGGGGCAGGTACTCAGCCACTGTTTACTTGGTTGTCCCTCCCTTCTCCCCTCCATTTACCATATCAGGTTCTGGAGCTTTCTCTGCAATGACTTGTGACTTGCTCAGACTCCAATCTTTCCTCTTGAACTTGCTAATCCGGTTCTCACTGTCTTCTTTGGGTGGCAGATCTTCAACTCTGGCACCTGATGAAGCCCTGCGTTCAAACAGTGGTTCCAGGATGGACCTGTCAGCCAGGAAGGACAAAAGTCACAAAACATTAATCCCAGAATGATAAGACTTCACTCCAAAGCACCAGCAAGACCCTCAACTCCATCTTCACCCAGCGTCTCAGGTTCCTGGAGTCTAATGACCAAACAAACAACTCAGGGTAAAAGTACAGAAATGAGATTATCACATGAAAGGGAGAAAATATGAGTGAATAGTTACCCTCACTCACTGTGTGTTACATATTTGTTCTCTTGTGGATATGTGCATGTGTGTACATGCCATATGCAGGCTTGAAAGCACACATGTGAAGGTCAGAGGTCAACATTGAGTGTCTTCCTCTATCACTTTCCACCTTCTTTTTCAGGACAGAGACTCTCGTTGAACCAAAAGCTCACTGACTGGCTGGATTGGCTGGCCAATGAGCTATCAGAATCTGCCCATTACCATTCAACTCTAGCACTAGGGTTCTATAAGTGTGCTGTCACATCTGGCTTTGATGTCACATCTGGCTTTGATGTAGGTGCTATGGATTCAAACCCAGGTCCTCACGCTTGTGCAGTAGGTACTGATGAGGCCTTCTCCCCAGATCCCATCCATCTTTATTCTTTCCTGGGAAGAGATAAGGACAGAATCCATAGAGTAAAAGACTGGTACATATCCTATAGCTCTGTTGTATGTCACAGCTTGTGTCCTGGGGCTGCAGAGCCTGTATCAATTCTACCCACAATTACTTGCTGGGTCACCTGGGTACAATGTCTTAGATCTGTGATCTGCAAAAATGTTTGGTACCAACGAGTGTTTGAAAAATGTCTACTAGCTATAATGAATGATAGATTTCCAAGTCCCATAATGAAAACTGGCCACTCATGAATCATGATCAAACACTACACATAGAGGGGAAGAGTTGGATATGTAATAAGCACACTTCAGGTGAGGACAGACATCTTTGGTATTCAAAAATAGAAAGAGTAGCCTAATTTTTAAAAAACGCAAGACATAAATGGATATTTAATGAAAAAAATAAAGTTCCAAAGTTTAAAATTTGGTTTCACCAATGACTAAATAAGTTAGAGTAATTGCAGCTGAGGATGATGGCTTATGCCTATAGTCCCAGGAACTTAGTAAGCTAAGGCAGGAGGACCGCTCAAGTCCAAGGGTTTGGAATTAGATTGGGCAAAGTTTTTGTTACAGTTTATAGTTGAGTTTCAATGCAGAAAAGTGGGCACTATAATAAGTTCATGTACAGGTCCCCTGTCATCAACAATGATCATCTCAGAGCTGGTCTTGTTTAGTCTACATACCTAGTTACAGACCTCAGCCTTTGCTAAATGACTTGGGAGGGGTTGCCTGGTGTCATATCTATATAGTTCCAGACGGCATTTCTACAAGATAAGGTCTTGCAGTTTTTCATGACCACAATCCTATCATTCCCTAATCTCATGCAACAATCTTCAAATTAATTTCCCAGTTCTCTTACAATTATTTTAAATGGGTGGCTCGACTGAATTAGGATGCAATCAATTAAGAGTTACTCTCTGTACTACTTAGGACACTTAGTACATTACGTTAAGCTTTCAAAACTCTAGCTCTCCTTTCCTCCAGTCCAGAATTAAGTATTGTTTGTCACTAGCTATGAGGATGCAGGATGGATAAACTTGAGGAAGCACTGACTTCTATGGCTGTGCCTTCAGACTCCAAGTTCCTCTTTGTAGGTATTTGTTTGTTTCGTTGTTGCTGTTGCTTTTTTTGGGGGGTGGGGTATCATTCAGTAGTTGTGGTGGTTTGCATAAAAATGGCTCCCACAGGCTATGTTTGAATGCTTATTCATCAGGGAGTGGCACAGTTTGAGAAGGATTAGAAGGTGTGGCCCTGTCCCAGGAAGTGTGACATTGGGGGTGGGCTTGGAGGTTTCAAAAGCCCACACCCAGCCCTGTCTGTCTCTGTCTCCCTCTCTTTCTGTTCGGACACCCAGAGTGCCACCAAGCTCCTCCCACGTCCCTGCCATGCAGACAATGGACTAACCTCAGAAACTGTAAACAGGTCCTCAATTAAATGCTTTCTTTTGTAAGATTTGCCTTGGTGTCAGTGTCTTTTCACAGCAATAGAATAGGGACTAAGACAATAGCTTAGGGTTGTCCTGAAATTTGAGAAATCCTCCTGTCTTCTTAGCCTTTTGAGTGTTGGGATTGCAGGCCTGAGCCATAACACTTGTCTGAAAGTTCTTTATCTCATTTCAGGGTTAACTTCTCCTTTTAAAAGTTCTACCTAAATCTATCTATCTATCTATCTATCTATCTGTCTGTCTGTCTGTCTGTCTGTCTGTCTGTCTGTCTGTCTGTCTGTCTGTCTGTCTCTGTCTGCCTGTCTGTCTTTCTATATCTGTCAGTCTGACCAACTGCCTGCTTGCCTACCTGTCTACCCACCCACCTACCTACCTACCTACCTACCCCTGCATATGCCTAAATATTTTCTTGGGGTATATTCCAGTTGTTAAAGTCTGTAATTATCTTGCATTTCCTACTTAATAAGTTATGCACTTATCTTGTATTTCCTACTCATTCATTAATTCATTTGCTGAACAAACTTCTATACTTTGATTTTATAATTTAATAACATACTTTAATCTTTCCATCCACAAAGAGCAGACTCTTAAATGTTTTTCCTTGTTTTAAAGAGCCACATTAAGGGACTGCCATATAAATAAGCACAGAGAAGAGCATGCATTTAGGTGCTTGACTTCATAGAAAGAGCTACTACCCTGGAGGCTCACAAAGAGCCTGAATGGTCATCTGTTCTGAGGTGGTTCTGGTGGTTAGGAGCCAGAGATTAAGATGAGATTTGGGGGGCTAGGAAGATGTCTTTAGTGAGAAAAAAAATACTTGTTCAAGCACGAGAACTTGAGTTTGTATCCCCAGAACCCATAAGAACTGGGCAAAGCAATGTGCACCTTGTCCTCGGCACTGCAGGCAAGGATGGGGGTCTGGGCTCACTGGCCAGTCAGTGTAACCTCAGCACTGCAGGCAAGGATGGGGGTCTGGGTTCACTGGCCAGTCAGTGTAACCTCAGCATTGCAGGCAAGGATGGGGGTCTGGGCTCACTGGCCAGCCAGTGTAACCTCAGCATTGCAGGCAAGGATGGGGGTCTGGGCTCACTGGCCAGCCAGTGTAACCTCAGCACTGCAGGCAAGGATGGGGGTCTGGGCTCACTGGCCAGCCAGTGTAATCTCAGCACTGCAGGCAAGGATGGGGGTCTGGGATCGCTGGCCAGCCAGTGTAACCTCAGCACTGCAGGCAAGGATGGGGGTCTGGGCTCACTGGCCAGCCAGTGTAATCTCAGCACTGCAGGCAAGGATGGGGGTCTGGGATCGCTGGCCAGCCAGTGTAACCTCAGCACTGCAGGCAAGGATGGGGGTCTGGGATCACTGGCCAGCCAGTGTAATCACAGAGTAAGTTTCAGGTTCAGTGAGAGATCATGCCTCAAAAGATCATGTGGAGAGTAACCCAGGAAGATTCCTTGTCACCATTCTCTGGTCTCTACACATGCTTGTGTGAAAGCACCCACATGTGCCTGTGGACGTGTGCACACACATAAACATGTGCATGAGAAACTGTCTACAGATGTTTCTAATAAACTGAATGTTAAAAACTCATGAAGAGCCGGGCGGTGGTGGCGCACGCCTTTAATCCCAGCACTTGGGAGGTAAAGGCAGGTAGATATTTGAGTTCGAGGCCAGCCTGGTCTACAGAGTGAGTTCCAGGATGGCCAGGGCTACACAGAGAAACCCTGTCTCGAAAAACAAAAAACAAACAAAACAAAAACTCATGAAGAGGTTGTGCGTGCGTGCGTGCGTGCGTGCGTGCGTGCGTGCGTGTGTGTGTGTGTGTGTGTGTGTGTGTGTTTGTATCATTTTCAATCTTTGGAATTTTGTACTAGTATTGTTCTCTAATTGATGAAGCAAAAAAATGATACATAATGGGAAATTAAGCTGTGCCTACAAGGCAATTGTGTTCAGTAGGTGGTAAAATCTGGATTTTTCATTTCATTTTTATTTTTTAGTAACAGCATTGTCAGTGATGGTCCTCATGAATAGAAGCGAAGGAGCCCACAGCTCTGAGTTACTCTCCTCAAAGGAGTGGTCTGTAAACACACCAAGTCTCACGTTGTTACCCAAAACCAATGTCACAAGATATTGTCCTACCCTCCCCAAGTGCAAAGATCAGCCTTACCCGTCAGATCCTGGCCTGGAGGGTGCATTGTCAGAAGAGTTGGAGGAGGTGGACACCACTGAGGAGGCCACAGAGGTGACAGACAGCCTGCGCAGCGTGGAGGACAGGATGTAGGGCAGTACCATCGAGCCTGCACGGCTTGGCTTCCTCTCTGTCATGCTGGGTGGCTGAAACACATGCAGCCCCTCAGGGTTAGCAGCCTGCAATGCAGCCAGCATGGTCTGGGGCAGCCACCCTGTTGGTCTTATGAAATCATGGCATGTTGACCCAAGAGCAAAGTCTAAGGAGGCCGTAGAATCTAATCTGGGCAGGGGGAGTCTCCAGAAACCTCGGATTCCACCGGGGAATCACCATCCCAATGTGGTATCCTGTTAAATTTGCTTTCTAACATTGGCTGGGTTCTAACAATGATCAAGGGTAGCAGGTGGAAGGAAAGCTCAGTCTTATGGTCTAGGAACGTGGGCACAAAAGACACGCGTGTGCCTAGACAGTAGTAGGGGAGGCAAAGTATCAGGAAGGAGACTGAACTGGGCATTTTTGGTGATGAGCGGAGCAGCAGAATTTAGTTAGCTATGTAGCTCAGCCTGGCCTCAAACTCACAGCCATCCTTCTGTCTCAGCCTCCTGGGTGCTGAGGTCACAAATGTGCATCACTACACCTGGCTGCTTGTGTACACTGATGACTGGAAGAGACAGTGGGAAAGGTCCTCTGGAGGAAACTCCAGTGGGGAGGTGTGCAGACCTCTGATTGGAGGAAAGAATTTGGAAGTCGAGTTCAAAACAAGGCTGTCAGAGAGGGCGAGGTGAACTTGAGGACAAGAGTACACAGCAATGAGCCAGGACCAGTGACACCATTGATTGAGAGAGGAGAGGTTAGTAGCATGCTTCCCCTCAGCACTTGGGGGTGGAGAGGCGGGAAACCCACAAAGATGCAGCCTCACAGAGTGTGTCAAAGATGACAGAGAAATCTGTCAAGTTTACAACTGTTCCTTCCCACAAAGGGTCAGATGATCAAACTTATACCAAACAGAAGAAGATCCAGAAATGCTATAAAAATCAGGCAGGACAGGAAGGAATGGTCAACATGTCGAACAAGGAAACTGACATGCCCCTGAGTGTTCTCAAAGTGCCTGACCAGTCCAGCCACCTTGGTGTACAGTGTCATCAGGCCATTTTTTTTTTAAAAGAATTATGTGTATGTGTATGTGTACACTATAGCTGTCTTTAGACACACCAGAAGAGGGCAATGGATCGCATTGTAGATGGTTGTGAGCTACCATGTGGTTGCTGGGAGTTGAACTCAGGACCTCCGGAAGAGCAGTCAGTGCTCTTACCCGGTGAGCCACCTCTCCAGCCCAGGCCTTTTGTTGAAACTGTAAACTGGGGCCCTGCCACATCTGTAAAATCTGAAGCTAGTTATCTGTGTTTCATAAGCTCTCTGTTCTGAAGGTCAATCAAGTTTGGAAATCTCTAGCCCAAGGATGGTTCATGTGACTAAAGGTAGAACACACTTACTCTCTCATGCCTGCCCATCTGCACATAATACCTGTGCTGGTGGGACTCACATCTGGCATCTGAAACCCTGGGTAATATCATGAGAGAGACCCAGCAAAGTGCAAGGGCCATTTAGTCAAAGCTTACCAGCGTTATGACCCCGTACAGCTTCTCTACTTTCTCCTTGAGCTCATGGAAGCATGAAGATAGCCGGTCATGCAGTGGCTTGAGCTGCTCCGTCAGCTTCTCCCCGTGGATTCGGATCCCTTCCGTGAGCAGGGGTATCTGGAAGAAAGGTTATGAAAGAAAAGAGACATGGTTTGGGAAGGGAATCAATTCAGATTCAGAGGTTTGGGCAAGAGGGTGGAGTTGGAGAGACTAGCAGACACAGAGTTAACTAATGAAAATGTCACTTGTTAGTCAAGGGCTTGGGAACTCTGTCAAAGGAAAACAGAGAAGATCCAAAGACTCTAGAGAGGCCAACTGGCAAGACTCATACAACTGAGCACTGAGGTAGTTGAAGAGACTGAGTTTCCTAGCAGGATTTACAGAAATGATAAGAAAAAGAATGAGATCGATGTGTGTCAGCGAGAAACAGGCTAGGAAACCAGACTTCAGAATTCCCATGTGTGCTAATGTGTGTATTTGTGTGTGTGTGTGTGTAAATGTATGTGTGTACATGTGGAGGCTAGAGGACATCCTTTGCTGTCATTCCCAGATGTCTCCCACCTTGTTTTTTTGAAGAAAGGGTGACTCACTGGCTTGGAATTCAACAACTGGGATAGAATGGCTGGTCAGTAAGTCCATGAAATCTGGCCTAATACTACAAGAGAGTACAGCTACACCTAGTCTCTGTCTTCTTTCTCTCTCTCTCTCTCTCTCTCTCTCTCTCTCTCTCTCCTCACACACACACACACACACACACAAACACACACACACAGACACATGCACACCCACATATAGAGACAGAGATGTTGACAGAGATGTTGAGAGAGATAGACAGAGAGAGAGAGAGAAGGGGAGGGACCCCAGAAAGTGGCCTAGAGCTACACTTAAGCTATGTAGCATGCCTTAGGGCCCAATGCAGTGGACACCCACGGAGCACTGTGCACAGCTGTCCAGCTGCAGGCTCCCAGCACATACCTGTAAGGCAATCAGCCGCTTGAGGAGCTCCACCTTCTCCTGGTCCTCGGGATGCTCTTGTAAGTACTTTTCTGTAAAAAAAGCCTAAAAGGAGAACACATGTGAACATTACTTATGACACGCTGCTGATCGCAGAGAGAGGAGGACAATTTCAAAAGGGAGAAAATGTCTTATGTAATGACGTCCATCCCTTTCACAGGACCACCTTTACGACACAGTGAATAATAAAGAGACATATATTAAACAAATTCCTCTCTCTATATATAGAATGGCTTCCCTGATCCCCAAAGTTGGGAAGTTTCCTCATTGCAGTTCAGAGAGGTGACACTTGTGTCCAAGAGCATACAGTGGCCAGTAGAAAACCAGAATGAAGCCACAGAATTGACAGGCCACAGGACCTTCACTCTTCTGGGGTACTGTGTACAAACAGAATTGAGAGTACCAGCCCATGTACCACTCTTTCAGGCCCCGTCTCTTTCTGTCTCATCTTCTCACTCATCAAAGGAGTTTCTTGGCCTCATGTTTAGCTATATTCAAGAAGAGGACTCCCAAAATATTCAGCCACTGAACTTGTACCGTAACAGCTATGATTCCTGTCTCTTAACAACTGCCCTTCACCTACACTGAATTCACGTCCTCCCATATAAATGAAGCTTTACCCAAATCCTACCCAGTGGACTACACATGGTCAGTATGCCTCTTATGCCTTTTCAGAGTAACAGATGTAGCATCCAGTTAGACAATGGTGAGGCTGTGTGCCAGTCTGAATGAGCAATGTCAGCCATAGACTCGTGTATCTGAACACTCAGAGCCCTCAGCTGATGGTCCTCCGTCGAGAGGTTATGGAACATCTAAGAGGTAGAGCCTTGCTAGAGGAAGTCCATCACAGGGCCAAGATCTGAGAATTTAGTCTCACTCCATTTCCTGTTCCCTTTCTGTTTCCTGTGCGTGGATGGAAATGTGACCAGCTAGCTTCCAGCTCCTGTCACCACGGTACGCCATTCCTTCCCTGCCATAATGGATTCTATGTCTCTGGCACCATAAACCAAATAGACTCTTTCTTCATTAAGTTGCTGTTGGTCATAGTATTTCATTACAGCAGCAGAGAAGTAACTAATACAAGCTGAAATGTCTTCTGTCCGTATGACTTGGCTCAAGTCAGGCTGGAGATTCCTGGAGACCCACTCTACATAAAGCATTTCAGCTTTCCCTAAAAGTGGCTTCCCTGGAAGTGCATCCTGGGCTCTGGGAGCACCCTGAGCTGACTTCCTTCCAGAGGACAGGATAGTGGGTACATCCGCCAGAGGCACCAGAGCCAGGCACTCTTTCACTGAGGCTTCACAAGACAATGTGAGGCCAGGGACAATCCCTGTGTAATTCCACATGCCCATTGAGGGAGGAGAGTGGCACATGACGCGGAGGACGGCCTGTCCTTCTTGTGAGATTCAGGAGCAGGACTTACCTTTTCGTAGTTGGAGAATCCCCCCATGACGGCTGGGTCCACGATACCGCTGAGCAGCATGGAGAGCGGGTGCACCGAGAGGGAATGGTCCCAGGCATGCTGCTGCACGCAGTTGCTGACTCTCTCATTGGTCAGCTCCATGGTTTCTATGGCATTCTCCAAAGGGCTGATCTCTTCCTGAGGAATGGAGCAGACGGGAGAAGAAGCTGGGTGAGCTCCACTCCAAAGACTGAAACAACCTGATCTTCTCAACAGAGGGAAATTCTGCACCATCTGCAGGAGCGCTCAATTGTTACAATTCTGTACATCAGGGACCCCATGCTTTTCTATTGGTTAATTACAAAATTGGCTATTGAAAAATCTTAGGAAGTGGGATGTTGTAAACTGTGGGCTGTAGAAAACACTGTTTATTGGAGCAAAACATCTACATAAAGTGTGTGAATAAATCTAGATCTGTAGCGGCATTGTTTCTCAGGCAGTCCCATCTCAGGGGCTCTGAGGTTAGCAGACCTGAGACCCTTCTGCGTCACTGACAACGGAAAGTTTCCCCTGGAAAATTCATGTGTCTCCTTGGTAAGAAAAAGCAGGGATCTTGGAATTCCTACATCCAGATTCTTGCCTCATCTCCTTAGGGTAGATCCTGTGGTTAACAGAAGTCAGAAAGAACAGGAAGACTCAAGAATCACACTGAGTTTTGGATGAAGAAGCAATCACAGGAACCAGATTCTTCTTCCAGAAATGTCCTCAAAACCTCATTTCCCAAAAAGCCAGCACTTTCATTTCATCTACTGTTGGCCACATGGCTGCCAATTCCAGAATTTATTCCTAACATCTCTACCCAGAAAGCATGCTACATTTAAATAAATGATTTATCATTAACACAAGCAATACATCAAACTTCAGGTCATAATGGCCAAGAAATATTCTCTTCTTCCCTTCCCTTTACTTCTATACTTTCCTTTCGTTGTTGTCCTGAGACAAGGGTCTTACTCCATTGCCCCTTTAACCCATTATGAGGACCAGACTAGCCTCATGCTAGCATTGATCTTCTTGACTCATTCTCCCAAAAGCTGGTACAAGCATGTGCCACCATGTCCAGCTACAGGAGATGCCTGGGCCCCAGAATACCTCTTTTCCTCCTCTCCCCTCTATTGAGTATGAAAATGTGTGTGTGTGTGTGTGTGTGTGTGTGTGTGTGTGCATATGCCAAAGTAGTGCTTCACATTGACTATACACGATCAGCTCAGGAATTATTTTTCAAATGCCTACTTTATGCTAAGTACCATGTTGTGCACCAGTTACAAAAGCGATGAAATACACAGACAGATCAGAAATATGCAAGAAGACTGGTTCTCGGATTTTTGAGGGTACCAAAATCTAAGGGTGCATGAATGCCTTGGTTCTGAAGTGATACAGTATTTATATATAATCTATGTATATCTTTCTATATATTTAATTACTTTATTGGAGACAGGCTATCACTATATACCCCTGGATATAGAATATAGAGTGTCCTGGAACTCACTATGTACACCAGCTTGCCCTTGAACTCAGAGATCTACCTGCCTCTACCCCTCAGGTGCTGGGATTAAAGGCATGTGACCTCACATCTGGCTTTGGATGACTGGTAGGATCTAAGGTTATAGCGATGGATATTATACATTATCTAGGGAATAAGGCAAAGAAAGAGTCTGTATATATTTAAAATAGAGGAGCGGATTGCTAGACCTAAATACACAGTACACCTCCACAGGTGGTGAAGCTCATGGCTGCCTGAGTTGCTGAGACTGGAACTACACATTTTGTGGGTCCATTGTAACTCAAAGCTAGTAGGAGTTTGATAGTTTTAGTAGAAACTCAAGACTTTCAAGTAGAGTGGGTTAGAAATATGCCCACAATGGTATGAACACAGACACCACAAAGGACATCCACCTGTGACTGGGTATTCTAGAGCTGGCTGCACAGAGAAGGTGGATCTCACACTAATTTGATAGGAATAATACTGAGCAGTGGTCAGAGGACATTGAGGCCAACCCCAAATGATGCAATGCCATTAACTACATAAACAACCTAAGTCTTAGTTCTGACAGCTTCTCTCAGAGATGCCGAAGGAGATGGATGAAGGTGAACTGAGTGGGAAGACCATAGACAGAGGTGGAGAGAGGAGGAAGACAGCTATGAATAGAGGCAGGCAGACATGAAAGGCAAGGAATACAAATGAATGGAAGTGGATGGAGATGGATGGAGAAAAATGCAAGTGACTAGAAACGCGAGCGGGCTCCATAGTGCAGGCGCAGGGAAGCAAGCCACAGGAGGACTTCAATGTAAGAACACATGAGACAGTCGGGTCTGCTCAGTGGGATCCACGCTCTGAGGTACTGAGGAACACTAACTGAAAAGACCAAGGCAGAGAGGCAACAGGAGACCTTTTAGTACACAGCAGAGACCAGTATGGGATGACAACAACGCAAATACACAGGGACAGAGAGAAGACAGATCAGATAAATACTATAAAGGTTAAATGACAGCTTTGGGAGGAGCAGGGCTGGGGCTGCAGCAACAAGGACGCTCAAGCTGAGAGCGAGAGGGGCTTCAGGAAAGATGGTGTGGTAGACAGGCAGCTCTCCAGACACATCCCAGCACTGTTTCTGGGCACTGACAGCACTACAGACAGGAGACAATGCCTCTTGGGCCACCAAAGAGTCAGTCTCTGAGCGTGACCTTTCGGGTTGGTGTGGTAACATCAACTTTACAAAGCGACCCTATTACACAAGTGTGCTTTTTATTTCGCCTTTAAAACATAAAGTTGGCCAGAGGGAGGCAAGCCAAGCCGGTGCAGGCTGCAGTGGAACGGAACAAAAGCAGTTATTATTTCTGCAGAGAGGCTCCCACCACACACCCCCTGCCAGAATTACAACTTCAAATGACTCACTGTTGAAATCTGTTTGACTTCGAACCACTTGAGAATCCCAGGGAAGGTATAGGCCGTCGTGTACGTGGTCCTTTCAATCCACATGGTCTGGCGCAAGAAAGAAAACACAAAATGAAACAGTGGCCAGCTTCCAGGTCACAACCGACCCCAAATCGTTAATGGCTGAGTTGGTGAGACTACATTCTCATGTTTTCTAGTGAGTGAACTTATTACTCATCAAACTCAAGGATCGTGGGCTTTGGGTCTGCATGGAGTTAGTCTCCTTGGGTCCTTTCCTTCTAAAGATGGAAACCTGAGGTTCAGGAGGTGTGACTTGCCTACGTCCATCATATCAGCTGCAGAGCCCAACTGGGTCCTTCAGTTTGTAGGTTTCCCACTGATAACAGCCTGCTTGTTAGTAATTAACAGGTTACTTCTCCTACAGGGGAAGCTCCAACCTCCTATCTTAGCCGAAGAGGATGAGAGGGAAGACACTGGAATTCCCCAGAAGGCAAATAGGGGCTGGGGGGATAGCTTGGGTGGGAAAGTGCTTGCTGAGCAAGGAAAAGGACCTGCAACCAATCCCCAGTATTCATATACAAAGCCAGGGTGGTGGCATAAGCTTGTAATCCCAGTGTTGGAAAGGAGAGATGGAGGAGGATTCCCAGGAATTCACTGGGTGGCCAGCCAAGCTGGGCTGCTAAGCTGCTGTCCCAAGGAAAGACCCACTGACAAAATAACAAGATGGGAAGGTCTTGAGGAATGACACCCAAGGGTGACTTCTAGCCTCCAAATGCACATGTGTATCCTGCCCCCGACGACACGCACACATACACTGAGAAAACAAACCAAGCTGACTCACGGCAAACTCATTTTCCGGGTCTTTTTCTCCTTTTCTGAACGGCCGGGAATATCTGAACTGCTGCACTTCATTGGCTCTGTAGTAGCTGGGAAAGGGCAGAACAAATGCACTGGACCTCATAGCACCAGCCCACAACCCCACGTGTGACAGGCCTGGCACCGAGGTTTACCCCTATGGCCGACAGGGTCACACTGAGGTTCCCCGGGACAATACATACTTGGGTTTCGTAGCACATCTTATTTTTCATACACGAGAGTTTATTTTACAGCTCACAGTTTTAAAAGGTACGTATACCCACCACGTTTGTGGTCTCCTTTGCATAGCTCTGCCGTAATGCTGTTAGTCAGTCTTACTCGAATAGAGCTTCTCCAGAGATGGGAAGCAACCTCAAACACTGGGGCTGGCTAGTCCTCAGTGATACCTGAGTGGCTATTTGGTCGAGAGGATCCTGTGCCCAAGTGAAGTTTACCTTTCCCTCTGACTCAGTGATAAAAATCCATGTTGCTTTAACTTGATAAGTTCTCATCTTGTATGCAAAACAGTTAGTAATATAATTCCAAAGTATAACAAATGAAAAAAGGCTTTGCTTTTGACACATTCCAAACAGTCTTGTTTTGTAGCCCAGACTGGCCTTGGACTTGCCTCTCTTTCCCTCCACTGCTACCATGACAGGAGGGCACCATGTCCGCCTGATTGTTTCCTTTTTAAGAGCCACTTACTTTAAGATCTGCTCTGGAACCGGTTTGTCCTTGTAGCTGGGCGGCAAGCACATCACAGGCTTTACCGTGAAGCACTGCAGGTCTGAGGGCTTATTAAGGAAAAGGCTGGCCCTGTGGTGTCAAAGGCTGCAAGGTCCCTGCTCCCGTTTCTCATCTCCCTTCAACTGGTGCCAGCACTGCACTGAAATTCACTCCCATGTCCCCTGTCACGATGTGGGACTTCTCAGGACACCTCGTGTGGCCAGACCCCTGGCAAATATCCTTGCCACATGAAGTATCAGGAAGTATAAGGAACTAGACAGCCAGAAGTGCTTTCAAGATTTGAAATGCATGCCTCTGACAGCAGACTCAACCTGGGAAACACAATTGCTATCTTTAGGTGTTACTATTGATGGGGTGAGCCCCTTCGTGGGGACTAAGGTTCTAAATTTTTCTTTCAAGCTCAAGGCAAACCTATACAAAAGAAGACTTCTTTTTTCAGCAGAGGAGAACTTGAGGCCAAGAGAAGTGAAAATTTAAGATTCCATAACTGGGAGTGAAGTCAGACTCCAAAACCAGCATGGGGTAAGGGGACTTGCTTGGATGGATGGATGGATGAAAACTCCTAAGAAGGACCTCTCCTGGCACCCTTACCAGTGCAGACATAGCCTGTCCTCTGTGCCCACAGGTCCTGTACCCAAAGAGATAACCAAGTGAGGATTTTCTTCTGTATAACCAGATACAGACTTTCCTCCTGCAAGTCCTTATCTTCCAGAGTATACACTGTGATAATACTTTCAGAACATTTACTGTATCGGTGTCAACTAGGAGGGACTGGGGAACTGGCTTAGTTGGTAAAGTGCTTGCTATACAAGCATGAGGGTCAGAGTTCCAATCCCCAGGACATGGCTAAACACACACATGCATATGGTATCTGGGAGAATGTATATAGGCTACATGCAAATACAATGACTTGAAAAGCTACAGATTTTGGTATCTATGCGTGGTAGAAAGGGCAGACGGGGAGGGTGTCCTGGAGCCATTGGCTGGGAGGATATCAAGAATGCAGTTTTAAAATCTTCAACAGAATCCAGAACTTCCTTTAAGCTCCCCGAGTATGAGGTTTATTCATTCATACTCAACACTTACTGACCATGTCTTCCCTAAGGGCCCCAAAGATTTTTACACTGAGTGGTGGGAGGCATGGTTTGAAAGATCGAAGTGTATCTGCCAACAGAGAAGGAGCTGCAACTCTTAATTTATTTGGCTTGGCCTGGCCCACCCCAGGGTAAAGAGCCACTGGGCCGCTGTCCCCATGGCAAGGATACACTGCTTTGGGGATGACCTGATGTCTTCTCCTGGTGGTGTGGTACTGGTCATCTTCTCAGCATTGGGGAACTGGGTCAGCAACCTCAGGCTGAAGTCTTCTCGCCTCTCATATTCCTTTCCCCGGTAGATGAAGATTTTGTTCTGCAGGTCAGGGAAGCCAAAGGAAGGCATTAGGTACGAAGGGGGACAGGGGTATCTGGAGCTGAAGACAGAGAAGGCCACTGTGCTTCTCCATCGAAGCTAAATCCACAACCATGTAAGTGCCAAGTGAACATGATTTGCATACTCAACAGGTATTGAGCAGCATCTATTGGGTGGATATGAGTTTATCCCTCCTTTCCCCAGTTGATGGACATGCGAATTGGATCTAGGCTTTGGTGCTTATGATTAAGGCTGCTCTCCCTACAGTATTTTGGAATGATCGGATTTCTATTCACTTGAGTAAATATTCCCTGGCTACAAGCTCTTTCAGCATGGGCCATTTTCCTTGGGTATAGTTTAAATTTTACATTCATATGCTAATATTTAACTCCCCACCTGGCCTCCAAGAGCTTGTAGAATCGCTGAGGGCAGAGAAATGTCTGAGTAACTTCAGGATGTTGCTGCTTCTACCCAGGCGCCTGGGCAGCCGCATACTGATGATGATCCATTGCTTTCTCATTAAGCAATTAGGAATATAAAGGGCTCTCTTTGTTTTGGTAGCACAGTCTCAAGTAGCCCAGGCTTGACCACTGACTCACTGTGTAGCAGAAGATAATCCTGAACTTCTGATTTTGAGTCCACCTCAAGTGTTATGATTGAAGGCATAGTCAAACATACCCAGGTCATGTGATTCTGGGAATGGACCCAGTGTTTCATGAATGCTAGGCAAACATCGAACCAACTGCATTACACCCTCATCCCATTTGGTATTTTTAAAATCAGGAGTATGAGAGAGAATACATATTTAAATAAAGCTCACATCTAAAAGACTTCTTTTTTAAAGTTTTTGTTTCTTAAACTCTAAAGTCACTGGGTCAGTACACGTACTTTTGAGAGGGGTCCCTCACGCCTGTTACCACTACAAAACTGCTTTTACTTTGGGGAAGTTGCCTTGTTCTTGGGATATCTGATTTCAAAGTGGCCCTGTCTGGAAATAAAATAAGAAGCAAAACACATCCATCCACACTTATCCAAGCTTGGCCTGTGGATGGGGCCAATTCTGTTTTTCCTTCTCTCCTTGCACCTGGGGAAAGCCATTGGACAAAGGGTCGGCCAGAATACCAGTGGTGTCAGGGGCGTGGGGTGGAGAGGCCAGCATTCAGGAAGAGGTGTCTCTCCCTGACCCGACCTCCCACAGAGGGAACGCAGGCCAGCAGCTGCCACTGGCCATCTGGAAGAGAGATAAGTCTCCCCCTCCCCTGAACCCCACTCCTATTGGCTCTGGGGACCACCCCCAGGCTCCTCACCCGCAGGAAGGAAGGGAAGCCCTGTCCGTAGTATCCCACAGCAAAGTACTCAGGCTGGGGCCTCATGGCCTTAATGATGTTCTCGTAAAACAAGGCTCTTTTTTTCTGAAAAACAAAATAACACATTCCGCCTGGAGGTTATCAGGATGCTGTCAGAGGAAGAAATAAAAAAGAAAAAGGTCAGCCCATTTGTTGTGTTTTCTCATGTATCAGATAAATGGAAGGTCTTTGGAGACCACCTTGTAGGCCACAGGGTGATTCTTTTCTGGGATCTGATGTTTGGGATTTTGGGTCCGGGATGGGCCTTGGAGTCCTCCCAGACGTTCTGAGATCCACAGGCAGTATCTAAACGTAACCAGGCATGTGAAAGTAGATGCTGAGGAAGTTTCTGTTCTGAGCAGCTGATGTGCAGGGCCACCTTGGGCCCTGATGACCCTAAGGTGAGTTCCACCCACTCTTCACTCTCTTGGTCCACCTCTTTGGATGCTTTACTATAGAGTCTTTGAGACAGTGTCGTAGGTAGCTCAGGCTAGCCTCAGACTCTCCTTATAGCTGACAATGATTGTGAACTCCTGATCTTCGCACGTCACCTACCCAGGTACTGCTGGGATTGCAGAAATGCACCCCGATGCCTGGTTTAATGTGGAAGCAGGGACTGAACCCAGGGCTTTATGCATGCTAAGACTGAGCAAGACCTCACTCAGCCTTCCGGCCACTTCCTTGTTGTACATGCTAGGCAGAACTTGCCTCTATGCCCCAAGCAGCTGGGATTATCATCTTGTACCACACCCTGCCCAACCACAGTTGACAGAACTCTGTGACTGCTCTAGGCAACAGTCTGCCAGAACTATGCTTTCTTAGTTTGGTGACTAGTGGCCAGCATCTTAACTCAAGTTGGCTTATAAAATTATTGAGTTGAATTAATTTCCGGCCTCTCAATGGCTGAAGCTGGTAAAGTCAATGACTTAACTTTTCACTAAATGCTCTTGACAAACAGATCCTCAAGAAAAAGATTAGTCTGTGGTAGTGACAACTAACCTTTTAAGGCTCCTTCTGTCAAAAGGTTCTTGCCACTGCTGGGCATGTGGGTGGTAGCAGTATGTGCTGCTTATTTGTAAGAGCTGAACTGTGCCCGCAGCTGGGCTTAATACACAGGCTTGGGCTGGAGAGATGGCTCAGCGGTTAAGAGCACTGACTGCTCTTCCAGAGGTCCTGAGTTCAATTACCAGCAACCACATGGTGGCTCACAATCATCTGTAATGGGATCAGATGCCCTCTTCTGGTGTGTCTGAAGACAGCTACAGTGTACTCACATAAATAAAATAAGTGAATATTTAAAAAAATTAAAAATACACAGGCTCAGGGAACTGTCAATGCTGAGCCTTTGGAAACACCAGAAAAGGCGGCAAAAAAAACACTTAGATTCTAGCAGAAACATTCACAGCTTGTCCTGGTAGGCACAGTAGCATTCTGGAAGGAAGCAAAGCCAGCCTCAAGGATGGGCTGTCTTCTCATTGTAAAATTATGATTTAGGCGGGCAGTGTGGCGCATGCTTTAATCCAGCACTTGGGAGGCAGAGGCAGTGGATTCTGAGTTCGAGGCAGCTGGTCTACAGAGTGAGTTCCAGGACAGCCAGGGCTATACAGGAAACCCTGTCTCGAAAAAAAAAAAAATTATGATTAGTGTGAGTGTGGTAAGCACACTGTGTCATAGTCCATGGTCTGAGAACGCTGTAAGAGTCTGTTCTCTCTTTCCAACATGCGGAATGTGGAGATTGGACTCAGCTTGGCAAACTTGGCAGAAAATGCCTTTATCTGCTGAACTGGCCTAGACAAGGGAATTTTGATGAACAGATGATGTCCCATGGTAGCCAGGATGGGGCATGATCACCTAGGCTCTGTGCTCCCACCTTCCCTAGGGCAGTCCTCATTCCCAGTCCCAGGGACTTCTTTGAGAACAACCTGGAGAACAATGGTCAAAGCCTTTGGGGTTATACATCTTTTCTTTTAAAGTAAGGTTTACTTTTCCATTGGGAATTGTACCCTTGGCCCTGTTTTCAACCTGTTTACCAAACTGCTGTAGAAGTGCCCACTTCAACAGCCTTGCTAGCCCAGACTTACCAAGAGACTGCCTAGGCCCTCGTAGTCAAATACTTTGCTCTCGTAGGTCTCTGCCAACTCTTTGCTCAGTTTGATGGCTTTCTCCCACATCTTCAGAAGAAGGAAAGCAGGGTGAGATGTGGCAGCTGTTACCTCCCTTACGAATAACTGAGACTAAGCACTCAGCGGCTGAGCATCCATAAGGGACCCTGACTTGCAATATTGTTTGATCAACTAACCCTTTCTTTCCCAATATTTTATACCACAGGTTGAATAGCCCTTTTGTGAAATGCCTGGGACTACCGGTGTTTCCAATTTGCAATATTTTTTTCTCTTTTGATTTAGGATAACTTCCATAGACATTACTGATTAGGTGTCCCTGCCCTCTGCCTCCCAAGTGCTGGGATTAAGGTGTGCACCACCATGTCCAGCTCCAAAATCACCTTTTTACCTCATTTTTTTGAGACAGGATCTCTCACTAAACCTTTTTTTTTTTGGTTTTTCGAGACAGGGTTTCTCTGTGTAGCCCTGGCTGTCCTGAACTCATTCTGTAGACCAGGCTGGCCTCAAACTCACTAAACCTCAAGTTTACCATTTTGGCTAGTCTGGCTGGCCAGCAAGTCCTGTCTCCTCTTACTGTCTCCTTCTCCCAAAAATGGGGTTATGGGTACATGTACCCATGGCCTGCTCTTAGACACATGCTGAGGATCAGAACTCAGGTCCTTATTTTTGCATAGCGAGCACTTTATACACGGAACCATCTCCTGAGCCTCTGTCATTTTGCTGGGGACGAGTGTCCTTATCCTGTGTGCTCTGTGAAGACTCAACACTCAGAATTAGAAATCTATTTAATAGAATCCTTTTTCTCTTTCCAGTAGCAAAAGAAAGAACAACAAAACCCAGACAACAACTGAGAACCAACCCCCCCCACATGCACCACACACACACACACACACACACACACACACACACTCACTTTGCCTTTATCAAAATAGGATATGATCTCTTGATACAGTTTCTCTTTAAGCTCCTGCTGGGTATAAACATAGTAACTATCCCTCTGCAGCAAATGAGGCACACAGGGCTTGTCCGACCACTACAAAGAGAAAAAGATAACACAGGGATTAATGAGGCAAAACTTCAGACCAAAAAAAGTCAGGAATCCACTTATTTGCATGCTGTCAACTTACCCATATTGTGTTTTAAGTTATTTACCAAACACAACATTACATACACAAGGAGGCCCATATGTCAGCTCCGCTCTGAAACAAGTGTCATGCCAACTGGCCAGGCACCTGCAGTGTTCCTCAACAAGGGAGGAATGGAGTGAGCCTGCTAACCCAGTGTAATACTATATGGAAGGCATCCTGAACACAACCAGATGAGAGAGACATGCTAGGCCTACACCTATGGAGGAGCAGGTAAACTATCACTACCTGCAGACATTTTCTTCTCCATAGTACACGGCAGCCCAGTGCAAAACCAGACACAGCTTGGAGAACTAAGAAGCAAAGGAATAAAAATATTTGAGGATAGACCTTGGCTAAAAAGACAACAGCCACACAGAAGACAGCAGAAGCAAATAGTCCATCACAATGAAGGCTGTTGAACAACTCGACATCACCAGGCCTACACAGGACTTCGATGCAGGGAGCTGGCACAGCTGCAGCCCTGAGGAAAGGGAACCTCTCACCAGACTTGGGAGGAGAACACTATTTCATAAACAGGTAAATTCTTACTAAAGCCCTCCCTCTAGGCCCCTGCCCTTCTTTGGTGATGGTATGAATTGAACCCCAGGGATATGTGCACTCCAACTGAGCTGTGCCTCCAGCCTGATGTTTTGACACTTGAGGTCTCACTAAGTTGTTCAGGCCTTCAAGGTGGAATCCTCTAACCATAGCCTCCTTCCTACCAACTAGAATTACAGGTCTATCCTGGCAGGCCCGCAAAGTTAGTTTCTTCTCTCCCTCCCCTCTTACCTCCTTCTCTCCTCTTCCCTTTCCTTCCCTTCCCTCTCCTTCCTCCTTACCTTCCCCTCCCTTCTCCCCTTCTTTCTTAGGCCTGGAAGTAGGGGTATGAGCATGCCATGTCAGTGCTCTACCACTGAGCTATACCCTGAGAGTCAAGTCATTTGAAATTCCAGGCTTCTAAGGCCGGATGGAAAAATACAAAGGGACAAGAAGCAGCACCGGCGGGGGGGGGGGGGGCAATGAGGAGTAAATACACCAGTGATAACACACTGTACAGAATGGATCATAACAACAGTGTAGCCTTAATGCATGAACAGAGGCCCACATGCAAGGAGATACTATGAATGGGACCTCCTCCAACACAGAGATAAAGCTGCTATCTTAGGCCAGTGGATGAAATTCAGATTATATTTAACAAATACTGTCTCTACCAGTAAAGCTAGCTGGGAAGAAAAGCCAAATCCACACTTCATACCTTACACCAGATCAGGACAACTTAATTTTCTTTTCTTTCGCTTTTTAAATTTTTTGAGGCGGGCTCTCCCTATGAACCACAGGCTCTCCCTGAACTCACCATGCCCCTGTCTCAACATTCTAAGTGCTGGAATTATAGGTATGCACCACCACGGCCAGCTTGAGAGTTTAATTTTCTGGGTAGCAAAAATAAAAAGACCTATAGGGCTGATCACCAGGGTAGATATGATGATATCCATGGGTAGCAAACCCCACAGACGCAGAAAACCTTTCGGTATCCCAACCTTGAACACGGACTGTGGATTTTCTTGGGAATCGAAGAGGCAGGGGACTCCTGTGTTTAGCTGCTGAGAATGATGATGCATGGGTAGAATTTTAGAATCAAATCAAGTCAAGATAAACTTTTGATTTTAAGAATGGAAGCCAGAAGGTTTAGCAAGAGGCCACATAGTACTTCAGGTAGAGATGCCAGGGGACTGGACATGGATGACAGCAAGGGATTATTATTTTATTTATTTATTTATTTATTTTAGTTAGAAGATAGGTTGAGGACATATGTTATTCATGGAGAAGTAGAAGGCAGCAACGAAAGGAAGGATGGAATGTGACTAAGCTCCTGGGCAGAAGGGAGAGTTCAGAAAGAGAAGGGGAGGAGCAAAGGGCGGAGTCAAAGGCCTGTGGTTTGGACACATTCAAAGATTGATGGCTTATGCAGGAATCCAGGGCTTCAAATAATTACCTGGGATTTGGGACACGGAGAAGCACTGATATCATGCTCTACTATAATTTTATTTGGAGAGAGGAGGGATGGGACATACAGGGAAGTACTTCTTCCAAGTAGCTTATTCATTCATAAGTCATCTCTGGATCATTTTACTAATCTCTTTACACATAATCGACATGTATTTATTTAATTAGAATGCCAACCATCACAGAGGCTGCTAAGTTGTGTCCTGCTTCCTGAGGAGCTTTAAACATCAAATGATTCTCTTCCCAGTCTTCATCTGAAATGTGACCCTGTTTATCCAGAACACAGGAACACATTCCTAGATAAACTATATCCCCTGAATAAGGATCTTTCAGGCCCATATCATGAGGTTGATAGAATTTAGTCCCAAAGGACAGAACACCGGCAAACACCATGGGTCTTCCACACAGGACCCATTTATTACCTGCAGAAGCTCGGCGTGTAAGAGGAGTGTGTAGGCAGCTTCTGTGTAGTTCTCACAGTCTCTGTGCAAATCTCGAAGCTTGTACAAATACCTGGTAAGACAGGAGAGATGAGGCCCTTTTGTCACCAAGAAGGTGCGCTGGCGCTCAGAGCATTCTCTAGCCAGGTCCCAGCCTGCACATAAACTTCTGCTTCTATCAGGAACACCTCCTTCTCTTAGGCAATAGACTCACCACCTCCTGTTTCTCTAGCACATGGTACCTCTTCCTGCCCTGTGGTTTTCCTAGCTCTTCTATTTTGTCTTCTTAATTTATTATTTATTATTATTATATTGATCCTCTTTGGGATGTGTGGTAAAGCTCTGGAAATTCTATTGATGACAAGTTGACTTCATGATCCTCAAACCAAGGGCCACTGTGGGTTATTTCTCCTTCCTGTCCCTTTGAGTCCCTTCTGTCCCTCCTTGCATGCTGTTTACACACTTGATGCTATTACACACGCCGCCTTCAAACTGTATTTGTCTGTGGCTCTGTCTAGAGAGCTCACCCCGAGGCCAGCTGCACACATCCTGTATTTGCTGGAATCTACTGAGGTAGCAACAGTGCTCTCAGGGCAGTATTTTCTGGTTTAAAAATATACCACAAACCCATGACACAGATAGCAAAACCAAGGCATTTCCTTCACTTACCGTATGTATATGTCCTCTCGCTTCTTTTCTTTATAAAAATTCTGCAAAAGAGAAGGTCACAAAATACCAACATAAATTAAAGGCTGCTGATGAACTTGACACAAAATAGCCAAAGTATGATTGCTCCTTTATTTTTAAGTGTGAGCGTGCTGGTGTAGTTGCCATCAGAGGCCAGAAGAGGGCATCAGATCATCTGGAGCTGGATCTACAGTAGGTTGTGAGCCAACTGACACATGTGCTGGGAACCAAACTTGTGTGTCTTCTAGAAGAGCACCACATACTCTAAACCATGAAACAACCTCTCCACCCCACCTGCTGCTTTTTCAATACTGTCTCTTCTCCAAAGAGACATTATTAGTTCACTGTCTTCCTTAAGAATCTCCTCTGTAAATATAAATATAATTACACAGAAGCTGCCTATACCCTCCTCTTACATGCAGGTAATAAATGGGTGCTGTTTGGAAGACCCATGGGTTATAAAGAAGTAGAGAAATTAAGACCGTGCTTCTGAGAAATGTATGAGATTGTCTATGGGGACAGCAGGTGCTTGTCTTATTCTGAAGCCACCTGGTACACTTATGCCTCCAGCACTCAGGGAGGTGGGACGTTCTTGGTTTAAATTAAGCAGAGGAATACATAGCAACCTAAACCTTGGAGGTCTGTAGTCCTAAGGAGGGAAGACTAGAGTTTTACTGTCAGGAGAACTGCACAGACTAACTTATTTCATGGCATAGGTTTCTGTGTGCTACATCACAACAGGAAAGCAAGCACATGCAAGTAAGACCAAGAGTCAGGCTGAGAAGGGCTCTGGGAAAGGCTAGAGTGTCAAAACTGCACTTTTTGCACCTACTTCCAGGTACCTGAGAGTCTGTGTCCTACTGTCTATGAGTAGGGCAGCTCTATAAGGATGCTCCAGGGTGGCTGGACATCTGCGCTATTGACTTAGCTGGGTTGGTGGAACAGGGGTGGCTCAGCTGTGCCCACTTACAAGCCCAGGGACCGGGTCCTTACCAGAACGTTTACCGTACAGCTCATGCGGTTTTCCTTGCTCTCGTCATGCATGATGATGGTTCTGTAGTCCAGCAAGTTCTCTAAGAGGCTGCTGACCAGGAGGGCAAAGACTTCCCAGAGCTCGAGAGGTATTTATGTTTCCGGCAATGCTCTAAGAGTCTGGAGTGGGGAGAGAAAATTTCCGTGGTTCACCTAGCTGCTTTGTTGAGCCCCAACCAAGTCATAGCAGCAAGAGGCTTTAGACACAATAGATATCCCCTGTGGAACCCAAGGTGCCCTAGGGATTTCAATAGGGTCCATATTAGACCTATTATTTTCTCAGCTCAACTCTTTCTTGGGGACATAGTCAATTCCCATCAATCGCTTAGAACCCCAGGCCACAATGTCTTCTGAACACTAGTTATCAGCAATTTCTTTAGTGGATACTGCAAAAATGAGAGCCCTTGCCTACACCGTTCACATACTCCTTGCCATTCCAACTCAGCTGTATAGGAACACCTGTCCCATGGCTTTGTTCTCCCAAGGGCCTGGCATTGAACAGGTAGTCTAGAAATCCCAGGTGGAAGCCAAGCCCAGAAGAACCTGGTAGACATTTGGATAGGTCTTCAGATAAAAAGGCAGAACTGTGAGCAGACAGACTGGGGCTACACCTCAGATCCAGCCCTCCCCTTTTAGGGACATAGAAAGCAAAGTTTTGGGACATCTTTGGTAACTAAAAGAAAGTTCAGAAATGGTAATGGGTCTAAAGAATCAGCCCAGACTTGGGACTGGAGAGATGGAAGACCATACACTGCTCTTGCAGAGAACACAAATTTGATTCTTCAACAACCCTGTTGGGCAGCTCACAACCACCTGTAACTACAGCTCTAGAGAATCTGATATCCTATATCCTTCTTAGAAGGTACCTGTACTCATGAGCACATACGTGTTCTCTCTCTCTCTCTCTCTCTCTCTCTCTCTCCTCCTCCTCCACACACACACACACACACACACACACACACACACACTTTTTAGCCCAGATTCTAGTAATATTTTTGGGTGTTGGGATTAATGCAGTCATACTTTTCTGAGCCAAGGATTCAGAATAAAGGAAACAAAGTAAGATCTCTCCATGAAGGTGTAGAGATTTCTTTTTTTTAAATGTGTATTTTATCTTGTGTAGTGTGTGTGTGTTGGTGTTGGAGGGTTTGCTCTACTACTGAGCTATACGTCAACAGACTTTTTAAAAAGCAAGATTCACACTATGCAGAACTGGCTGGCCTGGAACTCACCATGTAGACCAGGCTGTCTTTGAACTCACAGAGATTTTCCAACCTTTGTCTCCAGGTTGCGGGGTTCAGGAACCACCATGCCCAACTATCCCCAAATTTTATGTCATGTCTGTTTCTATCTGTGTGTAACTTCCAGACAAATGCAGAATTTCAAAAGCTATAAGCTAGGAGCATTTGAAGGTATGAGACTGAGACCTCATGGAAAAAAGGATAGAAAGATCACTTTATTCTGTCTATAAACAGAACAAAGACACCCAGTTCTTGAAAATGGAGGTGATTTCCTGAACCTGTTCCAATAACCATTGGCTCCTCCTCAGGGAATCTTTAAGAGACATGATCAAAGTCGGTGGTCCCTATATTCATGCTTAGACTGGTCCAAAATAGTTTCTCCAGAACAGGAGAATAACCAAGTGACAGAGGGAAGACACAATGTGTGACCTAGGTGGCCGGTTATCGAAGTTCAGAAAGCATGAGCAACCAAAGTGCACAATGAGATGATTAGACAATAATTGCAATCTTAAAACAACAACAACAATGGCAAACGCACAACATTTTCTGTGTATGTGTGTAGATACAGGTACATGTTGTGGCACACGTGTGCAGGACCTCAGGAGTTGACTCTCTCTCCTTCTACCATATGGGTTTCAGGGATCAAGTTCAGGCTGTCAAGTTCCCTGGTTGGCGGAGCCACTCTGCCCACCTGCAGTCAAGCTTTTTAAAGTGTGAACTCTGCAAGTGACACTCTGTTGACACACACCCTCGTTTAGTCCTGACAATAAAGAGTAGACACTACTCTTATAGATGGAGGCGGGGGTGGGGAGCTTGATCTGGCAGGCTGACTCACTGGCTGCAAAGACAAGATCTGAGAATGTGGTGAAAAGAGGGTTTGTGCTTAATCCTGTCAGTCCCAATAGCCGAAGGCTTGCACCACATGACACGCCCTGTGGACAGCACGATAGGGCTGAGAGGGTAGAGGCTGAGTAGAGGAGGCAGCAAATGAAGGGACAATGTGGGGTCAGATGAAGGGATGTTGTCTTCATGGATTGCTAAGAGACAACTGCTCTGTTCTCAGAATTCTTTGATGGCCGGCAAGGTATTTTGAAGTCTAAAGTCAATCTTGACTTCCTTTAAATGGCTGCTCTGAAGCCACAATTAGAGATGCTCCACTTTTACTCAGGTTCATAATTAAGATGCCAGGCAGGATGCCACTGCTGCGCGTGTCTCCTCCTCTCGCCCCTCTGCTGTGTTCTTCAGGGCCAGGCTGGTTAGAGAACCCCAGCAGGGACTCCATTGGTAACATATCCACGTGTGTATGTGTGTATCCGCTGTGTGTATTCCATCCACGTGACTGAGGGCCAGTTGGTGACTGGGTGATTCTGAACCTGCCAACCCACTGCTGGGTGGACAGTTGTTTCTGTCCACCTCTGGCCTGAGCTGCTGCTCTGAGATACTCACAGCTTTTCCAGAAGAACCTTGTATTGTTCATCTCCTCGGCCACCTTCCACTTCCTGATCCAGCTTTGTGATCAACTCGTTCTCAAACTGAAAGAGAAAACAATTTCACAAGAGGATGTCAGATCCTAAGAAGAGCACATGGTAGGCAGTGGCCAGTCTTTCTAGAGCTGGCTCAACCCCTGTCCAATTGTGAACTGTTCCCAAAGTACATGGGAATTATCTATAACTTGCCCATGCAGACCATGCACCAAGATGTATCAAAACATCCCAAAGCATTTGTTAACAGTCCTGAAAAGCTATTTTACTTACCACTATGGATACAAAATAAATTCATAACCACTGGTGCCTTTGTATTGATACAGATAGTCCTATCTGGCCAGAAACTCATGACAATTCTCCGCCTCAGACTCCTTAAGTACAGGGACTACAACTATACATCTATAGCTACACAGCTATACCCTGGGCTTCTATCTTATTTTTGTTTCTTGTCTGAGTCTTGGTGATGGGATTATTTTTGCTCTGCATCATAGCTACAAAGCCTTCCTTTCAATACTAATCGATGTGTAGATGTTACAGATGTAAAACGTGAGTCAACTTGGTTGTTAATTTGGCTCTATCTAGGAAGGATGGAAAAGGCTGTACCTTTTGCCTGCTCTTGCTTCTTCTGGTGAGTGCATCTACCCTACCGCTGCTACTACTTTCTGTGGTTGCTACCACTACCACCATCTTTGCTGTATATGGGACCCAGCTTCTTTGACCTTCCAGCTTGAACTGAAGGCCAGAGGTTCTTCAGGAATCCTCCAGGCCTTTGGCTCTAGATCAGGAGCACTGAGGCACTTAGCCTTGTGGGGGTGAGCAGTATGGATTCAGACAGTCATTGTTGGAATATCCAGCCTGTGCTGTGTAAGCCAATGGAATAAATTTGTTTTGTGATCTGTACTCAGCATATTCACTCTGTTCCTCTCTGACTATTGCATGTATGGTTAAGGGAGGTCTAGAGAAAGCACAGGCTAACTAAACCTCTCAAAGGTATGTTGGGATGCCCGGGAGCTGGACCTGCATCACCCTTCCTCAGTTGGCCACCAGATTCCACCTTCAGTTCTAGAGTCAGATGTATCAGGCCAGCTTTCCATCTTCTAGCTTCTGGGCCAGAAGACCCAATCATATGTCTAATTCTTTTACAAAGTGAATGTAAAAAATAAGTTTTAAAATGCATTTTTCATTGAAGCTGCTGCCTATCCATTTGGAGAGATGGTAGTGAAAGGTTAATCGTTACATGGTAGTGTGGTCAGGGTCGGCCTCTTCTCACCATGTGGAAGTTGCCATTTCCACTCAAGTTGAACTCGCACTGCATCATATCAAAGAAAATGGGGATCGTGGCTTTGCGGAGCTCCACTTCAGGGGTCAGAGTGACTTCCAGAATGGGACCCACCATGGATGGGATGAATTTGATTTTGTGTGGCCCTGAAATGACGGCGAACGGGGATATTAGAATACTGCATTCCTCTCAGTCCCACATAATCAATCTTCCTCCACAGGGCCCAGAAGAGAGGAGAAAGTTCACATGATGCACCACGTCAATCACGGACCGCTGGCAGAATGCTGCCTTCTGATCGTTGGCGTGAAGGCCGAGGCCTTATTTCCAATGCCCCAGGTGAGAGGGTACGGAACCCCAAGTCTACTTTACTTCTGGACACACATACAGACAGATCTCAGGGCTATGTGAATTAAAATAAGAATTCATAGTGGGTGTGTGTTTTTACTATAACCTGTGCTGAGAAAACTTTCCTTTAGAACAAAAATTGAAAAGTAAAGCAGACATGGAGGGATCTGTTCACAGGCAGACACTCACCCAGGTTATACCACATGTCCCGGATCCTAAAGCCGATTTCTTTTCTCATGTCCCCATATCTAGGAAGAAGATCACAAGAACAGGATTTGCAGTGGAACTGAGTTGTGTGCATACAGTCATCCCTCGGCATGGCAGGGGCTGGTTCCGAGCTCCCCAGACCCACAGATCTGTTCAAGTCCCTTATGCAAAATGGCTTAGGGAGTTTGCACATACGATATGCACAGCTTCCCTCATACTTCAAACAATCTTTTTGTTGGCTCAGAGTATCTGATACAAAAGACTGGGGATGATGCAGAGTTAAGGCGGCACTGTGCCTGCAATTTCAGGGAACTGACAGCAGGTGGCAGGAGATCCCAGGCAAGGGCCCTGACTCCATCAATAGCCTCATATGGCTGAGGAGTGGAGTGGAGGTATCCTTAAGAAAAACAATACGAACCTGGAGGAATTTCAGGTCTATTGATGGATTACACATAAAACACACACCATCATCAACATGAGCAAGTTCCTGTAATTTCTAATGGCAGGGGCTTTTTTGTTTTTCTTTTTTTTTAACTTTATATATGAGAGTATCCAGAAGAGGGCATCAGATCCCATTACAGGTGGTTATAAGCCACCATGTGGTTGCTAGGAATTGAACTTAGGACCTCTGGAAGAGCAGTCAGTACCCTTAACTGCTGAGCAATCCTCCAGCCCTTAACTCCCTGTAATTTCTATGACAACATCACAGTGCTGAACATAAGAGAGACCTCACCTTCCTAACGGTCACCGGATCTTTAAGGGATAACTTACTTTTTCACAATTTTGTTGCGCTTGGCTTCTGAGAAAGTTTCAAGCTGGAGGGACTCGTGGGTGAGAAAAGCTACGGCCAAATGGAAGTAATTGTTCCAGAGCTTCGCAGGAGCATGAAAGGGCAACGCAAAACAGAAAGCAACACCGGTGAGGATCCAGATAAAACACCCGCATGCAGGAGCATTGCGCTGCTAAAAACTCAAATAAAACCCACAGGACTTCTTGTTCCGTCTGGGGTTTCAATTATTCACTGCTGAAAGTTTGGAGACTTAATATTAACCTTTAGAAAAACAACCCAAACTTTACATTTTTCTTTACCCTGGGGGGCACAGGGAAGTACTGCCAAGAAATGTACCTATTTATAGCAGGTGGCTTGGCAGTGAGTTTCAAGAGCCCTCCAGTTTCTCCAAACTTTTGAACCTGGTAAATACTTTCCTGATTTTTTTTTTCCCTTCCGTGGCTGGTTAAAAACATTTCAACCAAAGAAGGCCCTCACAGCTATTTAATATAACAAATACTAGGAAACAATCCAAATGTTCTTAACAAGAATTTACTCACTACATCCGAGGTCTGGAGCATAATGAATCATATTCAGTCATTAAAAGTATTATGAAAATGTTTAACATCATTGGGAAGAAGGCAGAGAGGGTGTGGAGAAAAGTAAAATAAGTCAGCCAATGGATCATAAAGGTTACAGCGTTCTTTCTATTTTGGTTTGTACACGATGCATTATTATATACATGTATACATGTATAATTATCAATTCATATATTTTATATGCTTATATATCCTCCTCTAGTTATGCGACTCTCTAGTTTAAACGTCTGAGATAAAAACAAAAAGCACACAAGAAAATGCTCAGTGAATTTAAAGCCCCCATAAAGCTGGGGCCTGGTGGACCTTCACCAGGCCCTGATGGCTGCACACATAAATGTCCTTCCATTTGTCATATAAAGGAATAAATGAGGATGAAGCTACCAGATACCTGGGTTTGTTTTGTTTTAGACAGGGTCTCATTATAGCCCTGGCTGACCTAGAACTCTATGTTAGAGGTGTACTGCCACCGCCCAGCCGTTACCCGTTTTAAAGGTATTCATTGATAGTGACGGTGTGCTTATGAAACATATTTGAGTCTGTGTGGATAGAATCAACACAAAAATCTTAACCTTGAAGACAAGGACGAGAGAAGCCTCCTTAGCTTTGCTTCCTGAAACTTCAGGACCTGTGGTCCACTATAGTCTGAAACCATCAGCACTTCACTTGACTCTAGTTCACACTAACTTCCATTATTCTGCTGTGATTGTTCTATTTTACTATTCATTATCAGTATTGTGGCCAAATACCCAAATCGAACATCACCATGGGTGATTCATAGGAACACAGTAACAAGAGGGTTTAGCACTGGCTGAAGATTCAGGCTTCCTCTGGTGCTCCTGGACTGAATATCAGAGGATGGGGAGACTACTGTATTTGCATTTGCATTTAGCTGTACTTCCTAAGACAGTGCTGCTCATGTTTTCTTTATGTATGTTGCCTTTGTGCAATGAAAAGCAAACCATTTATTGTGTCTGGAGAACTCCGTTTTGGGAATGTGCGCTTCAGGAAATCGGCAGACCCCTGAAACCCTCCTTTATTTGACAGTGATAAAATCGGAAATGGCACTTTTCAGCTGACATAGCCTCTTGCTATAACCGAAGGCCTTCCACATGGGTGGATGCTTACCTGAAGTTCAAAGCTTGCCTGGTCCATGAAGTTCTTGGTAAGAACTTCTGCAAACTGATTGATGGCACGGAGGAAAACCCTGGGGAGGAAATAACAGATGAGGAAGGCAGCCCCATGCCTCTGGAGATGTTTCTCCACATACTTTCAACAGGAAGCCAAGCACTCCTGGCTTGGCTGGAAAGTCAATATAACCGTATGTTGTCCTTACAGGCCACAGAGCACAATCTACAAAAGGGGACATAGAAACGAACTTTCTCTTAAGGTCTGGAAGAGCTTGGGGGCTGAAGGTGAAGCAGAGATTGCAGGACCAAGCTCTCTGCTCCCGAGCCAGTGGTTCACACTTGGCTATGACACTTACTCTTAGAGGCCAGCATTCTCATGAAATTCTCTTGAAGCTGATATCTAATTGGAAAGGGACTTTCTGACTAATCAGGACCATGGGAAGCTGACAACATTTATATTGATTTGGCTTATGTGGCTCACTGGTAACATTCTAAAGCCATAATATATTGCAATGCAATATATTATGTCCTGGTCATTTATGAAGATAATAGTCACTAGTAGTAGGCCACCTTTCACTTAGACATCTAGTTGTTTTCTAGTGGAGACGATGAAAAGAATTACGTGACAGACTTTCAAAGGATGCAGGAAGTCAGAAGGAACAAAAGATCAACAGTCATTTCTGAAAGGATGGGTATTGGAATGCGGTCCAGGCATGGAGTTCTGTGAGGAGAATTTTGAATGTTTGTGAGAGTACTCTAAGAAAATAAGGCAAGAGTCTTGTGACCTCAGTTTCTTCAAAACACAGAATTGTTCTTGGAATGTGTATTCGTGCTCCTCCCATGAGTAGCCAGTAGGAGTGAGTTTGCTTCCGATTATTCATTATTGCGGCAGTTGTTTAACAGCAATAAAATGTTTAACCTATCCTTTATATGCCTCTATGGAAAAACATGTTTTTGCCACATGCTGCTTGTCTTGTGACCATATGCAGCTTGAATTCGTGAGAATCTTACCCATGTGACCTTTCTTAACCCTGAGGGTATAAACTGTCTGGAGCTCTGAATAAAGTTAGCTAATGCATAAGACTTTAGTCTGCCTCATTAATGGGCTCCATTCTCCTAGGTCCAACCGCCTCTCTCTAGAGCAGTGAAACTCAGGGCAGAGGATTCCAGTGGAGGTGACATTTCAGAAGGGCCCTGTGAATGGAAGAACTGTTGACTTCCAGAGAGGATGGAGAAGGCATGGCAGGCAGAGGCAGTGATGTGAGGCAGAGTTTAGGAACTAGAATTCTGATTGGCACAGGGGTTACATGCTTAAGGAGGAAGTGGATGGAAAGGTAGGCAGCATCTTGAACACGAAGATGAGGAATTCATGTGGAGCCACTGAGAGGGTATGCAGAGGTGATGGCCAGTAGGGATTAACACAAGGATGGTGAGGACACTAACCTAGGCAAGCAAAGACAGCAGATGGGAAGAAATTAGTAGTCTAGTGAAGGAGGACTTTCCAAGCCAACACGTGGTCAGGAAAGGGGGAAGACCATCTTTATAGTGGCAGGTGTGAGGGATAAAGATTAAAAAGATTAAACAGGGCTTCACGTATACAAGGCAGACCAGAGCATTTCAAGGTCAAATGTCCCCTGGAATGACCATGGGCTCTCTCACCTGTTTTGGGTCATATTCATGACCATCCAATCTTTGGCAAACACATTCTTTCCAGTCAGATCCTTAAACATAATGAAGGTTTCCATGAGAAAGTCCTGTGGAGAGCAGAAGAATGGTAGAAAACAGGCTCATTCAGTCTTTCTCTCAGCAAGTGGACAGAAGGACCCCTATGTTGGGCTGACACAATGAAGGTCCCATAGTTGTGGCCTTACCGGAAAGTTATTATGGACAATGCATTCTTCTATATAACTGTTGCATAATTTGCTTTTGCTTTGGTTTTGGTATCATGAGACAAGATGTAATCTAAACTTGACCTCCTGACTCAGTCTTCCAAGTGTTGTGATTACTAGTGATCAAAAGTACCCCTGGCCTATGACAGATTTTTTTGTTTGTTTGTTCCATAGTGTGAATCTATTATAAAAAGAGAAACACAATATTATCCTTATTTTTACAAATGGTTTCACAAGGCTGAGAAAGACTAAATGGCCACAGAAAATAGGAAGCAAGATGGGGGCCACGGACCCCATGTTTATAACCCTCGTTTCTTAGTCCTCTGCTTTGTGCTGTGTGGGACTGCGTAAGGGTATCCTGGTTCTTGGCTGGGCATGGGCCTGGAACCCGAGACTCCAAGGGAGAAACGGCAGGCGTTCGGCCACGTCCCAGAACTCAGAGTCCTAAAAAGCAGTCCAATCTCCATAGACCTACATTGTTCAGTCACCTAGGCCATTACAGCCCCTCCCAAAGTGCACAGGTAGAGGGTGTAACTACAGGCCTCAGGCCCTAGAGATTTACATACTAATGAATGTCAGAGGGTGGAGCCAATTAAGCATGCCCCCAGAACCTTCCCCTTTCTCCCTCCCTACTTAACTCAGGTCTACCCTGAGTTTGGGGGGTACATCCAGATCCATCTACCATCCGCCATGACAATAAACACTTTTGGAACCAAGGACTTCCTTGTATCATTGGGCCTGCCAGGCCTGCCGCCACCGAAGCCTCCAGCCACTGGAACCAGGGACCTTCCTCCAGTATGTGAGACAGGCTGCCTGGAAGCCTCCAGGCAGCCTCCGCCTCACAGGCCCCGGGCCGCTGCCTTGTAGGCCTGGGGCCTGCCGCCTGGGCCCAGGGCCTGCCGTGCTGCCTGCCATTTCTTCCTACAGTGCTGTTTGCATACAGCTCTTGAACTTCAAAAAATGGCTGACAATCATTTTAATTAAAACCTCTTTTTTCATGTGTATGGATGTTTACCCTGCATGCATATCAATATACTGCCTATGGCTGTTGGCAATGGAAGCCAAAAGCTGGTGTCAGATGCCCTACAACTAGAGTTACAGATGGTTGCGTGCTGCCATGTGGATGCTGGGGATCAAAGCTGGGTCCACTGTAAGATCAGTCAATATCCTCAAGTCATCAATATTTTACAGATCTTAGTTCAAATCCTCCTGACTAGTTAGAACAGAAAAGTGCCACACAAGCAGGAAACATTGCAACACAGTGTTAGGAGAACTGCAATAAGGAATACCACCAGTGCACTGAGCACGGCAGTAACGATGGCTGGTCTTGTCCAAAGCAGGAGCAAGTCAGAAATAGAATGGCCAGGCTTAAAAAAAAAAAATTAAAAGGTTCTGAATTCATTTTTGCTACTTAGTTAAATTCAGACTTTTTCCACCGAGATTGCTAAAAAGACCTAATTGTTTGCTTCTCTGACTCTGTGTGTACAGTCCTGTGGAAAAAAGAACATTGGGCACTGCTAAGAACACAGTACCCTGAGAGACAGGATTCCCTGGCTTCCATCCGTCCATCTGACTATCAATCCATCCATCACATCTATCTATCCATTCATCCTCTACCTAGCTATCATTTCTATCTCTACATAGACAGATAAGATAGATAATAATAGATAGATAGACAGATAGACAGATAGATAGACAGACAGACAGATAGAGTGATATATATGCATATCATCAATTTTGAGAGTGTCTCATACAATCCAGGCTGATGTTGAACCAGACTATGTAGCACAGGATAACCTTGAATTTAGATTCAAACTGTCTGCCTGTGAACCAGAAGGTCCCTAGTCCCTACTTTAACTGCTTTCCACAGGAAGTTAAAAAAAAAAAAAAAAAAAAAAAGAAATCACTAGGATATTTTTGTACAGCCCATAAGAATGGAACTGTTGATACAAACAGTTGTTCTTCATAGTCTTTGATTACATGCACAACACAAGGTTAGGCATTTCCACGAATGGATTTCATCAGTGCTCACACTAAGCCTCCATGTAGACAGGATCTTACAGATGAAGAAACTGGTTCAGCAAGATTAAGTAGCTTGTGTCAAATTTCCTACAAGAACTCAGAATGGTCACACTTCAAACCTGTGCTATCTGCTACACCATCTGCCCTGAAGGAGAGCACATGGCTGTTTCAGTGTCCTCTACCACCCCTTCCTCTGTCTGGATTCCCTTGCACCAGGTCACTGCAGACACGTCCACATATGGCTGATTCCTGAAGCAGGCTGCCTCTTCTTGGACTCCTAGCTTAAGCCACATGGACCAACACTATGAAGTCATGGTTGGGCTAACAATGATACAGTCTCTCTGTTTTCTAGTTTTGTTTATCATGTGGGCATCGTAGGAAGGAAGACGGGGGTGACTGAGTGTATCCACATTGGTACATGAGCTACATGTGCTCAGGATGGTGAGACTGACTGGAAAGCAGAACAATGCAGATCGTAAACAAGAGTGAGTGATGCATGGATGGAGTGTAAACAAGAGTGAGCTATGGAAGGATGGCAAGGTCATCATCAGCAGGCTAACACAGCCCATGTTTAGCCCTCTGCTCAGAGACCATCTTCAGGGACAGCTTAATTCCATTAACAGTTCCCTGAAGACTTTAGAGGCATGCTTATTGAAACTACAAAAACACCCTTCTTTTTAAAGCAACAGGAGATCACTTCCAAACACTGTAAGGCGTAGAGGGGTAACCTCTGTTTGCTTTCCCCAGAAAGAGAGGTAGATGAACACAATCCAAAGAACCAGCATGCTCAGTCACGGAGACTCCATGCATAGTTTAAGAAACCAATATCTCCTTAAATGAGGAACGAACTTTTCAGGGCAAAAAGATGTCTAAGTGTTTCAGAAGAAGGGCCCATACTGAGTCCCTATGTGACGACTGGTGCAGGTGTTGAACTCTTACTTAAACTCTATCAGGATGGAGGAAGCATCTACTCTCCTTTTGGTGCCCTCTGTGGACAGCCATTCCCACTGAGGTGGTTGTGAAAGGAGCTTTGAACTCTTGATGCTCAGCTTTAGTTACCTGTCTTTAAATGTAAGACATCTTCAGATGGATCTAGCTGTGCTCAGGCGATGAAGCAGGAGGATCATGACTTAGAGGTTGGTCTGGGTTCAGGGTACTAGACAAGAATTGTCTCAAAACACCACACACACACACACACACACACACACACACACACACACACACACACACATTCACACACACACATTCACACACACACATTCACACATATTCACACACACACACACATACACACACTCTACGAACATGTACACACATTCAAGCACACATACTTACATCTAAGCACACACATACTTTAGTGTTGCCAAGACCCAAAGCAGACAACTTACAGTGATGTCCTGTCTGGTTTTGAAGGTGCTGATGTAGTGGCTGTAGTGGCTGTCCTCCATTTGTCGTAAGATGGCAATCATGCAAGCCACAAAGCTGCCCTGCATGGAAAGAAGCAGAGTCAAGATTCCTTAGAGTAACTAATAAAGAGACTTTGGGCATCATGGTTTTGGGGTTTTCTACCCATTAAGCTTTATCTACAAAGACACTTGGAACTAGAAATACTACTTCCAAAGGTCCAGAGGCATATGCTTTGCAGTTCTGCTTCAAGCACCTCCTAGTGTGAGTTACAAAACCTGGGGTCGTAGGCACCCCATTCACAGCTACAATGTTTGGAATCCTCTAGGTCTATAGCAGTAGATCTCAACCTTCCTAATGCTGCGACCCCTTAATACAGTTCTTCATGTTGTGGTGACCACCAACCATAAAATTATTTTCATTGCTACTTCCTAACTGTACTTTTGCTACTGTTATGAATCATAATGGAAATATCTGATCTGCAGACAGTCTTTACGACCCTGTGAAAAGGGGTTGTTAAACCCCAGAGGAGTTGCAATCCATAGGATGAGAAGTGCTAGTCTAGATGCATTAAAGATCTCAACTAGATTACCAGTTACGGTAAACAAGTTTGTGGGTTCTGAGTTCCTGGTTGGAGCAGAACTGAAAAGACTCAAATCTGAAGGTTGGAAGGTGTGGGAAGAGTAGAAATAAAACAGAAGGCGCCGAGAACATCTCTCAGGGAGCATTGGAAAGTTTTAGGTTTCTGGAGCATTTTTGATTTAAGGGCTTAAGAGCTGAAAATGCTCAATGAGTAAAATCTATACAAATGGTCCAAAATGTGAAAAACCACAATTTTTGAAATCCCTTGGTCCAATTATTTCCAATAAGGGATATTTAACCTGCAGCAATGCTGAGGAGGATGGGAACCTTGAAAGCCATTTCTCTGACTCTAGAACCCTCTGGACAGTTACATCTAGTCTGCGAGCCATGTGGAACTCTGTGCCAGACTCTGAGAAGGGGACAGAGAAATCCACGATGACTGTAATGGCTACTTGTGTGGTCTAAGCGACACACTCAGGGTGCTCTTCCCTCAGCTATGCGGAATTTCAGCCACAGACCTCATTTTCTAGTCAGAGGGAAAATGTATTACCCTTTGTACTCATGTAAATACAAAAGCTACACAAATTTAAATGAATTTGACACAGAGATGTTGGCTTAAGGAGGGAAGAGACCACTCAGTATACTCTCCCTCTGAATTTAGAGTCTTAGACTCTTTACTGAAAATGCCTATGTTTCCTACCCATAAGGCAATACATAAACTGTATTGAGATCTGGACACATTTTACAAACTATCATATACTCTGCATTTATGCAATAGTCAAAATGCTATTTGGGTCTCTGGTTTCTTGCTTACTCTGGATTTTGAATTTAATCTCACTTTTGTTTAACTTGCACTTCTTTTGCTCTAAGTTAAAACTTTCCTTCTATATGGTTCTGGGCATTTTATTTTTATTTTGCTTTTTCTTCCTTTTTTATTTATTATTATTTATTATTTTTGAGAAAAGGTTGCTGGTAGTCCAGATCACTTCCAATTCCTATGTAACAGAGGATGATCTTGAACCTCGGACTCTCCTGTCCCTGCCTCCCCAGTTCTGGGTTACGTTTACAGGCGGGTACAGGCATGCCTGGTTCATTCGGTGCTGGGGATCAAACCCAGGACCGTGTGCACACTAGGCCAGCATTCTCTCAACTGAGCTATGCCCTATCCCATTCCTTCATATTCTGTACATTCTTTACTTATCTAACTAAAACACTACTATTATTGGCTTACAGTAGTCTAGGTATATTAAGTTATCAGTGACTTTCCACATATGCTGTATGACTCAGACATCACATACCTATTTTCAAATATAGGGGTTATATTTTTATCAAGACAAAAATCTAGTTTTCCATCTTTTTTAATATTTGGAGACTCAATTGTCCTTTTTCTCTAGGATCAGGTACATATCCATTTATGTTTTTTCTCAGCTGCTCTAGCACTTAATTTTTCACAAAGAATTTTTAATTTCATTTGACATTTATGTTGAAGGTATAGAACCAAATGAAAGACAAATAATTTTCCCCAAACCATTCATTTGCTTTCCAAATGATATAAATTCAAAAATCTTCAGTAAGAGTCTTACCACATAGTCAAAGTTCTACCTGTAAACTTGGTTCTACCTTACTTAGGAACAGACTACACACACATACACACAAACAAATACACATGAATACACACACACACACAAACATACATGTATACACAAACATGCACTTATATAAACACATACAAATATGCGTAGACATAATACACAGATAAACACACACATACTCAACTGCAGGAGTCTGACAGGATTTTAATTACTCTCTTATAATATGACAAGTTATTGCTTATACTTGACCGCTCATTCATTTGTACCTCACTTTTTTTTTTAATCTCATGTTTGTGTGACTTGAGGGCATGAGAATTTTCCCTTAAATCTCTGAACAGCTGCTACCTTCACAGAAAGGCCATTAAACACACTTAGTTTTAAACCACTAGTTCATAAAGAGCGCCTGAGTCCTATTAGCCTTTCACCCAACTTTCAATGCTTGTCATTTCAGCTAGAAAACAAACAAAAAAAAAATGACGATTATATAAAACTAGCCAAACACCATTCTGGACACCTGAAATGTACCACAAACACATAATACTGCCTAGATGCTAGGCCATGAGAAGCTCAGTCATGGGGAGAAAGCTCAGTCTCTTGGAGAGTCCAGATTGACTATCTCAATGTCACCAGCTAATTGCTGCTAGATGCTTATGCGCCTTCTATTGATGCTACCACTGCTTGCTCTCTCATCTGGACCACTCCAGTTGTCTGTGCTGGATGGGGTAAAGTCTTGATTGGATGGTATTTTGCTATCAGGCTGCTGATTCTCACTGTCTGTTCCTTGCTACTTATTCGTAATAAGTCAGCCATTCAAAGTTAAAGTGTGGCCATCTTAGATCATCCTTTGGACCTCAGAATGGTCCTCTAATTAAAATCTAACCTCAGCTTTTGGTATAATCAACAGAAGCTGTTTCACTTCAATCACGACACCATTCAGTTTTCCATCATTATTCTGGCCTCAATTTTGTCCTTTATTGACAACTATTTAGGCATAATAGACAGGTCACTGGCCTTCCTAAAAACACACTGATCACTAATCCTTAGTGACATCTGCCTTTTTCTGTCAACTAAAATGGCCTCATGATCTAAAAAGATCCTTCAGAAACTGAGATATGTTTATAACGTGTAGCTGTGATATGGAGGCCTACACGGGTTCAGTGTCGAACCACTGGTGGAATGGAGTGGGACCGTGTGTCTGCAGTGTGGGCTACTGAGAGAGACTCACGATGTGAGGAGACTGTCGGCTCATCCCAATCACAGTCCGGTTGATCCTTCTCAACAGCCTCTCCATGATCAGCTGTACGTGTGCTGAAGTGGGACCCTGCAGGAGAAAAACCGCTGTGACATCCCCAGCTAAAGGTGCTGAGCATATGAGGGCACCCAGGACAGTCAGGCACATACACAGGAAGGAGAGGGAAAAGAACAAAGTTCTTGATGCTTCTGCCTAGGGGCAAATTAACAAACAAACAAAAACAAAAAGAACCTCCCCCCAATCAAAACTCAAGGTTACTGGTTTGTTGTGCAATAAATGTTTGTGATTCCTTTTCAGTATAAATGTTAAAGCCCTAACACTCAATAATATCAGAGGACCCCTGGAAGATAATTAAAGTCACAAGGGTGGGCCCTGATCTGAGGGGATTAGTGCCCTTATCAAGAGACACTGAAGGGGAGCAGGTGTGCTTCTACTCCTGCCTCTTGCTGTGTAGACAGGAGTAGAGTCCGTGAGAACACACAGGGAGAGGGTGGCCATCCATGAGCCTTGCAGAGTGTCCTCAGCAGAGCTCAACCACACTGACACCCTAACCTCAGACTTCCAGCTTCTAGAACTTCCAAGAACTAAACTTCTGTTTAAACCCCGCTATCCTGTGGTGTGGTACAGAAAACTGGGCATCATCCCTCTAGGACTTAACATTCTAACAGTCACATGTGACTCAGGGCCATTATTCCTCTTCATCAACCTTCTCATAACCAGAAGGAGGAAGGTCACAGTGCTCTTATTGGACTCAATGGGACTAACACAACACAGTGCTGAACACAAGAGCATACTCCTTTTTTTTTTTTGTGTTTTTTGAGACAGGGTTCTCTGTATAGTCCTGGCTGTCCTGGAACTCACTCTGTAGACCAGGCTGGCCTCGAACTCAGAAATCCGCCTGCCTCTGCCTCCCAAGTGCTGGGATTAAAGGCGTGCGCCCCACCGCCCGGACACCATGCATACTCTAATTCTTCCCTGTCTATAGTTGACATTACATTCACTCAGTTTCAGGATATCCATTTTTCTTTACCAGTGCTGTCAACTGCAGTAGCTTCTTGTTAGGGTTGGGAGCCCACAGTCCACTTGCCCCTCAATGCTGGGACCCTGTTCTGGCTTGAACCTGAAGGCTTGTATGTACCACCACAGTTAAGAGTCACTTAAAAATGATTATATGAATGAACTGTACAAACATATTCGAAGTCCTGGGGCTCAAGGATATGGAAAGACAAGTTTAGAGCTGGGTCAGAGAAGACAATAGTATCTTCACATGCTTCTGGGGCTGAGGATGGCATAGAAGCAGACGCGCACAAGGGCACGACAACTGGGCATGTGGTGGGCTGCTGAGCTGTGGTGGAGCGTCAGTCAAGTAAGACTTGGCTGTGAGACACAGAGAGAGTATTTCCTGTGTCCTTTGGCAGAGTAGACTCTAAAGATACTGCTGAGAAGCACGGGCCAAAGAGCACAAGTGGTCCCCTGACGTGTGGGAAGCCCTGCCCCTGGCAACCATCATTTGTTGGGGTGAGGTTCTTTTCCTTCTGTGCCATCAGTGTTCAAGAGAACATGTTCTGTTCCGTTTCCCAGCATCTCCAGTGGAGCCTGAACACAGGAGATCCTGCCAGGTTTAACTCCTGTACTCAAGAGGTGGGGTCAGGGGTTGGATCACAGAGAATACCAAATTTAAAAACATTTCTAATGGGCTGCAGAGATGGCAACAATGTCAGAGATGATAAGACCAGAATGCAGAAGCTAAAGAGGTTTCTTCAGGAAAATCATCTTAGTGGGGTTTAGCAGAGATTGGTCCTTTTCCTTCTTTAAGGTTTGGGTGTGTATGCATGTGTCTGTAAAGATATATTTGCCTATAGCATATACATGTAGATGCCAGAGCCTTCTTTCTTGCTATTTTATTTACTGAATTGGGGTCTCCCATTGGATCTACAGATCACTATTTTGGCTACACTAGCTGGCTAGTGAGCCCTGGAGGCTATGCCTGTCTCTCATAACAGTGCTGGGGTTTCATATCTGTATGTGCAGCCATGCCCAGATTTTACATGTGTGCTAGATTACATCTAAATGCAGGTCGTCATGCTTGTATAGCAAGTTCTTTACCTGTTGAATGTGTCTTCCTAGCCTATGAACTTACAGATCTGTTTGGTTGGTTTTTGAGATAGGGCCTTACCAAGTAGTCATGTCTGGCCTAGAATGTACTAGGTCGATCAATTTGACCTCAACCTCAAAGATCTCCTATTTCTCCTCTTGAATGCTGAGGTTAAAGTGCGCCAGCCATTGTGAGTCCATAAGAGTCCATAAGAGTACTGCCAATGACCTCAGTGGTAAGCCAGTTAGGAAAAGCAGCCCACGGGGGGGGAGGGGGGCGCTCACACTAAGCAATTCGCTTATCTGTCTCAACCTAATGTGAGGTACCCATGTTTAGCCCATTCTAAAAAGGGCACAGCTTGCTTTATTACCTCAGTGCTTCTACATTGCCTGAGATGAGGAAGACCACAGTTTCCTGCTGGGCACAAAGGGACTAGCAGAGGCTCAGGCCATAGGAGGTGACTGGACTCACCACATCCGTCCTGTCCAGCACCTCTAGTATGTTGCTTAGAAGCTGTGAGCTTGCCTCGTGGTCGGGCTTGGTCGAGTGGTCGTCCAGCTGGCCACTGAGCTGGTCTGTCAGTAGCGGCAGCAGCACCTCCCTGCACTCTGAAGAAGAACAGAAAATGGCTCACACGTGGCTACCTGCTAGCTCCCTCTGCAAGTCCACTTGCCTCGAACATCCTGCAGCCAGCCCAGCCTGAAGAGCACATGGATTTAGGCATGGAGCTTCAACCTCAACTAAGAAACTCCTAGCGCAGGCGGATGAGATGTGAGCACTGACTACAGTCTTTCTTTTTCAACGCTGCGGATTGAGAGAGGGCCTCTGTCTCTATGGCTGAGACACAGACCTAAGCCCTAACAGTGTGTAAATGATATAACAACTTCTCCAGGTTTTAATTTTCAAAATTGTCTATATTGTATATGTGTGCATATGTGGACACACATATGGTTACTTGGATTCATGTGTACCAAATTCAAGCAGTAGCCCATGGAGGCTACAAGAAAGTGTCAGATCTCGTAAAGCTGGTGTTACCGATGGTTGTGAGCTGCCATCTGGGTGCTGGGCATTGAACCTGGGTTCTCCACAAAAGCAGCAAGTGCTGTTAATTCCTTAGCTATCTCTCCAGTCTAACCCCCCACTCCCATTTTTGTTTTAAAGTTTTAATTTTCTGGGTTTTGATGCTAAAGATTGAAGCCATGGCTCTGCCCATGCTAGGCACATGCTCTACACCACTAACTCCTCTACAGTTTGTTTGTCTGTTTTTTAAACGTTACCATGAACACTAAGTTACAGGAAGTAGATAAAAACAATGGCAGACAGCCATGTTCTCAGAAAGTTTCCACCTGATCAAGACAGTTATCAAATTCCTGTGACTCCCTTGTTCCTTGCTAGCACATCTGGCTCACATCTTTGGGATGTGTGGTTTATGGAGAGTGTCATTGCATCCTTTCTTGGGATGTCTGCCATGATGGCCCTTCATTAGGATGACTCCAAGTTCTCTGGACATTACAAAGGTGACTGTAACCAGTGGTTTTACTGCAACCAACTAGAACATCTAACTGGTGACTGGAGAGATGACTCTTGAATTTTATTTCCAGAACACATGCAGTGGAAGGAGAGGACTGATTCCCACCAATTCCTCTGACCTCTATGTATGTGTGGTAGTTTGCATATGTAAAGATACACATGCACACACACACACACACACACACACACCACACACACACAAAAAGAGAGAGAGAGAGAAAGAGAGAGAGATGAGAGAGAGTAAACAAAAAACATAAAACGATAAAATAAGATAAAAGGAAAAGAACCGTCTAGCTGGGGGTGGTGTTGGTTACTTACAACCCTAACCCTCAAGAGCTAGGGTTTGAGATGATCCTGAACTGCTAAGAGAAGACTGTTTCAGTAACAAAGGAAAGAAACAATAGTAATTATCAGAGATGCTAAACGAGGCTGGAGAGATGATAGCTCGGCACTTAAAGAGCACATGCTGCTTTTCCTGATCTTAGGACTCTAGTCTGGTTCCCAGTACCCACAGCAGGTGGCTAAGATCCACCTAACACTCCAGTTTTAGATCAGACACCTCTTTTGGGCTCCTTGGACACTTGTATGTACACACACACACACACACACACACACACACACACACACACACACGAGAGAGGGGATGGGGGGAGGATAAAAAAAGAAAACTAAACTGACTTCAGCCTCTTAAACTTCTTTCCCAGAAGGTCCTAAAAATCAAACTAGCTGGGTGTTGGTGGCTCACACCTTTAATCCCAGCACTCGGGAGGCAAAGGCAGGCAGGATCTCTGAGTTGAGGCCATCCTGGTCTACAGAGTGAGTTCTAGGATAGCCAGGGCTATAAGGAAAAAACCCTGTCTCAAAAAAACCAAACCAAGCAACCAAATAAATTAGTAAAAATGAAGAATAAACAAAGAGTCAGACAACAGTAAAGGGTATTGCTGGTACCAAATTTAAATCAAATAAAGCAAGAAACAAAACCCAGGCAAGGAAGGAAGTGCTGACTGTCTGGACATGGCCTGGCTTGGGGGCAGGGCAGAGGCTGTGGAATTTCTTTCCTGATCTTAACAGTTCATTTGTAAAATTTCATTACTAAGTCTTCTTGTTAAAGCCCTTCCTCACTTTTTGATGGAAGTAGAAAGGTCAAGAATTTAAGGTCATCTAAGATAATAGCAAATCTGAGGCAAGCCTGGGTTATATAAGACCCTAGCTTAAATATCACACACATGGAAAGAAGAAGGAGAGCGGTATTTAAATATTGGAATGTGTGTAGCTTATAGATCAATAATATTTTGTACAAATGACTTTAGCACCAACAAATTTTGGTATTCACAGAATGTTCTAGAATCAGTCCTTTATAAATACCAAGAAACAACCCTAGTTTTCTTTTTGGTGATTGTCTCTCACTTCAGGATTAGGTTAGTAACTTTACCTAACAATAAATATCACACAGACATGCTACGAACACACTGTCGTGTTCAATTTAAACTGAGGCTTTACTTGTTACGATAAACTAATCTACTCTCAGCCAGACAGAGTGACCAGAGAACAGAGAATTGAAGTCCCAGAGTCAGGAATGTGTACTGTAACACCGTGGCAAGCCACTGTGGCACATGTGTACTCCAGTGGAAGGCGTCTGACTCCTTCCCCAAACACTGTAGGTTCTCAGGGAGACTCACCTGCCTGCTGGAAAAGGCTGCTCTCCACTATCTTGGTCATGCAGTTAAGTTTCTGCCGGACCAACTGGTTGTCAGGAATGCTTTGAATGAACTTGCAGAAGAGCACGCTGGAAGAGAAGTGTGGCGGTGGGGTCAGTGTGCTCACTTGGTCCATCTGAAGGCATCCTCTCACACACTTCTCCACTGAGAGCTGAGCAGGAGGAGTGGACCCAGAGCGCTCACGGATGACCTAAGACTTGATATGAGAGTGTCTCTGGCGCTGTTCGTGTTCCCTAGAGGGTTCTGCCTTCAAGCTGAGTTTGCCCCTGGGAGACGCAGCACACCCAAACTCAACTTCACTTTCCAGACCTGCCTGTTGCTTCTGCTTCTGCAAAATGCCTTTTCTAGCAGTCTCCTCTCCAAGGGCCACCATAGTCTGCATCCCTAGGCTACTTTCTTTTGCATAGCTCCTTTCCCCACAGAGAGTCTCTCCCAGGGGCCAGCTTTCTGTGTTCTTTCATCTCTTCCACATATAAGTGTTCGTTCCTTAACACTTGTTAGAACAAAAGCAAATGCAGGGTCCAGGTCCGCCCAGCATTGTGCTGCTCCTGTTAATTTCGAGACACAAATCGTGTTCTGCTTCTCACCTGAGCTCCATGGGATCAAACACCAGTTTGACATCATTAATTATGCTGGGAAGGTACTTCAAGGCCGCCCCCTGTGAGAAGCACAAAGGCAGTCAGTGCCAAGGCAACCAAAAATAAATATACCACCGTGTCCCAGGGGGAAAGGGCAGGACGTGGAGTTTAAATGAGGAACTGGAAGCAGGTGCCCTTGCCATCAGATGCTGGTGTCTTCTGATGGACCTTCCCCAACTTCCTTCTGAAAATGGAGGTCTAAATCTTGGGCTTCCTGACCAAAAGGCTCTGTGCATATTTTGGAGCAACTCAAGTTTCTTTCACCAAGTTACCATTAAAAGCAAGGAAGAAACAGTAACATTCAAACTGGAGCCCTCAAGGGTTCCGTGCCTCCCAGTCTGTAAAGACTGTTGCTGCTGCTGGTGACTTTACACTTGAAGGAGGAGGCAGGGGAGGATGGAGAAGAGAAATAGCAGCCACCCGTGACAGCAGGGGGATCAGTTGGCTAAAATCAAGAGGTCAAGCAGGGTGAATACATAACAGCCATTCACGTGATGTCTGAAGAGGCAGCCTGTCTTTGAGTGAGTTGACACTTGAATATGCAACTGTGTGTGGAGGTTAAAATGTGGACATACTTACTTTTATTGTGTGTTCATTTTTAGCAATGCTGTGCCTAGACCCCAGGACCTCATGTGGGCTATGTAAGCATTCTACCACATAGCCACGGCCTCATGCATGTTTCCTCTCTGTCTGCCCATTCTACTAAGCTTCTCCTGTTTTTTGTGAGCCTACTTCACACTTTCCCCTCCTACACGATACAGCTTTATGAGGGGCCTTCAAAGGGTCCCCTACAAGGTCACCAGGCTGACCTTGATCTTGACAGCTTCTTCCAGAGGCCTGTCCATAGTGTGTTGAAAGCAAGAAACAGCTGGCGGATTGAGTTATTAAATTCGTCTCCATCTTCACTCTGACCATAAAACCTAGTGAGAAAAAGAAAATGGACAGTAGACTTGTGGTCTCAAAAAATGACACTAGAGGTCAGCACCTTGCTGTCACCATCCTAACTGTGCAGAGACAGTTAGGGCACCCCATGACTGTTTGTAAGGGACTAAAAATCGGCCCAAATAGATTGAAATGATATCAAGACTCTGATAAAAGCTATTTTTTCGAGTAGTTATTGGTAGGTGAAGTCCTAACACAGAGTCTACAGCTGGCTAACAGGACTATCATTTGGAGCTATCTGAAGGGGCCTAAGCCTGGAGATGCCTGTGGGCCTGGTAGTTTGTGGGTACCACCCACAGGAAGAAAATAGCAGAAAGTCACTGTGCAGATGCAGCAGGCAGAGGCAAACATGGTGCCTTCCTCGCTCATGACCAAGGACAAGAGGCATAGGCTCCCAGGACAGACACCTCTGTTGTCTGAATCATCCTTACCCATTCTCTTCCTGCATCCCTCCTCTTCCTCCCTCCCCACTGTCTCAGCTTCAATATGAACTGAAGTCAAAGGCACTGTGGGGACCCTCCCCAACGAGCCTACAAATTCCAGCTGTTGCCCACCTTCTCCACTGTACCTCCCAGGTACTGCTGGCCTGCTCTACTGCAGGTACCTTGAATGTTATTGACAAGCACTTGCTTTGAGTAAAGCACTCTAAGTGTCTTCATAAGACATGTGCATCAACCAGAAGTCTCTGGGTAGTTTCTCCAAACACACATGACATCTCAAGGAGAAGACCATGCACTAGATTACTGATGGCAACTTGGCAATGCCACTAAGTACTCAAGATAGGTATAACAGATTCAGAATATAAAAGCACATGCAAGTACACACACGTACGTGCGGCCACACACACACACACAAACACACACATTTCTGCTGGTCTCCTCCATTCACATGAACACACTGATATGTTTCTAAAAATCCAACATCTAAAAATTCTCCAGAACTCCAAACATTTGATGAGTGCTGGCATGAAGCCGCAAGTATAAAATTTCTCATCTAACTTTAATAAGGGGTCAGTCAAAATGTACATGCATGAAGGAATTGTATAAAATTACCTAAACCCCAAAGTAGCTCAAAGTCAATTAAAATGGAAACACACTTCTCAACTTGCTTTAGTAAACACATCACTGCTCACCACGACTTCAAGGTTGTCTTTGGCCCATCCCTTTCTATTGCTGCCCCATCAAGTCTTCAGACCACCTAATTAGCTCCTCCTCACAGAGTCAACCCATCTCTGCAGTTGTATCTGAGGTACAGCCTCAGTATCTCACCCTGGAGCACCCAATCAGGTGGTTGCTCACTTTCTACACAGGAAGTGAGATGATCATTTAGGAGCCAGAGATTATTATCTCACTAATCAAACTGCCAGTGCTGCCCCATACTGAGATAAAAACCCAAGCTCCTGGCTTGTCACAAGACCTGTCTCTCAAAAGCCATCATCACCAATCAAGACCTCTAGAGCACACAGCAAATTGACCATTTACACCTGTGAGTCCTGGTGTCATTACTACTTTAGGATTCTCTAGATGCAGATGAGCCTCAGTGGACTTTCTCCAGTGGTCTCATAATTCACCTCTGCCTTCCACCCCAAAGATCCGAAGTTTGATTATTCCATGAGCAGCCAACACAAATAAGCATGAAGAACAAGGGACTAGACAAGTACCAGCAGTATCCTATTACTGGAACCATTACCTCAAGTAGAGTACCCGAGACTGGATGATGAATCGAAACAGGTACTTCAAGGCTTTCAAAGCAGCAAATAGCAATTCCGTCTTGCTGGGGTCCTCGGCATTAGCCACATAAAAGTTCAGTACCTTGGAGAGTTTCCTAAAAAAAAAAAAAGGTATGAAAGCAATGTTGTCATAGAACTTGCAGGCTTAGGGTATGCAACAGAAAAGAAACAGTGGTTACCTGGGAAGCCAAGGCCCAGCTTTCAAACACACCCTCTTGAATATACCCTAAACAGGCAAACTAATTGCTGGTTTGTTTCCACATCTGTTGAGCTTTGACACCTCCTCCCTTCTTCTTGGAAATACTGGGAAAACTAATTAAGTAACTAATTCCACAAGGCACAAGCATCCTTTGGTGGAACTGAAAAGAAGAATCAGGAGATGACAGAGCTGGAGCTAGGGGATGGCTCAGGGGGTGAAACATTTGTGATGCAAGCAGAAAGCCTGAGAAGTGGGGTCTGGATCCCCAGAATCCAAGAAAATGCCAGGTGTGTTGGGTGGATCACAGGTGCTCAGAAGTTAGAGACAGGGTGTCCTGGAAGCAGGCCTTCTAACTAAAGTCTGGGGGCAGGGAGCCAGGAAGACTGTTGACATCAGCCTGGGGGCATTCAAAGGTAAATGAACACAAAAGCACGAGTGCACACACAACACACACAACACATATACAAAACACAGTCAGGACACCACATACACAAATGCATGAAAAAGAGGAAAAGGGAAACAAAGAGTTGAAGAGATTTGCTTTATGGGGATATTTATTTTTTGGCATGTAAAGCAGACATGTGAAGGACCGATGATACCGGCCTACTGCAGTTGCCTACGCTAATTGCTTTCAGCTTGCTCCAACCCTTTGAAGACAATGTGGTACCAGATAGAGACTTCACAGATGAGAAAAGGACTCAATCTGACTCTATATTACCCATTATTCTAACAAGCCAATAGACAAGTATTCTGGGATTTTATGTAGTTTTACATTTTATTATGACTTGTGTATGTATGGATACATGCTTGCACATGTGTGTGCACTTGCAGGTAGAGGCAAAAGGTCAACCATAGATGTTGTTCTTCACAACATCTTGTTTATTGAGGCCTAGCCTCTCACTGAATCTAAAGCACAGTTTTGATTAGGCTGGCTAGCCAGGGAGCCCGAGATCTGCCCATTCTACCTCCCTAACATGGGATTAGAAGTGTGTGCCACAATGCCGCTCCTTATTTAGGTCCAGTGATTTAACTCTGGTCCTCAACCTTGAGCAAGCACTTTATGCACTAAGCCATTTCCACAACACCATGGCTTTAGGGTAACTCGACTTCTGAAGGTACCTATATTTCAATTATTTTTGTTTCCCCTCAGTCCTCTGTGTGTTGTGTCTATGTCTCTCTGTCTCTTCTCTCTGTCTTTCTCTCTGCTGTCTGTCTTTGTGTGTGTGTGTATAATTAGCCTCAAATCCAAGTGCTGTAAATAAACCTGGCAGAGCGTATTACTTCTACTCTTTGGCAGGTAAGCATCTGACTTTGAACTTCTTACTAGCCTTGTCTATGTGCTATTATGGTCTTGTGTCTGTGACTATTGAAAATTTCCTTAGGAGGTAGGTGAGAAACTGAGAATCTATAATCCCAGCTCTTGTGAAGTAGATGCAGGAGAATCAGGAATTCACGTTTGCCCGGGGCTCTAATTAGGCTCAGTGTCATTAGACTCTATACCAGATCTCCTCAGCTGTAGCTGCTGATCTCTTGGAAAGTCAAGGTGCCGGGATGGAAGTGTACCAAATGCTAGTGTGTGTGCTGCCTTCTCCACCCATGAGGCAATCACTGAACATAAGGCTAGCTGGTATGTTCCATAACATTTTTGTACGTCTTGTGTTTCTGTATCTTCCTGACACAGAATGATCTGACTTGGTACATCAGAGAGCAGTAATCAGCATGACCTGGCATAAGTCACTGTCCAGAGGAGTTAAAAAAATCCCAGCTATATTCCTGTCAGATTTGGTCTCATTGCTCTGCACAGTAACTGGAATTCAACAATGGGGGTTCGTAGGCCACACACTCTGCCATGAGGAGCTGAGCACCACAGGGAGAAACAGTGACCATGACAGGTTGGTTCCTCTAATCAGCAAGCCACAAATTGCATACTGAGAGGCTGCTCTAGGCAAAAGGTTAAAACTATTGTCTCTTGGGTAAAAGGAAAATAAACCAAATTACCCAATGTCCTAAAAGTAAACAGTTCTCCAAAGCACTGTGGGGTAGGGCTGAGGGTGTGGCCTGACCTTCTACCAGACTTGGTTTTGCCTAGTTCACTGTCAGACCCTTTGGTGCCTCATGATTATCTCACTAATCTGATTCAGAAGGTCCTGAGTTTGGCTGCCTGTTTTGGGATTCTGTGCCTGTCTTCTTCATCTCGCCATTGTATGCCCTTGGGTTTTGTCTTTTTGGTTTTGTGTGCGTATGTGGATTTGTGCATGTGTATGTACATACAGATGGATGTGAGCACATATGTCTTGAGGTCAGAGGTCTACGTCAGGTGTTTTCCTTAATTATTCTTCACTTTTTGAGACAGTTTCTCTCTGGAGCTCACTAATTCAACATAACTCGATAGCCAACAAGTCCCAGGAATTCTCCTGTCTCCACCTCCTCCAGGGCAGGGATTACAGGTGTACAATAGCATACCTGGGTTTTTATTGGGTCCTGGGATTCAAACTTAGGTCTTTGTAGGTGCACAGAAACCACTTTGCTAACTGTACCATGTCCCCAGCACACACACTGGGGTTTTAAGAAATGTTTCCTTACCCTGATGGAAGGGACTTAATTTAACACCTTATCCCATTGACATGTTATTCGAATGGCATCTTTCCACAAAGATGCTTAGAACACAGTCCCACCCTCCAGCCAGGCTGACTATATGAAGACTCCTGTTGTTTCCCAAGTGTCCAGCCCCCCAAACAACTCCAATAACACATAGGTCTCCTGAGTCTTACTCACACGTGTGCCAAGGTGGCACTGAAGTGCTTGTAAATGTAGGTTTCCAGTACAGGGTTAAAATGCTGAAACTTGATGTCTCCTATCAGGAGATGATGAAGACCTGCAGAAGGTGGCCAGCATTAGTAGCAGCAGTGAACAGCCCCCAATGCTTCTCTGCCTGTGAGCCAGGCTCTAACCTCCTGGTGCCTTCTCTTTCTTGATCATTTTTACAAAATTTAGATTGTACTTTTCAAGCTGAACAGTGCATATTTAACACAGAGAGATTATACATGTCCAGCGATTGCTATGAGAAAATGGATTCAGGACATCACCAGTGGTCATGGGAAGCTAATGTCTCAAAAGAGTGCTGTCTGTACACGGGTGACTAAAGTCACAGAATTACAAGGGAAAGAGAAATGAGTTTGTGGTAATTGTAAATTAATGCAATTTTGCAAGAGATTTTCCAAGTGGAGTATGAGCACTCCCCATGAGGTTCAGAGTTTGGTCTCCCCATTTCTTCCCTACAAGGACATACATCTTTCTTTATCCAGGGACCCTCCTGGGCTTTGACCAGAGCATGGAAAAGAAAGTTAAAGCACCTGCTGATCTTAATGTAATTAAACTCACTCTTTTCCCTAAGGAGAAAGTGAAAGCATGTCAAAAAGGTGACACCAAATAGAGAACAAGCGCTTGGAAGAGAAATCTTTAGTTCCTCATTTGACTTCTGAGAGTTCAGGCTAAAAAAATACTCAAGAGGGATGTATATGTGTAATTTTGCTCAATTATATTTATGGTATTTTAAAAACAAACTATCAAAGAATAAACACCAGTCAACATGAGAGGCTGCTTACCAGAGCATCAAACACAAGGAAGTCATACGTCTCATTGTCAGACATTTCCATCATTATGTTAAAAAGTGCATCCAGTGTATCCTGTAAAAACTGAAGGTAAGATGAACAGAGAGGTTATTTTGTTTCCAACCTGCTACATGTTATAAAAAAAATAATGGGAGTTATTGTGTTCTATTGAATAGGTGTGAATATAATACTTTTGTAAGACTAGCACACTAGCTTAGCCATGTAGATACCAAGTTTTGGATTTCCAGTTGCTTTAATGAAAGTTGTTGAACTAATGAGACAGTAAAGTATACTTGTGGCTTCAAACATATAAGACATATGGACAAACCTTAACGATCTCTCCTCCATCCACTTCCATTAACTTCTTCAGGTTGTGCTTAATGTTCTGAGAATTGGAACGCCAGTTTAGTAAGCCTAGCAGGTCCACTGGGAAGAACAAGCACAAACCACAGACATTAGAAGAAACAGCTACAGAATTTTCTAGAAAAGATAAGTGCTGTTAGGCTGGGGAGATGGCTCGGGGGTAAAAGTGCTCGCCATGAAAGTGTAAAGACCTGAATTCAGATCTTTAGAACACAATCTGGTTGGCTGCAGTAGAACCTGTCTGTAGCCCCTGCCTCTCCAGCACACCTACAGTGAGCCAGCCTGGTCTACACTGTAGCAACGAGATGGAAAGGGAGGTCTGACATCTGGCCTCTACATGTGCACTGAGGCACATGTCTGCCTGCACATATGTGAACACTCACATCTCACACACACACAAAGATTTTTAAAAGTTAACTGCTCTTAATAGTATTTAATTTGCCGGATGTGGTGATACAGGCCTTTAATCACAGTTCTCAGGAAGCAGAGGCAGGCGGATCTCTGAGTTTGAGGACAGCCTGGTCTACAGAGTGAGTTCCAGGGCAGCCAGGGCTACACAGAGAAACTGATCTTCAAAAACCAAAAAAAAAAAAAAAAAAAAAAAAAAAACCCAAACCCCAAACAAAAAAACCCCACTACTTTAAGAAGTACTTCGGGTGTTATTGCAATTTTTGCAATTTATTATTTTTTATATAAATCAGAGAAAACCTTGTGACCCTCTGTAGTTCCTCAAAGCGGGGGGTGGGGGGGAAGGGAAACAGTTACTAATCTGCAAGAGCATAAAATCACTGACCGGAACTTATGTTTCTCAAATGATGACATCATCATTGTAAAAGTAAACTTAGAAAACACTCCTAACTAACCTCCCAATATCCAACTTCCTGCCTCATGGTTGTCCATGTTTGGGCAGATTCTGAGGGAAGGGATAGCATCCAGACACATCGGTGCCCTTTGATGTCACAACTGTACTGTAGCTGGTTTTCAGAGGAGAAAAACAGGTTTCCTGACACTAAATTGCGTGCATTAGGTCATATGACTACTGAGTGGCAGTAGGAGTGGAATTTAACTAGCTCTATCTGATTCTAATCATGGCAGGTCACAAGTGCACACACAAATGCGTACAACAAATGACTTTCAAGCTTAGACTTCCTCCCGGATAGTGTACTCCATGTGTGCAAATATTTTTTAACAGTCTGAAATCAAATTGTTTCTAGTTCCAAGTATTTCAGAGGAGGGATATTCAATGTGTACTATTCGTTACTCTTGTTTAAAAGATGTGAAAACCAAGTCACAGGGAAGTCATCAGAGCTGTGACTACAATCTAACTCCAACTAGCTTCTAAACACTGAAACAAGATCAGAAGCATATGCAGAGAGTAAGAAGTTTACCATGCCATTAAGTATGTTTTAAAGCTCAGTATTCAGTGGCCACATACATTTCATTATTTAATTAAACTCTAAAATTTATATGGATTCCAACCACCAGCCATTTGGGCTGCTTCCAGCATGCCCACATTATAAATGTCAGAAAACATTCACATATATAATAGGTGATGCACACTTCACTGGTGCCAGGTTCAGTTTCTGAGAGTTACACTCAGTCTCTGTGACTACTGTACCTTTAACTCTATCAGCAGTGTGTTATATTGTCACCTAGCCACCAGCCCCAGTCAGGCTTATGAGACTGGCCCAGTTTGTTGTGTCCTTGGCTTAAGCGAGTTTGCCTTCCCATGCAGATCAGCTCCGAACTCTAGTCTGTTGAGTCCAGCCATGAGTCCAAGTTGAAACAGCATCCATATTCTCTAGCAAGCCAGAATTTGTCAAAACCAACCCTAGGAGTACTGACTCTTAAACAGCAACCAGGGTCTGAGTCTTGAGTGTGCCTTCTCTCTACAGTGTACCATCCATCCCTAAGACACCGCTCCTGTTCTGCTCCAACCCCACTCACCCTCCTACTCATTATTTGTGATATTGTGAGTGCACGCCACCTCAGCGATGGACCTGCTAAGGTAGGATCCCTGGGCAGCAAACACTGGGTCAGCAGGGCTCCTTCCATGTAGCACAGGTTAACTGAGCAATCGTTGCTGTTGTCAAATGCCAGGTTAAATACAAGAGCTTAAAACTGATGCCAGAGGTTTGATGAGGAACAAAATGGAGCCTTGTTTAAACCATGCAGCTGATTTCATGGAAAATTACTGGCTTCCTGGAGCAATGGAAGGGAATAGACTAGGAGAAATAGAAACTCTACTGGATGTGGGGGTTCATATCTGTACGCTTAGCAATTGGAAAGCTGAGGCAGGAGGATCACTACTAGTTTTAACCAACCTGGGCTATATAGTGAGACCTGTGTCAAAAAACATAACAGAAACAAACAAGCAAAAGAACCCTGAAATTAATCCATGTTCTCTGCTATCCCTGTTTGGGAAGAGATTGATTACAGCCGGAATCCGCCCACTTAATGCTGACTGTTCCCGAACCATCTACTTTTTAAACAAACAAATTCCCCACCATTGCTTTGGAGTCCTTGAAGGAAGGTAATCTGAGGTTTCTGAATTTCACCTACTCAAGAATATGCTTAGGTTTTATGATATGAAAATGCACTTATGACAGCTAATTATTTTAATTGTCAGCTAGACAGGATCTAGAATCACCTAGGAGACCGACCTCTGGCTATATATGTCTATGAGGAAGTTTCTAGGTTGTGCTAACGGAGGTGGGGAACTCCACTTAAAATGTGTGCAGTAAGCAGAAAGAGCGTTGACCAGCAAACAGCATTCATCGCATTCTGGTCCCTGACTGTGTGACCAACCACCCCATGTTCATGTGCAATCTGTGTCCTGACTGTGTGACCAACCACCTCATGCTTTTCTGCTGTCCCCAACTGTGATGGGCTGTCTCTGTGACTAGGAGCCAAAATAAACTTTCCTCATTCAAATTGCTTCTGACATGCATTTTATCAAGGCACCTGGAAAGGTAACTTATACAGCATTGCTGAACATCACTGGAGGAGCAGAATCCACAGTCATGTATCCTGTCTGAGAAGACCTGGCACCACCTGGTCTGGTATCTTGAGTCTAACCAAGGAGTGTAGGAGGACCAGACCAGGATCATCTGTGTCCATGTGGTCCCCACACCTACCGTTCTGGGTGAGCTTTGTGGAGCAGATGAGGGTGGCGATCTGAAAACTGTCTTTCGTGCTGTCTTTGCTGGGTGTGAAGACCGATGGGTTTTTGGATGCTTGGAATTCTTTTTCTTCCAGCTCTGCTTTAGTCCCAGGCAGAGTCAGATAGTATTTAGCATCTTCCATTTTCTTATTATCACCCTGAAAGGGAAGAGAGTTAGAAAAAGTAGAATCTGGGCAATATCTCTCACATGCTAGTAAAAAGTACCCTCCCCCAGAAGAACATGGTCATTCTTAGCAGATGTGAGACTTTATCAAACTATATTTATAATCCCCTATAAGTCAGACATTATCTTCCTACAGAATTTGCAGCAGAAATAACTTTATCATGGAAAATAAAGTAGTAACTTGTGAAGTAGAAATCAGAAATATCTTATTCTCTGCCAGAACTAAACACATACATTACAGAGTAAGGTTGAGTTTGATTCTCTTGAACTTCTAAATAGTCACATGTATACTTTATGGGACAATGGAGAAATAAATAGTTCCCTACAGATTCCGAAACTACTCATAGACTAAAGAGATGCTAAGGAAAGAAAATGTTCATTGATTGATGCTAATGTATCAGCTGCCCTCTGCCAGCTATTACTGGGGAAATGAGATCTCCCAGCATGTACTTCAAACTCTAAAATCTCAGTAAGTTTAGGGCTCAGAACTGTGTGCAGGGAATAGACACAAAACAGGAAAAGCAGCAAGAACCAGGTAGTAAGGAAATGGTGCCTAGGTAACAACGATTCACAGACCACATCCTATAATACCCGCCAGGTTCTAGCCAGGCACACCTCTGCAGTGTCTGTGCCACTTGGATGGCGGACAGCAGAAGCAAGGGCCCTGCTCTTTACTAATCAGAACCCAGGCAGAAGCAAGGGCCCTGACCTTTACTAATCAATCAGAACCCACGCAGAAGCAAGGGCCCTGCTCTTTACTAATCAGAACCCACGCAGAAACAAGGGCCCTGACCTTTACTAATCAATCAGAACCCACGCAGAAGCAAGGGCCCCGACCTTTACTAATCAGAACCCAGGCATACCTCTGCCCCTCAGTGATATATTCCTGGAACACCCAATAGTCATGCAACTCACTCTCCTGTGAAAGAGCTGTAAAGCCACTAAGGTGTGACCTGGAGCCCTTTAGACTAAAGAGGGCAGACTCTTGTACCTTCAGTAGATTTCTGAAGTTTATACACATAATCTGAAAGGAGCCCGAAAAGCCACACTGAAAGGGAACAGGGGTATCTGAGCCATTCTGAAGTCCAGTTCTCTGAGCATCACCTTGTACACCACCAGGTCATGCCTCCCATCCTGCAATGTGGTGCCGTCCGCGTTCATCAGTTTCACAAAGGCCACCCCAAAGGCTCGCTCTGATTTATCTCTGGCTGAAAAGATAGAAATACATGCCTGAGCCATGTGGGTAGACAGCAGGAGGTGATGGCTACGGCAGTTAATTTCATGTTTGCTCTGGGGTGTGATGTACAACCACAGTGTAATAAACACAGGTCAACAGTGAGCTTGTTTATGTCACAGCAGCCCCCAAACTGAGAGTACCTTATATTTCACATAGGGTATGTTTTCTATATTGCCTGATGAATGAGACCACTGCCCACTGAATCATCTAAACCAGAACAGTGGTACCAACCAATCTCCGCCCTGTCAATCAATGGCATGTCCAACATATTGATGTAGTCTGACCCTTTCTCTTTCCATACTCTGTTTCTCCCTAGGCCCAGACATGCTCACCACATCTGTTACCTTCACAAACCCTTCCTTCTATCTTCACGCCTTTTCACACAGTGGGAAGGAGAGCTCCCAAATCAAACTCATTCATGACAATGCCCCTGCCTCAACACCTTTAATGAAGTTGGGTGTATGACTCATACTCATAATTCCAGCTACTTGGGAGACTGGGGCAGAAAGAATTCGAACTTGAGGCCACCCTGGGCTACATATATATCAAGACCCTCTCTCAAAAATACACAGCAACAAAAGTACAGAGTGGGAATGTGCCTTAGTGGTAGAGCACATATCTGTCATGTTCAGGGAAAAAAAATCACTATTCTATTTTCCTGATACCTAAGAATGCAGAGCTAAATTTGTCAAGTATCTATTTTTTAGATACCCAAATTCGCAAAGCATGCTAGAAAACAGTACATCTCTAAATGAAAATGTGCCACAGTCCTCCTAATACTTACATTCTTGAGATGACCTGTGTCGGAAGGTAAATCTTATGTGGCAGCGTGTGACCTCCTCAATAGCAATGAAGACCTGCAGAAAGGGGAGGAGTCGGAAGGCAAGGCTCGTTTGGAATCATTCCTTTTAACATTTCTTGGCCCCAGATCATATATGTTTGTATGGTACAGCATGATGTCTTGACTCTGCACACATTCTACACTGTTCAATCAGGAAAATTAGCATATCTAGTGCTTTAAGCGTTTACCCTTTGCTCAGGGTGATTATATTCAAAATGCTCCCTCTTAACTATTCTGAGAAAAAGAGACTTTAGATCTGGCTTTTATACATTATCCTAGCACAAGTTCCTTCAGAGACTCAAAGTTTGCTAGCAGGGTCCCTTCTCACAACTACTCCCAAGCCAAAAGCATCTCAGACGGAGATCATTCTGCTGTTTAGTAGTCTCAGCGCCTAGCATCCAGAGGGATAAGACCTGATTTTGAGGTCTACATAGGACCCTTCCAAGGGGAAGTCGCATGCAGGTACAGTGGTTACTAGTGTCTATAAGAGGAGAAAAGATAGAATACCAGGGTGGGGACGTTCTCTGACAGTACAGTAAGTTACAGGAAGACAGTGCAACAGCAGCAGTATCTCTATTAATCAGGGTTCTCTAGAGTTGCTAAAAGCACATTTCTGAGGAGCTCACAATGCCTGAGATATAATACAGCCAGGAGCAGCGGCATGTGCCTTTAGTCCCAGTGCTTGGGAGGCAGAGGCTGGTGAGTCTCTGCGAGGTCCAGGGAAGCCTGAACCTTATGGCAAGTTCTAGGACAGCCAGAGTTTACAGAGTGAGAAACTGTCTTAAAAAAAAAAAAAAGCACAATATAAATTCACATGAATAGCACCATAAAAAACAGAGACTACAGAAGGATGTGAAAAATAATTGCTACCTAATTGAGATATGAAGACGACGTGTCGATTTGTGGATTTTCTGCTTAGAACTCATAGGACCCCACCAATGCTGACAATGGGTGCTGCAGCAGCCCAGCATTCAGATGTGACCTGTTTTAAGATGACCCCAAGGTGCTCCAAGATTTGAAGAGTCACTTCTCTTCCCAGGGTCTGCTACCTCTTCAGAAAGAGGTCATAGCAATACCTGCCTGTCTACTTTTAAAGCCACTGTGAGCCCACAGGGGATACCGGATCTGAAAGCACTTTGCAATTCATGAAACCCCTCCTTACACCAAAAAGGCCCAGAACACTTGGGCAGGGACCAACAAGAACAACACGCTGGAAAGCTGATGACGGAGTGGGAACATCTTAGCTTATCTGCAGCATCTTAGCAGCCCACCGCCTTATTCCAGCCACAAGTTTTTCTATTCTAGTCTCTATACATTGTGAATAGGAATACTCTGTCAGAATGTTGGGCTTCATAAAATAGATGCTCTAAAGACCTCGTAACTACTGATTCAGCTTTGGAAAAAGTTAGTTCTTTGAGAATCTCACACAGTGTATTTTGATTTTACCCTGCACCCCACCCCATGCTCGGTTAATTTCTTTCTGTAGATGATCTGAAACTTCCAGATATGATCAGACTGATCTGGGATTTAAAAAGCAGGCAGGGGTCTAAACAAGGGTCAAGAGCTGAAGGAGTTAGAAACAGAGTTCTCACCTTGACCGTCTCGTACCAACAAGGCTGCTTGACTTGGTAATACACCACTGACTTGTACTCCGAGACGCCTTCGTACCCAGCACCGGGATGAATGGCTTTCTTTGATTGGAAAGACATAATTAGGAGGTGACACTAGGTCATGAAAAATATGGCAATAGAAAAAGGTTTCTGAATGTACAGCATCCAAGAATTAACTCAAAGTCAAAGGCATGGTGGGTCTGAGAAGTCTACCAGTAGCCATCCACACTGTACTGAGAGATTTCACTGTGGCAGCAGGTACACACTGTACCTAGCTAGCAGTCATGCCACATAATGTCAACAAACGCCACCTCGGTACCCTCAGCCCCAAGTATTACATGCTATGAATTGCAGGGTCTTTACTGAATATGTATGGTTTCCTGCTTTTAAAGAAACATAATGGTTGAATTATGGATAACAAGGACTGAGCATTTGAAGAGCATCACTCCAGGACATCTAGAGAGCTTCAGGAGCCAAGACTTTGACTTGTACATCCAAAGCAATGAGGTAGAGGTGATAGAGGCTTCCAGTGGCCACCTGGTGCCTCTCAACTCTCTCAGGTCAAAATCAAGATGTCTAGCAAACTACCAGAGGCAGAGAAACTCCGGACTGGAAGTCAGGACAGCTGGATCCCACTCTGGCTCTGGCTCTAACATCTGTAATTCCAGACAAAAGAATGCTACTCTGGGTACAAGCTCCTAATGACTAACATTGGAAATCAGCATTAGCTGACCTACAGCAAGGATGCTTTTAGTGTTAGCGCTCCTTCAGGCAGGTGTCCATTGGCTCCACTGGCCCAGGTGCTGGTGGTGTGCCTGTCAAGGCCTTTGGGACACCGGTGCCATGTGCTCAAGCTTAGAGTAGCCATACCACTTGAAAATGTCATAGAGCCCGAGATCTAAGGCTTAAGTGGCCTGTGATATCTCTGCAGAGAGGAAATATCAAAAATATATCTAAATAGCTCTAGGAATAAAAATAGCCACTGAAAATCACGGGCCTATCAGGTTTTATATATTTTTTCCGTAAGTATTGAGTATGCTGGAGCATGCCTGTGATTACAGAACCCGGGAAGCAGAGGCAGAAGTATCACAAGTTTGAGGCAGCCTCAGCTACATAGTGAGATCCTTTCTTAAAAAACAGAAACTAATCAAAGTAAGAACAAAACCCCAAAAAAGAAGAAATCCCTATATAGGGAATATTAACAGTAAGTTGGACCAGCACTCAGCTATTACCACAGAGCAGGTGTGATGCAATGAGATTTTGGGGGGGGGTTGTTACGTACCTCTAAAAGATTGCCTTCCTCATCAAACACAGACATGGTCACCTCCACGTTCTTAGGTGTCTTCTTTTTCCCCTTGTCAAACTCCCCGTGGATCAGGGTGACGTAAATATCATTCCGAACATCCCCTATAACATGACAAGCCTCCTGTGAATGCTCCTGAGGGAAACTCATCTCAAAGTCCCACGATATAACACACAAGAGATAAGCCAAGTGTGCAGTGGTCTGCTAGTAATGGCCTGCTTATTCCACAGAAGTCTTTTGACTGCTCCCTCAGTCCACCTCTTACTACATATCAAGCTATCTCTGATGTGCATGTTGTGTAAACATGACCTTTTTGTATTAGTGTGCACACACATATGTGTACATGTCATAGCATGAGTGTGAGGGTCAGAGGATAACTTCTCTGGCGTCAGTTTTCCCCTTCCACCTGTTTTTGAGGCAGTGTCTCTCTTGCTATTTCTACTGCTGCCTGGCAGTCACACACTCCCAAGCGATTCTCCTGTCTCTCATCTTGCTGCAGGAGTGCTGGGATTGCAGCTCTTCGCTCCCAAGCGATTCTCCTGTCTCTCATCTGCTGCAGGAGTGCTGGATTGCAGCTCTTCGCTCCCAAGCGATTCTCTGTCTTCATCTTGCTGCAGGAGTGCTGGGATTGCAGCTCTTCGCTCCCAAGTGATTCTCCTGTCTCTCATCTTGCTGCAGGAGTGCTGGATTGCAGCTGTGAGCCGTGGGACCTGGCTTTTTTTTATGTGGTTCTACAGCTCATCCAGGTTGTGTGGTAAGAATTTTTATCTACTAAGCCACCTCAGGATCCAAGTCTTTTCAGTAAGAATTCTTTGTTCCATTTAGGATACGTGTCTAACAATAAGCATATATTAGATATTGCTAGGTTATCCAGCACAATTTAATAATGTCTTTCTGGTTTCTTGTTCATGCAGCTAGCTGGATATAGGCACAGTTCCTGAGGAGACCCAACCCAGGAACACCAGCATATACTCACAGGCAGCCGTACTGTGAACGCTGAGAAAGAGGTAATTGGTTAAAAGGAAAGAAGAGAGTGAGCTATTGGGGGTGTAAGAGAAGGCAGGCGTCTTAATGGAGAAAGTAAAAGTCTAGATGGCTTAAAGTCTAAAGGAGTCTCGGTGCTAAAGATGGGGACAGAAGACAATTTCTTGCAAACCTGGTGTGTCTGCAACCAGTGAAAAGAGCTTTGTGGTGCATGAAGCTGCTCTCCTGAGAAGACACAACAGCCTCCCTTTACGAAAATGTTTACTCATCCATTCTGAGTATTCATTAGGACACCTTCATTCTCAGGTAATGTATGTGGAGAAAACTACCACTACCCCTTAACTTCCCAAAGGGGAGAAAAGATCCCAATTACTCTGAAAAAAAATCTATTCTCTGCAGTTGGTTTTCTCGATGTGACCAGCTGTCCACAAGTCTCATCAATTAGTTCATATGAATATTCATCAACTTCCTCAGGGTATCATTCCCTTTGTCTCCTGCAGATATTAGAGAATTAAATGGGCGACACTGGTGGACTTGGGAATGTGACTGCTGGTCACCAACATGTGGCAAGAAAGAGGAGAGAATTGGACAAGAATGGGGACCATGGGGAATGGGATGAGCAACGCACAGTCAAGAGCTCAGGGGACTGAAACAGAGGATCTCACAGAAACGGAGCTGAGCACAGGGACCCAACGTAGACATGAGGAGAAAGGCGCTTGTTAATAAAGTAGTTTAGTTTCCTGGACTGAAGACACTGGGCCACTGGGTTGTTTCCTGAGAAAGAAGTCAAGTTGGGGCAAACTTCTGCAGATCAGGATGGGAAAGAGTGAACCGAGAATCCTGAGATGCTTAGTGGGGTTTTCTTGGTCCTGACTACTGAGCAGTCTCTGAGGATGCTGCAAGTCTGTCACTAGTTTTTTGATGCCATTAGCCCTAAATGATGTCCTCTTAGGGACCATTATTGCCTCAACTGTCGGAGTAGAGGTAATCCTTTCTTCCAACATGGAAAAGAAACACAAAATGAAACTCGAGCAAAGTGTGTACCTGGCAGGATTATTTCTGGAAAGCCCATTTTCCGAGCTATTGCTGTTGATCTGTCCACCAGGTGTGAGAAGTTCTTCTGAACCTGTGTGAGGTCACCTGGCAGTAATTTTAAGGACACCCAAAGACCTGTAAGGGGAAAAAAAAGAGACAAGCTTCCAGTTCTCTGTATAATCTTTGCAACACACTCATAGAAGCTTGAGTGAGACCAACTAGACACCCCATGATAAACATGTAATCCTCCCCGGATAAAATTTCAATGATGCTTCCTTCAAACTCACAATTGACTTCAATGGAGAACAAAAAGAGTAAAGATTATCCCAATTGATACCAAAGTATGTTTGTTCTAAGTGTAAGATTATGTGGTGGTGGTGCCAAAAACGATACAGATATTAATGGAATCTGTGGAATTACACGCACACACACACACACACACAACCACACACACAACACACACACACACAACCGCATGGCGATTTAATCATGGATGGCAGGGGCAAGGCAAATCATGAAGGAAGAAAGGAATATTAGGGGCTAGAGAGATGGTGCAATGATTAAGACCTCTTGCTGCTCTTCCAGAGGACCTCAGCTTGAATCCCAGCGCCAGTGTTGGGCCCTCACAATTGTTTGTAACCCGCAAGGAATCGGTACGTCTCTTCTGCTTTGGTGGGCATTTACACATGTGGCAAATACTCAAACACACAAACATATACATAAATAAAAATGCATATCTTTAAAAAAATAATTCCAAAAAGTACTTTTCTTGGTACTTAAAACAGAAGCAATTAAATGTCTTATATTTTAATTAAGACAAATTGCTAATAAAGAAATGAATAGGCCAAATCAATATTGAAAGGGAAAAAGGTGAATACCTGTTAAATATCTGAAATTTACAGGATTTATTTTTACTTTAGGTGTAAGAGTGTTTTGCTTGCATCCTGTATGTCTGTGTACTACATGATGCCTGGTGCCCAGGAGACCGGAGGAACCATGAGCTCTCCAGGCACTGGAGTCACAGATGGTGTGAATTACCATATGCGTGAACTAAACTCAGGTCCTCTGCAGGGACAGAAAGTGCTCTTAATTGCTGAGCTATCTCTCCAAACCCTGGATTAGTCACCTCTTAAAAGAAAAGTTCATGGACGGTTTGTTTGCAAAACAAAAACTCGAAAAAGTGTATTTTAGAAAACAGAAGAATAATTATCTGCTGGGGTTGGTCTGGTGCTGCTATGCACTCAAATGCTAAATACTGGCCCCCAAGATCTGGTGGCCCTAAGAAGAGTGAATTCTCATGTACACCAGCTTCTGCTGTGCAAAGCTTGCTCCCTGAGTTAACTGGTCAAAAAAAGGCTAAAGCCTGTCATTGGGCAGTACAGAGAGAAAGGTGGGACTTGAGGATCAGTGAGGAGTCTCAGGAGCGACCAGGAGGGGAAGGACAGGGGAGACCAGGATAGGAAGAGGCTGCCATAAGAGAAGACGGACCATAAACATGTAGCCAGGAGAAAGAGCAAGTAACAAGGGGCATATGGCTGGGATCTAAGTTAGAATAGCTTCAAACCTGCCCAATCTAGGCTTATAGCTTGTAAATAAAATATAAGGATTGTGTGTCTTTTATATGGGCTAGCTAGAATATATAATTTCTTATTACAATTATCTTCTTAAAAAAAAAACTGAGATGGCAGACCAGGACATTCATGTATCTCTTAGACAATACAGACTCAAGGTGGTTATTTAAATACACAAGGACCATCATCTACTTGTCACCTTTCACACAGGGAGAACACGCAGGATGAACACTTTGTGCCCAGAACAGGCAGCACAGCACCATACATCTGGGTTAAAGCTTGTTCCCACCACTGACGCAGTCCTACTACTGGGAGTTCCTAAGCAGTGGTCCTAAACACAGAGAAAGCTTCAATACAGAAAGAGTCACAGCAGGGCGGCTTAAATTCATAGTACTAAGCAGCTAGAAAATACTTAGGTGCGTACCCAAGGAACCGCACCCCACACCCTCTTCATCAGGCTAGATGGAGTCACTCTAGTCAAGTTCTATAGCTTTAAAAGGAAACTAAATTGTAATCTGGCCTTGTGATATATCAGGAGAGAAAGATAATGGCCAGACATCCTACAAAGGCTCCCGTAAGCCTCAGGTTGCTGCTCGCTTTGTCTCAGTCCTGACATTAAAAACAATAGGATTGGCTTTTTTACTGCCCCAAACCAACTGCTTTTTACCTTTTCCTTCCTACCTCCCTTCCTCCTTCCCTTCCTCTCTCCCCACTTCCTGTCTGTCCTTCCTTTTTCTTCTCTGTCTATAAACCCAAGCTCCCTGCTCCGCCCGTCAGAAAACTAATCCCACTTTACGGAAAGAAGTGTTGCTCGACTGTCAAAGAGAAGTAAGATCCAATCAAAATATTTAAATTAAATTTGCTATAAATTTAGCCTTGAGCACTTTTAAACATTAAAATGTTATACCACCACACAAATGAAGACATTATTTGTGCAGAATAAAAATACATCTGAAAGGGGCTTTTTCTGTTCAGTAGCAAGAAATGAACAGCATTGTTTTCCATTCTGTTCCAAAAAGGAAATCATATGAAAAATGTAATCTCATTAGTATAAGAATGTTCTACTCTAGTCAAAATTATATTCTTAAGCTAAAATTATATTATTCTTGCTGCATAAGCCTGAAGACTTGAGCTTAGACCCCAGTATGACTATGACTAAGCACGAAGGCTCATCTATACATCCAGTGTTCAAAAGGGGGAGACGGGATTTCCAGATTGAGCTAGACTGATTAATGAAATAGTGAGACTCAAGCCTACACATGCGTGCTCCTACTCCAGTGCCCATTCATACATAAACATGCATACACAGAGAAATGTGTATGGGGGGGGGTCTCCTTATTTGTCTTCAGAGTCTTTATTGCTCCTATCTCTTTCTACCTGAATAACTGAACACGTGAGAAACTAAACACCTGACAATTGTTTTCCTGCTTGCTTTCATTTTCAACAGCAGTCAAAGGGTAGTGAAAAAGAGGTGGCCTTGAGCTTAGATCCCGGCACCCGTATGACTATGACTCACTGGTTGGCACAAAGGCTCATCTATATGTCCAGTGTTCAAAAGGGTCTTTCAAGTCTGGCCGCCATCTTGGCCCTTGAATTTTAATGCTGTGACTACTGAAGCTATCAAAGACAGGTACATGCAGGTTCCAGAGAAAATATAAAAGCTCTGCAAGGTAGCCTACAAATTCATACTGACAGATATTTGGATCTCTCTGTCTCTAGTTTTGGAAACACACAGAATGGGAAGTTTATAGAGGGTGCAGTGCAAATGTGCTCCTGGGTCATTTTCTGTTGGCACTTTTACTTCAAGGAGCTAGCCCTGGGAAGAGAGGGCAGAAACACAGTCTCATGGGGGAAAAAGTCTGTTCCATAGAAGTTACAAATTCAACCCTGATCCCACTAGAAAAAGTGAATGTTTTAGATCTTCAATGGGAGATGTCTGAGAAGGGCAGTGTCCAGGGGAGGCTGCTTGGTATCAGAGTGGATGGTGAAAGGGCAGGAACTCTGCATGTTCCCTCCCCTCAATCCCCACCCAAAGTCCCCTCACCCAGGGCAGTCTGTGTACCTTGTCCTTTGTGATTCACTTCCTTTGCAGCTATGACTTTATTTAGGACCGAAGTGAGTGGCTCATTCTCTCCAATCACATGGGAGGTGATCAAGGGTGACATGATGAGCTGTCTCTGCCGGATGTAGGTTTCCATGGCAATTCTGGGGAAGACAGGAGAGGTAAGGAGGAAGCCAGAACTAGAGAAAGTCTCTAAAGTGTGACCTGAGAATATAGAGGCTTTATGGGAGCAATCTGGAAATACAAGCAAAAAACCTCAGCAGAGGGCTCATGGGAAACCACTGTTTTGAATTATGTTCTTGTGTGGTCCCCAATAGACCAGGCTAAAGTCAACAGTAGAGTATCTATCTTCTAAGACCTCAGCATGGAGGAATAACAGCATAACCCCCCAAAGAGGCTGGCTTCAGCAAGTATGCCAATGAAATTCCCTACAAAAGGTTACCTACAGAAATGACCTAAAGCTGAGCCACCAGGTAGCTACCTTCTGTCTTCTGTCCCTGCCGTAAGAGCAATGACTAATCCCATGTTTGCTTTCTGCTTCTGTCTATGAGCCAATCTCCTCTGCTTGGCTCACTAGAACATTTATTCTGTTTTATGGCATGCAATGTTGCTCAATACTTATAACCTAGGATTGGGCAACAGAATAAGAAATAAGGTCAACTAAGTAAATTGCAGTAACTTTGTCCTTGATACTTTTTTACCTTCATTCTTCCACTGATCATATATATGCATATATGTATATATGTACCTATATGTATGTATATACATCCATACACACACACACACAGCCTCAGGAAAAGAGAAAATCTACTTGGCACATGTTCCTGTACTATTAGAATAGTGCAAAGGTACAATGCTTACAAATTCTTCCATTTTTAACATAATTATGTATAGTACATTTACTGTGGACAACAAAAACTGGGGTGGGATCCTGAATAAAGCAATAGATACAATCAGTTAATTATATTCTTCAGAGAATCTAAAACTTAAAGCTTAAATTTTTATTTATGCCGGGCAGTGGTGGCGCACACCTTTAATCCCAGCACTTGGGAGGCAGAGACAGGCGGATTTCTGAGTTCGAGGCCAGCCTGGTCTACAGAGTGAGTTCCAGGACAGCCCGGGCTACACAGAGAAACCCTGTCTTGAAAAACCAAAAAAAAAAAAAAAAAAAAAAAATTATTTATGTATTTTTAATGTGTTTGTGTGCATGTGTGTGAGATGGCACTCACGTGAAGCATAGAGACTGGGGTCAACTCCCAAGCTGCCCTGTACTACCAGACTGGCTCCCCCAGTTCCTTGCAGGAAACCTAAACAACCTTGTATACTCTTCTTGCCTAACCCTTTGTTACTATGAGTGCGGTCCCTGGACCAGCACCATTAGCAATACTCAGAAGCTTGTCAGATGCACTCAGACCTACTAGAGCAAATGCTGATTCTAACAAGATTGTCCTGACAATTCATAAGCATCATCCGGTCTGAGAAGTCATGTGATTCTTAGTCAAACCTGTTCAACACCACAGAAGACAGATACACTGCGGCATCTCTGACAATCAGATGACGTCATTCTCTGGATTCTGGTGCAGATGGATGTTATAGTTATGAGATGTGTGTGTGTGTGTGTGTGTGTGGAAAATGTTATATTCCTCCAGTTATTTCTATTGAGTTGGAAAATGCTCAATTTACCGTCTTTGAGTCCAACATGAAGCCCCTGAATTAAGTCTTCTGCAGAGGAGCCCAGGTCACAGTCTTCCAGCAGAACTACCTGTACGTTTCCAGCAACAGAAAGGGGCCCTCCCTCCTGCTTCTCCAGTCATGCCCCACTTGAATGGCTGTACCTCAAGTCACCGGGATGAGTGCCAGATACTCACTGCTGAAAGGGAATAAAATGCTGCTTTTCTTCATCATCCACCTTCCCGTGTACGATATCACTTATATCCATCACTAGGAGAGAGACAAATGTCATTAGGGACACTAATGGGGTCATGGCATCATGCCTCCCTGAGCTGTATGGAAGAGGATGCTATCAGCAAACACAGAACACCACAAGAAGAAAGGGACCAGGGACCAAGCAACAACAATGCCACACCCAGCAGGGCAACAAGCCATGAAAGGCTCAGATTTTCTATATTCAACCCTGCAGGACACACCTTCAAAACTCAGTTGCTAGACTCAGTTGCTATGTTCCTGGAACACTTAGACACTATTATTATTATTATTATTATTATTATTATTATTATCATTATTATTATTTTGATAAGCCTTTACTGAAAGACACAGAAAATGTATATTTCTAGCAGGTCAGTCAGAAGAATTAAAGGTTTGGAGAGAAACTCAAGATCTGAAGTGGCCATCTGTGTCATTGATTTGATGTACTCTTGGTTTCTATACCAGTCTTAAGAGTATCAGAGAACAGACTATCAGCAATTGGCCCCCAACAGACCCACATCCCAGGAGAGTACTTCAGTAAAGCCAGGCCGCAAGCCTTCATTTTCTCATTTATATAGCTGTGAGGAGCCCCACCTTAAGGAATGGAAAGGGTTAACTTGCTCTTAGTCACAAGGTTTTTGTGGTTGTTGTTGTTGCCTGTGTTTATTTGCTCTGTTTTTTGTTTTGCAGGGCCAGGACTTAACCCAGGACCTATGACATGCCAGGAAAGCAAGGGACCACCAAGCACACAGCCACACAATTAGTTTTAAGTTTTTACCAAAGCCAGGGTATGAATTAACAATGAGCACTGAAAATCACATAACCATTATGCCCAGCTATGTAGAGCATTAATAAGCAAGCTGCAAAGCAGCTGGCTGACATGAGACAAAGCCCTGGTAAGAGTTGAAACTGTGGTTAATGAATTACAGTCTGGCTGTAAAACACATTAGCAATCCATTTCTCCATCACCCAGATAGTTTGTCTGTAGACAACAGAGGTAAGTACTCAGAAACACAGTAATGTTCGAAAGAACTAGACAACACAGCCCGCCAGGCCAGGGAACAGTGCTGGTGCTGCCTGGGAAGGGGCGCACAGTTGGGCATCACATGCAGCTTGCTGTCACCCCCTAACAGGACCTTACAAAAACTGCCAAAAAACGCTGAGAAACCCGTTTGTCAGTGTCATCATCTCGTGACATGTAACTTTGGTTAATGATCACGATTAAGAACGAATTAGTCTTCTCTGCATTCAGTACCCAGATACACACACCACTCCCGTGCACACACACATATATCCTAATACAGAAAAGCCTCAAGTTTAAGTGTTAATTCTCTTGGCCTGTTATGAATAGCGGTAACCTCTAATAAATCCTATTTTATAGACAAATAAATACATTTACATTGCCATGTAGACAGATAAATAGACCTGGCTGGGTTCCTTGTATCTTTTGAGACTCCACTTGAATACTTGATAAAGTATTCAATGCTGAGCAAGGGGGAATAGCACTTACCCATAAGCTCAGTACTTGAAAAGCTGAGACAGGAGCATCTCTGTAAGTCCCAAGCCAGCCTGGGCTACAGAATGAAACTGTGTCTCATAAAGTCAATAAAAAGCAATGCTGCTTCCCTAGACACTCCTCGAGCATCAGGTACGATGGGCACAGTCCAAAAGACATGCACACAGTCATATTGGACAGACAGGCCACATCCTTATCCACAGAAGCCCCAGGGTTGACTGAAGAACACAGAATATCTGGCCCTGGTCCCAGGAGCGAATTTTTGACATTTCATTGATGACTTTCAAAAAGCACTACTGATCCAAATCCTAATAAAAGAACAAATATCTGTTCTTGAAATTTAAGAGACTACAAAGATAGAGGACTTCTTGGGATATCCTGAGGACTGACTGAAACTAAAGACCCTCTTTGAAGGCTCTTAGTGACATAAAGTCACCTTTGACATAAAGTCCTAAGCATGGAAAACACTTGGCAGTGAATCGGAGTGCATAAGCAGAGCACCTGCTGGCAAGCAGTCCTACTATGTTTGTGCTGGGCACAAAGGGGAAACACAATCAGAGACTATACGAGGACACAAGACTCAAGGAAAGAGAACTGGCCATCGTGGGCCATGAATGTTGTGTGCCCAAGAACAACCACGACAACATGAGCCATTGCTTCCAATCTTTAGGGGCTATCCTATCTCTGTCTGCCTCCAGCCAGCCATCTACCACCTTCTTTTCTCTATCTCTTTTCATTGCTGTAAGTGTGGTAAAATATATGTTACATAGAAACTGCCATGTTAGCCACTTTTAAGTGTTAAGTAAAAAGTAAGTACACTCACCTTATGTAGCCATCACCGTCATTCACCACTAGAACGCTTTCATTTTCTCAAAGGGAATCCTATCCTCAAAAGGCAATTCCCCTGTCTCTTCAAGCCCTGCCAGTCCCATTCAATGGCCTCTGAACCTGACTCTTCTAAGCACCTTGTAGACATGAATCTCGCAGCGGCTGTTTTTTTTGTGTATGGTTTATTCTACTTAGCTCAGTGTTCTCAACACTCAGCAACATTGTGGCCTGAGTCAGAAATCCCTTCCCTATTAAGGCAGAATGAACCCTCCTTCCAGTGTCTAGACTACATTTATTTATCCATTCATCTACTGATGCACACTTGAGCAACATATTCCCCTTAGCTCTGTGAATCAATCCACTGTGAAGGTGGTGTTTCTTTAAGACCTTACATTTCAGTTCTTTTGGGAATATGCCTAAAATGGGATTTTTGTCGAATATGAGATCAGATGATGGGTTTACATTTAGGTCTTTTAGAAATTGCAGAGAAGGGGGATCCCCAGAAGCTATACCATATTCCTTGGACTCTCGGCTTTCATCGTACCTGCTACTCCAAAGGGCCTCCGGAGCCCACAGGTGTGCTTTTTGCCCTCCTTCAGCTCCATGCGGCCCACCCGGACAATCTGGCACACGAGGCTGATGCGTGGCCGGATGAGGTCTGTACTGCTGAGATCCTGCAAGTAGAGAAGACATGAGAGGCCAGCTGCCCTGCCCTGCCTGGAGCACACTACCCCATGCCAACCCAAGCAGAGAAGACATGAGAGAACGGCTGCCCTGCCCTGCTTGGAGCTCACTACCTCAAGAAGAGAAGACATGAGAGGCTGACTGCCATGCCCTACTTGGAGCCCACTACCCCATGCCACCCCACCACAACAATGCCTCTCTTTCTGCTCATCTAAGAACTACAGAGAACAGAGAAAATTATTTCCTATTTATTCATAAACTGGTCTTCTTTTCTTCCCTGGTTTCTACTTTGCATTTCAAGATTAGATCAGACTTAGTCTAACACCTCTAGGTAGAGAGGTAGGAGGTGGGCAAGGAGTTATTAACCAAGATGCTCTCTGATGTTTTGGATCCTTTTACTTCATGTCTTAATACAAGACACATCTCAGTGTCAAATGACAAAGAAGCTTGCATGATGCTGATGTTCACTGGGCGTCCACAGAAGCCTGTAAGGGCCCAGGCTAGCCTTGATCTTGTTATAGAACTGAAGTTGACCTTGAACTCCAGATCTTGCCACCTTCACCTCTTTAGTGCTGAGATTACAGGTATCTATCATCCCCCACTCTTCACCCTCAGTTCATCTTCTGAACAATCCCAGAGTCAAGTGTAACCCAGGCATGGTTTTGTGAGGTTCTTTACATGCCTCCCGAGAGGCCCTTTCCATGAACACTGAACAGCAAGTGGGAGGAGGCTGGGGGGGGTGGAGCTGTAATTGTTCCTATTTGGAGCTGAGGCTCCTGTGTGTGTTCTTAAGAAGGGGCAGGTGACCCAGAAATGAGCTCATATATCTCATTCAGTTAACATCAAAAGTAACTTCATTATACCTCAGAACCCTTAATGAAACAGCATCCCCAGCCTTCTTACTGAATCAAGAATTACTTTTCAAATAATCACTTCAAATCTACGCCCTGTAATTTGGTAGAAACACATCACTGAGATGCAATATACACCAGTAATCACCTGCCCTGAATCCCTGCTTGAGGTTCTGCAAACCTTCCATTAATAGAAAACAAAGTCACTGAGCGGCAAGTTCTAGAAGCATATTGATATCATTAAATAATACATAGTCATTTATAAACGAGTTCTGAAGACTGTTTAATGACCAAGGAAATGGCCACCACATTTTATTTAATTGCAACGGCTAGACATAAAATTTACATACTGGATGACCCTCTGGCTAGTTGGGAGAGAGGGTATCAGGGTTGGGGGTGGGGGAGGAGGAAAGGCAAGAGCAATTGCAGCTGTAGTAAGTTAAGACTGATTAAAATGATAGACCAAAGATTTAACAGTGCCTTTAAGGGCCATTCACATGGTCTGACAAATACCATTCTTGCAGAGAGATCTCCACTTTGTTTCAAAACTGAACAAATACTAAAGTCTGGGGGGACATCTCAGAAAGTTCGATGCCTGCATTTGCAGGGGTAGAGATAGGAATGGCTCTGTGTAGGGACAGAGAAGCCTGTGTGTGTCCTGGAGCTAGGAGGCTGACAGAGGGGACAGAGACAAGTCATTAGGTGTCACTAGACCTTGGGCTCTGAAAGTGCAGGAGATGAAGCACTTGTGTGAGCTGATGGAAGATGAAGCTTGCTCTCTCTAGTGGAGCTAGGGACCTACACATCAAGGTTTCCCAGGGCCCCCCGTTGGTCCCAGGGTGTGTCCTTAAAAAGAAAAGTGGGAGAAACTCAGAAAGTTCAACCTATGAGGAAGACAGTTGCAGGTACAAACGACAGCCTCAGACGCTGCCATGCTCCTGAGCTGCACCCTGCAGCACCCGGCAGACACGTGACGGGTCACATTCACCCTCATTGTGACCTTGGTTTGGAAGCTCTTCTTCCAGTTAGGAATCTGCAAGGCTGATGCGCTTCAATTTCTCTGTCTTCCTCAAATATCTTTTATGTATTTTGGAGCGAGTGCTGGCACTAACCCCGTGGCCCAGTGCTTGCTAAGGATGTGCCTGTACCACAGGTCTCCACTCCTAGCACCTAATAAATCTAAAACACCAGCTTCCAGACTGGGGAGACGGCTCAGTGTACATATGCCACGTACGCATGAGAAACTGAGTCTAGATTCTCAGAACTCATGTAAAGCTGGGTACTACAGCACACACCTGCAACCCTCATGTTCCTAGATAAGACGGGAAACTCTTCAGACTAGCCTTGTATATGCAATGACAAACAGCAAAGACCCTGGTCTTAAAACAAGGTGAGGACAGTAAGAAAACACCCGAGGCTGCCCTCTAACCTCTGCACATGAACTATGACACCTGGGTTACCACAGGAACAAGTACACATCATACATACGCATACATACAAAAAGTTAAATACACATATATGCATATAACAACAGTTAAGGGGGAAAAAAGAGGTCATGAATTTTAAAGAGAGCAAGGAGAGGTATATGGGAGGGCCTGCAGGGAGCAAAGAAAAGGGGAAAATAAGGTAATTACATTGGCCTCAAAAATAAAATAAGAAATAAGAGGAGGAAACCATTTTCATTATAATAAAATCAATAAACAGCTGTAATGAAATTGAGAACAAAAAATAAATAAATAATACAATTAAGGCACAACCCCCCACTCTGGCAAGGCCCCTGGAAGCACTTCAGGATTACTGATGTTGTTCATATTTACTTGCTTGTGTCATTACTGTTTATATTGTCTTTTCCACCAGCACAAATGCTGCTCAAGAACAGTTTCTTTCCTTGTTTCGTTCACAAATGGTTGTGTACACATCAGTACATGGTACTACTGTGTGTTCACTAAGTGAATAAATGACTGAGTTACGCCTACTCGTAGAACAACGATGGCTAGTGCTTTACCTTTTATGTTTTCCCTATACTTATCACTGTATTCACTGTAAGAAAACACTGAAACAGAAAGTGAGGCTGGGCTACTTAGATGACTCCACGGATAAAGACACTTGCTGCCAAGACTAAGAACCTGAGTTCTATCCCGGGGTCCTACCGAGTGGAAGAAAAGAACCTACTTCTGCAAATTGGCTTCTGGCCTCCACACGCTTATACCATGGCAACACATCCATACTCATGGAGACATAGAAAATAAATGAATGCAAAAGCTTCTTGTGAAGAAGGCAGGACTCACGGTGAACACTGCTTGGAGGTTATTCAGCTTCTCTATCTCCTTGGGCATCCCGTTACTGCCCCAGCGAATTAGGTAGTTCTCACTATCAGGAAAAAAAAAAAAGGATATCACTCTTAATCAGAGGCCATCTGGGACAGGGGCTGCTCACAGATGGACTCGCAAGGGTCAAAGAAGGGACAGATGTGTCCTGTGGCACGGCAGGTGCTGGGGAAGCACACATGCTATACTTGTGGTGATTCTGTCTTTGAAAGAGTCCCTGATATGGGGAACACCCTATACAGTGGCAGACACTGCTCACAGTGGCCCAGACATGATATCTTACACGATTCTTTTGTCTGAGGTCTTCATCCTTCCTCAAATTTCTTGTATACAAGCTTTGGCTTTGCTGAAGTGAGAGATTAATTTTAGAGTCAAGCATGGTGGCCCTGGACTGCGATCTTAGCACTCTGAAGGCTGATCGACAATATTTAAAGCCAGCCTGGGCTACATAGTAAACTGACCAGCCTGAGATAGTCAGTGAAACCATGTGTCAAGAGGCTACATTTACAAGGGCTTTGTTTGGTAAGTCATCCCCAATCCATCCTCCATGGACCACACCACACAAATAACTTAGTAACTATTTTTTTACTTTTTGAGAAAGGGTCTTATGTTGCCCAGACTGCCCTCGGACTGTAGCTGATCCTTCTGCCTCCATCTTTCTGGTGCTGGGGTTACAGTCATGTATCACCCATCTGGTTTGTGCAGCGCTGAAGCTTTGTGTATGCTAGGCAAGCATGCTACCAATGAGCTACACTAGTCATTACCTTTCACTCCCCTCTTGAAGATAAATCTCCATTTCCTAAGTTGCTCCGGAAAGAGTCATGCTACGGCTCAACCATGCTCTGACTCTTCCTATAAGTCTTGAAACTTTATGTAAACTTTTTTCCTAAGTAGGTTTGTGGCCCCTGGGTCAGAATTGAGCTGCCAGCAGAATTCTCAAGCGCACAGCCCTTAACTACCCATCTGTCACTGCTGAATCTGCAAAGGTGCAGCAGCAGCAGCAGCAGCAGCAGCAGCAGCAGCAGCAGCAGCATCCCCACAACTGCCATGAGGGTTTACAGCGGGTATAGTGCACTCCATGGGCTTAGGCAGTCACCAGTGCAGTGTCCTATAGCTCAGTTTCAGGGCCAGTAATCCCCACTGTGTTCTACTTCATCTCCCTCGTTCTTCCTATACTGTCTTCTGAATTCAATATCCTTGTCTCTGTCCTAAGCAGTTTTATTCGCTCTTTTATTGTTGTTCTTGTTGTTTTGTTGAGACAGGGCTTCTCTGTGTAGCCCTGGCTGTCCTCGAACTCACTCGGTAGACCAGGCTGGCCTTGAACTCAAGAGATCTGCCTGCCGCTGTTTCCTGAGTGCTGTGATTAAAGGTATGTACCACCATGCTATTTTATTTACTCTTAGAACCCTACAGAGGTGTAATCTGAAGCTGCATGGTGCCAGCGACCATGTACAAAGCCTACAGAGCCCAAAGGACTTTATTTCCTACTGTTGGAAGTGACTATACCCGCCCTCCACATCTCCATCTCAAACCCAGTTTTGAGGGCTCCTGGACAGGGTCAGCTAAAGACTGTACTTTGCAAGGTCAAGCACAGGTGACAAGGGTCTCCAATACCTGATGAAGGTGGACTGGTCTGGGTCATACAGGGCTATGAACAGCTCCGCGTCTTCCCCGATGTTACAGACAAAGTTCTTGAAGTTCACATAGAGGCCGTAAGTGTGGATAGTACTGAAGATTGCCTGGCCTCGCAAGTCCAGGTTCTGCAAAATGCTCTGGGCCAGGGAACAGGAGAGAAGACTTGAGCAAATGGGGGAGGTGGGTGTTGGGAAAGTTCACAAAGAAATAAACCTACAACTAAGGGACAGCTACCACCACCAAGGAGAAAGACTTGCTGAGAACTGAGCAGAAGAGGACCAATCGTCCCTCAGTTCAACAAACACATCAGCATCATCAGTCTGCCCATGTGGTCCTGTTCAGGGCCTTGAGCCCAGATAATTCAACAAATGCTTTCTAGGAGGCTAAAGAGATGGCTTAATATATAAAATGCTCGCTGTGGAAAAATAAGGACCAGAGTTCGGATCCCCAACAGTCATGTAAATCCCTGGTGGGCACAGTGGCCCTCCTGTCATCCCAGTGTACAGGAAATACAGATCAAATCTTGGAACAAGCTGGCTGACTAGACTAGCTGCCTTGGGAAGCTCTAGGCTCAAGTGAGAGACCCTGTCTCAATACGTAAATGGAGATAAATGTCTCAAAACGTAAATGATAGAGGAAGACACCCAATGCCAACATCTGGCTTCCACATGCATTTGCACATACATATTCATGTGGGCCCACACACATGCAAACAGACATACCTACATGCACGCAAACCATATACATGCACATGAAAAACAAACATATGCTCTCTAAGGGTGATAACTCAGTTTTTAGCAGACTTGTGAAGCTTGTGGCCTATGATGGGAGGCTGGAGGAAGCTTAAAAACACAAACACTTGATTCACTACCCAATTTTACAGGAAACGAAGGTTCCATAGAAAGCTTTACCCTTGGGTGTGGTTGTCACATATTGTCATGACTGTACCCCAGAAAGCAAAAGCAATAAAAAAACACAGAGACACAACTATCTATGTCCAAACAGAAAATAGATCAAAATGTCAACATGATGGCCAGAGTGATTAGAAGATGGCTGATTCTTTTTTTTTTCTCTTTCTGATTATCTTTACCTTTCTAAGTTTTCTTTACTTTCCAAGCTTTCCAAACATGTTATTTAAAAATAGTTTATTTTGAAAATTAAAATATTTATACAAAATAAAGAGGATTATAATATAAAAAGTCCTTCCTTTTACCCAGTTCTCTTTCCCAGAGGCAGCTTTATTTTTATTTTTTATATCTAATTTATGTGTGTAAGTGTTTTGACTGCATGTATGTCTATGTACCACGTGCATGCCTGGTACCTGCTGAGGTCAGAGGAAGACACAGATCCCTTGGAACTGGAGTTTTGATTGACTATGAAGCATTATGTGGGTGCTGGTAATTGAACTCAGGTCCAGAGAAATTTTTTAATGGCTAGTTTATTATCAACCATTCCAGCTACTTTGTGTATATACAAGCACTAAAGTGTGTATACCCTTTTGTATGCTAAAATGCATATAGTATTGCATATGTAATAGTATTTGTATTTAAAATAATACAAATACTATTTTACACAAATAGTTCTGAGTCTTTCTATACACACACACACACACACACACACACACCCCGCTTTGTTCCCTTTCCAAAGCAGAACACACACACTGGCCTCATTCTTTCTACCCACTTTTAAAATGAGGTCACATGTGATTCTTCTAGGCATTGCTATTCCTATTCTCTATTACTCATTTTTGGCATTAAATGCTAAAGCAAAGAATAAAATCCTAGCACTAGCAGCCTGACCTGCATCCTGGAGGAAGCATACCTTTTCCTCTTGGATCTTTTCCTCTATCCTTTTAGAAGCAACTTCATGGGCCCTGAACAGGGCAACAGTGCTGGTCTCATCCGGATCTAAGATGTTTCCGTTGTCATCCCTCACGACCAGATCTAGTCCAAGCATTCTGGAAAGAAAAGAGGTGGTAAGTAGCTTGCCCCTCCACAGTCAGACTCTTTATAGATAAACCTGTATCAGAAAGCCCAGGGGATCCAGGAGAAAAGGGCAGGGACTGGGCACAGCTCAGAAGTTTGTCCTTCCAGTCTGTACCTCATGCTGTGTAGCTTAGTGGGCCACCTACCCAAACCTACGTGCATGTGCCAAGGAATCGGCCCAAAACAAGAACAGGAAAATTGGCAATGATTGTAACCAAAGCCCTCTTTGCAGTGATTCCCTGCCCGTCTCCTGTGGTCTGGCATGACAGCAAACACAGAGCCATGCACCATCCGTCAAAGGCCTGCCTTGGCACCCTTACTCAATACTGTCTTAAAGGAGGGAGTAAACCTTGGTGGCTACCCTCTCATAATCCATCTCTATGCTGGCTCTGCAGTCATTCACACTATAGTCTGAAGCTAACCTTCAATAGCTGTTCTCTTGGATCCCTTCACTCTGGATCCTTTCATGTATAAATATTCCCTACCCTTCAAAGTTACCATAACTTGATTGAGATAATGGCAGTGAAGGACCTCACATACAGTAAGCACCAACAAATGTTTGCTCCAACTACAAGAAAACTGGCCATGAAAGTTCTGAGGGCTGCATGGCAAGAGGAGAGACGACCACACCCTTCTTCCAAGGCTTTTGTGCCCAGTGAGCACAGAAGTAGGAAGAACTACGCTTAGTTCCAAGAAGTCGGAGACTGGTGGAACAAAATTATCCACTCAGTCCCCAGCCTACATTCAAGGCACCTGCAAAGAGAGCACTCAAGAGATAACAAGCAGAGCTACCAAGTCCTCAGGAAGTAAGCAAGCACACCTCAATTCCCTCCTTCTTACTCTACAGTAGCTCTGGATGAATGATCTGCACTGGCAGTTTCCTTCCCAGAGCAGCCAGACCCACAGGCCACCCAGACCTGAGAGACAGCATGCTGGCAGAGCTGGGTCATGGATGTATTGGTAGAAAGTCTCAGTTTCCTGAGCTGCTTCCAAGGACAGCTGTGGGGAAAGCAGGCATGTTTGCCATGCGGAGGACATTAGCATGTTATGTCAGGCCTTGGGGGATCTTCAGGACAATGTTACTGTGTCAAGATCATGAAAGGACAGAGCCTCGTCCTACCTCAGCTGGCTTTACAAAGTCCCAAGACCCTGCATGAGAAGCTGTGTACCTGCAGCAATTACCGTCACCTGGAGTCTAGATCCTTTACCTTTCTTGCTGGTAGGTCTAAAAAAACCTGACAAAAGCAACTTAAAGGAAGAAAGCCTTACTCTGGTTCATAGCTCAAGGGATGGAACAGTAGAGGGACTGAGATAGCCCATCACATTAAATCTTCATTTAGAACCAGGTGTATGATAGTGCTTAGCAGCTAGGTCTTCCTCAGTCCTGGATTGCACAGTGATACTGCCTCCCATTCAAGGTGGGTGTTCCCTTCTCACTTAACCTAATCTAGAAACCCCCTCACAGACACTCCCAGATGTTTGTCTCCTAGGGGATTCCACATTCTGTCTAGGAGACATCAACATTAACCATCCTAGAGGTCAAGTGTGAGGGGAGAGGATTCACATCTCAACTACAAGAGAGTCAGACCCAAAGCCAGGGCCCTGTGCTCAAGTCACTGCTTTCCTATTGCCTTTGTGGGCTGGAAGGATGACTTACCATACCAGGGAATCTGAACTGTCCCATTGCCAATAATGTGCCCGATCCCAGTTAGGAGAGGATGGGGAAAAAGAAAATGGTGTATGACAGCAATCAATTTAATATCCATCATTGGAATAAAAAAACATAGTCTCAGGCATTTGAAAAGACCATCCCTATGTGCCTGATCACTCCTGTATTCTCTGCCAATGGAGAAGCTTGGACAGAAAACTCAATTTCCCTATTCTTGAGTCAATGAGATCAGAGGACCAACACAGCACCTGACCCAAGAAGGGAACTGCGATATTTTTCAATGAAATTCTGTATTCTAAGACATAAAGACAATAAGTAGTAAGGATTGTTATTTGTCAACTCTAACATCAAACATTTATCATGAGACTAGGGGGCTGTAGAGACATGGGGTTGGGGAGACGGAGAAATGGTCTCCGGATGATCATGGGATTGAACACTTGTCAGATGGCAGCACTGTTTCTGAGAGCTTGCAAAAGCTTCGGGATGTAGCGTTCACCTGATAAACTTGGGCATGTTCTGATTCTAGTCTAGAACTCTGCTTTCCTGTGGGCTGGTCAAGGAGCTCCATCCATAGAATCCTGCCACCATCGCATAGGCAGGAACTGCTCTGCAATGCCTCCCCCATTACAACAAACTCTATTCTCTGAAACCACTAGCCAAAGTAAATCATTCCTCCCTTTAGCTGCTTCTTCTACCCAGTATTTGGTCACACACAAGAACTACCTTGGACTCCCCAAGAGTCACTAATATAGGGAAAGAGTAGTTAGTTGGCATAGTTGTATAGGGAGAATAATCTCCAATTTCCTGCTGCACAGTAGCATAACTATGGTTGGCAAAAATTAACTTTATATGTCAAAACATCTAGTAAAGCTAATTTTAAATGTTCCCCAACACAAAGAAATGATGATTGCCAAAGTGATACGCATGCTATTTGACCTCATTGATCATCCTTACATATAAATACTGTATGCATGTGCCCTGTAAATTATGTATAATGTGTAAGTACTTAATTTATTTTCTGTCTTGACTTTTAGACAGGGTCTCACATAACCAACCAGCCTGGCCTTGAACTTACCATAAAATCATGCATCCTTAATCAGAACTTCTGATCCTTTTACCTCCATCTGTTGAGTCCTGGGACCAGAGCTCCCACACCAGTTTATTCAGTGTTGGGCTTCATGCAAGCTCAGCAAACACTCCACCAACTGGTCTACCTCCTCAACCCTCCATTTGAAACCATTTAAAGGATTTTTTAAGTTTCTGTGAATACTATCTAGTGTGAAGGTGCCAGTGATTCCCACATCCTCAGTGTGAGATGGTCCTGGGTTACCTGTTCCCATGATCGATTTTGGCTGTGACCTTCTTCTTCAGTTCTGCAAGTTCGTCCTTGGGGAGTGTCCCAGATAGGATCTGGGAGCGCCACTCAATCAGACTGTATGTCATTTGCTGCAGCTGGCGGAATAGTGTCACTTTGTTGTTCTAAAATGGGAAAGGGGAAGAAAAAGGACAGAAAGAAACATAAAGGTGAGATGGAGAGTAGGCATCTCTCTTTGCACACTCTGTCTACAGGGAGTTCCTTACTCATGAGGTCACAGTAAGCCGCACACTTGAGGCACATTTTCATGATGACAAGTTTTTCTAAGCTATTCCTAATTTGTCCCAACATGCAACTCTAAAAGAGGATAAAGAGTTACAGATGGGTCTTAAATCATAATAAACCCACAGAATGACGAACACATCCTAACATCCTGACCATGTCCCTTCCTCTGTTTAAACCCTATTAGATCAGGGTATAAGAGGATTCACAGTAAGTCCTTTTGCGGCTGGTCTGGGTCACATCCCCACCCATATTTCAGGTTTCTGTACATCACAGAATCCGTGCTTCATTCATGCACAGTGGTGGTCATTCCTTCAAGTGTTCCAGAGCCTGTCAGGATTTCCTCCCCACACAGCCACACTGTCCTTCTCCTTTCAAACCTCTTTTGTGTGTACATGTTCATATGTGGGGGTGTACATGCACATGTGTGTGTACAAGCAAGAGGGAATCGACATCAGGGATCTTCCTTGCTTTTCACCTGATTGGTTGAGACAGAGTCTCTGGCTAAACCTGGAACTCAGTGACTTAGGTAGACTGGATGGTCAACAAGCCCTAGGGATTTGCTGCTCTCCACCTCCCTGATGTTTGTCATCATGTCCAGCTTTTATGTGGGTGGCTGCGATCTGAAATCAGGTCCCCTGCTTGCATAGCAGGTACTTTATCCACTGCACCATCTCCCCAGCCCTACCAGGTACCTAATTCTGACTGCAGTTTCAACTGAGAAGACTTAGTCTGTGAGTTTGCCATGGCCTCCATTGATTGGAATTTATAACCCACACCAGTATACAGAACACTGGAAGACTGGCATGGCCAGCTCTCTCATTCCTTCTGTGTCTGTGCCAGCAAAAGACACAGAAGGATGAATTACAAATGGAGAAATAACTAATTCAGAGATGTGGAATATTGGAAAATATAACTTTAAATTTTATTTTTTAAAATCTCTACTCCCTCCAAGCAAATGGACACCAAACTGTTATTCTGGGCTTTACTAGTAACTCACTGAACTGAGCTAAAGTAAAGTTACAACCAAATCATCATTTGTAGCTCAATCATTTTGAGAGTCAAATGCTTGATGTCTAAGCCTCACCATCTCTTTTCTAAATGGTTGACTGGATCGTTATGTACTCTAAAAAACCAGCGGCCAGTGAGAATGAGCTGGAAATAAAGTTCTTGTCCTAGAATCCAGCATCCCAGGGGAGGAAAGTAATAAGCGGGCACACATATGCATGTATCTACCATGTACTATGTTATTGCTTTTCCCAGCAACACGAGGATTGAACTTGGGGTCTAGAAAAGAACTCTTAAAATTGCTAAGCTATCTACAGTCTGTGCTTATGGTATTATATCTATATACACAAGATAATCTCAGATTATGAAAAGTAGGAAAAAGGAAATAATTCAAAAAAAAATTGAACAAGTTGGATAGAGTGGTACACACCTTTTACCCAGCACTAGGGAGGTAGAGGAAAGAGTATCTCTGTGAGTTCAAGGCCAGCCTCGACTACACAGTGAGACTCCATCTCCAAAGAAAAGTACACTATATACACATGGTGGAGGGGGCCACCTTAGACAATCAGGAAAAGTATGCCATATTTGAAATGTATCAAATGCCGCTGTGTGCGACCCTTTAATCCAGCACTTGGGAGCAGAGGCAGCGGATCTCTGAGTTCGAGGCCAGCCTGGTCTACAGAGTGAGTTCCAGGACAGCCTGGGCTACACAGAGAAACCCTGTCTCGAAAAACCAAAAAAAAAAAAAAAAAAAAAAAAATGAAATGTATCAAATAAAAATGTGTACAGTACCACTCATTACTTATGGCCTATGATGCTAGTGTTTCCTTGTTTGTAGGTAAAAGTTTATGATACTGTTATGGGACTTTGTCATTCTGAAGTTCATTTACAACTCACTGGTTGTGTGTCAACTATTATAAGAGTTCAATAAATGTCTAAGCTATTATATTTAACTGTTCCATTTCATAGAGAAGACATAGACAGCCAGACAGAAGGGGGTGGGGGGAGATAGAGAGGTGGAGAAGACAGGGAGTAGGTGGAGACACAATAAGAGTATGTTTTAATGGCTGCCACTGTTTCCCTCTTGTTGGTCTACACTGACAATTCCAGGAACAGATTCCCAGGCAAAAACCACCAACCAGAACAGACCTGATAACATCCAAGGTATTCCTGAACAAAGCATAGGTCTATAGGGAAGAGGCCTGGACCCACAGGTGTGGCAGTGAGAGGCACGGATAAGATTAGTAACTTTTGATAAAAATTCTAAACAAGTTCAAAGTTCATGGGAACACAAAGGAGAAGAAGGAGGTGCCCATTCATCTGTGTTCTCAAGGGGCTTTATTTACATCACAGATCTTCACAATTCAAAAGGCAATTCCAGTTTCAAACCAGGAAGGTATTTACATCTTTGTGCAACCTCCAGAGCCAGGCCTTAGGAAAGCACAAAGAGATAGGTAAAGATCTTGTCTTTAATCAGCAGGGTAAAACCCCTGCCTTTTCTGTTCAATTCTGCATAGAATGTTCCCATTCCATTGTCTTATAAACTGAGGAGGGGAGGAGGAGGAAGTAAATCTATATAGACTTTGCCTTTCAGAACTGCTAGACAGTAAAAGGATATTTTTTTTCTTTCCTGTGACTTCCTGTAGCTTTTTAGCATCTTCTAACTGTAATTAAAGTATTCATTTCCATACTCTGAGACAGAAAGGGTTCAAGGGGCCCAGGGAATCCTTGGCATGAGGTGGTGCTTTGTTTGGGGTACATGTTCACAAGTTCTTGGTCTCAATTATATCAGACACTATCCAAGGCAATTTAATTATTGCCTGTCCATATCAACCTTGTTGGACAAGTCCTTCCCCCAAAGGAGAATGAAGACAGTCATTATTCTCCTGCTCACTGTGCCAAATTCATTCTCAATAGACAAGCTGAACAGGCCAAAGAAAGTGAGCTCCCCCACCCCCACTTACTTCAAGGAAGTGGGTTTGTTCTGACTGCTCTGAGCTAGGCTGTCTACATGCTAGATGCCCTTCCCCACTCCCTGACACCTCATACATTTTGGGGGATAAGCATGTGAGGGCAGAGGAAGATCCAGCACTCCCAAGTAGAATCTGTTATATTCTTCTCTGTCTCTCCTATTGCCCTCTTCAGTGGTTTGGATATAGTTTGTTTTCCCCAAGGGGTCCTGGGCTGGAGGCGTGGTTTGCAGATCCATGATGTCTATGACTGACTTTATGAGTGGCTCAGGAGGAGGTAATTAAACCACAGAGGGTGCAGCTCAGTGGAGGGGATTAAAGTTGGCCTCCTGGACTAAGCTAGTTTTTTTTTTTTTTAAATCCTATGTATTCTTTGGTAGTTTTATACACATATACAGTACATCTCAAGCATATTCTTTCCCCAGTCCCCTTCCACCTTCATGATTTTTGGTGATTTGTAAACCCACCTAGTTCAGGTAACACCGATTGCCGAGCAATGCTGCTGGCTTCATTTGTATAGGTTTGGGGCAAGTAGCCACAGCTGCTGTGAGCTCATGAGCGCAATGGCTGTAGCACATCCAGAAGACAGCAGTTCACATACTCCTCTCCATCCTTCTTAGATTCTCTCTGCTCCCTTTGACAAGATGATGCTCCCTGAGCCTAGGTGGCAATGGAAGTAGAGGCCAGGGTGTGTGTGATGATATAGTATAGATAAGAGTACATGGTAGTACAGACTTAGATATAAATCTCTACTATAATATAGGTGGCTCATTTAGGGAGAGCTCTCAATGACCACCTACTCTCAGCTCTTTGACTAATTGCTGACCACTGCAGAAGACAGCTCTCTAGCTAAGGTGGAAGACAGTATGGCCGTTCTTGATAGAGCTGTTAGGAAAGACTGTGGACTTGGGCTCCAAATCACTCCTGCCTCACCCTGTGAGGGATCCTCCTTGTATACAACCCTGTCATGATGCAATCTTCCTTGATATGACTGGGCAACAGGGATGAACAGATACAAGTGTCTGATCTTGAATGTTCGGCTTCCAAAGCTGGGAGCAAAACAAACCTTTTCCCTTTATACAGCACCTGAGCTCAAGTGTTTTGTGCTAGGAGCAGAAAATGGACTAACAGGCCCTCCTTCCTGGCCTCTGGTTCCTACAGCCTACATAGCCCAGGCCTGCCCTTTGCAGTTCCTCTCTCCTCTACTATCTCTAGTCTGTCTTCACCAGGTTAGTCTTTTCTGCATCATCAGCCATTGTCACAACATTATATAATTTCTCTGACCTCCTCTGCAAAAGTCAGCACAATCCTGGGGTATAGTAGGAACCTGGGAACAAATCTGATGGCTTGAACTTTTAAAACAACAGCCTGGTTTGAATTTGAGTGAAGAACAGTCACAACCACACTGCAGATACCGTTTTCTACCAGACAGTATGGCTATCCCTATATCTCACTTGGTGTGTTTGCAATCCAGATGTTTATCTTTATTTCCTTCTTTGTTAAAATTTCTGGAGATTAAAAACCAAGTTACTAGAAAAGACAGCTTTGCCTCCCATGGTGATAGGAATGTAGAAGTCACCCAGAGAGTGTTTCAGAAATTTGGAGGCTGTTCAGATTATGACATTGGTTGATTGGGTGCCAGGGAAGAAAGAAGAAGGAGAAGAAAAAGAAGAAGGAAGAGGGGGAGAAGTAGAGGAGGAAGAAGAATAAGAGGAGGAGGAGAAGCAGAAGGAGGAAGAGAAGAAGTAGAAGGAGAAGAAGAAGGAGGAGGAGGAGGAAGAGGAGGAGGAAGAAGAGGAGGAAGAGGAGGAGAAACAACAGATTGTACTCACTTTTCCCTCCTCTTCCATGGATTTTATGATTTAGAAGGAAAAGGGGAACATATGGGAACTTGACTTCTGTTTCTAATTCTATCATTAATTTTGCTATGTGACTTTGGGCAAAGATCCCTGCCCAAAGACATCTTCCAGTCTATGACAATGCTGTTCAGCTCAATTAATCCTACAAAACAACTTCTTGATTGGCTGCTTATGGCTGTCTCACTTCTTTGCCTTGTTCTGCACAAACTCAGTAGGAATTATACAAATGCTCCCTGAGGATGGAGCTTTGCAATAATCTCAGAAGTCTTTTCCATATAGCCATTAATTCCTGGGTCCAGAATGAGTGACACTTGGTGATCCAGCCATGGCTTCTACTCATCCTTACTTCCTCTTCCCACCCCGGAAAAGCTTTGCCTGCCTGGCCGAGGTTTGATTTTTAAGGAAAACATTCCAGCATCTCCATGTCACATCCTGTTTCTTGACAAAGCCATATGGAAGCAGAGCTTGTAATTTAGAGATCATACGTCCTGCCTGAAGAGGAAATCTGTTTCAGCAGCAGACCAAAGGGAGGCCAGCTAAACTGTACTTTAGAGTGTACTGCGGCAGCCTGTCGATGACTGACTGCTCAGAGGCAGCTTTCATCTACCTGGATGTACAGCCAGCCATGGGTGTGGCAACAGGAAGAAAGAGTGACTCAGTGTACTACACCTTCCCTTCCCCACCTCTCTATTCCACAATCCTCCAAAACTAAAGCAGGTACAAAGGTTTATTTTGGAGCAACTTTGAAATGAAGATCAGTTTTTCTTAGGAATACATGTTAATAATTAAACTCCCTGATTCCAAGGTGTGTGTTAACTACTCTTGTCACTGAGCTCTTCCCTTTCATCAGGAAGCAGGAATATACTCCAGCTAAAACTTATAGAAAGAGCCGACTCTCTTTCTATCTCAGGAAACTTTACTGGACTTCCAGCAAGAAGAGAAGACAGGCTCTGGGCTGTGCTTTGCTGAGAAAGATGGTGGATGGTTTGCTTATGATAATCAAATTTCTCAGGCTTCCCAACCAAATACAGTCTGGCTTTCAATTGAGAAAATATCATCCCCATGACTTGAAATTATGGCTGTTTATATTCAAAAAGTAAAGGCTAGACAGATGGCTCAGCAGACCCAGCTCTTGCAGAAGATCCTAATTCAGTTTCCAGCACCTATGTCAAGAGTCCCATAGCCACCCCCTATGACTCCAGCTTGGGTAGATCAAAACCTCTGGTCTCCACAGGCTTCCACATTCACATGTCCACACATATACATGAGCACACACCTTTAAAAATAAAAGGCAAACCTTTAAAAAATGTATAACTAGTCAGGTACTGTGGTATATACCTATAATCCAAGCATTCAAGAGACTGAGGCAGGAGGATCAGGAGCTTGAGACTTTTCTGGAGAGCAAAACTAACTGGGTATAGCTAATTGTTAAGTTGGGTCTCATACAGATATGCCATGTCTAAGTCTGACCACATAGTAGGGGGACTCATATGGAAGTGGGGAGAGGGGAAAGTGCAACTGAAAGGGAAGAGGCCAGAGATCGCTGGTCCTGTCTCAGCTGGGGAACACAAATCTCAGGCAGCAGAGAAGAGATGGAAAGTGTAAATCTACCTACCTGGAGGGATTAAGATATTAAGATATGACAAAGCTGAAAGGGAGCCAGCACAGCATAATCTCTGTCCCTTCAGTCCCAAGATGCTGCAAGATGAAGCAAGGGCCACAACTGGATAGACAGACAAATTTTAGGGTACTTTGGCAAGTGCCACAGTATGATGGAGATGCCCTTCTATACTCAAGATTCTTGGCACTGTTGAAACCCCATGGACCAGCTTGGGTGAACTTCTCACAGTGAATGTTCAAGACTCACATAATATCTAACTTCAATTTTAGGGGAGGAGATGAGAACCAGGGAGATCAAGGACTTTTCTTAAGCTGAAAGATTTGATACCAGTCTTCCAAATTTATGCTCGTTTCTATTAAAGGGCTCTTTGTATTCAGTGGCTATTATTAGGTTTGTAGATTTTTCTGAATGTAAAAAAATATATTCAGTGAGGGAGAGAGCCCTCTAAGAACTGCTTGCTCTGTCCAGCCCCAGTGTCTACTGCCTTGGCCCATCACCAAGTGACCTCCCTGATCAAGACCTGGAAACACCCAGTGACTGGCTCTGACCAAGGGGCGGTTCTGCAGGCTAAGCTTCCCAGGGAACTGCTGTGAATGTACATTCTACATGCTGGAAACGTCTGTGCCTCCTGGACTTGAACATCAACCAAGAGGGCTTGCTATCTACAGTAGCTTGCTCCCCAAGTGCTCAAGGCCACTCTGCCCAAGATGATTACAGGAGAGAAAGGCAGTGGCCTTGGATAAGTGTGGCACACAGAAAGCAGCTCCCGTATTCCTGGCAGCCACAGCTGGGAGAGAAGGCAGCTCTGAGTCAAGGTTGTCCAGTGGGAGGGCATCCACTATGGCCACTGCTTCCAACTGGGGCGGTATCAACCACCACAGGTCTCCACCGGTGGAGGCCTTGACTGATTATCTGCATGCAGAACGACTCTGTAGCCACAGTTCCTTTCCATGTTCTCACAGCTTTGTGAAGCTTGGATATGAAAATACATAGTCAGAAAGGGAATGATATTCTGTGTCACTTTTATAAGGTGTCAAAATCCTCCAGAAGTTTGGAGACTCTGGATGACCTGCTTAAGATCTTGGAGCTTGTTAGGGCAGGGCATGCAGTGGACACGCCCCTTCCCAGCTAATAGGTCAGTGTTTGACTCCTATAGCGTGTTTCCTCCCCATAGCATAAGCTCAACACCCACCAGAAAAGATAGCTGTAAATAAAATCAGTAAAAATACTCTCCGGAGAAAAGAGGTACATGAAGGAAGCTCTTGGGACACGCAGCCTCTCCTCTTTCCACTCTGCGTGAGGGGTCCCCTCTCCTCAGTGTGGACAGTCTCCCCTCCCCATTGTGACATATATCTGATGATTTTACTCTATACCACTGCTAAAACCAGGAGAAAAACATCTTTTCTTTCTTGAATAATACAGCAACTCAGGGCTACGCTTAAATTGGTTAGTTGGTTGCACTTATCTCTCTAGAAAATACTGCCTCAAAATGTACATTTCCAATGAAATTAGACAGAAAAGAACAGAACCAGGAAGCATATTTAGAGATATACAGTTTCTAGGGCACCCTAGAGTGGTTAACAGAAGAATAACGGAAGGTCACTCAGAATACCTGCTCAAAATTTGTGAACGGAATTCCTCAGATGTGATTTGATGGTAGTGACCTTGCCTAATGTACACAGAGGCCTGAGTATAATCCCTAGCTAGTATCAAGAACTAAAAAACTCATCTATGGTAAGAAAGAGATGGGCGTGTTAATGTAGTAATGTATGCTGGCAGAGACCAAATTTATGTTTACATAGATAAAGGAACACATGGGCGGAATCCAAAACAAATGGTAAGACGTACATCCGGGAAGACAGATTTGGAAACTAGATTAAGATTCGAGGGTTTCTTTCCCTTTTAATACTTGCCAGTGAAACATGGCATTTGAGATTTGTTACATTAACAGAAGAAAGAAAATCAGATATTCTGTCTGAGGTGAATTGTCAACGCATTGGGAAAGGGGCATGGGGAGGGGAATGGAGGTGATTAGCAACAAATTCATTCTATGTGGACTACTCCTTAGTGGATAAGCAGGTATCAAGAGTACAATCAGGCCTCAGCCGAGACAATGACAAAGCTCCACCCACCATCAACACCTTTCACAGCCAATCAGTAGCGGCTATCTCCTCAGATGTCTAAGATGAAAAAAAATGTGCTGTCCTCTGAGAGGGAATTTTTTTTTTTAAATCAATTAATTCACTAGGCTTTGCACTTAAAAACTCAATTCTGCTATAAAATGGGGGGAAGGGGGACTCACAAAGAAAATGCTCAAAAGTACTTATCAGTTCATTGCCCTGCAACTACTGAAGGTGGGGGTGGGGCATAGACAGCACAAGTACTCAGGACCTATTTCCTCATTCTTACCCCCCTTTCTCTCTCTTTCTGTGTATGTTTATCTGCGTGCACATGTGTGTGTGCATGTTTGTGTGCACATGTGTGTGTCTGCATGCATGTGTGTGTGTTCTCAAGTGTTTGTGTGTGTAACTGTCTGTCTGGGTATAGAACCCTGGGCACACCAGGACAAGCATTCAACCACTGAGCTATACTCCTAGCCCCATCTTAGTTCTTTTCCTTAGAAAACTAGACTTGATGACTTGTAGACACAGAGAGGACATAGTGAGGAAGATGAGCAATGAAGTTGCCTATGAGAGAGAGCATAGCTAGGCCTGTCTTCATACAGTACTTACATATGGCACAAACAGTAACAAAACCTCCTGCCACAGTACAGGGTAAGAACGCTAATTCAAAATGCTTGGGCTAAGAAGGCTTTTTTTTTTTTCCAATATTTTATAGAAATATTTAGATAAACCGAATGAGATTTCTTAGGGATGACACTTAAGTCTAAATATGAAATTTGTCTGTGCCTTCTACAGCAGCCTCAAGATAATTCAACAAGGCTTCAAGATGGATTTTTATACAGATAGAAAGCTTCACAGATGAGATCAGGGATGGGGTAGACTTTTCCACATGTGTTATCATGAATGTGCTCAAAACACTTCAGATTTTTGAGCATTTCTGGTACTTGAATTTTACATTAGGAATGACTATGGTTTGCCTGTGATACAGTTAGGGTCATGTGCTGGAGCAGCTGGCCTCCAGTACGGTGATGTTAAGAGGTGGTGGGATCCTCAGGAATGGAGATGGCAATGGAGTACTGGAAGCATCACCCACATTAGCTATCATGAGACAGTTCTCATGCAAACAGTGCGCTCCATGCTCTGCTTTCTCGTCATGCCATGTGGAGCGTCCTTTCACACAAGCTCCTGCTAGACAATCCACCACAAGGTACCCACTGGGGTTCAGCCCACTTCCACGGTCAGACCCTTGAGCCTCCAGGACTATGATGTAGGTATCTCATTACAACATCAGAACACAGACCATGCAGAACACTCAGCCTGTACTTACCTGATTCATTTCTCCACTCAACAACTTCCAGAAAGAACATTAAGGAACAAACCCATGCCCACGCCATTTCTCACCCATCAACCCTGCTATATCCACCACTCAACAATCAATTAACCAGAACCAGAGTGCTCTCAACGTAAGTACAAGTTGATCAATGGCGGCCACAGGGGTGACAGCTGTATCCTTCCCTTCCCAGAGTGCATGATTTAGGGGCTCAGAGTTAGTGCTCTCATCAACCGAGTCTGAAGAGATCAAAAGATCACCTTCAATACAGGCATAGTGTCCCACGGGCCAGATGATGCATGCAGCAGCTAAGTGTTCGGGAGGTCAAGAAGAGAACATTAAGGGTGAGTTTGTTTAGAAGATACATCATGAAGAGGAAAAGACACAAATGAGGCTTTGAAGGGTGGGTAGACAGAAATACGGCATGCTGTCCACACAAAGGGCTGCTGATTGCTAAGGCTATGACTCATCCTGGAATACACAGCCCTGAACTCTTACTGCTGATGCTGGAATGAGGTTGGTTACTGCCTCACTACACAGGAACAAGAATGGAGATATCACTGTGACTTAGTAAGACTGACCACATAAAGAAAAGGTAATGGCTGCTAGGTGCAGCTCTCTAGCCTACAATGTCATGGACTCGTTTACATGTCTAATTAGAGAATATATTTTGCTCACCACATGATTTCCTAGTCACCCACAGAAGCCTGGAAGTCCCTACATAGGTGAGACCCACTGGAGCTTACCAACAATCTCTCCATTGAAGCAACACTGGAAAATGGTCTGTGGGTTTCAGGGTTAAGGAAAGAGCTTCCTAGACTGAAGGAGAGGCCATCATGCTGGCAATGAACTTTGAGCATCTTGTGCATTTGCAAACTAGCCATTTCTAGTCTGATGATGCTAAATGCTGGGAGTCCCAGCCTCTAGTCCTAGCTTAACAAGGTGGGTGTGTTTAAAGAAAAGATGCCTTTTGCCTTGGTTTTAGAGCAAACCTGAGGAGCTAATGTGACAATGGCCTTCTTGGTGAGACACACAGTTTGTATATGTGTCTTCTTTCCTCTTCCTATGAAGCAACTGGTATTCTACTATGAGCCTACACATTAATATTCTTATAGCCTCCTAGCTACCCCCCTCCCAGGTCTTCTCTAAACACTACAAGTAAATTAAATTTCCACTCTTTGAAGATTTTCCAAATGTATATGTGGTGGTCAGAGGACAACTTATGAAAGTTGGTTCTCTCTTTCTATCATGTGGGTTCAGAGGACCCAACTCAGGTTTCTAGGCATGTGCCTTTACTTGATGAGCCATCTCTTGGTCCTGGTCTACATCCTCTTAATGCCCTACAATGGATAAAATTCTAACATCAACTTCAGAAGGGTCAGATTATTCTTAAACCACAAGCTCCTGGTTGTAAATGCACAAATGATTATGGGTATCATACAGATATGGGTATCAAACATATGGGCATCATATGTTCTGGTGCCTATGTGATTTCCCAGTGAACTAGCATTTGTATTAGCATTCTGCGGGCAAACCAGCGTGAGAACAGAGAATACTGAGATAAGCCAGATCTCAGCCTAACACTATATATGGTCCTGAGTCTTAAGACCCACTGGTCATGATTGAGAATGCCCCTCAGAAGCTAAGGTGTTTATAAATGTCATTTTTTTTTTTTTTTTTTTGGCATACATGAAGATGCTAACAGCAAGTACCTCAGCTTCCTGCTACAATATTAATAGTTATAACTGCATCTTCTTTATAGCAATGTTATGAGGCTTCATGGTTTGAGGTACCCAAGAAGGTCTGGGCAAGTATTGGAAGTTATAACTCACCTTTGATCACACTCACATACAGAAGACTAAATGAATGATCACACTCACTTCCTTCCACAATCCCATCATCAGTGGCCCAACTCTGGGGAAATGAGAATTAGCTGGCTTCCAGCATTGTGGGCTCCAGGGAAGGCTCACTCAACTCAATGCAGAAGATGGCTCTGCAGCCCAAACATCAGACTGAGCATCCAGAAATGACACCCAAAGCCACCACCAGGGGAGCCCCAGGGAAAACTTACCACATAGAGCTTGCGCCAGATGACAGCCCATTCTCGTAGCGTGTTCGTGAGCTCCTGAACCAGAGGCAACTCCCCAGGAATCACGGTCTCATGCTGCCTACAGAGAACCAAAAGGGTGCACACTTTACTGCACATGATAGGAGCTGCCTTTCCTGACCACCATACTCTCGACAATCCAATGCAGGAACACAGCAGCTGTGGTTTGAAATAAACTAATCTGCCTCTGGAGGGGGGCATCTACTTTAGAGAACTTAACGCAGGTAAACATGAGCAAAAAAAATAAAGCAAGAAACTGAAAGCAGCATGGTCTGCAAACTAAGTCTTTGTATGGCACAGGCTAAACCCAGACTCTACTTCCTCCTGCTGATTCTCTCTGAAAGTGCCAATGACCAAGCCAGGTTATTAGCTGGTTCCATCTGGCAGTTGCTTCATTCTGTAGTGAGGTAAGTGGCACATGACTTCACCCAGTCACCTGAGGACTGATCCATGCCCTCCTCTAGAAAGAATGGGGGTTTCTTCTCACCTACTGCTCCCTGGCACGGCAAATGGAGACAAACCAACATCCTCACTCATATGAGGTGGAACTATGCTTACTCACATAAATCCTCCCACCATATTCCTACATTTATCAATAGGAGAAAGTTAGCAAGGACATGCAAGCACACAGGGGAGAGCAGTAGGACCACCAGGTGACAGTGCAAACAGATGTAGTTGGATGTGAGCTTCAAGTAGAGTAAGACAATATATTAAGGCAAATGTGACTTGTGGAACATTTCTTACATGCTAACTATGGAAAACTGCAAGCAGTCCCTGACTTAGGGGGGGTTTGATTTTGCAAGCTGAAGACGACTGCGATGTGTATACACACAGATATTGGCTTTTTACTTTCAAGCATGAGATACTTTCACTACATGAGATACGCACTACTCTATCCTCCACCAGGCCTTGTGTTAGATGATTCTGCACAACTGTCAGCTGATGTAAACGTTCTGAATATGCTGGAGGTAGCTGGGCTAGGCTATGTTTCATAATTTAGGTGAAATAAATGCATTTCTTGTTGTCCTTTCTTATTAGCATATATTAATTGCGTAAAATGATGGGCTTGCCTGTGACACTGGCTTGTGAAATTTTCAACCCTGGAGAGTTTATAATGATGTAATCACAAGCTCAGGAACATCTGTATTTGCTGACTCAGTAACAGAGTAAACTGGGCATCCCATCTTTCATCTGGCAGATCCAGTTAGAACAGGACTTCTACTTTGCCTTTACAAGTGATACTCTGTGGCTGCCCAGAAATGGCCCACTGGGAAGTGGATTCCTCGAGGAGATGGAGAATATTCAACGTGCTGAGTCTACTGTGGAAGACTCGTGAAAACTTGACCACGTCTCTACCTCTTGTCTTAAAATGTGGGTGCTGAGCTTTGGAACTTCTCAGTAATGTTCATCTAGTTCAGAGGTTCCAGGATTCTGGGACAGCCTCACTGGCACCGGCCATGGGATCAAGCTCCACATCTTAATTCTCTTTTCCTGTTTTCAGTGTTCTGTTTTTCTCAGGTACCACAGAGTCTGTGCTTTGCAGGAAAAATGACACAGACAAGAAATGAGTACTCAGACTGAATGGATGTTGTCTATACAGCACGTTCCCATGCACTGCTAGCATCTCACACCAAGCGTATTATCCATGTCTTCCTCCAGGAAGCTGTAAAATTTCCAAAGTGTACTTGCAACTACATGATGTATCCAAGGTTCAGAGCTGAGAGGGACAGACTGATGTCCTGCCTCCCTAGATGTCCACATGGACTCACACTCATATACCCAGTGAGTAATTAGCAACTCCAAGAGGAAAGCTCTCAGAGTTCATCACTGCTGTCTTTACTATTCTGGGGAAGGGTGTGAAGGAGGAACAAGTCCGGAAAGAGAAGGCAGAGGGGGGAATTCTATGAGGCAAGTGAAACCAGTGAGCGGAGAAAGACATCAATGGGTGTAGGCCATTCTTTCATGGTTATCTTACATCTCCATCACTTTAGTGGTCTTCTTGGATGGGAACTTACCCTCCATCTTCCACGGTTGCTTCCTTCAAATGGATGTACGTTTCAGGAAAAATGCCCTATGGAGAGAGGACTCTCATTATATGGACATTAAAACCAGTCAGGAGCATGAATACTGAAAGGCAGGCTTTGAACACCTTGAGAAAAGGAAATTTCCAACTGAGTTGACAGGGCGTCACTTATAATGACCAACTACGTTCCCACGGAGGAAGGATGGAAACACTGAAACAGCGGAAATTAAGCTTTGGGCTCAGGATGCACAGGATGTTTTGAAAATAAAGAGTCCACATGCCCCATCAGCTCGGAGACTCAACAAGGGCAAGGAGCGTAATACTGAGGACCTAGAATCTGTACAGAGCCCACATACCACGGTGCATCCATTAAGGTGCCTTGCATGGTGAGTGAGACAGAGCGGCTCACACTTTAGCTTCCTACAGTAATACCTGTCAGTACCTTCACTGAAGACCAACTGCACAGGATTTTTAGCTACCTGACCATTTCATCATTGCATAGTCTCCGTTGGTTCTCCACTTTATAACCCCAAGAGGCATTTCTATATCAGTATGATGACACTGCTCACTACAGAAAGTACAAAATGTCCCAGGGAAGGGCTGAAAACCACTGGGTGGGAACCAGAGAGCTGCCGGAAGGAAGAGATTTCTCAGTTGGCAGGAACCATCAACATGCGTTCTCTTGAATACCAAAAGTAGTTTGTGCATCATTGTGCAATGCTCTCATGAAGCCACGTAGCAAAGGAGATGCTGGGTTTTGCTTTAGAATAGTTTACATGGCAAAGTAGATGAACCAGCTGGCATCTGGGCTCCATTACTCCCAGCCTTGCTCATGAAAGGGCTGGCATGCTCTCGGTGGACGTTGCATGCCAAGGATTGCTGACCACACAGGTGGTAGTGGAGGTAGCCCACAGTCCACAGGACCATAGTTCAAAATGTGCATGCACCTGTCATCCTCATAGGACGAGGAACCAGTGAACTCAGACAGCAGCTGCTCCTGTGGCCAGTTTCATGTACTGCATTTGTCTATGCAATACTTTCTCCTTTTTCTTCCTTTACCAACAAACGATAGAATGGCCAGAACATTAGGGATGAAGCTGATCTCGGCACGGTGATGACAAAGAGGATCCTGCAACTGCTTTCGGCAGAAGCAAAGGCCCTCCAGCTAGACAGGGTGACACATTAGTGAGAAAGCACTGTCAGGCCTCTCCATTGATGATACTAACACCACACACACACACACACACACAGACAAAGTGACCTTGAGTTTCTTCAGGTGCACAGGATACAGGGTGATTGGGATACAGGGAGACTGATTAAGCAACAATCAAACAAACACAAATTCAATGTTACACTGAAGCCATGATGCTACTGTTGATACCTGACAGAGGAACAGCTCTGATGGTGACAGGGAGAGAGTGAAAATAATTAGTCATCACCTTCCCATATCAGACACTGTCACGAGGGGTTTGCATGTACTGGGCTGTATTTGTTTTCAAAATGCTTAGTCAATCCATGATTGAATGCTTGCCCACCACCTTGCCCATTTAAGTATCTGCCAAATTACAGAACTTTCAGGTGTAATACCTCTATGTTTTTATTCTCAGCTTTAAGATGTTTAATTGATGGCTTTTAAATGCCTTCTTCCTATTGAAATTATATGGAAGCAGTCATACTTTTAATTAAAAAAAAACAAAAAACCCTTCATTGACACAAAATGCTTGCCTCTATTCATGGGGTACAGTGATACCTTGGTGCATATATAATGTATAATGATTGGAGAAGGCATAAGCACTGCCTTAAAGAAACTGGAGCTAGAGAGATAGGTTGCTTGGTAACCAACATGAGGACCTGAGTATAATCCCAGCCCTCACATAAATCTGCACATGATGGTCAAGCTGGTCATCTCAGAGCTAGGGAGGCAAGGCTTGATGGTCAGCCCGCTTAGCTGGAGCAGTGAGTTCCAGGACAGTGAGAGAACTTGTCTCAAAATATACCATGGTGGATAACATCTAAAAAACACAAACGGAGGCCATACACTCTGGCTTCCACAGCCATGCATGTGCATACATGAATATAACAGTAAAGTCTATGTCACCTAGTCTTTCACAATCAAAGAGTGAAGAATTCATGAAAAGGGTTGGGTAGGTGTAGTAGTTATGGGCTAACAAGCTGGCTCAGTGGGTAAATGTTTACCTGCTGCCAGGCCTGATAACCTGAGTTTGAACCCCAGTACCCACATGGTGGAAGGAGAGATTGATTCCTCCGAGTTGTCCTCTGACCTCCACCTTTGGGCTATGGCACATGAGTGTGCATGTGCACACACACACATGCATAGACACAGCATAAATGGATGTGCTATACGACACTGCTGAGGCTAGGCGCTTTGCTCTGAAACAGAACACGTGTTTGAGATGTGGGAGGTTTTAACTGAAAGTTCCTTGGTCTCTGAAGTAGCTCGGATGACAGGTGGGCCCAGCTGTTCTGGATGGTTCATATGATTTGTCTAAGAGAGTTTTCTGCTCACTGTTTTACATATTAAGAAAGGAAAGGCCTATGAACTAAATGACCTGGGTATTCTTTGTCGCTCTTAATCAAAACCTCCAAATGTAACACTGCTAATCCAAAGAAAAATTCTGGCAAAACATTTGGCAAATCAAGAAGGTTTAAAAAAAAAAAAAGAAGAACCCTGATGAATTCCTAGTCTGGTGACTGGTCCCTGCTAATCCCTGGGAGCCAGTCAAGCCAGAGGTACTTGGAAACATAAGCCAATGATGACTTAGCCTGATGCTGACCGCTGCAGACAATCTACTCAGGCATGAAGGTGTTGACACCCAGAGCTCATGCGTTTTGTCATCCCTCTGTGCTGTCATCTGCAGCATCATTGTGTCGTGGTGGCACTCGGCCATTATAATCATCTGGTTTCTCTCCTAAGACCAGAGCCAACCTGGGTCTCGCACTTCCGACATGCAGCCCATCTCTCAGTTCTGCCTTTCCTTTCTCAATGCAACCTACTCACTAGAAGAAAACGATTCTATTTTATTTCAACTAATTATTTTCCCCACGTTATCCTGTCCCTGCACCACAATCCTGCCAGGATTAAGGATGAATTTCTTCAAGGCTCCAGTCTTCAGTTTGTAAGGCCACCAGCTTCCTTTTATCATCGCTCCAAATGGCTAGGTTGGCTTACAAACGACACCAATAATTTCCACAAAAACAATAGGCCTTTCAAATAGCTCTTCCCTTAAGGCAGGAAAAGGAGGGACCAGCACAGGACAGCATTTCTATCAGGCTGCATCTCATAACGAAGGGGCTGATAGCTTTAATTACATCTTTGTTTCTTGGATCTCTACTCGGCAAGATAATTTAGTTAAAAAAAAATAAAATCAAAACTCATCCATGTGCACTCAAATTATTCATGTCTCCCCACCCTGCCCAAGGCATGGTTTCTCTGTGAAGTCCTGGCTGTCCTGGAACTAGCTCTATAGATCAGGCTGGCCTCACACTCAGAGAACCGCTTGCTTCTGTCTCCTAAGTGCTGGGATTAAAGGTGTAGGCCATCACACCTAGGTTCATGTTTTTCTTTAACAAAGGACAGAGGAGCTCTTCCTGAAATAGTTTTCTCCGGATGGTGAAGTTTTTAAGCTTACAGATTTTAAAGAACATTTTAACTAAGAACAAAACAAACAAAAAATCCCAGGAATATGACAGACACACATGGCTCAGGTGATGCTAACTGGACCATTTAGTATTCCAATCAGACTCATTGGAACATAGTATTCCAATTAGTGGTGGCAGGCACCACTAGCTAGAGGATGCAGGCATACTAGAAAGCACAGGATAGAAGCCAAGGTCTTCCATGCTGGAACAAATCCTTATGTAGGGTGAAGGTCTTGAGATATGTTTTAACAGTAACTACTTGGTTTGGTTGTTGGTTCCGTTGTTATTGTAATGGTGATGGTGGTAAGCTCAAACTCCAGGCCTCTTGTATGCTAGGTAGTGTCTACCATTCAAATAATTTGGAGACAGGATATCACTAAGTTACTCAGGCTGGCCTGAAACTTGCCTCAATCTCCTAAGTAGCTGGGATGACAGAAGTGCCCCTCCAGATTCCCCCCACCCCCAAGCTGTTCTTGATGTTTCTTAGGATTTGTCTGAAAAAGTTCTGTTCACTTTTTTGCATATTAAATTAAAAGAGGAAAGGTCTGAGGATGTAGTGACCTGGGTGGTCTTTGTCTCTCACAAACTCAGAGCACAAAGTTGTTAACTTGTGGGGAATGGGGGTGGGGCACGGAACTCTGGTGGAGGTCAGAGGACAACTTTCAGGGGTTGGTTCTGTCCTCCCAGTGTGAGATCCCAGGATTGAACTCACAGGTCACTGGGTGTGAGACAAGTACTTTCACCTGCTGAGCCATTTAGCCAGCCCAGTCATTAACTCCTACTGTTCTCTGAAGAAAAAAAAAAAAGCGTCCACAACTGTGAGTAAAAATAACTAGTGACAGGGGTAAACCTACACACAGCAGGAGTGGGTGTGCCGGGCACCAGCTCTGCTCTGCCCCGCCCCCAACCCCCGGCCTTCAATCTAGCCCTATGATACCCTCATCATGACAGACATCTGACTGCTACATTGATCTCTACTCGAACACTAGGGATGCTGATGTCAGCAAGAGAAGAGGCAAAACAACTCAGCTGGAAATGGCATGTGGCACAGGACTCTGACTGAGGGCAGAAAAGTTCAGCCACTAGGGCATGGCAGGAACACCCCAGGGGGGACTTGGCACCTGCAGGGACTGCAAATGTTCTATGGTTAGATTATGAGATCATCAAAGTGAATAATGTGTGTGTGTGTGTGTGTGTGTGTGTGTACACAAGTGTGCAAACACTAAGCTTGAAGAGTCACCAACTTCAGTCCCACTCCCCTTGGGTTTCTGTGACCTCTAGTTCGTAGGCAGGGGTTTGAAGGCTCCACGTTCTTCTGAGATCTGAGGGGTTTCACTGGTCAACCTGCATGGACCTACGTCTGGCTTGCAGTGTGGTCAAAGAGTAAGAACCGTGAATTTTTCTACCCTCTCTGCCCTGATAAATTCAAGTTTTTCTCACCCTCTGCTATTGGCGCTCCAGCTAACTGTGAAATAATAAAGCCCTATCAACACTGTTTTGGCAAAAGAAAAGTGCTGGCACACTGCAAGGCTCCACAAAGCACCATCAAAGGAAAAGTGCTGACACGGGGTCCACAGCAAACCCAGGGGCACATTAACACAGCCAGGAGGCTTTCTTTAGTTTGATGATGAGCTGCCCTGACACTGCGAAAAGAAAGCGTCCAGGCCAGTGCTTTCCCCAACTCAGCCCGTGGTGAATCATAACAAACTTAGTTATAATCCAGTACTATACAAAAAAAGGCAATAAAAATCATGAACTAGATAAATATAAATATCCAAAGTAAACGTGTCACAAGCATCTGTTTTTCAGTTACACATTGGTTAAAATCTACTAAAATGACTCCAATGGGCCTCGTAGTGTGAAGTCACCACTCTGGTTTGATGGGATTAGTGGGGCGACATGACCCTTCAGTTCTGACAGTATATGATTGGAAGTAAAGGACACAGGGAGAAGTGGGTCCTACCCCTTCCTCCCTAACAGAGGTCCCTAGGGCACTGTTACTGTCCTGCTGCCTTATTCAGCTTCAAGGGTAGACAGCAGGAGACCTTCTCGAGTCAGCTGCTGGGAAACACATCCATGAACTTATGCTATTGTTCTTGGACACTGGGGCCCAAGTATTTGATTTCAGCTCAAAGGAAGAGTCATTGAAAAGAAAGCGAGCCAGCTCTGGAGACAGCAGACAAAGGTATCCCACAGCACAACACAGAACTAGTGGACAGTCAAGGGAAGAAAGAAACGGAACAACGCGCATACCTTTTTAGATCTGTTCTGGAGAGCATATCCTCTGTACCAGCCTGTGGGGGTGAGAGGGGAGAAAAGAAAGCATTTTACATTTTCTGGGAGGACAAAAAGACATCAGCAACATACATTCACGTGTTCTCTCAGCAATCCTGAGTTAGAAACCAAGAGATCACTATCAATGAAACCCAGAGCAGTGGCTCTCAACCTGTGGGTCACACATCCTTTGCGACCCTTTTGCAGGGGTTGTAGAAGACCACAGGAAAACACACACATTTATATTACGATTTATAACAGTAATGTTACAGGTATGAAGTAGCAATGGAAATAATTTTATGGTGGGAGTCACCACAACATGAGAAACTGTCTGATGTTTCTCATTAAAGGGTCTCAGCAGCAGGAAGACAGAATCACTGCCTTAGGCTATGAACCATCCCATTTCTTACACAGTAAAGATGTATCTTACAGCCGTATTCTCCTACTAACTACAAGACTTTAATATCTGCACAGAGGGGGCTGGGAGATGACTCAGCAGTTAGAACATCTGTTGCTCTCCCGGAGCACCTGGCCTGAGCCTCCCACGTGCCCAGACGACAATTCTGTACTACACACCACATCAAGCTTTAATTCTTCCATAAAGTTCCATTAAGGTATTTATATATGGACATTTTCTCATTTGTCACAGAGTATACAACCTAAGGTGTCCATAAACAAGTATTTTATATTAAAAATGACCAAACACTTAGTTGTTTCTAAGCCACACCCACCTAGGGCGTCAGTATGCTCAGTGCCCATCTTGCCTCAGGAAGTCTACTGTAAACACAATCATGTAAGCAGACAGTGAATAGACGCAATCTGTACTTGGAATTGTAGGCATCTGCCAGTAGGATGCTAGAGCTGTCTCATGCTTGTTATGTAAGACCAATCAGAAAACAGTCCCATACTCTGTTTTTACCTGTTACAAGTAGAAAATTGGGTTAATCTCTTTGGGTGCAGATTGAGAAATGCTTTCACATTATTTTAAATTATCAGTGAAACTAAAAAATTAAGGAATTTGCGATGTGTTGGAGAGGGGGTGAAGGGGTGGGGCTTCCGTGTGGGATCATAGTCTGCGTCACCGTACACAGTTGAGAAAACACAAGTCTCGTTTTAGGAAGCCAATGTGCAGGAAGTCAAGTTAAGCTGGAGTACACTAACCACTGCCTCCCATGGCTCAAGGGTCCACGTCCCTCTGCACTCTAGATTCTACTAAGATATGAAAACAGTTTTGGGCAAATGGCTGGCTTCAATGTCACCCTGGATCAATTTAGAGCTGAAGGCCACACTGAGAAAGAGCAGGTGAGGCCGTTTTCACTTCTCAGGCCCTACAAAACCAAGAAGTCACAAGACAGACTGGCCCGCTTACCCAGGAGAATGGAACTTGCATGCCTGTAAATGGCGTTCTACGCAACCGTTCACCACAAAATTATGTTTCCTAAACCTGCCATCTGGGGGTGGGGGGACAATTTCCATATATCTTTCTAAGAGCTTGTCTCTAGAATCATAGTGTCTGTATAACTGCTAGAAAAAAAGTCATAAAATTATGATTCTGGACTTGTCCAAGTGAATACTCACTTTCTTTGGCAGCAGGCATGATAATCACCTAGTCTACAGCTGGGAGTCTGATGGTACTGATAACTATCAAAGCTCTAAGAATGCAACTACTAATGATTGCTAATAACTCCAAAGGCTATGACCATGGTGCACAGTTGTTAGCGAGTCCTATATTATAAAACCGGGTTGCAATACAAACAAGAACAGTTTTCCTATTAACTCTCAACATTTAATATAAAATCATAATTTAAGACAGTTTGCAGTTAACCTTCAGTACACTTTGAGGGGTGTATCGGGAAGTAATCTGTAGTCTCAAGCAGAGAGCAGGGAGAGTGAAATGGCAGGTTTGTTCCTAAATTATGTAATTACAATGACAGCAATGGGCCAGAGGGGGAGTCGTAGCTACATTTTAGTCTCCAAAAAATAAGTTACAGCCACCATGGCAAAATGGGTAGCACTTCTGGGGTAAGAAGTCATTTCAGTGTCTTGGGGACTGCCCCAAACTAGGATAAAAGCATCTCCTCTCATTGGAAACTACCAAAGCTGCTAATTCCACAGGCAAGTTGGCTCACTTTATCTAGCTCTAGATAATCTTCATCGGTCAGGACTCTACCATCGGCCCCTTTCATTCACCTGGCCAGAGGATGATGCTCTGTATTTTCTGGCTTCCACCTAACAGTGTCCCTACCTGGTTCTTCTCCCTCTGTGGTAGTTCAAGAAATATTAACTGCGGAGAAGAAGCGTTGTTGTCACGTAGATTACATATGAGCTGAGCTGAGAACACATTACTAAGAGCATGCACTCAGAGTCACAGGTACAGTGTCTGGGGACATGGGTATTTGACTAGATAAGATGATCAAAGGCAGATCAGTCTAAGAAACTAAAAGGAACCAGGTGGGAAAATGACTAGGAAAAAACTTGCAGACAGAAGCCAATCTAATGAGAAGACCATGAGGCAAGAATTCTGCCCAAAGACAGAAAGAGCTCAAAGTGAGAGAGGGCGACTGGGAGGTGGCACCAGGAGGGTCAGACAGGAGTGTGGGTCACCATCCTGGGCACTCATTAGACTCATCAGGGAAACTTATCTTACTTGGTTCCTGAGCAGCCAGGGTAACTTACTGACGCCTGGGTCACCTCCCCAAATATTCTTCATCAAGCTCAGAATTAGAGCTTCTCAAAGAATCCTTGGTGACACTAATGCATGGGTGAAAGTGTCACTCCAGGCAAAAGCACCAAGATTGTGTGGAATCTGAGCTTTAGCCAAGTACGATGGTAAAGAGCGGAGGGGAGAAAGGTGTTTAAATGCCATCAAATCTTGTGAAAAAAAAAAAAAATAGCATTCTGGCTGCTATACAGGAACAGACAAAGGGAGGTGAGGAGCAGAAGCAGGAGGAGACTGGTGGGGACACTGAAAACGGGAAGTGATGAGAAGACCAAGATTATATTTAGAAACTGCTTGAATTGCTCATGGCTTCCCCAGCAATAGGCAAGCAAAGAGGAAAAAATGGTGTTCGGCTCCTGGGCTTACGCAAATGGTACATAGTGTTATCCTATGGTACAGGAAGATTTAAACAGGGAAAGCCTTGGAGAGTGGTAGAAGGCACAGGCAGCAGACCCTAACCCATTGGCTTCCCTCCCTGAGCAACTGTTGGACCTATACTGGGTTATCAACATTAATGAAAATCAGGTACATAGAGTTAGGGAGGCAAATGTGAGGGCTAGGTCGCAGTCTTCCATAAGCAAGAGGTTGGTTAATAGAACGAAAGATGGAAATGCCAATTCTTAGTTGGATAAAAGTCTAGAAAGAGTTCAGAAAGAAGTGAGACTCCTCTGAGATGAGGAGTTAGAAGGAACTACTGGTTTTCATTATGGACTAGTAAAAATAACTAGGGACAGAGAGACAGCTCGGTGTTTAGGTTACAGGTGCCTGCCAACAAGTCTGATGACCTCAGTTCAATCTCTAGAACCCACATGATGGAAGGAGGGAACACACTCTGGCATGTTGGTCTCTTACCTCCACATACATGCTGGGACACATGCATGCTGGGACACATGTATGCCTACACAAATAGGCAGGCAGGCAGACAGCCAGACAGACACATGCGCATACACACAAACACACACACACACACACATACACACACACACACACACACACACACACACACACGTACAAATTAAAATGTAATTTAAAAATTTTTAAACATTTCAAGTTATATGTTTTTATGACTGGTACAATTTACAATTGACAAAAATATGGATAACCCCTGGCAAGCCAGGCAAAGGTAAAATGAAATCAGTAGGTAACAAGTCTATTGTGATAGGATGGAGCTGCCTAAAGAGGGAGATGAGACAATGTGCGGGGTCCTAAGACAGTGTGGAGGTTTGAATAAGCATGGCCCCCATAGCTCATGAGTTTGAATGCTTGGGTTTGCAGTTAGTTGACTGTTTGGGCAATTAGGAGGCTTGGTCTTGTTGGAGGAAGTGTGTCACTGGAAGTGTGCTTTGAGGTTTCAAAAGCCCATGCCAGGGCCAGTCAGTCTCGGTCTGTGTATGTGTGTATGTGTCTGTCTGTCTCTGTCTGTCTGTGTCTCTACGACCCTTTCTCTTCCTCTCCAACTCGTGGATAAGATGTGAGTTCTCAGACACTTCTCCAGTGCCATGTTTGCCTGCTGCCACACTCCATCATGATGGTCATGGACATACCCACTTAAATTGTAAGCAAGTCCCCAATTCAATGGTTCCCCACCCCCGAATAAGTTGCCTTGGCAAAGATACCTCATCACAGCAATAAAATAGTAACTAAGACAAAGAGACTAATTCTTGCATTTCCTGATGATACACACTTGTCAAAGCTCATTGAATTACATCTTAAATATAGTGAGTTTTATGTAATTATACCTTTCATTTTAAATGATACAATTGGATAGCACCATTTGGCACTAGAATGACTATGGTCAAAGAGACTGACTGTGCCCACAGTTAGCAAAAGATAGGAGTAACTGGGCCCACGGGCTTGTTGGTTTTGTCAACCTGACACAAATCTAGACGTATCTGAGAAAAGAGAATCTTAAATGAAAAAAAATCTCTGTAAGACTGGCCTGTGGGCAAGCCCATGTGATATTTTCCTGATGGTGAGCCCAGCTCATGGTGGGTAGTGCCACCCCTGGGCAGGTGGTTCCAAATTGTGTAAGAAAAGAGGCCGCACAGCCCTGTAAACAGTCGTCCTCATGGCCTCTACGCCCGTTCCTGCCTTGAGTTCCTATCCCGACCTTTCTTCTATAATGGACTGTGGGGCCTTAACAGAAGATGAAATAAACCCCTCCCTCTCCAAGTTGCTTTGGGTTATGGAGTTTTATCACAACAGTATAATCCCCCAACTCTAACAATTCTCTTACCATGCTGACAATTTCTTCTAAAGTTACACATATCCCACGACTTAGCAATACTCCTAGGCCTAGGTATTTACTCAAGGTAAATGGGAAGTTACACCTGCAAGAATGCTTTACAGGAATGTTCACTGACGCTTGAATTCTTTCAAGCTTACGGTGGAACTCAATGAAAGGCAAAGTGACATTTGAGGGAACAAATCGTGGCGTGTTTCTGTAATGAGTACTACTCAATAAGACAGAAAAGTTACCTACATATAACTTTATGAATGAGTGAAAGAATCCAAACAATTGACATATATAATGCCACTAACATAGGGTTGACTAGCAGGTAAAACTAATAGTTGGTAATGAGATAAGAACAGTGGCCAATGGCTGGGTATTGTACGTAAGAAAGAAGCTCAGGACACTTTGGGGTGAGGTATACAGGCTTTGTCATCTGATAAGAAGCATTCTACTGTGTATATAGGTGCATGTTACAGCATATAACAGTATTCTACTGTGTAACTAGGTACATGTAACAGCATATAAGTTTTGCCCTGATATCTGATGTCTTTAACAGAGGAAAGAAAAAGGAAGAAAAAATTATCTATCAAGTAAGAACTACTTTATAAACTGATCACCTCTAACAGAATATCACTCATACATGCCTGAGAACTTTTATTTGCCATTGTCACTAAAATGAGTTTGAGTCAGGTACGAAAAACAAGAAACCTTTCTCCATGACTGTCCTTTTGTCTTGTATCTCATCAACAACATTATCCAGCCTAATTACTCCTGGCATGCTTCCAAATTGATTTTGAACGAGTTTGTACTACTCCTAGATGTTCCAGTGCCGATCTGCAATTCATTTATTCAATCAGCATGCTAGGAAACCAAGACATGGAGTGTTTCTCTGCCCTAATTTTTACTTCATGATGCAAAGGAGGAAAAAGAAAAGAATCCAGTTACACCAAAACAAAATTTCAAGCAGGGCTTCAAGTGAAGGAATAAAAGCATACGTGAGGAAGGCTGACTTCAGCAGATGAGGAAAAGCCTGGTTGGAAATCTCTGAGGAGACCCATCAGGGCTGACGTTTCTATCGCTTATGTGACCGTTCATTCATTATACATAAAACACTTCTTGAGTGGATTTATCAGACATCATCTTTAAGGAGGAAGGAAACAGATCCATAAACAAGTAACCAAATACAAAAGGCCCTTTAATGGAACTGATTGGAGACTCCAGTTCACAAAAGAGTGTGCTATGAATGTGCTCCAGACTCAGGCAATTACTGGGGAATGCTGAAGACTTTCCAGGCAATGAAGCATGGTTCAATGTGTGACTTACAGAATGTTCCACACAAGCACCTTTTATTTTGCCATCACAAGATAAACATGCTCTCCTGCTCAGGAACATATAAAAGATCAATAAATTATGTTTATCCTCTCAGAAATGAAAAGCCAGGAACAGGGAGGGAGCGGTTGTTTATAGCGTCCACCTGACACATGGGGCTGAGAGGAGGCAGCAGCCACAGAGGAGGAGCAGGTGCTAAATCCTGTTGTTTTTCCTTTAACTGTCTCAGGCCTGCTAGCTTAATTAGGCCAGAGTCAAAGGTTGCACCCCTGTGGACCAGGTAAACCTGTCAGTTTCCAGGGACAGAACCCAATGAGCTACCCTTCAAAACAGATGCCCTGCAGAACCTCCAGGGATCCTGAGCCAGCTGGGTGCCAGCCCTCATAGGATGGAGAAAGTCTCAGTATGAAATCCCTCATTACAGAGGACAGTGGCCCACCTTCATCCGTGGGGAGCATCCCTGCTGCCTCCCAGAACCCTGAACCTCAGCTGTTCACCTCGAAAGGCACAGGGCTTTCACAAATAAGCTGCAAGGCTAAAAAAAAAAAAAGTCAAAGGATGTAAAGATACTGGAGGTCACCTCCATTCTGTTGCTTCTTTGCTCAGGATAAATTCATCAGCCCTTTGATAAGCAAAGCTGGAGTTTGAAGGACTCAGAGCATCTGAAAGCTAACAGCTTCACTACAGAAAAATAGATAAGCAATCTGCACAGATACACACAGGGCTGTTTGTTTGTTTGTTTGTTTTGCCCTTGCATCAAGCTGCCGCCACGGCTTTGCCATGAGGACAGCAAACTGGACACTGAGAACTCAGTCTTTCAGATGAGGGGACCTTAGTCCTGGGCCTGATCAGCATGAGAAATATGCATACTATCTGATCAAGAAACAGTATAGCTTTCTACTTTAATTCCATTTTGGTTTTGAGACAGGGCATCATGTAGCTCAGACTGGCTTCAAACTTGCTATGTAGCCTAGGATAACCCTAACTCCTGAGCGTCCTGCTTTGGCTTCCTGGAATTACAGGCATGCACCGTCATACCCAGCTTCAACTAACTTACTTTCTTTCTTTCCTTCCTTCCTTCCTTCCTTCCTTCCTTCCTTTCTTTCTTTCTTTCTTTTTAATTTAGTTAATTAAATTTGTTTTGACAATTTTATACATGGATATGAGGGATTCTGATTATTTTCACTTAACTTATACTTTTTATCATTTTTAAAAATTATTTATTTATTTTATGTATATGAGTACACTGTTGCTGGTCCTGACACACCAGAAGAGGGCATCTGATCCCATTACAGATGGTTGTGAGCCACCATGTGGTTGCTGGGAATTGAACTCAGGACCTCTGGAAGAGCAGTCAGTGCTCTTAACCTCTGAGCCATCTCTCCAGCCCTATCATTTTTAATTATATATGTGTTGTGTCTGCATGTAGGTCTATGAATGTGAGTATAGGGGCCGACAAAGGTCAGAGGCATTAGTTCCCTTGTAGCTGCAGTTACGTTTGTGAAGCCACCTGGTGTGAGTACAGGGAACCAAACTTGGGTCCTCTGGAAGAGCAGTAAAGTGTTTTAAACCACTGAGCCATCTCTTTAGCCTCTTCAACATTTATTTTAAAGTTAAAGAGGATTCTTGTTTGCTGAGCCTGGCATACATCAGACACTCAGGAAACATTTGGTGACTATGTTAACCACAACGCACAGTCTCTTTGGCCTTGGTTACACTATTGGAAGGAGTGTGAAATAAAGTCTGTACCTACAAGCCACACGATTGTAACGGGACAGTGGGTGGAGCTGGCAGGACTGCCAGCCACAAGGCCTTGCTCACTCACTAGCAGAAGACATATGGACTCTGGAAGTCACTACCAATCTAATACAATGAAGCTTCAATCTCTTAAAAGCCTTTGTTCAATAAGATCACAGTTACATGCACCCTTGCTTTTAAAGCCATTCCAGTATAAACTCTAACTCTGGCTACAAACACCAAGAAAAATTTTTTTTCTGCTTACTTATAATAGATGGTAACAGAAACCAGAAATCTCTATTTTCTACTAAAAATAACTCCACAGACAAGCAAAAGAGATCTGCTTCAGATGCTATGATACTTCCAGAAGGAGGGCCAAGCCACCGTGAACAGTCAACAGGTGACACATTCAAATGTGCCCAGTGCCAGACAAGGGACATGCCTTGCCTTGGGGCCGTCACAGAACTTCTCCTCCAGGTGGATCGACATGTTCACTCTGATTTCCATGTCCTTAATCTTTAAGTGAATCTTGGTCCAGGGTAGTCTGGGGACTGGTATTTACAAAGCATTTTTTTACAAAAGGTGAATGGCCCAGCAATCAAAGGCTCGGGCAGGGTACAAGGAGCTTGTCCTACTACTCCATGCCTCTTTCCCATCCCTTGATCTAAGCAACATCCCTGGAGAGCAAAACCAGCTGAACAGCATCCCTTTGTGGCATTCCAGAAACTTCTTTGTTTCCAGGTTCTCTTGTCTCTGAAGATGCACAGGCAACTGCCCAAATGGGTCAATGCCAAGTCCTAGTGCACGATGGCTAATGGAACAAGGGTACTACTCAGGAAAGAGTTGTAAATTCTCCATCAGAAGGTTGGACAGATGCCTGTGTCCAAATAACATATGTTAGGATGTATTTCAGGAGCATATTAAGAAAAAATATGAAAAGGCATTTTCTGTTGTAGAAGGCTTCATCTGGAGGCTGGTGGATAGCTCAGTAAAGTCCTTGCCACACAAGCATGAGGACCTAAGTTTGCTCTTGGCATCCATGTGAAGTGCTGGCTGTGGCAGTGTATGCTTATACTCTCAACACTGGGAGGAGAAGACAGAAGGTACCCAGCCAGCCTAGCCTAATTGGTTAGTCTCAGATCCCTGTAGGAAATCCTGTCTCAACAAAAGTGGGTAGCTCCTGAGGAATGACAGAGGTTGGCTTCTTTTCAAATGTATGCATGCAAATATACCCCCCACACACACACCACATGCATTGTCACATGAACATGTACACACACACACACACACACACACACACCACACACACACACGTCCAATCTGAGAGGAGACATTTCAGTGGCTGTAACATCTAATTAAGGTCTCTCCTAAACACACTCGTACTACCACACACATCTTTTATAAAAACACAGTTCAGGAAAGAATGTTCCCAGAGGCGTGGCTGATGACAAGCTGCACCGAAGGTAAAGGTCAAGCAGATGTGGGAAGTCACCACACGCGCATCCTCATCAAAACACCATAAAGCCCGACCTGCTTCCCAAGCTGAAGCCGAGAGTCTGCACGTAGAGCTTGTCATCAGATTCCGAGCTACTGGGCTCATTGCCATTTACGTTTGGAAAGACAGTTGTTTCTATAACGAGGTCACAGTGACAGTATGGATTAAGAACTAAAACAAACCTCCCAGGATCTTGACTAAGACGGCGATAGATGTGTTACAAATGCACCTCTCATCTAGTGAATATGAAGCGCTTAGTAAGGGGTTTTGTGTGTGTGTGTGTGTGTGTGTGGTGTGTGGTGCACTTGTGCGTGTGTGCTTTTTATTGTACAGGTTGAACATCCCTTGAAATCCTCTGCTTCTAAGCGTTCTGGATAAGGAATGCTCAGACTGCATATGGGAATGGGTGGAGTTACACTGGCCTTGTTCCATATAAGAGGAACATGTAAGAAAGGGAAGCCTCGAATATCCACGCTTCTTACTCCTTTCAACAGTCCTGGGCGGCTCACTGTCCCTAATTCCTGTACAAATATTTGTGTTAGCCTCTGAGTCTTTCAAACTTACTGTGAACACAGAGCTTGACTCTGCGCCTGCCTCTCAGAGCTCAGGACACCTCTGAGACGTTATTTCACTTGGTGATCTCGGGGTCCCTACTAACATCAACCACCCGCGCTCATGAGCACATGAATGATTTACAGAACCAATAAATAGTCAATCAATGGATATGAGCTCGGCACAGAAAGCCAGGGCCAGAAGTAGCAGGTCCTGGGCTTGAAGCCATGTGCAGTAGCATTAGATTCATCACAGGAAAGAAACACTCTATGGTGACTAGATGCCGACACCTTACGCTTATAATGCAATATTCATGTTTTTCAATGCACCACTCTCTAATTGATCACTTTCAAGTCAATGAGTCACCGGAACATTGGAGACAGCCTTGTCCAGGGACAGTTAACTCAGATAAGAGTGAACTACCTAATCTAACATAGTTTTCCATTGGTCTCTTCCCTCTGTGGACTAAGCAACATTGCCCTGTTTTCCCCATAGTAAGTGTCTGGTTATTTTTTATTTACTTTCTTGTCTTGTCTTTCTAAGCAAATCCTACGAGAGGCATTAGCTGGCTGCTTTATCATTCATTTGAACAGAGGTACCATCTCCTGTGCTTAAATGCACTGGGCAAATGGTAGGTGTGAAGCAGGCATGGCTAAAAAACAAGGTGACTGTAGCTGAAGTGCCCAGTGTCCACGTGCTCACAGATCTGGGGCAGAAAAGAACATTCATGGGGGAGGATGCACATCTAGATGCCAAATACCTTCCAAGGTTTAAGTAGCAAGGCGGCAGCACCAACAGGCAGACCAGTGCTAAGGAAGAGGGACAAGGGGCACTGGCTTCAGCTAGCATTCTCTTCTCTGACAGTCTCTGAAGGCAAACAACTCTAGGGGAACTACAAACAAGAAGCAGTATACTGCCTCTCTATCAACTCACTTCCTTCTTTCATCTTTAAGTAACAAATTAAGCTGGGGTCGAGGTGGTCACAAGATCCAAGGGACAATCGAGAGCAGCTCTCTCATTAAAGACCGAAGTCTAAAGTCAAAGATTAAGCCGCCTTGGAGCGTCTCAAACATTTAAATACAGAGTTAGAATAGAACAACAGAGCGGTCATGACTGCTCAATGTCTATCTAAGGGAAATAAACACACATCGTCGCAAAACTGGCCTGTGGATGTTTACAGCATCCTGGTTGAAAGATCTAAACAGTTCCTATAGCCATCTGATGATGCATGGATGAGCTGTGGTATGTTCATGCAACGAAAAGAAAAAGAAATGAAGTATTAATGCTTGTTATAATGTGCACGAACCCTGAAAACATTAAACTAATCAGAAGAAGTCAGCCACAAAAGCACTACACACTGTTTGGCTGCGTTACTATAAAAGTCTAGCACAAACATACAGAAGCAGAAAGCAGGTATGTGTTTGCCTAGAGCCAGGCAAATAGCTGATAAGTGGTAGAGATGGGGCTAATGGAAGTAGACCATGACTGACAGTTGCCCAAGTCCCTGTATAGTACACTTAGTAAGTAACCACAGGATCGTAGACTGTGTGGGCAAACTGTGTGGCGTTTGAGTTCTAGCTTAATAAAGCTTCTGTTTCAGATTAAGAACAAAAACATATGCAATAACCAAATCCCTGTGCAGCTGCAGAGGGCAGTGCTTCCCAGCGTGTCACGGTCTCTTACCTCACCTGCATTCATCCCAGGCTTTTGCTGAGGGCCAAGAGCATGTCAGAAGCTATGCTGAGCACCTGGAGATTAAGCCCGAGCCAGCTGTGACTCTTAGCAGTGACTGCTCTTGGGGAATCACTCACTGAACCACAGGGCAGGAAGCAGCCACGCAGAGTCCTCAGTGGCATTCTGTTGTGGGTTGTGGGTCAAAAACATTAAAGAAAAGTGTCTGGGAGGACTCGGCTCCATGCCAGAACAGAACACACAGATCAGGTAGACTTGTCTCAAAGGTGGGGTGGGGCAGAAGGCACACAGGGAGAGTCCCCAAATCACCAACAGGAAGCTGCAAGACACAAATCCCCAGGGGCCAAGAAATGGTGCCAGCCTTGCCCTGGCATTCTCCCTGGCAGTACCGGGGGGCGTTTCCATTTTGTTTATTTGTTTTAAAGGAAGATAGGAGCAGGGAGGGGGGCAACAAACACAAGGCATTACTCGGCATTTCCTGCAGGTCTTATGTTTGCAAAGCACTCCTGCCCCGAGTCCTCAACTGCCTGAAGTAATAAAGGAATTCAAGACTCAAGCCAAGAACTCAAAGTACTAAGCAGATACAAGAGCCTCCCCCTGAGTGTCGGGCACGGCAGGCACTATTTAAAAACGAATCTTGTAAAAGAAACAATATTGGAAGAAATATAATCCAATGTCAAAATCCATGTGAAATTGACATGCCACTTGGGAGGTCATGAACTCTGTATGTGTTCTGTCTCCTCACTCGCACCAGGACACGGGTCCACTTTGAAAGCACAGCGGGTGACATCCTTCTCTGAGAAGCCAGCATTCTAAGACTGACATTCAAATACTCCATGGCAACAACTCCAGGAGAATTCTTGCTGGCAGGGCCTGATCATACAGCAATGCCAAGGAGGCCTTCTGCGTGGGGCTCAGTGCAGCACTCCCTGCACTCGCACTGTGTAGGAGCTATAATACACTAGACGCACCTCAGCTTGGGATCTGGAGGCTCCATTACATAGGATTAGAAACAGATGGGATTTGTCTGTCTGTGATTCCATTAAGTACAATGTGAACATCTCATATTCAAAAACTACAAAATCCAAAATGCTCCAAGATTCAAAATGTTATGAGCACAGACATGACTTCACAGGTGGATTACACACCATGATGAAATTATTTAAAATACTGGATAAAATTATCTTCAGGCTATGTGCATAAGACATATGTGAAAAAGAAAGGAATTTACAGCAAGGCGCTATTAATATTTCACTATGCATATTCCAAAATCCAAAACAGTCTAAAATCACAGACTTCCAGTCCCAAGTTCTCTGGATAAGAAAGCCACCAAAGTATAAGAGAGAACATACTCAAAACCACTACTAACTTCTACTCTATGAGAACAATGTGCTACAAATAGGTATCACAAAATATACTAGAGCCCTGTAAAAATTTTCAAAGCCAATCTATTTTGAGAAAACAATCTTAAGAATGTATTTTAGGGATGGCGTTAACTTTATGTCAGATCAACATCAATATTCTATTCTTCCCTGATGTGATCCATAGAGCAATTAGGAAGCCCCCCCCCCCGCCTTACATACACACACACCATAGAGAGAGACACACAAAGACAAGAGAGTTTACTAGCAAAAAGGGAAGAATTTCCAACCAGCACTTGTGGTAGCTTCTTGCCTGGGGCATTTGCTGATGTAAGAAAGGATGCCTGAGTGGTTTAGAGTAACCTTTCTAAGGACCTTCTGGGGCCAGCAGGACAAAAATTAGAGGGCTGAGTCTCACAGTGAGTTGGCTGTAATTTCAGGAAAGCATAAAGCTTTAGCATGGGTGAAGACAGTAATAAAAGGCATAATAAGCACACGTTAAAAGAGATGTTTAGCACAATTCTAAAACAGTAGGCATATATATTCTAAAAACAGGTTTGAGATTGTATAAAGCAAAAAAGTTGCCATCTCTGCAGAGGCAGAAACTACAATCATGGTGGAAAATTCAACACAGTAACCAAAAAGGGCAGAAAAAAAGTTAGCATACAGCAGACTGAAAAACAGGTATAAGTAATCTGGATCCAAATATCATCATGGAACTTATTAATACTCAACGATCCTTAAGCAGATCCAAATGTCATCATGGAACTTATTAATACGCAATGATCCTTAAGCATGCATTTCTTTAAGCCCATGTGGAAGTTATAAAAGTTGATCATGTGCTTTTTACCTGCACAGTGGGAAAGTATGTCCAGGAAGACCACAGAACATGTTTACCTATCCCTCTGACAAAAGACTGACAGAGTAAGGGGAATGTGGTTTCCAGAAGCAAGAGTCCTAAAACATGCATGTCAAGTGTCATGAGTAGAGAACTTAGAGCCAATGGCTAGTGAGGCCCGAAGGCGGCAGGGTGACAGTTAAAGCAGAACAGGGATGAAAGTCCACATGGCCCTCTCTGTCTAATTGCTGTCCCTGGGAGCCTAACAGCTACAATGGAGCTTTACGGAAGGAGAACGAGGTGCAAGGACCCAGCTCCAAGGAAGGTAGCCATTATAGCAGCGCCATGCAAGCAGGTGGATGACCTAGCTTCACTATGGCCAAATCCTGCTTCCTTTCTCCGTAGGTTTCCCATCTTTCCCCCTTCTAGAGTCATCCAGTCCTAACCTGGAGATCTGCACAGGCTTGTAGGTGACACTTTGATACTGTCCGAGCATTTACCAATGCAGAGTGTCTGTCCCAATGAGCTTTGCTCTAAGAGAAAAAAATATCTGCCTAGCTTCCTGTCGCCATCTCTTAATCCCAACTTTCACAGGGCTGTGATGAACTGGGCTCAAAAGTTTGTTCTCTGTCTTGCTCTGTGACCTCAGTGGCTTGGATACACTTTTGTTATCTCAGGGTTTGGGATCAGAGATGTGAATTCCTGGGGGAGGTCTCCTAGGATGGGAGGGGTAGATGCAGGCAGGCATGCTCTTTGCTTTGCACAGTCTTAAGAATTGCTCCAGTTAGACAGAACCATCCCAAGCCTGAGTGAGCTGGAGGAAACAGACAAACACAAACAAGCAGGACCTGCCATTATAGTCCTGACCTAATTCTCTCAGAGTCTCAGTACTACCACAAAGCCCCGCCCTTGTTCTCCCCCAACCCAGAAAGACCCACCCCTAAATGATGATGCTTCCTTCCAGCTAGCACAGGCCTGGTGTCCTGAGTGTGTCTCTCTAGCCAGCTCTGCAGCTAACTCTTCTGCATCCAGTGGCAATAATCTTGATTCTGGTGTCTGGGCATATCCACATTCCCATGTGGTGGCTCTGCTGAAAAATACTCTCAGTATGGGGCTGTGTGACCTTAGGGTCTTTCAAGGTTTTCACTATTGGCCCTGCAGCAGGAGGAGTAGAGCACACGGATCCTAACACAGAAGTGCTTTATTACTAACTCCTATTGATTCTTCGTGGGCCCCGCCCAGCAAGAGGCTGCTACACTCACCCTCATACATTTCCAGGATGTGGACGGTGTCTCCGATCTGCAAGGAGAGTTCCACATCTTGAGATGCATTGTAGTTGTAGATTGCTGTAAATGAGGGAAAAGGGGGGGATTAGAAAATATACACTTTTAAAAGTTACTACCCAATATATTTGTTCTAGTTTGCTTCTCTGCTATTGTGATAAAAATCTTGACCAAGTTTACAGTCTATCGTCTAGAGGAGCCCAGGCAGGAACTCAAGGCAGGAACCTGGAAGCAGGAACTGAAGTAGAAACCATGAAGGAACATTACTTACTAGCTTGCTTCTCCTGGCTTGCTTGGCTGCTTTACTTATATAGCCCAGGCCCACCTGCCTAGGGATGGTACCACCCACAGTGGGCTACCCTCCACCAACCGACAGTTAAGACAAGTTCTCAGACCAATCAAATGAAGGATTCATCAGCTTAGGTCCCCTCTTTCCAGGTCTGTCAAGTTAACAACCAACACTATCCATTACAGTACTTAATAAGTCAGCTACCACTGTTGAATGATTTCCTAGGATCCACTGTATATAAAGCATTAGACAGAACTGCATGTCCTCCAACAGGCTGACTGGTTGCCTAACACATACCACATCCTGTGTCAGATAAAAAACATAGATGTAGCCTCTGTTCCTAGGAAACATGATCGTCTAGTGGGAGGAAGAAAGATATCAAATGTACAATTCGGATCCCAGAAATAACTCTTTAATTAAACTTGGGGCAACACTACAGAAGAATCTAGGCTAGAGAATACATTGAGAACTTCTGTAGGTCAGTCCCCTTGTTCAGGAGACAACAGCTAATGTGAAACTCATTTAAGCTTATGGTCTTTAGGACACAGGGGGAGTGGTCTCTTGGCTTCCTTGACATGGTGCTCAGTAGTCATTTGAATGCATCTGAGTGACAAGCACCTCCTATAACAGAGTGAAATAGTCCAGAATGCAGGGATGGCACCTTGTCCAGCCCTCAGTACCCTGGGGACAGAGTAACCCCAGCACCCTATAATCCTGAGGACCACGTCAAGTCCCCAGAACAGAAAGCAGCAGACTAAATCACAACTGAACCTGGGGAGACCAGGCCAAAGCTTTGCATAGGTGTTTTACCATAACTCCACAGGAGTGACTAAGAGGCATATGAAAACACGTTCAGTAATATTAGTCATGAGGGGAAGGCAAATTAAAACCACCATCAGATGCCACTTCCACAACCTCTTAGAACGGCTGCATTTAAAAAGATGTTGGTCGAGACAACGGAGCTGCTCAAAGTCACAACCTTGGCTGGAAGGACTGCAAAACGGAAGCCACTTTAGAAGCAAGACAGGCAATGTCGTAAAAGTTAAATACACTTACTAATGTACTTAAATTAGTTTAAATGTAAATTTAATTAATTTTTATTTTAATAAAAATTAGATTTATAAATTAACAAATAATTAAATTTAAATTAAGAGTAGATGAGACTCAGCAAATCCACTCCTAAGAGAGCAACAGAAAGAAGAAAAACCTACGCACCTATACTCAGTGTTTGTAGTTGTTGCACTGGGCAGAAGAGTTACCCTGAAGCTGTGGGCGCTGCCTCATCAGGCAAAAATCGTGATAGAGCTGAGTTACCTTAGAGTGTTTTCTACAAGTTGAGGAAAGATTACAATGCGTGGAAGCTGAGATTTGCTGTGACCTAACCAATTGGAACGGTCAGCCACCACTAGGAGCCAGCAGTAGCATGGGCTGGATTCTCCTGGGAGCCTCCAGGGGCATGCAGACCAGTCCACACCTTCATTTCAGAACTCTGGGCTCCAGAACTTGAGGTAACACATTCCTGTTGTTCTGAGCCATTGAATATGGCACCATTTGTTCCAGCAGCCACTGTGCTATTCGCAATAGTAAACATGATGAAACATCTCCGCTATGGCTGAGTACACAGCCATGTATGGTACAGTGTGCTGTGATGTCTGCACCAGGTGGACTGCACGACCCCGCCCTGTGAGGACAGGAAAACTCTATGATATTCAATCTCTTACAAACCGTGGTGTGGCCCAGACAGAGCCTAAGCAAACCGTCTCCTACACTATTATTCTAGATGACTGACAGACCTAAAATAATGTAGGCGCTAATAGGCCACGGTTACATTGTATCACTTAAGAAATAAGAAGTTTCTGCCCCATAAACATGAGGACCTGACACTGGAACCCCACACCCATTTTTAATGCCACGTGTGGGCACAAGTGCATCTGTAATCTTGCCTAGGGATCATGAAGGCAGGAAGTTTCCTAAGGCTCATGAGTCAGTCAGTCTGGCTAGTTAGTGAGCTCCAAGTTCAGTGAGAGAACCTGTCTCAAAAAATAAAGCAGAGAGCAATGAAATAAGACACCTAAAGTTGACCTCCCCCCTCCACACACATATATCCTATATGCATGCACATGCATGTACACATGCATACATACATACAATATATATATGTGTATATATATATGCACACATACAAAAAGAGAAAATGAGAACAAAAAAAAATGGACACATATTCAACAGACACAGTATCTTTTCCAAATAGTTTTGATCTGAGGGGAATCACACCTTCTTAAACAGCATCCAGTCCCCTTCTCACCATCTATTGACTGGTTGCCTATTTTGTATCACAAACTGTCTAAAGAGTAACAAACACAGCCATGTGGCTCCTGAGCCCTAGTTAAAACAGACAGAGGGCTGGCTGGCCGTAATTCAGTGCAATGGAATACTATTCGGCAATGGAAAAGAATGCATACAGACACATGCCACAACCCGCATAACCACAGGGTACGCTAAGCTACTTTGTCTTTGGAATGTTCAGAATATGATAATCTGTCAGACATCACAGCAAATGATTTGATGTTCTAGCTGGATATGAGGATGGCCCCTGAGCAACCTATCCACTAAGGAACTTCTCAGGGAGGTGAACGCACCCCAAACTGAACTATGGTGACAAGTAAACAGGTCCATCTTTATTTACTAACGCCCTAGACTGGGGGCTGGGAGGAAGGCTCAGTGGTTAGAGCTCTTACTGCTGTTGTAGAGGATCTGGGTTCAGTTCCCAGTACCCACATCTGGCATTTCCAGCATTTCCAGTTTCAGGGGACTTAACACTGTCTCCTAGCCACAGACACCTGCTCACATGTGGTGCACATAAATTCACACAGGCGCACACACACACACAAATATACATAAATAAAAAACAAATAAACATTTCAAAAATCCCACTGGGCATTGAAAATACATGGATGTGACAGTCTGTATATTATGTTTCAGAGAAAAAGTTCTTTAAATAGATTTATTTCTTGTCTTTATTAATGGGTAATCTGTATCCACCCAAGAAAAAAGTACCAACTTGGGAGACTCGGCTATAAACGAGGAGTTCACTGTAGGGTTCGTCTCTACGGGTCTGAACGGCAGGATGAGTGCGCAGTCAATCCCCACATCCTACCCAGTTAAGGAAGAGAGGTGTCCCATCATGGCCAGTGGTGGGCACATCCTGTTTTCCTCTTCCTGGCTGAAGCCTGGCTCCTGTCACAGTAAACTTGTCAGCACATCCCCAGGCTCCTCTCAGAAGTGGCCTCTCCCTTATGATGGAGGTCACAGTTCCAAATAGTGTCCTTCTGCAGGGTACTTGGAGAAGTACCCTGGCAGTTATTTTCTATTGCGCTTTCAGAGTAGGCTGCGGTTTTTTGAATAAGGACCAGCTGGGGAAGTGGGTTAGGAGAAATGACACAGCGCAGGAGGAGGAGCTCCAACCTCCCAGGCCTGTTGGTGTGTCCCCAGCCTGCAGCTGCTGCTACTGCACAACAGTTCAACGCCATCTGACTGCTACAGTTTGCTTCAAGCATTTCCCCCTGAAGTATGGTGGGTTTTCTAACAGAAAACATGGCCGGGGGATTCCTACTACCACCTAGACTCCATTCATAGCTGTCCCCTAAAATGCTTCTTCCTACCACCCCTCCCCCACAGAAACAGGAAGTAGCAAGGCCACTTTGTCACAAGCTGTGTAAAGACCTTCTTCACTCTTCCTGATTCTTAGTCATGGGAAAGTAAGCAGAGGCTCTCAAAGGCAGTCTCCTGCTGTTCAGCTCCAGGTAAAAGCACCTGCCTAGGACTGCTGGAAATACAAGCGTGCATATTCACACGTACACATGCATGTCTGCATGTACACATGAGCAAACACGCAGGAGTGAACCTAACCATACATGTAGGCACAAGTCAGACAGATATGCACACGTGCTCATGCATGTATGTACACACACACACACAAAACCAAAGACCAGCAATCTCCAAATGTTCCAGCCTTAATTACATACTTTTCCCATACTGTGTCAAATCCACTCTCTTCTCTAGCCAACACGCTCCTATGCTCGGGGCTAGAGAAATGGCTCCCCAGTTAAAGAGCATCAGCTGCTTTTCTAGAGGACCTGGGTTCAATTCCCAGCACCCACAAAGGGGCTCACAAACATCTGTAACTCCAGTCCAGGGGATGCTATGTTCTCTTCTGGCATCCTCGGGCACCAAGCACATATAATACAGAGAGACACATGCAGACAAAACAGCTGTGCACATAAAATAGTTTTGTCATTTTTTTTTCAAAAAGACTTATATTTTCCTTAAAGTTCAGTGTTCAACTCCTGTCTTAACCACTACCTCTCTTCTCTTTAGAAAAAATCCAAATCTCACCTCCACAATTCAACTCCACAAACAGCCCCTGAGCACTCCTCTCCACCCAGCATGACATCTCTCTTCTCTGAAGTCCCACAACTTTCCCCTTCCAGAAATCTGAGTTAGCAACCCCAGAGAGTCCTGCACATCTGTCTGTCACAACTAGGAGGAGAAGCTCTCTCGAATATGGACCTGGCTCCAGACTGCCTTTGATCAACTACTCGTGAGACACAGACTTAACCCAAAGAGTAATCCAAGACACGAATGACAACTCTTGATTTGTTTACATATTGTTTTATTATGAGCATCACCATATGCCATGTTATCCTCCTAACTCCACATAACCTTGCCTCTGTATCTGTATATCTCTAGGCTCCATCTTCCCAGGGCTGGGATTTCAGGCGTAGACACCATGCTTGGTGTATGCGATGCTAGGGACTGAACCGAGGGCCTTTGGGCATGCTCAGCCAGCATTCTAATGTCTGAGCCATGTTTTCCACTCCTTACTTAAGCATATGATTTGTCCTTTTTAATACCTCATTAGCCTATCTTTCCACCCCCACTCCTCTGTCCCTAGTGCCCTTCTTCCTTTCAAATACACTCTACTTTCACATTACATATACATGCATGTGGTGTATATACATATATACACATATGCATTTAGACCACAACATGTCATTCTCAGGCTGACTGACTGCCGACACAGGACTCTACACTTGTATCCATCTCCCTGCAAGTACATAATTTCATTCTTATTTTTTAATGGCTGAATAAAAAATTCCACTGGGTATGCATACATTTTCCAAAAAAAATTGTTTGTAAATATTATTTGTAACTCTTCTATAAGACACACAGAACAGTCCAGTCATTGGCCCTTCTTCTTCCCCAATGCGACCGTGTTTCTGCTTCTCTCCAAAACAGCACCTGTGGTTTCCCACTGCACAGGCACAGGCTTTCAGAAGTCACCCCCCAGACACTTGGTCACACAAGAAAAAACAAACAAACATATATTTCTTTCCAACTGAGGCTGTCAAAGAGATTACTGGGAACAGATTCTTTCATCAATGTTCCTCAGAAATGGGCCAAAACCGCCCGTGTTCTACCCCATTCATGTCTGGGTAAAAGTGCAAACAGGATTGCAGTCACTTACAATCTGGTATCTAACTCATCTCTTTAGAGCCCCGCCCTCCACTTCCCTCACCTGAGGGCACTTCAGATTTCCCCTGTAGCTACTCTTATGCAGCTCTGCTGAACCACACAGCATGCAGCAGGAAAGCTGAGACTAAGGACTAGATTCAGCTTAGCAGAAGCAAGCGTCTTGATGAGGCTGCCCACTCCTCTGCCCAGAATGGCCAGCAATGGTAACAGTGTACCTTTGAATAGTCTAGAAATAGAGATGTACCAAGATTTCTCTTGCTAAGTGGAAATACTAGCTCCAAAGCCATCCGTTATCATACAAACCCATAGCTGGTGGTCATCCTGTCGCTGTTTCATGCACGGGATAAAAAGTAGTGCACTTGGGGGAGGAACTAATGTTTTCCTTCTAGAACATGAATAACTGCTACAAAGAAATCAGGGGACTGGTGAGATGGCTCAGTGGTTAAGAGCAGTGGCTACTCTTCTAGAGGACCTGGGTTCAATTCCTAGCACCTACATGACAGTTCACAATTGTCTATAATTCCAGTTCCAAAGGATCCAACACCCTCACACAGACATGCATGCAGACAAAAAGCCGATCAATGCACATAAAATAAAAATAATTTCTCTTTTTTTTGGTTTTTTCGAGACAAGGTTTCTCCGTGTAACCCTGGCTGTCCTGGAACTCACTCTGTAGACCAGGCTGGCCTCGAACTCAGAAATCCGCCTGCCTCTGCCTCCCAAGTGCTGGAATTAAAGGCGTGCGCTACCACCACCCGGCTATAAAAATAATTTCTTAAGATTTATTTTTATTATTGTATATATCTGTGCCTGTGTACCGTATGTGTGCTTGGTGCTCAAGGAGGTGGTAAGCCTCCTCGAGGTGGGTGCTGGAAATCAAATCATAACAAGAAGTACCTTTAACCACTGAGCCAACTCTCCAGCCCACAATTTAGAGAGAGAGAGAGAGAGAGAGAGAGAAGAGAGAGAGAGAGAGAGGAGAATGAATCAGGCAAAATGCTGGGGATATAGTTCAGGTGGCAGAGAACACTTGCACATGAGCCCTAGGGTCAGTCACCAGCACAACATAAACCAGGCATGGTGTGATCCCAGCTCTGGGAAGGTGGAGGCAGGCAGGAGAATCGGTTCACCCTTGCCTACACAGAAAGCTAGAGGCCAGACTTGGTTTCAGGAGAGCCCTTCTCAAAACAAAGCAACAAACCCCCAAAGAGTGAAATGAGAAAGCGAGGGACAGAGCGAAGCTAGGAAATCCCCAAATTAAACAGAGCAGAATTCTCTCTTTTTTTTTCATTTGCAAACATCATGCCTTTCAAGGACTTAACTTAATCTAGACCTCAGTTTCTCATCTGTAAAACAAGAACCAGACTGGATGACTCAAGGGCCCGTTAGCTCCAGCTTCCTGATTCATGAAGTGACAATCCAGGCCAGAGAGCCGCGCTGCTTTGAACTGGCAGGCACCACCGCAAGCTCTTGTTTTGTCTGAGGAAATTAAACAAGAATAGAGAGTCTGCTGCATAAAAACTGCTTCCCTGACTGCTTTGTACAAGGTTGGGAGAGACGAATTGCTGGAATTCTTCCCTAAGCAGCTTACTGTTTATACCAGGAAAGTGTAGTTTTGCAGAGCCAAACAGACAAGACAGTATGTCTACAAATGTAAAATTCGTTTGCATCTCACCAAATCCTAGATTTAGCATTTTCTTTGAAACTAGGCTTATACAAGGGGGGATGGGGTAAGGGGGTGCTGAAGATGAAAGAAAATTGAAAACTGCATAATAAGCAACCAAAAGAACAATTTTAGAAGCTACAAATAGGATCGGGTTTGAAGAAGGAAAGTCTGTTGGCCACGCCACAAGCTATAAATCTTTCTAATGAATTGAGATCTTTCATGACTCCCCAAATTATAGTCCCCCAAGGGACAACTGGAACTTTTCATTTTTATAGATAGAATCCACAGAAGTGTCCAGCAAAGGATACGATCCCAAGCTGAGTCCTTTGTTACTCAGAATATTAAGGTGATTGAATTTATTCATCTCCAGTTTTGAATCTGCGCTCTCTCTCTCTCTCTCTCTCTCTCTCTCTCTCTCTCTCTCTCTCTCTCTCACAAGGTCTCCTGCCTCAGTTCTCAATGCAGAATAGGGCAGGATAGGCCTGCACTACCACACAGGTTATTTTTATTATTATTTCATTATTGTATATATCTATCTGGGTTTGGCCGTTAGTTCTATCAAGACTAAAGATCCACAACTATCTCTGACCTTCATTCTGGCTTTAATGCACTAATATTCTAGAAGGCCAAATGTATTTTTTTTAATCTTAAATTAACATCACAACAGGGGTTAGAAAATAATATTCAACAACAGGTATTAATATCAAGAAGTACAAAACAGTCTATCATTTCACGCCAACAACCAGGTTTCAAACCTGTCTATGTGCACTGAGATAGCCATGTCCCATCCTGTTCTGATGTGCCTGAGCCAGGGCTTTCGCTCAGAATGCCTGCTACAATTCTTAACAACAGTGCCCTCCCCCAAGAGGACAGGCGCGTCCAGGCTTCTTATTTCCTCAAGCACTTAGAAGAATAGTGGCTGTCATGACCAACTTACTGGTTATTATTCCAGAAGCTTCTTTCTGTTGTTGCTGTCATCACTTTATGTGCATTAGTGTTTTGCCTACATGTTTGCCTGTGTGAGTGTGTTAGAGCCCCTGGAACTAGAAGTATAGACGTTGTGGGCTGCCACGTGGGTGTGGGGAATTGAACCCAGTTCCTCTGGAAGAGCAGCCTGTGCTTGTAACGGCAGAGCCTTCTCTCCAGCCTGAATTCCAGAAGTTTCTAATCTGAAGACCCTATGGAAGTTTATAGGTTGAATGTCTTGGGTACCAAAAGCCTACAAGCCACCTCATCTAAATTAACATGAGATTAAGGTGAATCTTTGATGAGAGGAGAGCTGAAGCACAGATTACAGAACAAAACGTCTGTGGGATACAAACACACACAGGGACTTTTCCCCACAGCTTCCTCATCTGAAGAACAGAGGTCACAGCCAATTACTCATACGGTTTGTGAAGCCCAGAAGGGGGAGTCTGCAGCGGCCCTTGGACTATGACTAACACCTGGTGGGCACCGACTGCAGGGCAGTCACCTGCCCTCTCCTTTCCTTTCCCAGCTCAGCTTCCTACTTAGAGCACAACAGCATCTGTAAGCATTTTTTTAAATAAAGATTTATTTATTTTTTTATATATGTGAGTACACTGTAGCTGTCTTCAGACACACCAGAAGAGTGCATCAGATCCCGTAACAGATGGCTGTGAGCCACCATATGGGTGCTGGGAATTGAACTCAGGACCTCTGGAAGAGCAGTCAGTACTCTTAACCACTGGGCCACTCTCCAGCCACGTGGAGGAGCCACGGTGTGAGTCAGAAGGCCAGCAACACTCTTAATCATACCTCTCCATCTGAAGATCATGGTTTATCTGTCTCTGTTTCACTGACCTCTCTGTTCCTTTTCACTGAACTCCTTCTTGGTAATCAAAATAAGAAGGAAAAGAGAGGGGGGAGGATCTGATTCTAACTAAGACATTTAGGCACACATGAGAGAAAGCAGCCCCAGAACATCTACATCCAATCTCAAAAGCTCTCATAAGATTGCATCGAGGAACCAACTCATTAGCATATATCTGGCGTCTCAGCACTAAGAAGACAGAGCAGGATGACTACCTGAGTTCAAGGCCAGCCTAGTCTCTACACAACAAGAATCAGACTAACCACTGTTAGTCTACACAGTGAAGACTTGTCAAAACAAACAAATAAACAAGTAATAAATGATTGCTCCTGATAGGTTCTTATTAAATGAAGATTAAGAGATCTGTGATTAAATCAGTCATATCTAAGATTCTTTTGAGTTTGCTGCATCCAACAGAAACCATAAGTGAGCAAGAGAATAAGAAACTAGAAGCCAGAATAATAGAATCTAGGAGAAGCACTTTGAATGACAGTCAGTGATGTCATCGGCTACTTTTCTCCATATATACAATGACTCTAAGACAAATCTCATTTCAATGAAGAAAACAATGGTCTTCAACCAGGCTACCAAAATCTGTTCATTTCTGCTTTCTACCTGGAAGGGTGAGGATTTCAATAGCAGCTTTTAATATGCGCATACTTCCCAGCAGAACTTTCAGCCCGTGCCCATCCAAGGACAAGGGATACCCTGCAGTCCCAGGACCATGCCAGGGAGGATCGTAAAACTGAACCCACCTCCTCTGACATTACAGACACTAGAGCCCCAGCTGACTGACCCTCAGTGAGAAAAAAGAGTGTGTGTGTGTGTGTGTGTGTGTGTGTGTGTGTGTAGAGAGAGAGAGAGAGAGAGAGAGAGAGAGAGAGAGAGAGGCAGACAGAGACAGAGAGAGAGACCAAGCAGGGGTCAGGGGGACAAAAAGAGCCAAGGCAAGAAGAAAGGCAGAACATAGGGGATATGAGGAAGTAACCTTGCTAAATCTTGCTTCATAAGTGAGGAAAGAGAGTCTCAGTGTAAGAGTGTGTGTGTGGTGTGTGTGTGTGTACGTACATGCATGTATGCAGCTGAAATTGACAATGGTGATGGAAATGGTCCTGTTACTTGGGGGCTGGAGAGATGGCTCAGTGGTTAAGAGCACTGACTGCTCTTCCAGAGGTCCTGAGTTCAATTCCCAGCACCCATATGGTGGCTCACAACCATCTGTAATGGATCTAATGCCCTCTTCTGATGTGTCTGAAGAGAGCTATAGTGTACTCATATACATAAAATAATAAATCTTTAAAAAAAAAAAAAAAATAATAAAAAGAAAGAAAATCCTGTCACTTAAGATGCCTGGCACAGCTTGTCTAAAATCTTCCATCCTAAACTCTCAGAGGAAAGTGGTTTAATCTTTTCCAGACTTAGGTTCCTCATTAATAAAATGATATTTTTTGAACTTGGATTTGACTAACCGCCTGTTGCTTACGAGAATAAATAGAATATATATCGAGAATAAATAGAATATATAAACAAGCAATATATTTGTCATACATATGTCCTATAACAACCCAAGGAAACACTTGTCTGGTAACAAACACCTCCATATCTATAATCTCAGTGCTCTGCAGATTGTAACATTCATCAGAAACCCATGGAAGGCTTTAGAGGGCACAGACTTCTGGGCCTAACCTCTGACTCAATAGGTTAATGAGGTGTGGGACAGCAAGCATGTCTGCAAGCTCTGCTAGTTTAGGGAAGCCACCCTAAAAACCAGTGTCATTCCTGTAGTGAGCACCTATTGACACAGCAAAGGAGCTACTGTGCCCTCGAGTTACAGAAACAGATCTCAGAGAAAGTCCGTGGTCTATGATATAGGCACTGAGCCATCCCACACCATCGGGAATGAAGGCTGGCTATGCCGACACCTTGGCTCTGCTCTTGCGACTTCCCATGGAGACAATTAATCACTGGAGCCTCAGTTTCCTACCTGTAAAATGGAAATAGTTACAGGGTGCCTATCATGTGGGGGTTTGTGGTGAATAAAGGCTGAGCAGTGAAAGGCACCCACGTCTGCCGGGCATCCAGCAGTCCCCAGGGCATGTGAATGACCTGTATCTCTGTGAGCAGTGACAGAGCTGGACCCCAGAGGTCTGCAGATTCACTCTTCATCACCAACAGCACACATGTCTTTTGGTGAGGACTACAAAAGCTTTCTCTCCCCTTAATTTCAGCGATGTTTAAAAATGGAGGACTAGTGGGAATTCGAGAGCCTATAAAAACTCAACACGAAATGGAAGGGCTTAAAAATCTTTAACACAGCTAGTTAGAAGTAGGATCAGATGAGCAAGGTAGGACAATTTTTTCTAAGGGCCATGTGATTTTGACATTTTACTTTATTTGGTATGCATGTGTGTGTGTGTGTGTGTGTGTGTGTGTGTGTGTATGTATACACATATGTTTCATATACACAGAAGCATCTGTCCCCCTGGAGCTGGAGTTACAGGTGGTTGTGAGCTGTCTGATGTAAGTGCTAAGAACTGAACTCAGGTCCTCTGCACGAGAGGTTTGTGCTCTTAATCACTAAACCATCTCTCCAGCTCTGTAAGTGATCCTTATAATGAGCTAGAATAAACGTCACCCTGTATTTAACTATTTTTCTGAACAGAGAAAACAGCAGAGGCATAAAAACAAATGAGTGGATAAAAAAAATAAAGGTACAGTCACCAAGTCTGACATCTGGAGTTCAAAGGCTAGGACCCACAGAAGAGAAGGAGAGAACCAACCTCTGCAAGTTGTTCTCTGCTCTCTACTCATGTCATAGTACACAAACACACACGCACACGCACTCGTACACACACATGCACACGCACATGTGCGGTATAAAATTTGAGAAAAGAAAAACAAATGAGCAACTACCATTTAGTAAAAAAAAAAATGATCTATAAATCAGAAAGTAAACAATTATCAGATCCATGGCTGTGTTAGGACTTCATCCTTTTATATGTTTATCATATATATGTATACACACATATATTTACCAATAATATATAATCCTTTTCAATTTCACCTTCTCTCAGAACCTAAAAGCACATACAATTCTCCCATCCCACATACATGTCCCACAGACAATATTTCATGATAATCCCCTTACATTTCAAAAAACTTCACATGCAATCCATTTTTTTCTCGAATACATCTAATGGCAACCAAATGTCACATTAAAAAGTTTTGCAATTTCAACATGTCTTCCCCAAAGCAATAAAGTATTTTTAGGCATGAATACTCATAAAAGGAAAATATAGTTCATAAAAAAATCTGACCACCAAACTTACACCACCATCTAAACATTAATAGGAAAATCATATTTCTATGGAGAAATCTAGGCTTGATGGCTGGCTGATCTTCTGGCATTTAAAGATAAAAGTTACTCTAAAATCAGTGGGAAATCTATCTGCTGTTCTTCCACATTCATCTACACTTCATTTTCATAGACGTCACTCGGATGAGACATGGGGTAGCACTGAGCTACAGCCATTGCCTTGGCAGCAATGGAAAGCCCAGCAGTTCCAAACTCTGCCTGCACCCTGTAAACCACCATGGGGAAGCTTCCTACTGACAAAGACATCCGGTTTCATGAGTTGTGTATATCCTATATGCATACTTCACTTACCATTCACACCCCCAACCTATCTCTGTACATACTTCATTCACTATTCACACCCCAACCTATCTTTCACATACTTCATTCACATTCACATCTCCAATCTATCTCTGTACATATTATTCATTACATACTCATTATCACACTCTAACCTATCTTTGACATACTTCATTCACCATCCATATCTCCAACCTATCTTTCTAGTCTACAGGGAACATTTTAGAATACCAGAACATAATACAATATGAGGAAAAAACAGGGAGTGGGGAACCAAACTAATAGGAAACTAAAGGTAGTTTCAATAGAATGCTGGGGACACTGGCTTTGGTCACTCAGACTCCAGGGTGAAAGAGCTATTTCAGAGCTTCTATCTCCATCCTACCTCTGAGCCTTCTTACCTCATCTGAATGCAAAATAACTTCCTATGGTCTTGATCATCCCCCATCCAGTCTTCTCACATGCATTAGAATCACATCATGGGCTGGAGAGATGAAATATATTCCCAAAGCACTACCAAATATTAGGCTAGAACAAAGAAGTAATTTTCAGACAGGAATCTAAATTTTAGGCTAGAACAAGAAGTAGGCTTCATACATGAGAATTGACTTTGGGCTAGGACGGGAAGTAGGCTCAGATATTTTGGTCATCCTGATAAGCCCTTAGAAACAGTGATCACAGGAGTGTTCACAGGAACTTTGTTTATTGCCTTGCTTGTTCTCCCTTACTTTCTAAGAAGTCTTAATCCTCAGCCCCAAAACACACTATTCTGTAGACTCTTTTCATTCCAGTAGCTCTCTGCACAGTTCGTATAAGGTCTTAGTTTCTCAAAATCTCCCAATACTTCCCTGCCTATGTCTTAAGAACTTCTGAAGCTTCTTCCTTTCAAAGTCTCTTTTTGTAATTCCCAAATAGGGCTTTTGCTCTTTCCTCCATCTGACCTAACGCTAACCATAAACTAAATTTACAAAAGCCCAGTTCACCCTCAGCATGCTCTGATGACAATGCTAAGCTACCTAACCCAGAGCTGAGTCAGCTGTCTCAGTTACTATTGTGTGAAGAGACACCATGACTAAGAAAGTACCTAATTGGAGGGTTGCTTCAGTTCCAGAGGGTGAGTTCATAACCATCATGGCGGGGAGCACGGCAGCAGGCAGGCAGACATGGCACTGGTGGAGCATTAGGTGAGAACATACATCTGATTCACAAACGGAAGAAGACAAAGAGTGGGCCTGGCTTGGGCTTATGAAACCTCCAAGCCCACCCCCAGTGAAGCATCTCTTCTAACAAGGCCACACCTCCCAATCCTTCCCTACAGTTCACCAAACCATTCAAAAGTAGGACCTATGGCAAGGGGAGGGGTGGGAGAAGGGGAGGCAAACTACCACACCAATGCAACCTGTTGTGTGATGTGCCTGCCCAGGTCCCTCGTGGGGCTCCACACAAAGGTCCGTTCAACCAGTCCTCAGGTTGGCAAAGTCTATTTGCGAACATGCTTTTGGCTCATGGGGCTTCCCCAGGAGTCACCAGAGGTGGACCTGTATACATCAATTTCTGTTTGAATCTATTAAGATTTTTTCTTCCATGCTGAATTTCTCAAGAGGAAGTTAAGAATATTGTTAAGGGTATCTTGTCTTGTCTGTACCTCATAGTGGTGGGAGGTAGGAATAATACAACCCCTTGACCGAGTTAGTGCCATTTTGGCAACTCCTTGGCTCTTTGAAGGAAATAAGAAGAGTAAAGTTAGTTGTCTAGGTTTAGAAGCAATTAGTTCTCTGCCACATAATGGGGGAAATGTAGTAATATTGAAGATGTTTCAACATTTAAACCATCTCAATTTATACTTTTTTTTTTCCTTCTGGACTGTAGAGGTTTTATTTGTATTGCCTAGGATTGGAAACAATCCAAAATTCCTTCAACTCCAGAACAAATAGGCTGTGGTATATCTATTCCACAGAATCATGCTCAATAATAAGAAAGACAGTCGCAGTTGCACACAAGGTTTAAAAAAAAAAAAAAAAACGGCAGGACACGTACGAGCCAGACTCCAGAGGATACACAGGACCCTGCACTGTCCTGTGGTTTTAACATTCTGGAGGAGAGAAAAGCATAAGACAGGAAGACAGAGTCATGCTTGCCAAGGGCTAAGGTTAGAAGGTGGCTGGTGATGAAGGGATGTGGGGACATCCAGGGACAGGGGACAGAGCTCCTGATTCTAGCTTCTGGGTGCTCCATGACTGTGTGGGTCTGTTGAGCCTCTCACAACTAAGCAGGACAGTAAATAACAAGGCCAGCAATCAAACACAAAGTAGACCTGCTCACTCATTAACAGATGTCTAAATAATGACTTACTGGGTAGAGAACTGAGCAAGTGTGAAGGATTCCACACCACAGGTGAAAAAACAAAACAAAACAAACAAACAAACAAACAAAAACCCCCAAACTAGGGATTTAATGTGAAAAGAAAAATCCGTAAGTGTTTAATTAAAAAATAAACCACATGATAATATTGTTTAATTTTGGAAAAAAACCAAAATTTCCTACTGACAACCAAGTGAAAACAGCTAAAGACTACAGGTTTGATCAGACAAAAATTAAAACTCCCACTGGATAAACAGTCCACAACAGAAAAATTCATCCCAGAAAAATATGTGACAAAAGATATAAATCACCAAGGGTCAAAAGAGGGAGAAAGAGGAATGCTATCAGGTCAATGAACTTCCGAGAGAATGCACACAGGTCAGTCGCAGAAGCAGCAAGCCCATGAGGCCCATGAATGAACTTCATTTTCACCAATAAGATCAAAGTAACAAAATGTTTAAAAATGTGGCAGCCAAAGGTGGGAACATGTGTATGAAAATGCAGTGGAGATACACCCAGAGGACGCTGCACCCTCCCATTGCCACACCTGCCCGACCATGTTCATTGCTGCTCTACAAGGATAGCCGAAATCGGAAACAACCTAGCTTTCCTCTCAGACGAACGGAAATGAAACTGTGGTATGTTTACACAACGGAGTACTACTCGGCTGTTAAAAATAACGAAGTCATGAAACTCAGAGGTAGTGAATGAAGTAGAAGAAAATCATCCGAGTAAGGTAAACCAGGAAGACAATTATGATATGCATTTGCTTCTATGTGGATAGTAGCTGTTAAGTCGACAATAACCAAGCTATAATCCACAGAACCACAAAGAATAAGGAACTAGGGCAGACAGACAGCTCTCCCTACAAAGGGAAATAGGATGTAGAGGTGAAGGCTCCATGTAGGCACCAGCTGGACGTCTCCATATTCAACGAGCTGGTAGGTGGTGTTGTCAGCATAGTTATAAATAGATGGAGGTGGAGGCTGGAACAGAGGATCGAGTGGGGGCAGGTAAGGGAGGGAATATCAGAAGACAGCTAAAATTAAGACCCATTTGAAGGGTGTAATATAGAAACCTAATAGAGTAAAAGCTTCCGTGTGTGTGTGTGTGTGTGTGTGTGTGTGTGTGTGTGTGTGTGTATTCTAAATGAAACAGAAATAACAGGGGAGATAGAGCCCCAACTAGACATCTCTTGTCACCAAAGGAAGCTTTTAGTACCGGAAATGGATTACATCTAATTGAGTTGTTGGCCAAAGGGGTCCCAAGAGAATCCCTAAACAACCCAGATTGTTGCCAAGACTACAGGTTGCTCTCCACAAACTGCTGGCAAGACCCCATTGCTGACAATACCACCTACCCCGCTCAGTGAATACTACCACTACCCAGCTGGTGCCTACATGGAGCCTTCACCTCTACATTCTAGTGTCTTTGATACAGGAAGGTATTCTGCAAGCTATCAAAATAGAAACATCAACATCAACCCAGCCACAAACCCTCTCATTCACCACACTGTCCTGCCTGCCATACACTACTGCAATGGTGGCACACAGCTTGTGGGGGTAACCACCTAATATCTGATTTGCCTGAAGACCCATTCCACAAGATGGAATCCATATCCAACACTGTCTGGGTGACCAAGAACCCAAGACTAGATAGCCCAGGGACCTAAGGCGATGATAAACAATACTGGCCAAAACAAAAAATAAAAAATAAAAATAAAACAAAGCATACACAAAAGATAGGAACAGATAGAGACCCCCAAGCCAGACATTATGCAGAGACTGAGACCTTGGAACACTCAGCCCTAAACAAGATATTTCCATCAAATCCCACGCCCAAGGGCTCAGGAAACCCTGTGGAAAGGGAGGTAGAGAGAGTGTAATGGCCAGGGGGACGAAGGACATGAAGAAGGCCTTCTAAACACAGGACTGGTGATCCTATGAACTCAGACACTGAAGCAGCACAGGGCCTCGTTCACAGGTCTGTACCACATAGGGTCCTGGCTCTGAGGGCAGTGCACACTTGGCCCCATCCCTAACCCAGAAGCTGCTGCCAGTGGAGAACCACTTGCAAATGAGCATTTAGTTTTCTCCAAGGGGGTCTCACTGAGGAAACAAAACTTCTCTCAAGGGCAGGCTGCATGTGTAGCAGAGAGCGGCCAACAAGAGAACAAACTCAACAGTGCCTTGGGAGGCTCCTCGGCTCACAAAGTCATGCCAGGGCTTCTCTTTCCATAGTTTTTAATCTTTGATTTATGTATATTTTTCTCTGTATGCCCCACAGGTCCTTTGCATATATATCAGTTCAATGTTTTCATGGGATTCCTGAGTATTCCAATGAGTGCTTCTGTGTCTGTATCTGTGTCTTGTGCCTTTCCTTGGGCTCTTCTCCTTCTGTTTGTGCTGGCCTAGTCCGATGTGTTAGTCTTTCTTTTACTTCATTATTATCCCTTAGAAGTCTGATTGCTTTTAAATGAGACACACAAAGGGAGTGGATATGGATGAGAGGTGGGATAAGTAGGAGAAGTAGGGGGAGGGGGAATGTAATCAAGATATATTATGGGGGTGGAAGCTATTTTTAACCAAAGAGGGAAAAAAAAACTTAAAAAAAAAAAAAAATCACACTGTCCAGACGATACTATCCAGGACCTTGCCACCTACCCCAACCACAGGTGTCTGTGGACAGAATAGATGAATGTGTATGTATATGACTCTGCGTGTGTGCTGGGGATGAAACCAAAGACCAAGACTGAACACACTACACACAAGCTGACAGCTTGTTTTCAGAAGCCATTCTAAAGATAAAACAGCGTTTGAGCTCTGTGAGTTATGAAAAAAATGGGTACATGTATGCACATACAAATGCTACCCACCTAAAATTAGCCTGGTCATGGAACAGAGCACAGAAACTTCCAGAAGTCCTTCCAGTCATAGCCCTTTTCAAAAGAAACCTTTCTTCTGACTCTACAGATAGTGACCATTTCAAGCTTACTTCGAACCTTTCAATATCTGTTTTAAACCTGTTTACTGAATTAGAGTTATTGATAATTTGCATTAATTTTCCCAAACTAGGAAAAAGCATGCTGTAATATTTATATGGATCATAATCTCTTAAAATATTTTAATAAATTATTATAATCTATTATAAATTATATATAACAAATTAATTAAAATATTTTGTCTACCTATCTATCTATGAGGGATGACAGATCTATCTATCTATCTATCTATCTATCTATCTATCTATCTATCTACCTACCTACTTATCTATGAGGGATGCCAGAGTGTGGTGTGTGTGGAGGGCAGAGAACACCTTATATGAATTAGTTCTTTTTAGGATCTGGGTTCTGGGAATGGAACTCAGGTCATCAGGCTTGGTGGCAGGCATCTTTACCAGCTGAGCCATCTTGCCAGACCACTGTTTTTGGTTAAATGAATAAATTAGTTTCAAAAGTACAGAAATCTGTGTGTAAGCCTATATAACAAATTGTTAGCATGTGTTCAAACTAGTAGAGAAAGCATGATCTACTGATTTGCATTTGATTTTCTTTTTGATTATAAAAGACAATTTGTGGCAAACAAATGCACTTCAGATTACATAGACTTTACATGAAATAAATAACTAGGTTCCAACCGCTCTTCTAAAAGAACTGAGCAAAATGGTTGAAAAAATGCACAGAAGGCAAAGTATCTGAGCACTGACAAGAACCTCTGAAAAGGAAACTGTCAGGGATTTCCCATGACCTATGCACTTCCACAGACTCAAAATAATCTAACAGACACAAAATTAGTATATGAATCTGAGAAAACAACCTAGGAAAATACATCTAATTATGGCAATTTTTGTTCTGTGAGGAAAGGTGTGTCAGAAGCAATGTTGGTACTCTGGGCTACATATGAGACAGAAAAAAAGGAGAGTTCCTCATTCTATATTCAAATAAATAAATATGTATTTATGTAGGAGGAGCTAAGGTGGGAGGAGGAGAAGGAAGAGGAGGAGCTAGGAGAGGAAGAGGAAGAGCTAGGAGAGGGAGAGAGAGAGCAGAGATGCAGGAGCAATGGAGAGCCATGCAGGTATGGAGAGCAGTCGCGGGTAACAACTTTTATTTAGGTTAGCTAATTGGGAAACAACTCTCTTTGTATGGGCATATTGTTATTGAGCTTTACCAAACATATAAAGCCTTTGATTAATCTATAAGCATTAGAGTCTCATTCTCTTACTGGGCCCGCATGGATGGCGGGATGGTCTGGGCAATGCCCAGCCTTGCGGAGACAGAGTGGAAGATGATTGGCAGGGCCATCTCCCACGCTGGAGTCTTGTGGGTGGCAGGGCTGGTGTTTCTGGCTGGTCGTTTCAAGCTGCAGCGCACACGTGGCCTCTGGCCACGGAACATGGCGGTTGAGCTAGGCAGAGCCACCGCAGCTTAGATAGTGGGCTTGACTGGTGGCCATTTTTTAAATAATTACTACAACATATGTAAATAAATGAAACCTATGTAAATAAATGAGTAAGGGAAGGAAGGAAGGAAGGAAGGAAGGAAGGAAGGAAGGAAGGAAGGAAGGAAGGAAAGAAAGAAGGAAGGAAGTCAGTCAGTCAGTCCTGAGCCTGGGCATTCAGTCACAAAGTTTGAGAGCCACAGTAGCGTCTTCCAACTACAGTCTCAGTGCCAGGCCCAGTAGAGAGGTCAGCACATAGGGCTCTCTCACATGCTGGCATGAATGCCAATGGCTGTCAGTGTTGTAGGGAATAATCTGCCCAGCAATTAACCTTTGGCCTCAGTAGGAATCGGAGCATTTGTGTGAGGAAACACAAACAGAGCTGTTTACTGCTAGGAGGCTTGTAGTGGTCTCAGAAGTAGAAACAAATCCCTGAGGCAAGAAAAGGAAATGAAATGGATCCTGGTACCAGTGGAGAACACTCATCTTTTATGGGTGGTGAGTCAGGGCTCTATGACCTACATGGAAAAGTGTCCATGATTCATTGTTAAATGGATTAGGAATGGGAGAGGGAGACACCTTTCTGAATACTATGGTAGGGTATGAACCCTTTCCAAATATCTAAAAGAGCAAACTGCAACCTACATACTTATCTATTTTTATGAAAAAAGAAAGGTGGTTGGTCTTTGCTAGCCTCCTTATAAACTTTATTTTACATCTTTTCAAATTGTAACCATATGGGACATGATGGTGCTTGCCTTTAATCCCAGCACTCAGGAAGCAGAGGTAGAAGGTTCTCTGTGAGTTCTAGACCAGCCTGGACTCCAGAATGAGCTCCAGGACAGCCGAGAAGGACAGCATAGAGAATCACTACTTCAAAAAGTAATTAATTACTTAATTAATTAGTAACTGGGGCCTGGGGAGATGGCTCAGTCGTTAAAAGCACTTGTTGCTCTTGCAGAAGACCCAGGTGTGACTCCTAGCACCCACACACTGCCTCACAGTCATCTGTAACCCCAAGTCTAGGGGATCCAAAACTCTTCTGACTTCCACAGGCACCAGGCACACACAGTGCACATACGTACATGCAGACAAAATACCTGTACATACACAGAAAAAAATACATAACCTAACAAAGTTTTCAAAAAAATTAACTTCTGCTCAAATAATACAACATAAACATTGCCACCTAAACAGGTATCACTCCTGTTTATGGTTATGGATAGTGACACTGTTGTGCAATAACTGTGCCCTGCTTCCCTCCTCGCTGGCTTCCACTGCTGCCTCTTACTTTCTGTCTCTTTGAATGAGACTACTAAATGCATCTCAACAAAGTGGGAAGCATAGTGTAGTTTTCATTTTGTTCCTTGCAGAATTCACATATCATGTCATCCAAGGTCTCCTATGCTGCAGCATCTATCTGAAGTTCCTTTTCTCAAGGCTAAATAATTGTTCATCATACACGCAGGCACACACAAACACAAGATACACACGCACACACACACACAACACAAATACCCACACACACACACACACACACACACTTTTATATTTACATCATTTCCTCCCTCCCCCAACCCCTCCATGTCCCTTCCACCCTTCTCCAAATTCATGGCTTCGTATTCTTTGGATGCTTGATTTTTAATTTACTTCCTAGTTGAGAAACTTCATTTTCCTCTTACTTTTTTTTTTTTTTAAGAGTTTCACTCTGGAGCCCAGGATGGCCTCCGCCTCCGCCAGAGTGCTGGGATTACAGGTGTGAGTCAACACACCTGGCACCGAGTGATTTCAAGAACCTTTTCTTTATCCAAGCTGAGAAAGTTGTATCAACATTAATAGGTGTGACTTCTACTATTTATTTATTTTTGAACACAGAATGATACTGCTATAACAATGATCTTTTATGTTTTAAGCCAAAAATCTGAAGTTTGTCTTGGTAATGCGCCCAAAATAGTAACAACAAAGTCCAAGGGCTTGAGTTGCTGCAAATTCCTTTGTGCTCCCAGCAGGAGACGGGTACTTTCTCCCCACCATCCTCCCATCCCTCGCACAAGAAGTGACACTATAGCACACAAATCTCCATGGAGACCAGCTTTGCCCAAGATGATGAACAGGCTGAGTGAAGTACCCAATAGATGAACTCAGGGTTCAGGATACACAGTGATGGACACTGTCTTACTCAAAGGTAGTCTGGACCACACAGTCATTCTGGCTTCATGTTTTGAATGCCAAAAATCAAAGTGGTCACCCAATTCCCCATGTTTTTCAAATAAACACACAGACTGAAGCCAGGCCATTGTGAGGTTATTCCCTAGACTGGAGAACCATATCCCAGCTGTGGACAAGATGACTCCAGGGTTCCCCTAACTCTATGATTGGCGTGCTTTCTCACATCCCTAGTCCCTGGTCACACTGTGTCCCTTGACTCCTCTGCTGATAGATGGGAAAAACCAGGAGGGTACTGTAACATGTGGTGCTCTAACCTCATTAAAAGTGGGGGTGGAAGCAGAGAGTTTGCACATAAGTCACACACATTCTCCCACAGGCTTTAAATTATCTCCAGATTACACAAATAACCCAACACACCATGAGTGTATGTAAATCACTGTTGCACTGCATTGTGTACGGACGAAGGAGAATGCCCAAATCAAAAGTCTATACATGCTAAGTGCAGATGCAAACACACTGGCCTTCCGAGGACCTCTTAATCTATGCACAAATGGGCAAGCCCAGATGCAGATGGACCACAGCATTTCCAGCCAGCTTTATGTGACATCTTTCATTCTAGTCCCTAGCTGGCTGCTGACAAGAGAGAACTAGGCAGATAGAAACATAGCTGCTGGCCAGGGACAAGTTCTAGGCATCCCTGGTTCTCTATGCTATGTATCCAGCCAAAGACTGTCCCAAGCAAGACCCCTCATACACATCAAAACCCAATGGCCCACTCCTCTGCACTCTCTCACATTTATAAACTGGGGGGCAGGGAGCAGAGTATGGGGTTTGGATAGCGACAGAGTCCCACAGTTGGGCCCCGTTCTATAAGCACTGCCTAAGGAGACACTTACAGCATAAGTTATGCCTATGTGACTTTAGCAGTCCCTTTTCTCCTCAGGGTTACATCTGGGGCCCCAGTAGACATCTAAAATAGATCATACTCAACCACAGAGAAATGGAGAAAAGAAGAAAGAAAGAAAAAATTCAACTTAACTGAAGGGAAAGAAACACTTCATGGGTTTTGCTTGATATCTTGAATTGCTGAATCGATTCTGAATTGCTGACACTGAAGCCATTATTAGTCAATTAATTAAATAATATTAAATTATATAAATAATAATTATCAAGTATCTATTAATTAATTAAGACTACTTAACCACAACTTATTTACTCTGATGATGAGATAGTCAATCTAACAAGTGAAGTGGCTACTAAGCCAGTAGCAGCTGGGTACTGTACAAACATGTATCTGCTGAACTGAGGGACAATTCACACCCTGATAAGAGGGAGCAGGATGTGTAAGAATCTACTGTGCGACTTAAAACTTAACGGTTGACATCTGGAATTTTCCATTTAATAAAGTCTGTGGTGGACTGTGGATAGCTGAAACCAGAGGAAGTAAAACTGAGGATAAAAGGGAAATACTTATCTGACTGAGCAAGATGTACGTTCAGGTGTGAAAATGGCACTTCTCCTTCAACAGTGGCACTCGCTCGGAAATGGAACCTTCACCCTACGCTACTTAACCCCATGCTATTTCCCACTCCCATGGGGAACACAGAATCCTAGCCCATCTTTCTCTGTGCTGGATTTTCTGAACACTCAGAGTAAATGCAGGTTAACATCAAAAGAGCAATATGCATGTGAAGAATTAGTTCTCTCAGATTCAGATGGGGTGGTAGGGAGAATCAAAACCCTGGCTTGCTGATCAAAGGCTCAGCCTCGCCTCACTACCCTTTCTTAAGGCGTCAGGGGTTCCTCTCAGAGGGAACTGAGTGAAGAAACTTAGCATGCATGAGGCCCTGGTCTTCATCTCCATCACCGAATGAAAGAGAATGGTACAGGCTGCTTTGCCAAGGTCATGAGAAACAACACGAATGTTCCAGTCTCCACTCTGGTGACCTTCAGGATGTTTACAGATTTACAGGTTGAAGTTCTGAATACTAGATGCGTACATCTCCTGGGCACCACTGCTTCTGCTTGGAGGTGGAGACATGTAGACGAAGCTGATTCTTTGCTGAAGGACTCTAGAGGGACGCTAGGAACTAAGCCCCTGTAAAAACCCGTGGGAAATGCAGACCCCAAAGTAGGTCAACCCTCTAGTCTCCAGTTTCTCCCATCTTGGAAACCTTTAGGGGAGAGCCACAACCAGACACACTGCACAAAAGAAAAGTTACAAATGACTTGACCAGCCAGACAGGGCTGGGACCTAGAGATTCCCAGCTTTGTCTCTGCTTCATTCAGACCCCTTTTCAGAGGGCTCTTGACTTTTATGTGAAACAAAGCAGTCTAGGTGAGGAGAGTTTCAGACACCAGAGAGACCCCAGGGAAGTCACCCTACCCGCGCCTACCCTTCCATCCTGCCAATTCATTTCAGGCCAGAAACACAAAGCTTTCCCCTGCCTCTGGGCTGGGCTGGGCCTGGGCCTGGGCCTGGCCGGATCCACAGGAAACTTCTTGATTCGGCTCCCACTGAACCCAGGGTTTTAACTTTCCATCTTTCATCCCCACCCACCCACCCACACACCACTCCAGGGGTTCAGGCAAGTGGATCCTTTCACACAAATTCGCCCACCCACGACCACCATGGGCTAGTTCCAAAACTCACTCACTTATACAACCTACTCTACCTTTTTCCTGGGACTCTAGAAATTAACCTTCAATCCACCAGGGAATATTCTCTAAACGGCACACTCATCTTTGTTCAGGGTTTTACCAGTTAAAATGCAGGGGTCAATTAAACACAACCAAGCTTCAATGTCTAAATCCCAGTCCTATTTCCCAGGGATTTGAATGCAAAGTCCTGAAAGAGCGAAGGATGGTGTTGGCCTCAGTAGACTAGCGTGGTCCCGCATGACTGTCCTTTTTCTCAGATCTCGCTATATGACAGACAGACAGCACAAAGATTTTCAAACCTCACTTGCAAGCACCAACACAAACCAAATTATTCAGACACTCTTAACTACTCCCTGATGACTGACTCAGGGTCACGTGACACATCTGGGTATTTCCTTTCAAAATACTTTCCAACTCAAACGGAATCCAGATGTTGTTGGCAAGTGTAGATCCAGTTCTTTCTAGGTGCCAACCTACACCAAGAAGCCTCAACTCCACTTGACTCTTACCTGTAGTGTTAAATTCCTCTATGAGGAACAACACAAAATTTGCCCATTGCTGTGGGCTATGGTATGTTATTTAAAGCTGGTCCAGTCAATGAATAAAGTAAATTTCAGACAATGAAGAGGGCTTGGATGCATCAGGTTAAAAATACCAGCCTGTTTCCAGCTCAAGATTACACAGATGGGTATAGGTCTAGGAAATCTTAACCTCTTGTTAATTAATTAGTTAATTAATTAATGTTACTCATAAAGCTAACAGATTTTTAAAAAAATATATTGGTGTTTATATTTGAGTAGTTCTCTATATGGAAATTAAAAACATCTTTCATGGATGAGAAATCATAGCTGTCACTTTTTAATATGTGTGTGTGTGTGTGTGTGTGTGTGTGTGTGCATGGAAAGCGAGAGGTCCAACTCCTGTGTCATCCCTCAGGTGTGCTCTACCTTCCTTTTGAGTTAAGGTCTCACTTTTACCTGGAGTTCAGCAATTCAACTAGGCTGGCTCCCTGCCAGGCCCCAGAGACCTCCCAGTCTCTGCCTCCCCAAGGCTAGGATTCCAAGTGCCTGCTATCTTATCCAGCCTTCTGACATGGCTTCAGGGCATCTCTGGGGATTGAGGGGAGGGGTCCCTCAGGGCAAGCACGTTACTAATTGACTCTTTTCCCCAGCCCTGACAAGTCATTTTATATTTCCTAAAGTCTCACCATTCTTTACAGTTTAACTCTGACTGCAGCATATTTTATTGAGCGCTTTACTGGGGGCGCACAGCCCCAGTGCAGAATGCTATTTGGTCCCTTCGGCTGTGGTGGGATCTAGTAACACCCAACTTCTCAGGCAATAAAAACAGCCACAGAACCTTCCCTGATCTCAGCAATGCAAAGTATTCACACATTCTCTCCTTTGTGCTTCTCTTATAAAGACAGCTTCTCCTCCTGCACAGAGTAAGTCAGGCATCCTTATGCTCCCAGAAGATAGAGTACCTTATTCTAATGGTTTAGTATACTCCCCAACCCCCACCCCGCCTCAAAAGTAGGTTTTCCTAGTTCTTGTTCTGTTGTTATAATAAAATACCCTGACAAAACCCAACTTAAGTGAGAAAGCTCGTGGTTACAGTCCACCTTTGCAGAGACGTCGAAGCAGTGGGCGCTGCAGACAGCTGGCCACATCAATCTACAGCCATCACACATGACTGTGTCCGCGCTTGATGCTCCACTAGCTTTCTCCATTCTCACAACCCAGATCCTGGAGGCTGGAGGTGAGGGTGGTGGTGGGAATGATGCTACCCTCTTTCAGCTGGGTCTTCCTATGTCAATGAAGTCAGCCAAGATAGTCCGTTGCCAGACATGCCTATGGACCAACCTGATTTAGAGGATCCTTCATTAAAACCTTTTTCCCAGGTGATTCGAGGTTGTGTCAAGTTGACAATGAAAACCAAGCATCACACAGACCCAGCCCCTCCCAGCAGAATCCCCTGGAGAGTTTCTGAAACAAAAGAAAAGTGTGGGCTTTGTATCCAGGAGACTCTGATCTTGATAGGAGCCTTTCTCTTTAGAAGGCTTCTCAGATGCTGCCTGCATACAATCAAGATTGCTTACCAAGTTGCTACTCAGCTAGCTCAGAACCTTGCCATTGTGGGTAAAAAAATGAAGCTTATACAGTAAATGAATGCCCAGCTTAATGAATAACTATTATTAGCTGTTACGCAAGCAGAGACAATTGTGTTTCAGTGAACACAGCGGCCCAACCCCCACCTCTGCCAGCCTCTCCATCCTTTCCCTCCCCTCTCCACTTCCTTCATTCAGCCCCAGATACACTGGCCAAACCCTCCTTGTACCCTATCATTCTCCTTGTTATCATGGCCTTAGCATTATTATGGCCAAGCCAACACCACCGAATGTAGAGTTTTGCTAGCCCAAGCTGGCCTTGAACTCATAGAGATCCACCTGCTTCTGCATATTGAATTAACAGTGTGCACTACCATGCTAGGTTGTTTGCTTCAGCCTACTTAGAATTCACCTTCCATTGTCTGTGCACTCTGTGATGAGAGAGACAAGCCCTGCTTTCTGCTTCCCATCTACAGTGCTGAAGAGACCGCATGTTTCTTGTAGAAAAACAGGGGCTTTCCTGACTTCCTAGGTAACTTCCAGGATCCTGTCTTACAACATTACAATGGTGGAGGAAAGAGCTTAGGCATCAACAGATTCGCTCATAAACTTCTTCAGGTTATATACGAGATGTCAGCTTTACATAGACACACTATTCTCTGTGGGAGAAATCCATACCTTTCATTAGACTACCAGGGGTGTTCTGTTTCTCAAAAGGTTAAATACAGTGGCGAAAATCCTTCACTGTAGATTCAGAAATTACTTTCCCCAAAGAAGTTAAGGGTGAGGTCATGTATCAGGTAGAATCAAACGAGAAAGTGAATCCACACTTCCTCTTCCCCCTAACTCAAAACAGTGTGGGTGTGTGTATGCCTGAGTGTGAGTGTGTGTGTGAGTGTGCACTTGTGAGCGTGACTGAGTGAGTGTGTGCTTGTGAGCATGCTTGCAAGCGTGCACGTGCCGGAAATGGATGTCAAATATCTTAAATAGCTTTGCACCTCATTTTTTGGGACAGGGTCTTCTCACTGAATCTGGAGCTGACTGAGTCACTGACACGGGCTGACCAGCAAACCCAGGCACCCCCTGTCCCTACTTGCTCCAGTACTGGATCACAGGTGTGTGCCATTGTTGTATTTGTTTTTAATGTAGGTGTCAGACATCTGAGCTCCATCCTTATTCTATGCACGTGCTTTTCCCAACTGTGCCATCTTCCTGGTCACTGTGAACCCTTATTAAAATTCAAGTGCCTTCACTCACTGGGCCACTCTGCCATCCTAGTCCACTGGTCTAGGCTATGCCACTATTTGTATGACTAAGCTCTGGGTCCCAAACAGCCAAGGGCGACTTTCCCTTTCTCAACAATTTGATTATTCACAAACTTGCGTGTGATGAGGACATTGGACAGAGAAAAAGGCCCTCCATTCGCCCTAAGCCTCTTTCAATGTCCCTTCATACCAATGCAGTCTGCGCAGGGCATCTTTACAGACCCGCCTTTCCAGATGCCCTCAGCATGAGAAAGACCTCATTCTCCTTCCTGCAGCAATGGTTTCAATTGTCTCAGTTTCCTCTAGCAGTCGGCATCAACAGCTCACCACCCCACTGCACTCCAACTGCCTACACTCTCACCGTCATGGATCTCAGATCAGCTATGCTGGGATGAAAAGGTAGGAAATATTCATAGCCACTTGGAAAGAGTGCAAAGAGAGGAGAGCAGGCATCAAAATAAAGATGGGGGCTTATCGAACTTCAATTAGACTTGCATGATCCCTCCCTGTCCTTAGAAACTTGGCACAGTGTTATAGTGTAGTTCTAGATGGCTTGGAACTCCCTATGTAGACCAGGCTAGCCTCAGACTCATAGATATCAACCCGCCTCTGCCACATGAGTATGCTGCCACATCTGACCCAGTGTCCTTAACCAGCTGGATTGCCCTAGGTTTCCTCCCTACTGTCAACTGTGGTCTACAAATATTAAAGAAAACCATTCCAGAAATGAACCATTCATAACTTTCATTTTCCAGGTTATGGTAACCTAACTTTGAGTCTCAGGCTAGCCAGGTGCTCTACTACTGAGCTACATCCTCAGCAGGTACGCTCTGAGTAATTTTTATCACAGTATACTGTGATAACTGTTGTGTATTACCAGATGTTTTCATCTTCTGATGGGTCTCAATTATGTATTGCATGGGTCAGGGTAGTACAAGAAGGGGTTGGGTATGATCAGAGAGGTACTCCATAGGGATCCTGGAACAATTCCCTTAAGGATACAGCTGAGACTGTCCATGGGAAGTTCCCAAGGTATTCCACAGAACCAGGTAAACTTGTCTAATTGTGCCATTGGATTACAAGTTACCTCAGGGCCAGAGCCCTAGGCCCAGAGCTCTTTTTATAGACTCTAAGGTCTCTTTCCATATCAGCTCCCTTCTGTCTATTGTTCAGCTTCTTCAGTTTTTTTTCCTAACTCTGGGTATTAAGTGGTCTCAACTTGTTGCCTGGATGCAGTACTCTCCATTAACCTTTTGCCTCTGTAGCAAAACTACCCCTGTGATGCCTTCATCAAATAAATGCCCAAAAGAGAGAATCTAATTTAAACGGTAATTCACTTCTTTATGTTAAATCATATGTCCTTGTTCTGGTGTCCCTGGGTGACAGGCCCTCACAGACCAGTCAACCATGGTAGCAGGTGTCTTAGAGAGGGTAAGAACAGGGTACCTAGATCTCCTAGAAGCTGTAGGCTAGCAGCTATAGTCACTGTTTATGACACTAACCAGCCTCTAGAATCTCATGCTGGATTAGGCCTACACTGCTCCCACAGGCAACGGTTAGATGTTGAGGAATGCTGCGAACGTCCAGCTAATCCGCTGCTGCTCTGAAGTTGGCCACAGTGGGGATGTGTGCACTACAGATGTTGGCACACGCTACAGATTTGGCTGCTCTGTTTAACCCCTACTAGAGAGCAAGCTTTCCAGCACACCAAGCTTCTGGGGCTGAGGGGGGAAACACCACAAAAACCTCAGAGCACAGAACCATAGATTAGGAGTCTCCCCTAATCTGACACAATCTATACCACCTCCCTCTCCCCTTCCTCTACACTTTGCTCCTGCCAAAGGGGACAACTTCCTCCCAACCCACTTGGCACCGAGACCAGCACTTGCTGTGCTGAACCAGAGTTCCCTTCTTCACAAACCAGCATGTTCATCTCAAGGTCAAGCTCTCTGTAGTCTCCTTAGGAAAAACAAGCTGTTTCCCAAATTCCACGCTTCTCACCTGCCCTGTTCACGTTCCACCTTCCCTCTATTAGACTTCCTGTCAGCTTTAGCGTTTATAAACCTCTCACAAACAATGTTTAAGTTTGCTTCACCAAACCTTCCAAATGCTGAGCAGACTCCCGGCTGCTCTTGCAATAAAGTGGGATTGAGGATGAACAAATGCGGAAGTTACATTTTTACAGACCCTCATCAGAACGTCTCTCTCCCATTCCCGCACCTCTGACTCCAGACTGCTAGCTCAGGAGTCCCCAACCCATCTGAGCCTTAACAACCAAAGCAGCCACGAGATTTCAGGCCAGAAGGCTGCACAGGCCCTGGTTCTGACACATGTATGAATTATGCCTGTACGTGGGGATAGGGGGTTCAGAAATTAAGTGACAGAGATTAAACTTTGATCCGGGAACAGTGACTTCATAATTCAGTATGAATCCTGCCATGTCTCAGGCAGTTCAGCCTGCCAGAGCCAAATGCCACAGACTTAGACAGCAGACATTTATCTTCCTGGGGTTGCAACACTGGGGTTGGAAGTCTGAGATCAAAAGCCAATATGGATCATTTCTGGGGGTACACTCCTCTGGGACAGAGATGGCCCTGATCTGTCTGTATCCTCTCATGACACACAGCAAGCTCTCTGGTCCTTTCTGATTAAGGCACTGACTCACCATGGAAGTTCCACCTTTGTCTTCATGAGCACACTCACCTCCCAAAGACTCACTCACCTCAAATACCATCGTACTTGAGTGTTAGGATTTCGATGTATGAATGGGATTAAGGGGAAAATCCAGTCCCCAGCACCCAGAAAAAAATAATCTCCTCTTAAATATTTTTGGAGAAGGTTACTGGAAGCTTTGTGGCAATCTCAGCCCTGAGAACAACATGAACAAACTCCTAACTTCAGTATCAAGAGGAAACACTTAGCCCCTCACATCAGGGATCACTTACCAGTCTAAAAGTATATGAAAGCTACTAAGACATTATAAAAAAAAAAAAAAAAAAAATCAGACTAGAGTGGGCGTGTTAAGAGACTCTGGCTTTGAAGTCATGGGGTAGTTTATTGGCATCAAGGCCACCTTCTAGACCAGTGGCTCTCAATCAAAGGGTTGTAACCCCTTTGGCAAACCTCTATCTCCAAAAATATTTATATTACGATTCATAACAGTAGCAAAATTACAGTTATGAAGTAGCCACGAAAAATAATTTTATGGTTGGGGGGGGTCTCCAAAACATGAGGAGCTGTACTAAAGGCTCGAACAAAGCATCAGGAAGGTTGAGAATCCCAGCTCTAGACAAAGCCTTCTGAGGAAGCCTTCAGAAATTCTATGGCATGCCAACTTTAGATCTTGACATTGTGGGGACAATGACCATGGCCTGTCTGGCACTGTTAATTTGCAGAAACATTCAAAGGTATCGGTGCCATTTGGGAAGCTGAGGTAGGATGATTCTAATGGGCTTGAGGCCAGAAAGGCTACAGAGTAAGGCCCTGAAGAAAAAAGAAAGGAATCTTCAGAAACTGAACGTTCTCTACACTCTGAGAATCTAGAAGTAGCAGAAAATATCTCAATTTTATTTATTATTATTATTTACAGGGTCTCTACCTGCTGTCCTAGTACTCTCTGTGTAGACCAGGCTGGCCTAGAACTCAGAGACCAGCCTGCCTCTGCCTCTCAGGTACTGGGATTAAAGGTGTGAGCCACAACACCTGACTTCTATCTTACAGATCGGGGGAGAGAGGACATAAGGGAGTCAGACAAGGGGCTCGAGAAATAAATGGCTCAATAAGTAAAGTTCTCAAAGCACAAGCAGGAGAAGCAGAGTTCGGAACCCTCACACCCACGTAAAAGGTGGTGTGGCGATCAATACCCATCTGTAATTCTAGGGGAGCAGGCCGGCCCACTGCAGGAGCTCACTGGCGGCCCTAGACAAAATAACAAGGCTCAGTGAGACATCCTGCCTCGAAATACAAGACGGAGAGTGATAATGACATCAACTGTGGGCCTCCACACGTCCTACACGGCCCCAGGACTTCTGTTACTTTCATTGTCCTTTCAGCCCCCAGACCTAAATGTCCCTGAATATAAAAATCAAGTGACCTTTACAAAATGGAAAATCCCTAAAGCTAACCTATTCTAAATACATGCTTGGGAGAGGGGGCAAGGAGGCTGCCAACAAACTGTAAGAAACTTACGGTTATGAACATTTCAACAACAAGAAGAAAGAAAACACGGACTATCTTCCAAAAGAATGAAACTTGTCACTCAAGGCTACGGATGCATTCAGGAAGATCAAGATACACATGAAGAGGAGAGCAGAACACAGGACACATTATAGTACAATTCCCCCATCTCTGTTTTATCGTTTTTTAATGTCTTTATGTGTGTGCATATGTGTGAAAATACATACATGTATAGGCCACAGGACGGCCTTGGAGTTATTCCTCAACAGCTAACCACCTCCTTTGAGACGGAATCACTCACTTGGACCCTAGGGATCTCTGATTCACCTAGTGATTCCCTGGGTCCATCTGTCTCCATCATCACAGTGACAGGATGAAACTGCATGCCACCACATCTAACCTTTTTACATGAATGCTAGGAGCTACCCCGGATCCTCAGGCTTGCAATGCTAGCACTTTACAGACTACACGGTCTCCCCTGCCCTACCACTTCTTGGTGGCAGTGGCTTTTAAGAAGGGACCACAGGGATGTGGTTCTTTATATCCCTGTGCCCTTCCTGATCTTTACATTTTTAGTGTTTGGAGCAGAAAGACTGGCTTTATCTTTCCCTGATCTGAAACTGTCTTTCCAAGTCATACTCCAAATGCCACCAAAGGAGAAAGTGATGGGACTCCTGGTTGGAAATGGAAGTAAGCCATTTGCTTTGAAAAGAAGTCATTGTCAAACGGTGAACTGAGCAAGACAACCCGTATCTAATTCAGGGAAGAAATATCACAGACAGATTCAATATTTCCAAGGGACTTGGCTAAGGCCAAGCCTCAAACATGAAAAGAATTCTTCTGCAGGCTCTGGTCCTTCCTGAATTTGTGAGTTTATGTGAAGATCTCCCCAGAGTCATCAAGCCATTGGAAAATGGTCATGAGAAGCAATCACTGCCATTGCCAAAGCCAAACTGGATCTCAACCTCTCCTAGACATGTCCCAACCATCCAAGAAGCAATTCCAGACTGTTCTACACTCAGACAGCTCTTCGGCTTAAGTAGACATCAGTCTTGAGAAAGGCTTATAGGTACGTAGTTCTTCTGCCCCTGGGTTTATGATAATTCAGATAGTTTGTACATAAACAACAGGTCCTGGACCCCAGGTTATAATGTACATAATTCCTGAGTTTGGAAATCTAGTCTGCAACCTTTCATTAGATAAAAGAGAAAGAAACTAGCCTACTCTAGATGCTTTTACACATTCTGTATATGTGTACATGTATAGCATGTATGTTCACATGTGTGTGCAAGAATGCATACATGTGGAGGCCAGAGGTCAGTCAGGTGTCTTGCCCAACTGTTCTCTACATGTTTGTTTGTTTGTTTGTTTAGAGACAGGGTCTCTAGAAGACAGTTAAGATCAGCCGTCCAGTAAGTTCGAGAGATTCACCTATCTCACTTTGTCACCTCTAAGTGCTGGGATCAGAACTCACCTCCTCAGTCTTTATACATTTTTTATTTAATGTTCATGTCCACCCAGCATGCTGCTGCACATAAACAGGACTCGGTTACTGTGGCCTGCCTCTGAGCAGTAAGAGAGAAGAGTAGTCAGTACATGGGGATTCCTGGTCTAGTTAGCATGACTCAAAACACCCATGTGAGTTCACTGTGAGTGTGATCAACTCACTCATTCATTCCTCTTAGAACTCCAGCCTCTTCCAGACCAGAGAGTACTTGTTCTTCTCCAACCAGACAACAAACCTCATGTTACCTCTGGGAGCAATTAAAACATTTTCCAAGAAGATTCTTGCAAGATCAGGCCACTTCACGGTTTAAAAGATTGGAGATCTGTTAGACTGTGGTCTGCGCCTGTGAACTGTGAAGAAGGAGTGGAGCTAAGCACTATTAACTACCTAGTCGTCAACCATGTCCTGCAGACAAGGGCACTCAGTCACCATGGCACTGGACTGACAGGACAGCATATGGTCTAACAGCTGTACCTTGCCTATCGTAGACAGTGAGCTATGTGTACTATTCATGTATATAGAATCTTATATCTACCTTTTGGCTTTGGGCCTTTTATGACATCAGAAAGGCAAAGTATAATAAAAGCAGACTTGGACTTCAAACCCCCAGCCTGAAGCAGCTACTCCCCAGCATCAAGGCTCTCAAGGCTTGACCTTGACAATTCCGATTTCAAGCTTGGCTTGGCTGTAGGGCACACAGTGGGCAGAACTAACGGTGGTAGCTATGGTTCTCAGATTGGCTTCCCATGTGTCACTAAGCAAACCAACGTGTGTCTTAATCTTTTTCAGTAGCTCAGACACGTTTCTTCAAAAAAGCATGCACTGACAATGCCAGATTACAGCAATAACTGTATTTAGATGCCGTTTCATTGTTGATGCCTTATTTTATGTAATGCAAAATAAGGTAATTATGTCAGATTTAATTGCCTTTCAATCGAAAGGACTGAAACCCCCAAGAATAATGTTTCATCCACCATGAAATAGCTACTTAGAGCTTTGAAACAGCCAACAAATTAAAATTAAAATTAATGAGATGTGACTGTAAGTTTTACATTTTAGGATCGTAAACAGATGAGAATAACATTGCAAATTCCATTTTTCTTTTCGTTATCTGCAGCAAAATCCTGGCTCTTTCTCTTTTGATTATAGTGAGGAGCTGGAGTGCACATAAGCCATCAGCTGAGTGGAAGGGAGTGAAGCGCACAGAGAGTTCCTGGAATTCTCGATGGTTATATATAATTTATCAAGTCACAGTTTTGCTAGAATGTACAAGTCAGCATTGGGAGAGAGCATGGAAAACCTTCACACCAAACCCACCTAAAACATCTTGTGTGGTCTGGGGCAAACCTCCAAACACTTTTTGGTTGTTGGCTCTCCAAGGCAGAGGTGACTGCAATGGCTTTCTTGGGTCACAAATGCCATTAATAATAGCAGGGCTGTTCAATTTATTTGTTGTAATTTGTAATCCAATGGCAACATACAGACTTTAAGAGGTACGCAGAGATTCCATGAACCTTCTGGGGCTCAGTGGATAAATACGCTTACCATCAAGGCTGATTACCTGAGTTCTGAACCTGGGACCCACATGGTGGAGAGAGAGAACCAAGCTGTCCTCTGATGTCCACTTGCACGCATAAAAAACATACACACATACATGCACACCAAATAAAAATGTCAAAACAGCAATACAGCCTTCCCTTCTATTGTTGAAACCTCATCTCCAGTCCCTTAGGAACCAATTGTGGACAATTACTTTTGAATTCTTTTGGCAACGGAAAACACGTATAACTAAAGGATATACAATCTCTTTTTCTTTTTATCCAGTGCCTAAAAATGTGTCTGACACGAAAGCAGGTATGGCGAAAGTGCTTGTTTGATGAATGTAATCCACACTCCTCTATGCACTCCCTACATCTTGCTGCCTCTCATATACACCCGGGAAAGCCCACAACAATGTATACATTTACTGAAATGCCTTGTTATTGTCTAAAACGTTTATTTAGGTTTGATATGCATGCAGAAAAGGATATCACCCAAACATGTAGATTTCACTTAAGTTTCAGAATGTGAGAATTCACCTAGGCAATATTCGCTTAAGAAACTGAGCATGAATAATATGCTCTTAGCTTGGTAGCATCTGCATGCTAGGCCATCTTTACCAGCACTACGCACTGCTATGCCTGACTGCCTTTAAACAGCTACATTATTTTTCATCATTTTTACATGTCATAAATTATGGCACCCAGCCCCAGCCAAGTGACGCTTTCCCACGTTTTCGCTATAAATAATAGTTGAACAAATAACCTCTGACCTTCTCATCACTCTCTACCTATCAGTAAGATAAACTCTTTTAAATGGAGTTGAAGAATCTAAGGCTATGTGCATTTTCAATTTTAATCATTCCTTGCTGGGCCCATGTCAGCAACTTGACTGTTAAAACCATTATGACTCCCAAAGTATCTTTAGCAGATAAACTACACTCTCATCTCAAGCACACTAATCTCCCCAGTATGTTGGCTGCTTGGCAAAGGAGGTAGCCACGAAGTTCACAACCTACCTCTGAATCCTGCAAGCAGGAAAGGAAAAACTTATCATAATTCACACCATCAGGATCTGACCAGCAGTCCTTTGCTCACCATAGCAATGCACTCTTCACCGCTGTTCTGAAGGAAGCTAAAGGCCTGCAGCAGAGCCTCTGAAACCAGGCAGACAAAGGCGCCCACTGCGAGAGAAGCTAGATCTGGAAGAACAGCATCAGCACCTGCAAGATGTGAGGCTGGGGGGCTAGAGAGATGGCTCAGTGATTAAGAGAACTGACTGCTCTTCCAGAGGTCCTGAGTTCAATTCCCAGCAATCACATGGTGGCTCACAACCATCTGTAATGGGATCCGATGCCCTCTTCTGGTGTGTCTGAAGATGGCTGCAGTGTACTCATATAAATAAAAATAAATACATAATATTTAAAAAAAAAAAAAAAAAAGATGTGAGGCTGCATCTCTTCACCCAGTGGTAAGCCATCCATTCCGCACCAGAGAGAACAAAAGGCAGAAGCCGATTCATGAAAGGTAAGGGCCCGGGTTTGCATTTGAAGACTTCAGGAGGTGGCATCCTCATGGTGCACAAATCCATTTCTGACAAAAACTACTCTTTTCCAACTTCTATGCCATTCTCCTGACCCTCCCTCGAAAATATGCCCTCCATTCATCCCTCAATGCTTAGTCAAACAGTGACAGCACGTCTCAGGCCTGCCTGGGATGAGGCAAGCAGCAGCCCTACCTATTCATTTTGTGATGGAACCCATGTCACCGTCACTGTGCTGTGAACCTTAGACCCAGGACCCCAAGGCAGAGGCCTCACACCATGTGAGAAGTCTGTGGCCAAACCATGGAGGGCCCTCTCATCCACTCTACAGGCTCAAAAACACTTCCTTCTAGAAACTCTGAAACAGGAAGCTATTTTGGTAGTACCTTCCTGTTTCAGTGGGAAGCAACTTGAGTGGTAGGAAGGTGGTAGGGCTTTATTTATTCATGGATGTCTTTAATTTTTGCAGTGTTGAGGCAGAACACAGGGTTTCACACACGTAAGGCAAATGTTCCACCACTGAGCAACAACGCCAGCTCCTGGGTCTTTCCACTGTTTTGTATGAACAATGTAGCCCAAGCTAGCCTCATGTAGCCCAAGCTAGCCTCATGTAGCCCAAGCTAGCCTCAAACTCAGCATGTAGCTGTGGCTGGCTTTGAACTTCTGATACTTTTGCCTCTGTCTTATGTACACCATCACACTTGGTTTCTGGATCTTATTTATAACTCTACCTGGAAAGTAAGCAAAGAAGAATAGGCATGTTCTTCTTGAGATGCAGATCGGATAAAGACATGTTCTCTCTCCTTGAGAATAAAGAAAAAAAGTATCGAGGAACCAGGTTGAACTAACCCCTTACTTCAGGGCTCAAGGATTTTTGTGGCAGAGGGGACAGAAAGAATGAAAGAGCCAAAGGAGGGGAAAGACTGGAAGAGCCAAAGGTGGTAAGTAACGCCAATGAAAGAGTGTTCATTACCAGACACAACAGGGCATGCGCACATAAGAACACACGCAGACGGTGACAGCATGTACAAGACCTGTACAATAGATGGGGGATGATAGTTATGTAACCTCACTACCAGTTGAGCAGTTATTACCATGTGGTAGCTACAGGAAGAGGAAGAGTCAATTCTGTTTAATGTGACACCTGCTAGGCTGACCACATGTCAGGGCAGGCCCCAGACCCAATATATATATATATAGCAGGGCAATATAAAGGGACTCCACGGAGTCATGGGGGAAAAAGTTTTCCTCAAAGTACATGGGAAGAGATGGGATGCTGAGTAAGGAGAGTTGAGGGGAGCAAATATGCTCAAAATACATTGCATGAAGTTCTCAAAGAACTCATTTTTATTTTTAATATTTAATATATTTGAAAGTCAGCTTCTATCAGCTACCAGCAGTGAGACTCTGGAAGAGTCCCTGATGCCTTTAGACTCTCTTTTGTCTCTAACATGACAGTGTTGACCAAGAGGTGGCATTGGCAGAATTCAGTTCTCAGGACTTTATGTCCCATACCCAAGGGGGCAGAACCGTGAGGTCTTCTAACACCTTAGAACTTGGTTCCTCAGCTGGTCTCTCCCGCAGGAGCACCTGGTGTCTTAGTTACTTTGCTACTACTGTGAAAAGACACCATGACCAAGGCAACTCATGGAGACAGAGTTTATTTGGTTTAGGGTTCCATGGTGGCAGAGTGAAGGCATGGCGGTAAGAACAGAAGCTGGGAGCATGCAGGAAGTAGAGCAAACTGGGACTGTGAGAAGGCTTTGAAACCTCACAGCCCACCCACAATGATGTGTTTACTCTAGCAAGGCCACACCTTCTAATCCTACCCAAATAGCACCACCAAGCAGGGACCAAGACCAAGTATTCAAATATCCAAGACTATGGGGAAAATCTTCCAATCTCTCAGTGTCTGTCTGTCTGTCTGTCTGTTCTGTCCTCTTCTTCTCTCTCTCTCTCTCTCTCTCTCTCTCTCTCTCTGTGTGTGTGTGTGTGTCTGTCTGTTTTTTTTTTTTTTCTGCCTCTATGTATGTGTGTCTCTGTCTATCAATTTTTTCTCTCTCCTCTCATTTGTTTTTTGTTTGTTTGTTATGGGGTGTTTTTTGTTTGTTTGGTTTGGTTTTTGGTTTTGGGGTTTTTTTTTTTTTTTTTTGGTTTTTTTGAACAGGAGTTTTCTTTGTGGCCTTGGCTGTCCTGGAATTCACTCTGTAAACAAAGTTGGCATTGAACTCAGAGTTGGCATTTTTTCATTCAACCCCCACCCCACCCACCCCCCTGCCCAGTACCTGGGATACGAGGGTCACATGGTTCATAGGACACAGAGTACCCAGGAGACAAAGCTACCACAGGGTATGTTCCTGATCATCTTGACTGAGTCAGAAACAACCTGATTTCCAGAGAGAACTCATCTCCACTGCAATCTCCTTCCTCAAATTGCCCACAAAGACAGAGAGCCTAAGATCCTCAGAGGAAGTGACCAGGGGTCCACCTGTCCCCTGCTGTGGCTTAAAAATGGGAGAGAAGATGGCTCAACCAGCAAAAGGTGAATAACAATTTTGACACCATTTGAACCCCCCCCGGGGTGGGGGGGCTGTATGAAGGCTCCAAGTGCAGAGACACAAAGCCCACTTGTCTCTTGCTGGGATTGTGGCTGCCAGCAATTCAGTCACTGGATGGGGCCTGTCGGCCTGGGCTCAGGGAAGGACACTGGACATCACTTGGAAAAACACAATGAATTCATGCACTTATCGGCTCTGCTTTCTCGGTCCCATTTCTGCCTCTAAACAACCTCACCAAAGGCACTTCTTAAAGCTTCCTACTCATTAATCGCAAAGCAAGTTGGGGCTAATTATAAACCAAGGTTAAAACATCCTTAAAGAAATCTCCAAATCCTTTAATGCCCAGAGGGAAAAAGCCCATTGTTGGTGGCTTTCCCTCTGCTATAAGGGAAAAGGACATTTCCCTCTATTGGGAAGAAAATGGTGCTTTCTGAGCAAGGTCTCGTTCTGAGTAGCCCAGGCTGACCTCCAACTAATGGCAAGCCCTCTGCTTCAGCCTCTTGAGGGATGAGATTATAGGTGTGTATTAGCAGATTGAACTCTCTATTGAAATACTAAGTACTACTTAACCTCAGAAATTCAGGCGAAGGGTCAAGTTAAAAGTAATTTCGAAGTACTAGATCACACCTTTATCTACCTATCTTTTTTTTCTTTCTTCCTTTTTTGAGACAGGAGCTCTCTGTGTAGTTCAGGCAGGTCTCCAACTCATGATCTTCCTGCCTCTGCCTCCCCAGTGCTAGGAAGATAGGCATTTGCTACCCACATCCAGCTTTTCTTTTTCATTCTTTGAATATACTAAAACTCCTTTATATGTAAAGGACTATGGTTGCTATGCTATCACATTGAGTACTTCTAGAAATAAGCTAATAGTTGAAAAATGTTTGCTTTATAAGAAAATTTGATATTGAGAGACTGGATTTCTTACCCTCAACTCCTCTTGTTTGTCTCTCAAAATTCATCATGGGAAACAAGAAGTTCATTTAAAATCTCAGCTGCTGTGGAGGCAGTATCACACATAAGACCAGAATAGAAATTCTGCTAAGTGTTTGAAGAATAGGTCCTAACCCTATCCCCAGGCTGGCCTTGACTTCATCATCCTCCTGCTTCAGCTTTCCCATGGTCAACAAGCTAACGGCTGCCCCTTGTCAGTGCCCATTTTCTCTGGCTCCCACCCCCGTTCCCTACAATCCCTCACCCTTTCTCGGAGTATACATACTCTACAGTGTCTATATTCTTACAGGAAAGCAACATAACCCAGATGCAAAGGGTTTTCCACATTTCCTCTCTTTCCACTTTCCCAACTCCTGTTCAACACAGCACCCATCCAGTGACTCAGACCCCCAAACTGTATTCAGTGTCACCACCTTCTTCTTTCCATTTACCCAATCCAGCCATGTATCTCCATAAATAATGGAGAGAGTCTCCATTTTCAAATTAGTTGAGATTTGCTGTCTGGTCACACACTAAAATATGAAGGTCTGAGGTCAGCATCTCTCAAGTTTCTAGCAGCATACCCTAGCCCCAGGAATGCTACCTGGCTTACAGTTAGCATCCAGTGACTACGCAAAGGCACAGGTATAAACTCTGTGTCCATCAGTTCTAGCTCTGCCTGATCTACCCACTCAGAGAATATACATAAGCATGCTTCCCACAAGAGGCATGGCAGTCAGAAGAGAGAGTGGTGCTAATGCACTTTATAATCACAGGATTATGTAAACACAGGGTAGGACAGGAGATGAAATCACCAATGCTGTGACAAGGGCTTGAGATGCAGAGGTGTGAGGAGGATGGTAGGGCTTCTGAATGAGGGACCTCAGAAGGGACTCTCTGAGTTATCTGAAGGAAGACAGGATAGCCAGAGAGAACTGGATTTATTTTAACATCCAGGAAGCACATTCCACAAGAGGGAGGCGTAAGTGCCAAGGTCCTGAGTCAAACTGAGCTTGCAGAGTTCAAAAAACAGAAATGACGCCAGCACGGCTGGAGGGGAAAGGGAGGCAAAGAGGTGGAAAGGAGATGGATTTTGATGCACAGGGCCTGCTAATCTACGAGCAAGAGGTCCTATGTCAGCAACCACACCTGGAAGGCATGGAGGACTTTTGGAGGGAGGAGACATGTTGGAATCTTACCTGGCTGAGTAAGGATTAGAGAGAAAGAGAAGAGCAAGGAGTTAGAAGGCTGCCAAGCAGGCTTGGAGGGAAAAGGAAAGCATCAAACATATCGGGAAGTGGTAGTCTGGGGATGACTATGGAGGAAGGAAACTTGGGCTGACCCTCGGTGCACAGAAATGACAGAACTGGGGGAGGTGTTGGGATGGGGTTTGGTATATATCTTAGGGTTTTACTGCTGTGAACAGACACCATAACCAAGGCAACTCTTATAATGGACCACATTTAACTGGAGCTGGCTTACTGTGTTAGAGATTCAGTCCATTATCATCAAGGTGAGAACATGGCAACGTCCAGGCAGGGATGATGCAAGAGGACCTGAGAGTTCTACATCTTCATCTGGAGGCTGCTAGCAGAATACTGACTTCTAGGCAGCTAGGACTAGGGTACTATAACCCACACCCACTGTAACACATCTACTTCAACAAGGCCACACCCCTAATAGTGCCACCCCCTGGGCCAAGCATATTCAAACCATCACCGTGTGTTAAGCATCAACTGTCTACCACAAGGTCTAGGAGAACTGCCTGCTGTAAGCAGGATGAGATGGAGAGATGCCAGGAAGCAGATGCCTGTCAGAGGAGATAGAATGGGATCATTGATTATCAGGAAGGTAAAGAAGCCGCAGAAGCCTGTTGGGGGTGGCCAACACTCAGATGAAGCAAGAGGGCAGGGAGGACAGAGGTGAGGACATGGGGGTGGGGGGCTATAAAGAGATGGGATGAGAAGGGATGGACAAGAAAATACTTCTTGGAGTCACCCAGGGGCTCAGAGCTTTCATGGTATGCACAACATTCAAGCCCCAACTCTGCATGGTGGTGGATGCCTGCCATCTCAGCATTTGGGTGGCAGGAGGAGGAGAAACCTGGATTTTAAGGTCATCCTTGGCTACACAGTGTTTCATTCAGGTCAGCCTGCCTTACATAAGACCCATCTCAAAAGTGTGTGTGTGTGTGTGTGTGTGTGTGTGTGTAAGGAGTTGTTAAATCTGTCAAAACAAAACAACAAATCCACATGGGAAGAAAGTGATTCCTATTTCCAATTCTCTTCCTAACTACAGCTGATCTTCAGCATCCAGTCTCTACTCATTAACATTCATAACCTAACTGTAGGTCCCTTATCCATCCTGCCAATGGTGCCACACTCACAAACCCATACAGAGAGGTGACAATGTGCCCAAGTCCCAAGGGAGGCCAACCAGGGTGACTCCAAAACTCTCAGTGCATCTCTGATGCTTCAGACAGTAACAAACCCTCATATGCTAAGTTTTTCCTATACATGCAGAGTGAAGATAAGGTCTCACTCATAAGCTAGGCACAGAAAGCAAATAGCAACTATAATAAATAGAATAGACATAGCCATATACTTGGGTAAAACTGTCAGGATTATTATTCTTGTGCTGCGGGGCCATTAATAAGCAAAATAAAGGTCACACAAACACAGCACTGCCATACCCACAGTCAATGACTCCTTAGTGACTAACAGATGGGTGGTACATACAGCATGGACACTGGAGACAAAGGGATGCTGAATGTCCTGGGGGACAGACAAGGATGGGGGGGGGTCACCATGCTACTCAGAACAGCACACAATGTAAATCAAACAAACAAACAAACAAACTGTATGAATTACTTGTTCTGTAGTTTTCCACTTACTATGTCCATGATCACAAATAACCCAGACTACGGAGAACAATCTGTAGGAGGGACTACTCTATTCACTAATTCCATGTGTGCTGTAACATTACAAAACACAGCTAGTACAACTACACAGACTGGAAAGATGTCCAAAGACTCAGCTAGCCAGGAGCCTCAACCTCTTTGGTAAGAAGCAGGTAACAGTGTCCCAATCGGCTACTTCATTTCCTTTCCCTATTTCTGTAACTGTGTTTTATATGGCAAACAATGAGAAGGAGGAACAGATCTGTCAATGACTGTGAAGTGTTCAAAATAAATAAAGAAGCCAGGCAAAGAAAGAAAATATCACATTAAAAAAAAGATATGTTAAAGGCTATTGGCTATTGTGGCACTGGCCATAAAGGTATCTATCTCACAGTTAGTGAAATGTCAAGAAATGTCAACATGTCAAGAATCAGAAAGCATAAACAACTGGAATCCAGGAGACGAAATATAGAGTAAGGAAGTTGGGTTTGGGAGTGAGACTGTAGGGGCTCAGATGAGACTCTGGAGCCTGTTTGCTTTCCCTGGAAAAGGCAAGTTTCTCACAGCTCTGCCCCAGTAGTCAGTTACAGGATGCCTAGAGAACCGTATTGCCTGAGAAACCTTTAAAACAGAAATCCCATAAACCAATACATTTTTAAAACATAAATTTAAAATCACTGTATGGAGCCCAATACACGGGAACATCAATATGTATTCTTTTAGGAACGAAACATTCTTTTTCAAAGAAAAGACACTTAGAAGCATGCCTTTGGCATATTTATGGAACTTTAATTTTTTTTTAATTTTATGTGTATGAGTGTTTGCCTGCATGTGTGTATGTGTACCACATGTATGTCTGGTGCCTGTGGCAGTCAGAAACAGGCCTTGGACCCACTAGAACTGGAGTTACAGATGTTGGTGAGTCACCATGCGAGGTGTTAGGAACTAAACACTGGTCCTCTCCTAGAGCAATAAGTACTCTTGGCCACTGGGCCATCTCTCTAGGACTCTTGTGAATTTCCTGGCTTCATAGGTGGCATCTGGAATTGTCCTGTTGATCCACTGCCATGCCACACTTAACATCTGGGCAAGTCCCCACGTACACCCACACAACATGAGGATAGAAAGGGGCCAAGGATTTTTCAGTATCACTATGAAAAGCTTTTGAATCTCATGAGCCTCTGAAAACATCTCTCCAGACCCCTTCATGCTCCTGGATCTTACAAAAATAACACTCAGAACAGCACTTCTTTGGAAAGAGTATAAAACAGCACCCACAAGTTCTGAGCCCTTTTCACTTAGCCTCTGTTAAAACATGAACACACTAAGGACAGGTTGAGTGATCACAACTGTGTAATACCCAACATCATCGCAGGCAGTGACACGGCTGTCAAGTGTTAATTCTATGTTTCTTTTTTTTTTTTTTTTTTTTTTTTTTGGTTTTTTCGAGACAGGGTTTCTCTGTGTAGCCCTGGCTGTCCTGGAACTCACTCGTAGACCAGGCTGGCCTTGAACTCAGAAATCCGCCTGCCTCTGCCTCCCAAGTGCTGGGATTAAAGGCATGCGCCACCACTGCCCGGGGAATTCTATGTTTCACAGATGGCTCTACAACCAATCAATTATGTGAGCCTCAGGCAAGGACTCAATTTGAACTCAAATCCAGAAGACTGGTAGACTCAAGGAGAATGCTCCCTCTGGATTTTCTAAATGACTAGCATTGACTTCAACTGAGTTAGGCCAGAAGCCATGGTTGGATTAGTAAAACCCAAGAGGCATTCCCACAAACAGACACTTTCGGATCCTATCCGAAATTACCATATACACATAAATCACATGCACCCACCAATAAGTCACAATAATTATAACTATTGTTGCTACACTGTTATTTAATATATTGATAAAAGATAAGGTATCCAAAGATGAGAAATCAATTGATAAGTATTTCAGTACAATGAGTCTCACTTTCAGACCCCTGTATTCAGTAATTTCACCCAGTGGACAAGATCTGAGGGCTTCACCAGATTACCAAAGGGTTTCATATAATCCTGAAGCCAAAAACCCCTGGAGTGAACTCACTGTGCCTTTCCAGGTACCAACTTCCTCTCTTTGAAAGAAACTGGAGACACTGGGTGGTGTAGTGCAGTTGACAGAGCGCTTTCCTAGCATACAGGAATCCTTGGGTTTAATCCCCACCACCACCATGTACCAGCAGGAGAGGATTGAGGTGGAGAAAGGAGAGTTCAAGGTTAGATGGGCTACAAGAGACTTGTCTCGAAAAAGGAAATCAGAGCTGGTTGTGGTGGTATCCACCTATAATGATAATTCAGGCAGCATAGGTAGGGGATCCTAAGTTCAAGGCCAGCCAGGGCTATTTATCTTAAAAAAAAAATGTTTTAAAGGGGACTGAAAAGGGGGCTCAGGGACTAAAGGGGTGCACAGTTCTTACAGAGGACCAGAGCTCAGCTCTCAGTACCCACATCAAGTAGCTCACAACCACATGTAACTCCAGCTCGTGCCTCTGCACCCCCACACATACAAACATGATTACAAATAATGATAATAATAAATATCCTTTTAAAAAAAGCAACTGGACCAGTCACTGTAAAATCCCGTCCCTGATGTCACACCCCAGCCTGAGGAACTCTGGGCCATGGTGAGGCAGGATGGCAGGAGCAGGACACAGGCTGAAAGCACCAGAAAGACCCAGAGTCTGGCGTAGGTCTTAAATCAGCACTTGAGACTGTCCTCCAGAGCCCGATGCTTGAGGCTAACTGGGGCAACCCCAAGGAAACTGTTGGAGGGCTGACTGTGAAAGCCAGCGTCTCCCTCCAAAGGTTTCCTATCACACTATAGCTATAGATACCGGAAATCCCGACATGCATCATTGAACAGCTCTGCACACAGGCCACAAAGAATATAATCTTTGTTCTCGACATAAAGGGCTGGTGAGGAAGCTGGCTTAGAAATACACTTAAGCCGAGTGTCAGGGGCTAAGGCAGGAGAATGGCGAGTGACTCCCAGGCCTGCCTGGGTTACAGTGGGGAGACCCTGACTCATAGAAAGATTGAGAATGACTAATTTAAAAGTTAAAGAGCGACAAGCATGTTTGTCATTGCTATGTGCTTAAAGTTCAAATATTAGTATTTTACATCTCCAGTCACTTAAACGGCCAAAAGGAAAAGTACCAGGCCTGGTTCTATAGATCTGCAAATTCAGTTACTTGGAAGGTTGAGGTGAGAAGATTAAAGTTAAAGGCTGCCTGGGTTACTTAGGAAGTTCAAGGCTAGTCTGGACAACCTAGCAAAACTCAATAATGAAAATTAAAGAGGTCTGGGGATACAGAACAATGGCAGAACACTTGCCTAACACTCACAAGGCCCTGCAGTCAGCTACCTGTACTGTCAATAATAGAACAGCAATACCGTTCAAGCGCAGATCACGATCACATCCCACCTTCACAGCACGCCTGCATTGACTGGCCACCTCCCATACAGCCAGTCTCGAGTCACCAAGAGCCTCAAAATGGTTACCCCATAGCTTCCTTCATCATCAGCCCTCAGAAGTGACAAGTCCCGGGGCAGAACAGCCACCATTAATACACCCAGTGGTATCCAAACAGTGTGGACTCTTACCTTCTTCTAATAGGACCCATATTAGGACAAGTGGGGTGTCAAAGTTTAACTGGAAGAAAACTGTATTACATCTCTAGAACAGTTATGTTAGCCTGCTTTACAAGGGCGCCCCAGCAACAAGGGTGCACATGACTGAACACACCGAGTGTCCATAGCAGACATGTTCCAAGTACATGCTCTGCATGAATGCCCGTGAGAGGTTTAAGTGATAGATTAGGCACTGTCAGAAATGGAACAACAGCTAGTAATAAAGTAGATTAGAATAATGTACCAAAATATAAGTTGGACGAATGTGTTCTTGTTCTCTCTCACATCCCATATCATATTTGGGCCTTGATTGACTATTGATAACTGTTGACTACAGAGAGTGAAACTGTAAAGAAGACTACTGCTTACCTGGTAAAAACCCTCTGGAGTAGCAGAAATAATAATAATAATAATAAAAAACCCACAACCTTCTCTTGCCAGAATCCTTCCTTCCCCTGGGGAGACATAAACAAACATCTACCTCATCTTTATAGGGCACTAATGACAAACCAAAGTATGACTCCATCAAATGTCACACTTGGGGGAACCAATGAGTTGACTTGGCTTCCTTACAGAGCATGAGATGAGTAGGTGAGACCCCAAAGCAACCTCAGCACCAGAAAGTCTCACCAGGGATGACGGACTCCCCCCTCCAATACCCTTGCACCTTTGCATATGTGCAATTGGGGTAGAACTAACACGATTAGCCATGCAGGGGATGGCAGTTGCATGACTTTAATCTCAGCACTCAGGAGAAAGGTTGGAACACAGGAGTTTGAGGCCAGCCTGATCTACAAAATGGGTTCCAGGATAGCTAAGGCTACCCAGAGAAGCCCTGTCTCAAAAAAACCAACTAGTGGGAAGAAATCAGAATGAAGGGCCAGGATTCCAGAAGAGAATCCAATGACCCTCCCCATGCCTTCCTACATTAAAGTCCATAAAGCTGATCTCCTGGCTGCTGGCAAGTGGTCCCAGCTGCTCTGCTGAAGGGGTTAGCAGTCTATAACACCTGTTGGGGGAGGAGGAGGCAAGAAAGTAAGTAAGGGATGGCTCAAGAGTTGCAGTGAAGAGCTGTAGAGGTGAAGGAAGGAAACAGAGGGGGCAGATGTGAACCCCAAGGAAAAAGGCTGGAGTTGGGATGCAGTGTTGGGGGGGGGGTCCTGTCGATGGGGCACAAGCACAGGAAAGTGAAGTCCCACAGAAGCAACTCTCCATGGAATATTGAACCACAGAGATGAGTGAAGAGTTCACAGAATCGGGAGGGACTCTGACAACTCGCCCCTCAGGCTCTCCTGCAGTCTGGGAAGGCTTCCAAACAGAAGAGCACTGACCCCAGGAACACTCACCCCTGACTTCAGCGCATATCCTGTGCTTCATCCTCACCTACCTGGATCTGCTGTGGCTAGTGAAGTAAATGTCCCAGATCACACCCTGGAACAACTTTGCTAAGCTCCATCCCCTAGAAACACAATTCAAACACTTTCAATGCCCTCTGATAAATAACCAAAAACCTGACTCCAAAATATGGGGACATACTGGAAACATTCTTACTCTCCTGCCTACTTTTAACGCAGGTAAAGTTAGAAATGACCCTTTCATAATTAGTGACTAGTTACTGCTAAGCATGTTTTAGTCATTAATTAGTACTCTATACTGCTTAAATAAATTAATTTCCTCTTGTGGTGCAGAAGATGGAAGGAAGCCAGAGCTTTGGGCATGCTCTATGATTGTCACACCAAACCCTTCATCCGTTTTACAGTATTTCACTTACACAATGACCAGCTACTTGCTAGCAGGTATCTAGCCAAGTTACTTATCAAGGCTTAGTCAAGACCTGGTGATCTGAGACTGAAGAAATCTCACCTATCCATGTGACCTGCAGCCATGTGGAGGTGCAAAAATTCTAAAAGTAAAGCCGAATTAAGAAAAAAAAAAAGTCTTGGAAATATGCATATATATGCAAATGTACATATGCAGGCTTTCAATCTGCATCAAATTAATAATATACTAAAGACAGAAGGGGATGCCTGAGTTCCGGTTATATAGGCACATAGGACTGAAATGAGTTTAGATGTCACAGCAAACTGATAACTTCAGGCAGTGTTCCTGGAGGTCCGGGACGTGAAGGAAAAAGGTGCGCTGACGGGGAGTGAAGTAAGGGATTGCATTTCAAATGTGCAAAGTGAGTGGACATGAGAAAAAGTGATAAAATGCTCGCACAACACACTTGTTTATTCCAGAGGCTCCATTTAAAGTCTAATTGTCATGGCAATCGTCTGGCTAAAGGTGAGTGCTTCCTCCCTGACCTGGCTCAATGAAAAGTGAAAGTGGAAAGTTTTTCCATCTGGGTCCAACCCCTCAACGCCACGGTTTCAGATCCAAACCAAGAGGCCAGAGTTCAGAAATGACGGAGCGCGCTAGGGTACTGCGAACACAAACGCGCTAGCGCGGGACCTACCCCCTTTCCTGCCCCTTGGGGAAGCTGTGTCACACCTCTCCATCCTCGCCAGTAGGTCAGATGGGTGTCTTCACACGCAGCCCCGGGACCCCCTTGCCCTCCTTCCCACGCCACACACTTCCTGCCTCTTCCATCACCTCTACTGGCAACTTCGGTTTCCGATTTTGTCTGTGACTGCGGTCGGGACTGCAGTCCCAGGGAGGGAGGGAGAGGGACTTTGGGGCTTCAGAGTGGGATCTGGGAAAGGGCACTAGCAAAGCGCACCATCCCACGTGCTGCCCTCGCTGGCCACCTACGGCAGTGGGGACCGGCGCGCTCCTACTGTGCGCGCCACTAGAGTTGGGGTTCGGATGGGGGTGAGTCAGAATCCCCAAGCCTAAAAGCACTTTTACACCAGGGCGGGCTGGACTCCCCGGGCTGCAGCAGCGGACCGAGTAGCCGAGTGCGCGCCAGCTCGGCGGGGCCAAAGTGGACTCAGTGGCGCTCGGGCGAGGGTGGGGCGGGGCAAGCACTCACCAACCCCGTACTTCTGCCTCTTGGTAGGGATCCAACGGGCCATGGCGACGACCTCGCCCCGCGGCGCTAGCGGCTACAGCCACTCGTGCTCGGAGCGCCGCGGCGCCGGCCGGACTCCTCCGCCATGTTCCGGCAAAACTTGGGCGACTTTGGCGCGCCGGCCGCGTCTACGCCGTCCCGCCTCGCTCGCGCCCCGGGCCCCGCAGGCACGCCCGCTCGCCCGCGGTCACCTGCTGGGGCCGGCGGCCGTGCAGCCCCGCGCGCCCTCCCCGGCGCCGCCCCGGCTCCTCCCGCTGGCCGCGCCCTCTGCGCCCTGGGGCCGCCCGCCTCCCCCGCCGGCTCCGCCTCGCCCGGCTGGAGCCGCAGCCCGGAGCCGCCCGGCTTGTCCTCCCGGCGTCGGCTCTGCGATTCCCCAGCGCTCCCGGGCTGCGCCGCCGAGCGCGGAGGAGGAGGAGCTGGTGAGAGTCACCGTCGCCTCCGGACGCTCAGTAAATATTTGTTGAATGAATGAGCCGTGAGCTCCCGCCTTCGCCTCCGGGAGCGTCTGCTGCAGCTCCGAGAGCCGGAAACCGAGCTTCAAGGTCCGCAGGGAACTGGTGCAAGGGACTCGGGAGCTTCACAAGTAGAAGTATCCAATCTAGGGGACCCTACATTAGGACACTTGACAAATCTGCAAACTCCAAACTCAGGGACTTATTTCTCCCCGGTTGCAGCAACTCAAACTTTCACACTAAGAGAAGAAGTTTGCTCCAAGAGGTTCCCCTTTCCAACTGACCCCCTGCCCACAAGGCACCCTTGTGGGGAGGACCCCAGAACATCTACCCCATCCCTACCCCCACCCCTGTCCTTTTCCAGCTTGGGACTGAGAACTCCAAAGGCAGCTGTGTGCTCAGGGGTGCGCTTGGCGCCCTCTGCCTGCGGGGAGACGCGCTTCCCTCTTGGAGATACCTCCAGAATGAAGGAGAAGCTACTTAGTAGAGGGACAACTCACACTTAGAAGTAAAATTTCAGATTAACCAACCAGTTAGCTTCGCCATCTGAAAAAATAGCTCTTGCGGGAAATTGTGTTGTTCTTGGGGTGTGTGGAGGCTTTCTTGCCAGTTTGGAACCTGACGAGAACAGAAGAACATGTCATTAAAACACACAGTAAAAGACAGTGATGCTTGATTAGAGATGAGTGAACTCTGGTGACTTTTTGCAAACCATGCCTGAATATTTTTTTTTAATCCTAGTTTTCCTCCTGAGAAAGTAAGTTCTGAACTTGGAGTCCTGGTTGAGAGAAACAATAGGTACCTATTATGACCGTGCTTCGGCCATCTTTCTTAATGTGGTTCAGCCATATCTCTTTTTTAGATTGCCAGTTTTTATTCTTGATAGGGGCGAACTTAAAGTTAAGCATGATTACATAATGTGTCATTTATTCCCTTTGTAATTTAAAGTTACATGTTCATTGTGTACTTAATACTGAATGTTTAAAAAATAAAATCACCAAAGAGTCTAAGCAATAGGAAAACAATCAACCAGACTACAAACTGAGCTACTGTACTAAACAGTTCTCAAAAGAAGAAATTAAAAATGGCTAAGGAAACACTCTAAAAAAAGAAAGAAAAAGTTCCAATAGGAATCTATTTATAATACACAGCAAGACATATTTCCATTAGTGTAGACCTGACATCCACAAAGATTTCCACCGTCTCCCCCAAAATAACTTCTTCTAGATGTTTTGATCGACTTAACCACCCAGACTAGATAATTTCTCTTCCTTCCTCCATAAGTGACCTACTATGTGTTGGGCACTATTCCTGGAATGGAGGTTCAGTAGTGAGGTAAATGTGACCCATACCTTCACACAGATGTTGGAAGAAGACTTGAAATTAATGCATACCAAAGGAGGCAAGGCCCACAGAGAGAAATCCTAGCCAGGACCATGGGGAGTGTGGGTGCCAGAGATTTACACAGAGGCATCTGGAAAGACATCTGAGATAAGGGGAGATTGAAGGGCAGAATTACAGGAAGTGAGGATGACCCCATGATAAAAGGGGAAGTGTTCCGGACCGCCTGAGCAGCAAACGCAAAGGCCACCAAGCAGGTCTAACAGGCTCCAAACTGGCAAAGAGTCCTGGACAGTGAGTGATCTGAGTTAAACAGGAAACTTGGTTCAAGAGGCACAAATGAAGGAGGGCCATGACCCAGACGAGGACTTCCTGTGTTATTACAAATTCTAAAGGTTTCGAGCTTGTGTCGGTGGGGATACCAGACACTGTCCAACTGTGTCTGCTGTGGTGTGAGCCGACTCTAAAGGGCTAAGGATGCCAGTTAATGGAGACACTAGGGGGTGGTAGGCGGCTGTGAAAAGAGCTGGAGTTCTGGACATAAACTGAAGGGGGCGCCAACAGGAAGACAGTGCAGGCGGAGTGGGATTCTCTATGAAGTTAACGGGGCCTCTCTGCTTTACCAGCAAGTGATTCTGGAAAAAATGTGACAAAAAAAAAAAGTGCTTCTATTTTGTTGCTTTTGAGTTTTTGTTTTGTTTTTGTTCTATTGGAATCTTTTCTCACACCATATTCACATAGGCTCTACAAATCCTGGCTTTGGGGTATGAGCAGCAAAGTAAGTTGATCCGGGCCTTCAAAGACTGGTGATCATGGTTGCCATTTTAGTTCGTTGTTGCTCTTCCATGATATCAACCTTGTTCATATTCTCTGTTTTGGATCAAAGTTTACCTTTGAATATTTTCTAGGACTTACTTCCCCCCTCCCACACCCTACCTCCTCCCATCCACCACCCCACCCCCCAGCCACTGCTCCCCCTGGACCATTAGCAACTGTCAGTCTTGGTCTGGAACATAGGTCTGGGCTGCCATGGAGCTGGAGCTGCCCAGAGTTGCCTTAGTCACCTGTGCACAGGTTCTTTAATTTTTAAATTTAATTTAATTTTTTTTTTTTAACGTTTAATGCACACTAGAGTGTTTAATCCTTTTACTCTGTGGAACTTGGTTTCAACCAGAACCATTTCAATCGATTCACAATTTGGTGTCGTTATAGGCTCTTTCCAAAACTTCAGGTTCGAATTTGGACACTGGAGATTTCAGGCTTCACAATGACTGATTGCTTTTAAGAGAGTTGGAGGAAAAATGGGAAAAACTTTCAGTGTGTTTATTCTTTTTCCTCTGCAGACTGAAGTCCACCCACTTTGTTATATCAGATGGTTCTATTCCCAGTTTGAAAGTCCATTTAAATCATAAAAGCACAGCTATTCAAAGTCTTGTTATTAAAATGAGGTTTAAAATTAGACAGTTGACCAGATGGTTAGGTGGAATAACAGCATGTTTCCCAGAATTATCTTTTCCCTCTTCCTCTGGTGTCTTTTCAGAGAAAAGAGAGAGAGAGAGAGAGAGAGAGAGAGAGAGAGAGAAAACATGAAACATATTCCACAATTGCAGCTATCTAGATTCTAAAGCCCATAAAGATACCAGCCACTCTTGCACACAAGAATACTCGCATCTGTGCTCTTGGGAGCTCCAGAAGAAGAAATGAGGAGAAATGAATTTCCAGGCTAGGCTAATTGACCTGAATTCTGTAGCTATCCCTGACAGTACCTAATATAGGATACCAAGGCAGCTGGTCAGGGCTCTACTTTCCCCATTAATCGGGTTTATTTTACCAAGTTTGGCTGACACAACTTTCTCATGAGAAGATATGGATTCTGTTAAGGACAGTTTTGTGGGTTGGTTTTTTTTTTTTTTTCCTACATAAGGAAATGAGTTGCTTCTAGAGCTACAGGAGAAATAATAAGAGATACAAATGACGACTGGTTCTAAGCAGAGGTTGGTGGGCATTTACAGGTAAGTGCAGTGGAGCAGGACATGCACTGGAATTTGGGATGTCTGAGCTCAACAGGGCAGGGCTCCTCTTTCCATTCCCAGAAGCCCTTTCTCATACATCCCAGAGACTCACACGACCCTGTAACTCCAAACATCTCCAGATCATCCTTAGATTGTCCAGCTGGCTTTGGATGCGGCATGGACCCCAATAATTAGGAAGACAGTAATCGTGGTCTTTATACCATTCCTTTCTTGATCCCCCTTGTGGGAAGATTTATGCTTTGGTCAACACTTTAACCTTTTACACAACCAAACAAGTCACTTCTAGTTTTATTTCTAGGATGTCTACATAAGTTGATCCCACCTTGCTGAGGAAATTGATATGAGCATCAAGAAGTCATTAGTTTGTTTGCTCGGTGGCTGGACATGGCCCCATGGTGTGCTGTAACCTCAGGGACTCTACAGGAGACCTCTATAAGGAGATAGAGACAGGAGTCCCCACCTCTGAAGCTTGCGGGCCACCTAGCTGAAAAGTACAAGCAATCCCACCTTAAACAAAGTAGAGGGTAAAGACTGACACTCGAGCTTTCTTTTGACTTCCACATGTGCACGTGACACACACACACCAGCACTCGCACACATGAGTGTGGACACACACATAAACACAGACACAGAATTTTAAATTAATCATTAGTTTGTCAAAACTATAATATGTTCACAGTTGTATGAGACAGATGAAAGCTCTTTGATTTAAAAAGAACTACATTTATACAGTTTTTTAAATATTATATATATGGCTTTTCATAATTCTCAACTACATTTATATAGTTTTAAATTTTATACACACACACACACACACACACACATATATATATATATATATGTTTTTTGAAGAGTCCATGTATGTATATAAAAAAAAGTCTTCATAAAGCCTGGCATGGTCATACATCCCTGTAATCCTAGCACTTAGAAGATGGAAGTAGGAGGATCAGGAGTTCAAGACCAACCTAGGATACATGAAACCCAGTCTCAGAAAACAAAAACTAGGAGCTGGAGAGACAGTTCCATGGTCAAGCGCATTTACCACTGGCAGAGGACCCAGGCTCTGTTTCAGTTGTGCAAGGCAACTCACAAACACATGTAATTCCAGTTCCAGGGCATCTGACATCTTCTGACCTCTGTGGGTTTCTGTATGCATGTGGTACACATAATCATATGCTGGCACACACGTAACATAAACAAGCCTTTTAAAACAAACTTAGTAAAACTGTTCAAATGAGATAATGATGAAAAATAGGACGTAATATGGAAAGCTCATGGGCTGTGAGCAAAAGCTGGAAATTGTCTGCTTAAGCTTGACCTTTCTCTTGTAATAGGAGTGAAATTCACCAGCAGCTCTTGATCCCAGTGACACTTGGACTATGTTGTCTCCATAACTGTCACATTCAGCAGTTCTTCCTGTCTGACATGAAAACAAAATCTTGATCTAGAAATTTTATTTAGTGTGAGAATGATTTTGAAGACACTCACCATTTTAGAGTAATAAGGAATGTGAGTGGCCAAGCTTATACTTGGCTTCTTTACTACCGATGCAATCCTTTGAGGCAGATAAGGTAGAATTGTTACAGACATAATAAATGCAATAACTCAATGGTTCTCAACCTCCATAATGTTTTGACCCTTCAATATAGCTCCTGATGTTGTGGTGGCCCCCAACCATAAATTTTGTTGCTATTTCATAACTGTAATTTTGCTACTGTTATGAATTGTAATGTGATACAATTCATATTGAATCTGATATGTGACCCCTGCAGGAGTCATGATTCACAGGTCAAGAACCACGGATGTAACTCTTGTTCTCTTCACCTTACCAATGTGGTTTAGAAGGTGTAATTGCCTGCATAGTTAATGAGTGTCAGACAGAAGTAAATCCAAACCCAGAGCCCTGCTGGAAACTGAAGATTGTTGGCCTTTTTCTGGAAGGTTTTGTGTGTGTGTGTGTGTGTGTGTGTGTGTGTGTGGTGAGTTCACCTTTGTTGACCATAATAGGGACTTTGTTGCAATGACTTGATTCTGCGAAGTGACAGGAAAGCAGCTACAGTCAGTATGTAAATGAATGACTATAGCTATGTTTCAATGTAACCTTACTTGAATCCGAATCTCACATAATTTTCATATGCATGAAATATCCTTCTTTGGATTTTTATTTTCCAGTCATTTAGGAAAGTCATTGAGGAAAGATATAACTCCAGGCTATATAAAAACAACATGTAAGCTGACTTGGCCCTTAGGCCCTTAGGCCCTTAAAAAACCAGGATCCCACCCACAGGACACATCTAGGAGTAGGGTGACAAAGGAGGAACTTTCTCACTGGAAGTATATGCATGAAGGTCTGGAAAAGAAGTCACTGGGAGAAAAGAACCCTAAGTAGAAAAGGTTGACTTAGAAATCACAAGGCAGGGGCTCTGGAGAGGATCATGAATATGAAATCTCAGCACTCTAGAAGTGGAGGCAGGAGAATGGCACATACCAGAGTATGTAGTCTAGCCTCTGTAATAAAACTTTTTCTCAATGAGAGAGACAGAGAAGGTGGAGTGGTAGGACTGGGGGACCAGAGATTGTGGTGTGTTTAAGAGCAGTGAGGACCCAGGTTTTTTTCTTTGTTTTTATTATCTTCTGACCTAACTTTTGAATGATGGCAGATGAAGATGATTGTGATGGTTTGCATATGCTTGGCTCAGGGAGTGGCACTACTAGGAAGTGTGGCCCTGTTAGAGTAAGTCTGCCACTGTGGGCGTGGGCTTAAGACCCTCATCCTAGCTGCCTGGAAGCCAGTATTCTCTTAGCAGCCTCCAGATGAAGATGTTGAACCCTCAGCTCTTCCTGTACAATGTCTGCCTGGATGCTGCCATGCTCCCACCTTGATGATAATGAACTGAACTTCTGAATCTGTAAGCCAGTCCCAATTCAATGCTGTCCTTATGAGAGTTGCTTTAGTCATGGTGTCTGTTCACAGCAGTAAAACCCTAACTAAGACGATGATGATGGTAATGACAACCAAAACCCAACCCTCTGTGAGACAGTGGCACACACAAGAGTGCTTCAGTAGCCATAGCAGACACCTCCAGAGGGGACAGGGACACCTCAGTGGATGATCCTGCCATTACCACCACCATGAAAGACTGGAACTAGAAGGAAATGTTACAATACCCATGACTAGACTAGAAGGGCCAGATAGGTGTGGCGATTTCACCTAGTGAAAGCTAGGCAGAAGAAAATTGAATAGCCAGGTTGCTGTGAGTCCTTAGGGGAATGGCTTGGGGGTCAGAGTAGGCACGTTCATGATCAACTGGCCTGCAAAGGCTACTTATGACCCCGCCTGCTCTTTATCCTTAAGATTCATGGTTTCGAATGTCAGTGTGTGTGTATGTGTGTGTGTATGTGTGTGTGTGTGTGTGTGTGTGTGTGTCCTATTGAGAGAAAGGGCAGATAGGGTAGAATTGTTACAGACACGATAAAAGTGACTCAGAGCTTTAGAGGCTGTTAATTTGTGTGGCAAGAGTTTGAATTCCCTTATCTTGGAAGGTACTCTTTGAAGCTGTGCGCTTGCAAAATCTTTGAACAGTGTAAACTAGATCTAGGTTAGCATCCTGGCAGTGCTATGAACTGTCCTCCTCCTACTCCAGTTTCAAGATGTAGCTTCATCTAAGTGCCTTGCTCATATTTGGGCATGACTCCAGGACTCCAGAACCCTTTTCTTTCAAGATAACCAACTGTCTTCAAGTGCTTTGCAACAGTTGCCTAGCTCAGCAGAGTAGTTCTGGCAGGCGGATTCCTGGAGTTCATTACTTACGTGGTTTCTTAGTCATCTCACTGTGGCATCATGTTCTTATTTAAACAGGCCCCTCCCTCCCATAATATTACACCTCAGGGTTTGTTCCCTTAGACATTGCATGACACATTTGCAGAAAGCCCCTGAGGAGGAGAATTAACCCACCTCAGTTCTTCCTGGATGCCAACTCCACTTAGAAGTGGTCTGTTTGTTAACGCCTGCCCTTTTTAAAGTGGTCTTGGCACATTCAGGTGCCAGGCAAACCGTGGGAGGTAGTTTTTATTTTTCCTGTGATTTGCCAATAAGTCATCTCAGAATCTCAGTCTGTGTGTTTGCAAGTTGCTCTTGTAATTCTTTGCCTTGGTGCAAATGGTAGAATTCTTCAAGATGGAGTACAGATATGAAGAGAAGGAACTACGTACCCAAATGAGAACAGGAGAATTCAATCAGCCCTGTAATTAGCTCAATCTTCTATAGCCTGTTTTAAGTAGAAGTGTACTAACAAGAACAGCTTAAGGAATTTACTAAAGAATGAAAAGGAAAAGGCTGGACATGGTGGCACATACCTTTAATCCTGACAATTGGGAGGGAGAGGCAGGAGGATCTCTGTGAGTTCCAGGACAGCTAGGGCTACACAGAGACCCTGCCTCAGAAGGAAGGGGAGGAAGAGGAGAAGGAGGAGGAAGAAGAAGAGGAAGAAGAGGACGAGGAAAAAAAGGAAGAGGAGGAAGAGGAGAGAAAAAAGAATAAAAGGAAAATATAATCACACATAATTAGAACTAAGAAAGATCTAGAACCACAGGCATAGAGAAACCAAAGTACATAAGACAGAATATAATCATGTACAAGTCTTATAAAATAAAGTGTAAAGAATCACAATGCAAAACAATTCCCTGATTGATGTAAATTAAAAAATTGAGCCAAAAAAGAAAAAAAGAAAAGAAAACCCAAGCCCAAGTTAACTAAACAGCAAAGAAGAAACGGGAATAAAAATATTACTTGGCCAGGCAGTGGTAGCGCACGCCTTTAATCCCAGCACTTGGGAGGCAGAGGCAGGCGGATTTCTGAGTTCGAGACCAGCCTGGTCTACAGAGTGAGTTCCAGGACAGCCAGGGCTACACAGAAACCCTGTCTCGAAAAACCAAAATAAATAAATAAATAAATAAATAAATAAATAAATAAATAAAACAAAACAAAAATAAATAAAATTACCTGTAAAGAATATGCCTAACTAGAACAGTAAATACTTCTGCATACTTGAAAAATAAGTCTGTTAAATACAACATTTACTCTCTGTATCATTTATTTTTCTATTGATGTATTAAAAACAACATGACTAAAAGCAACCTAAGGAAGGAAGGGTTTAATTTAGTTTGTAGTTCCCAAAGGATAAGAGTCTATCATGGCAGCAGGCATGGCGGTGTGCATGGCGGTGTGCATGGCGGTGGCATGGCAGGGAGGCATGGGACAGGCATGGTGGCAGGAGGAGGAAGCTGAGAAATCACATCTGAAACAAAAGCTTGAAACAGAGATGGGGAGGGAGGAATAAAGGGTGGAGGGAGGGAGGGAGGGAAGGAGAGAGAGAGAGAGAGAAGAGAGAGAGAGAGCGAGAGAGAGAGAGAGAGAGAGAGAGAGAGAGAGAGAGAAAGAAAGAGAGAGAGAGGTGGAATAGGGTGATGCTATAATTTCTAAGCCTGTCCCCAGTGATGTACTCTCTCTGCCAAGGTCCTACCACCTAAATCTTTACCACCGACTGGGAAGCAAGTGTTCAAATACCCTAGCCTATGGGGACACTTTCATTCCAAGCACCACACTATCCATACAAAAAGGTGAGAAATCTCCTAATATCCTTTGAAACTACCTTAACCCTTTTTGAGGTCCATGTTCTGAGTCCAGGACAGGAGAGTCATGGAAGGCTGCAAGGTTAAGAACCGGAGGAACTGTGGAGTGATAGGACACACTTTATTCACTCTGGGTGAAAGCCACTAATTCAGACAGCCACTGTAGGTATCAGGCAAACACAGGTATATATCCATACAGCAAAGAGGCTAGGCACACAGGCCTACAGACAGACAGACAGACAGACAGGCACAGGCAGGTGAAAGCAAAGGTTTGAGTCCTAGTGTCTGACCTCAAGACTGTATTTATACAGGACACACACACAAAAGTGACTTCTGCCAAAAATGGTTATATATGAGATTACATCACTGTTTACATTTGGGGTTCCCCAGACATCCAGTGTTGACTCACAGCCCCACCTCCACCCCATGTCCAGGGTCAGCTGTATTTTAACTAACTCATACAAGAGATATATCTCAGCACCATGTTCTCTAATCATAACCGGTCCTTTACAACCTTCTGTTCCCAACACCCTAGCAGTAAAACTTGTTAAAACATATGGCATAAAACCAGAAATGTGTATTTCTATATGCATGTAGATCAGAAATACCACTCTAGCAGAGATCCAGAATAAAATACTAATGAATCCCACCAGGCAGTGTGTGGAAGGGGCAATATCGAACGAATTATTGAATTTTATTCTAATAGAATGGCAAGAAATCTGTCAACAGAATATCTTATCAGAAGGTCAATAGAGACAAGTTCAAGGATCAGCTAGGAGATATGTAAAAGCCATTTACAAGGCCCAAGGGCTAAAAGCTTGGTCCTCAACTCAGTGCTATTGGGAGGTGTTGGGACCTTTAAGATGGAAGATGAGCCAGTAGGAGATTGGGATGGCAAGGGTCTGGGGGCCTGCTTTCCAAGAGGATTGTGGGAAACTGGTTTCTTCTCTCTTCTTCCTGCAACATCTTTTTACCTCACAGGACCAGTCACTTCATAGATTCATACTTTCATGGTGACAACAGTAAAAATAGGAGGTGGGGGCTGCTTGGAGGAAGAAGGTAATTACAGTAACCCTTGACAAGGGCCTGGTGTCCCCTGCCCTTTGTCTGTCTGTCTCTACTCTCAGCCATGAGTGAGCTGGTTTGTTCTAGACTATGATTATCTGCCTCCCCACAGACCAGGAGCAAAGGATCCAGCCAGTCAGGGGAACTGGGAACTAGAATAAATCTTTCCTCTCAAAATGATTTCCTTCAGGCATACTGTCACTGTGACCATAACAAACAAACAAACAAACAAACAAACAAACAAACAACAAAAGTGGCTAACATGGCCACATATTAATAACTGATGATGGTACATATCTGTAATTCCAGTAACTGGGATATTGAGGCAGGAGGATCATAGGTTTGAGATCAGCTTTGGTTATATTAGAAAAGTGTTAAAAGATCCTTGGCTAGAGCCAGGCACAGTGCTACACACCTTTAATCTCAGCACTTGGGAGGCAAAGGCAGGTGAGTCTCTGAATTCAAGACCAGTCTGGTCTACAGAGTACAAGGACAACCAGAACTACCCAGAGAAAAGCTATCTTGGAAAACCAACCAACCAACCAACCAACCAACCAACCAACCAACCAACCAACCGACCAACCGACCAAATAAAATTAATAACATACATTTTAAAAAGATCCTTAGGTACATGGTGAATTTGAGGCCAGGCTATATCTAAGAGACCCCGTCTCAACCATCTCCCAAATAAAAAACTAAGAAAGAGATTGGGGTGGGGGGATCCCTGAAACCAGAGCAGCTTCTAAGAAGCTGTGTCTAATGAAAAGGGACAGACAGGAATTGCATGAATGGGAGTAGACCAGGTTGCCCTTACTTGCTGATGACAGAAGTGACCGAGGCAACATTTTTGAATGAAGCAAAACCACATGAAAGTCACAGCTTGTCAGTCCCTTCCTAAACGCAAGTGGAAATTCAATGGCCAGGGTTACAGCATTGAGGTGGTCAGCTCACAGAAGTTCTGCACGTAAGAACACTTCAATGTTGTCAGAGAGCAGTTTTTTGAGATGATATGAGTTTATCTCTCTTTGGGTCTTCGCTGGATTTCCTCCCTTCACCTCACAACATATCATGGATTTCCTTGCCAGAGGCTGGCTGTGTACACTTGAGCTTCTCATGCCAGAGCCATGAACAATACACTTCTTTTCTTCATAAAATATCAAGTCTGTATTTTCCATGAGCAAAACCAGACAAAAACATTTTAACACATTCTATCTCATGGGTACCAACAAGCATGAGTGCGCATACACAGATACACACACACACACACACACACACACATACACATACACACACACAGAGACAGACAGACAGAGAGAGAGAGAGAAGAGAAAGAGAGAGAGAGAGAAAGAGAGAGAGAGAGACTCACCAGCCTCTTCATAAAATCTACTACGATATTGAAATGCATGATCTTTCAATTTCTGCAAATTCTATTCCTCTCCCCCAAAATGTTCACAAACAAGTACAGAAGAGAATCTGACTGCCAAAGGCTATTATTTGATTTGTTACAGAAGAGTCTAAACAGACGGAGCCAGAGGGCTGTCTTTTGCTTGTCAAAGGGAACTCCCCTGGGTGGAAGGAGTCTTGCATTAATGTGAGGTGACATTTGGAACTCTTCCAGCAAAGTGGGTGCCATGATGGCCATAGAAGGCATTTACAGGGCTTCAGCCTTCACCTCCCCACCCAGAGTGAGCTGGCAGCCCTGCCCCTGTGGTAGAGGTGCTATTGTGATCTCTGTCAGCATTGTCTTTTCTGTAAACCACAGAAGGCTCTTCACGAGTGAGGCCACAGTAGTTGCACAATAGATTTTGCACAGAGTTTTCCTAGCATTGACTCTCAGTGAGTGGGTGCCCAGACCCAGTGTAAGAGGGACCCTCATTGTAACAGGTCACCTGTGGCTTCCACGGCAGGGTGGAGCCGGAAACATTGCTAGTTGCAGAGGCAGGAGCATAAGAGAGTAAATACAGGAAGATACTTGTGAGAGCATAAAAAAAAAATATATAACTTGAAAATATAATTACCATCATTGCTAAGTGACCCAGGAGTCTGTCCATCAAGCAACATGGGGATGAGCTCAGTCAGCACTGTATGAACTTTCTAATAAATATATGTCCAGTAGTAGCTGAGAAGCACATGGCATGACCGTTCTTAAGATTACAGAAGATCCCGGAATGTTCATGGCTCCCTGGCATACAGTAGAAAAAGACCATCAAATCTGGGGAGCGAGTTGCAGAAAGAGGGCCACGCTTCAAAACAGATTCGTAAATTTCGGGAAATCAGTCCATAGCAATTTGTGCCTGCGGTTTTTTGAATAGCAATAATTCGCTATATCTTACTGAAAATAGCTTATGAAATTATGAAGGAATAGCATACTGTGTTGTGGAGGAATGGCAAAAATTATCAGATCAAGGAGGCAATGTTGCTATTCTTGGAAAAGAAATGTTATTTGGAGGAGTCTTTATTTAAAAAAAAAAAAAAAAAAAAAGGCCAGGCACAATGTAGTACTCGATAGATATGGTGCTAGTGCCACCTGCTGTTGAAGTTACAAATTGCAGTTATCCAACTGCTGATCTAATCTGTTGCCCTGAATAGTTGTAGAACAGTAGTGAGGAAGAGTTATTAGGGAAGGGAGAGAGTAAGTAGACTCAGGGAGGCTGTATGGATCAGATCTTCCCTGTCATCCTCTTTATGTGGTATAAGAAGGGCTTATTGGACTTGTGTCTGTGTACAAGGCTTTCCGTTAAACTTTTGTTAGTGACAGAATGCAGATGCCAACAGCTCCTAGCACTATGTTTTAAGGCAGCAGTTCTCAACGCTCCTAATACTGCAACCCTTTAGTATGATTTGTCATATTGTGGTGATCCATAACCATAAAATTATTGTTATTGCTACTTCATAACTGTAGTTTTGCTACTGTTACACATCATAATATAAATATTATTTGAGACAGAGGTTTGCCAAGGGGTCGCAAGCCACAGGCTGAGAACCACTGCTCCGAGGGATCCAAAGGTGTAAGTATAATGCTATTTCCTGTCAAGTTTTGAATAAAGAAAACAGAGGGCATGAAGCAGTTGAGAAATTTAAAGAAGTGGTGGGAACGACAGACAGCATGAACTGGAAAGAGATCATCAGGACAGCGGATCCAAACAGCCAGGGGCAGTAAGGGCTGGGAAGTGGAGCCAGAAGCCAGTTACTGCAGCCTCAGGATATCTGCATGAGCAAGCTGGTCACCTGGAGTCCAGGCTATTAGAGGCAAGGGGTCAGGGCTCCAGGACAGTATGTGTTGGTCTCAGAACATCTCTGAGAGCAAACAAGTCAAAACCAGAAATGACAGCTCCGATCTACCCCATACCTTTGGTACAAAAAGATAACTACCTATAGCATGTCCATCTGGGCAGTGTGTTTCAGTCCCCCCGCACCCCCCGTCTCCTCTTCCTCTCAGTTGATGTGACCTTGGTAGCAAGGTAATTTAGCCCTTTTGTGAACAGTTGACACACTTAGCAGCCGAGTTCCATTTTTCCTAAGCAAGTTGAAAATGAGACAGAGGGCCCACCTACCCAGGGACAGGAAGCCCCCAGTGGCACCAGAACCACTTGGCTTAAAACATGTGCTTGAAACCCATCAATGTTTTACCATGAGACAGTATGAGTTTTTTCTTACTAAGTTTGCAGAATATGCCCCTGGACAGGAAGACCATATTTTGTGTGTCCATTCATCTGTTGATGGACATTGGAGTTGCTCCCACCCCTCTGCTGTGGTAAATAAAACAGAAGTAGCTCTTTTCTTAATTAAAACACACACACACACACACACACACACACACACACACACACACACCACTTTATTACATTACTTGTTTGGTGGGGGTGGGGGCATGCATACCACTGTGCCAGCACTGGAGGGCAGAGACAGCTTGCCCTATCTGTTCTCTCCTTCCACACCAGGCCTGAGGATTGAACTCAGGCTGTCAGGTAAACAAGCACATTTACTTGTTGAGCCATCTCAGCTACTCTGATGATTGTCTTATTTTTTGAAAATGGCCATACCACTTTAAATCCTTACCTTTTATTAGTTCTTTTAGAACGTCATGTGATGTGTTTGTATTCACTCCCTCCTCCCCTCCCCCCACATCTACTATCTTTTATTACCAACCTAATTTTGCGTCCTCTTTTTTTCCCCAACCCATCAATCCAGTTTGTGCTGAGCATATATTCCTGGATGTGTGTCTTCCACTGGAGTTTGGTCAACCCACTTAGGGTATATGCTTCAAGAAAACTGACTCTCCATTTCTGGCAGCTACTGCTTGCCAGCATCTTCTTTTCTAGGGGTCGGACTTTGTGTGTACCTCACCTCTCCATGACGGGATTTGCTCTGGCTTGAGCTTGTATATACTTGTGTATACTGTCATACTTATGTGTACAGTGCAGCTTTCCTGCTGTGGCTTTTTTTTTTTTTTTTTGGTTCTGTTTAAACAACAAAATTGGGGCTGGGAAGATGGCTCAGTGGTTAAAGCGAGAGGACCCGAGTTCAGGTCTCCAGAAGCCACGTGAAAGCTGACCACAGTAGCATACACCTGTAACTCCAGCGCCAGGACAGTTGGCAGACCTCCATTTCCCACACCTATAACTCCAGCACCCCTGACAGTTGCCACGTCTGTCTGTGCTCTCTACACTTTTTCTCTGTGGAAGCATTTCTGTGTACCTAATTTTTGGTCAGAAATATTGTTAATTTTATATTGTTAAGAACCAGTTTTCAGTAACTACAACAAAACTGTGTGTGTGTTGTCTACAGCAACAATTCTCAAGTTTCTAACACTGAGATGCTTTCCTCATGTTGTGGTGACCCCTCTCCTAGTTAGGAGTTTATTTCTGTGAAGAGACACCATGACCATGGCAACTCTTACAAAGGTGAACATTTAACTGGGGCTGGCTTACAGTTTCAGAGGTTCAGTCCGTTATCATCATGGCTAGAAGCATGGCAGCTTGCAGGCAGACATGGTGCTGGAGGAGCTAAGTACAACCTGATCTGAAGGCAGCCAGGAAGAGACTCTCTGTGGTACTAGACAGAGCCTGAGCATAGGAGCCACAACTCCTCCAATAAAGCCACTCTTCCTAATAATGCCACTCCGTATGGCCAAGGATTCACACACATGAATCTATGGGGGATCAAGCCTATTCAAACCACCATAACCCCTAACCATAAAATTATTTCCATTGTCACTTCATAACTGTAAGTGTGCTACTGTTATGATCATAATGTAAATACCTGTGTTCCTCTATGGTCCTAGATGATGCCTGTAAAAGGGTTGTTCAGCGGCCAAGGGGTCGTGACCCACAGGTTGAGAACCCAGATCTACAGCTTGATTCTGAGATTGAACAGAGATAAATGGGAGTTTCAGTATGATGATTCGAATGCAATCACTATTAGGTCTCAAAGGTGCAGTCTTGTTTTTCATTCAAAATATCACTTGAAAGAAGTCCACTTTTTTTCTTTTTCTTTTGAATTATTTTTATGTATCTGAGTGCTCTATCTGCATGTACACCTACGTCCCAGAAGAGGGCATCAAACCCCATTACAGATGGTTGGGAGCCACCATGTGGTTGCTGAGAATTGAACTCAGGACCTCTGAGCCATCCCTTCAAGCCCCCTCCCCCTTTCTTGTTTTGTTTCTTTGAAGCCTATGTTTTTAAAGTCTTCATGTTATGTGTACATTTTTCCAAGAGTTCTTTTCTATTATTCTACAATAACTCCATAAATAATATTTTTTCAGAAGTTAAGCTATGAAGAATGCATTTCTGGCCCTTCACTTACTTTAAAGTCATTTGAGAATTTGGCTAAATATAGAATACTCAGTGCAAAATTAAATCTCTCAAGAAACAAAACAAAATGTTCAGGGATGTTTTTCCTGTCTGTCTTCAGCTTTTCATGTGCCCATGTCTGACTTTGAGAACAGAAGTGTAAGCCTGCAGCTATGTCCTCGGCCAAAACTCTAGGTGTACAGTTATCACAGCCACAGCTAACTGGTGAGTAACTAGTCTCTGGAGTGCCCTGGTATGTGTTTCTCGTAGCACACTGACATCAGCACCGGTGCTGGTCTGAATGAGAGACGCTCCTCATGGGCTTACAGAGCAGGCACGTCATCACCTGCTGATAGGCTTTGTGGAAGTGATTGGGCCCTGAGAACTTTGACTTAATCGATACATTAATCCATTGATATCTTTATATTAAGATGGCATTGCTAGAATGTGCTGAAAACCAGGAGACAGGACCCAAGTTATAGAAAGTCAGATATCAGGGGCCTGAGCTTCCATCCTTCCCTGCCTCCATTCCCTAGCAACCGTCGTTCCTCTTTCTTCTATAAGGTTGACAGTTTTAGTTACTTTCTATAAATGAAAGCTTGAAATATTTGTCCTCCAGTAGGTTGACTGATTTTAATCAACAAAATGTCTTCTAGGTCTGTTATACTGTTACAAATGACAAAATCTCCTTCCTTCTTCATACTCTATTGTATATGCCCACCACTTTCTGTGCCCATGTCGTGGCTGTCATGAATAACGCTGCAGCTGACAGGAATTGGAGAGTGCAGACACTTCACTGAGGGTCTGGTTGCCATTTTGAGTAAGCCCCAGAAGTGGGTTTGCTGGATTCCCAGGTAATAACATTAGATTTCTCTGTTCACTTGCTTCTGGGTCCTTGACTTCTATCTCTGTCCTGTTGCTCCTTTTAACTATGCAAGCCATATTATTTAGGATGTTTGCTAAAAGAAACATTGTGATTAGGATATAGAGTGTTTCCCCAGAGTGTTCCTATGCAGAGGTGCAGCCCTCAGAGCTATTTGACAGGTGACTGGGTTGTGAGATTGCTAACTTCAGTGGAGGAATAATCTGTAAGTTCACACTGAGTAGGCTTTTATGGGATAGGGTCAGGGTGGAGGAAATAGGTCACTGTGGGTGTGACTTTGAAGGGTGCATCTTGTTGCTAGCCCCCTCCTGACTGTCTACTTAGCTGTCACTAGGCAAGCCTCCTTTTTCACTATTGCTGCCACCATGGTCCCACCTCTTCACAGGTCCAAAGCAATGGAACCAGCTGACTATGGCGGGTAACTCTAAGACAGCGAGCCAAAATAAACCTGTATTTCCTTTAAGTTGTTTGCTCAGATATGTTGTCATAGCAACAGAAGAGTGACTGACAGAGGAATCTACTCTCCCTCTAGAATGAAGTCAGGGTCAGACATTCAACTTTTTTGTTCTACTCGGTTCTGGATTTGTACATGGTATAAAAGCAACTAAAATTAAAAAATTTTTACAGTGAGATTATGAAAATTATTTTCTTTTATACCACATTTATTATTATTGAGATGTGTTTCTGTTATAATTTGAAAAATATAACATGATTTTAAAGACCAATGCTTTTTTTTTCCCCTATAAACATTGTGCACATCGGGCACATTGTGCAAATGAAGTCAAGCTGATCTTCCCACCCTCACATAAATGCTAGCACAGTAAGTGCTTATGCGTGCAACACAGTTCACTGGGTATTATACACGAGGTACTCATTCAGAACAGCAGTAGGCACTGTCTTGTTACCTCTGGTTTATAGACAACGAAACACAGAGAACTTATATACTTGCACAAGCTCACACAGTCAGCGATAGTCATCAGAACAGATCTTTAGAGAGGGCTTTCTGAAACATTCTCCATTGCCATCTCCTTTTATCCAAGAAGTCTACATTATCCTGTGGTTAAATTTGAGTATGAAGAAGTTAGTTTCATCATGACATTGTTATACGTACATACTTTGCTCTTATTGCTCCCCCTTCCCACTGCCCTCCCCTGTATCCCTGCTCCCTCTCACTGGCCCCTCCTTCCCTCAGCGACTTGACTTCTGCTGTCACTTCTCATGCACTATGTCATTCTATTACCTTCTTTTCTCTCTCCCTCTTCCTTAAGGTCTCTTTTCCACCTTTCATAGTCCCCTTTCTGATTTTATGACTTAGACACACAGACACACAGATACACACAGCCTCACATACTCACGCACACACATGCACACACAGGCACACACATACATACACACATGCATGCAAGCACATTCACAGGCACACACACATGCATGTTTCTCTCTGTCTCCTTCTTGCTTGCTGACTCTCGTTTTCCCTCTCTCTTCCCCAAGCCCTCTCAGAATCTGCATATGAAGGAAAATACATAGTATTTATCTTTCTGAGCCTGGCTTATTTTGCTTAACATAATAATTTCCAGTTCTATCTATTTCTGCAAATGCCAGCATTGCATTCTTCTTTGTGGCTGAATAAAATACCTTTGAGCATACATCTGCTTTATCCATTCATCTGTTGATGGACATCTAGGCTGATGTATTAATTATTTTTTCTTTGCTGTGATAAGACACACAACAAAAAGCAAAGTATGAAGCCAGGGATTGGTGGTACAAATTCCAGCACTTGGGAGGTAGAGGCAGGTGGATTCTCGGTGAGCTTCAGGCTAGTCTGGCCTACACAGTGAGACTCTGTCTCAAAACGAAAGAGTTGATGACAATATGTGTCATGTAAATATCCAGGGCAAACTGACTTCGGTAACTTGGTAAGCAACGGCACTATAAAGTGGCTCTTGTTTTTGTTACTTCTGTTTACAGAAAGAGAAACTAATCGGATATTTCCATGCTGAGGAACAATAGTGGGAAAGTCCTTCGTTTTCTAAAATGAACTGTTATGTTTCCATAAGAGTGGAGAACTCTGTGTGTACAGAACACACCGCAGTCCGTAACACAACGCCAAGGCTGTGCTGAGATGTTTCAAACAGTGTTGATTGGAGGCTTGGTGCAGGAAGGATGCACAAAGCAAAGTGGATCAGAGCTGCAGTGAAATTTCAAGATGTGATACAGACGGATGGTTCCATAAACACCCCAGATTCATCACATACAGAGTCCAGATTAACTTTTTGCCATGGTGCATTCAGAACTTTTGCTGTTGTAATTTTTTCATCACCTCTCATGGTCACGTACAGCACTCCATAAAAAGCCAGAAAAACCCAAGGATGGAAGGGTTTATTTTAGCTCATGGTTTGTGGGTATAGTCCATTTTAGTGGGGAGGCATGGTGGCAGGTATGTGAGACAGCTGGTCACGGTGCTCAACCTCAGCCTCCGGTCTTCTTTTTACCTTTTTGTTTTTTTCTTCTCCCCCTTCCCCCTTTTTTTGTTGTTGTTGCTGTTAAGTTAGTCCACAGATTCCAGCCACGTGCAGGGTAGATGATGTTCCCTTCTCAGTAAACTTCTCTGGAAATGCTGTCAAAGACACATCACGAAGTGTGTCTCCGGGATGATTCCAAGTCCAGTGAAGCTGAGTGACTTGGGCTACTTCCTGTGCAAAGTGCTTTCTGTGTCATAATACTATTTAGCTCTCGTATAAGCCTTGTGTGATGTTTACTCACAAGGACCCCATATATGGGTAAGTGGACTCAGGTCCAGGAAGGCTAAATAACTTGTCAGAGTATTGTATATCTGGTACTATGTGTGGCAAGGCTGAGATTTGAACCTGCATGGTTTGGGTCTAGGTAGATGTGCCTAAGGATTCTTTTTTTTTTTTTTTTTTTGAGACAGAGTTTGCTCTATGACTAGGCTGGTCTTGAACTTGAGCTGCCTGCGTCTGCCTCCCAAGTGCTGAGATTAAAGGCAGGAACCACCACTGCTGGGAGCTCCTAAAGATTCCTAAATATTAACATAGGGCTAAAAATTCAGCTCAGTCATAGAGCATTTGCCTGGTATGTTTGAAACCCTGAGTTCAACCCCAGCACCTACAAGAACTTGCATTGACAGATAAGAAGGTTGTCCTAGAGGACAGGGTATACACACACACACAGTGTGTGTGTGCGTGTGTGTGTGTGTGTGTGTGTGTGTGTGTGTGAATCTTTGTAGAGATTAACAATACTAGGGCAGCAAAACTAGTGAGTATTCTATTTCTGCTTGGTCATTATGTGTGTTGTGTTGGTAGAAATGAGTTTCTGTTTCTAGATTCTGCAGAATCTAGCTGGGTGAGTCCATTCACGCAGGGTTGGAGGACTGCAGGGAGCCCGGGGCTTGAATTACAGCAACCTGAAGAAGTGAGACCCTGCCTTGGAAAGTAAACACCAGGATGCTTATTCAAAAAGCAAAGCCTGGATTTGTTGGCCTCTCCCGAGAGACACCATCATTATGAAGGCCTGATCCCAGCTGGCTTCCTGCAGGGCAGAGTTAACGATGCTGACAGGTCACATGAGTGTGCGCTAATGGTTTCATGTTTTATTTATTCAGGTGCTGATCTGACATCGCCCAGCTCCAGCAAATGTATGGACTTGGAAATAACTAGATTCTCTCTATATATACTGTGATGTTATCTCCAAAAATCAAGGAAATGAGAAACAGGAAAGGCCTGGATTCCCCGCAGATAGCTTTCATGGCTTACAATAAGAATTCAAATCCTACATAAAGCATTAAACAGCATTTAAAACACAAATCATCACTGTCTAAGGTGATAGATTGCAAGGGAATTTCTGGCACCGAGAGCCGTTCTTTAAGCAGCACTTCCACACAGCGCCAGCTAAATAATGTAACAGCATCTGGACTCTTTCTAAATCGAAGATGGAATTATGTATTTCTCCCATGACACAGAGGATACCAAGATGCAGTATTTCCTAAAATTAAAAAAAGGGGGAGAGTAAGTTAGAGCCGTGGATGACAGGACTCTCCTGTGCTCGCTTTCTGCATTTTTGTAATAACTTCTATTACTGAAGTAAGACATACACAGAAGAGCAAGAGTAATAGATGTGTGCTATAGCCCCAGTTCACTCACGCCCGTGTATCTATCACTTAGTTAAAAAAAAAATCAGGATGCAACTATAGCCTAAAAACTTCCATGCACCTTTAAATCTCTTTTCTCAAAACTGATCATGATCCTGACTTTTTAAAAATTTAGTAGTATAGCACAGATTCACAAATGGCATGCAGAGGAAAACACACACACACACACACCACACACGCACACATACACACACACACACACATGCACATGCATGGTCTCTCTCTATAACGTCTTATATGGTTTGTGAATGTAATGTGTACACACATATGTGGTCTATGTGTACATTCTCTATATGGTTAGTAAATGTTTTATGTGTATACACACACACATACAAAGACAGATTTTGTGAATTAATGGAAATGTGATCACTTAGTCACTGTTAAGGACTAAGATATGCTGCCCTCAGATTCCTATGTTTAAACCCTAACCCCTAATGTGACTAGATTTGGAGTCAGGATATATAAGGAGGTCACTGAGGCTAAATGAGTTTGGAAAGGTAGTCCTGGTGTCCCACAAGAAGAAGAGAAACTGGGACAGTGTACATATAATGACCATGTGAAGAGGAAGCAAGAGTGACTGGTTGGCATGGCTCATGCCTGTAATCAAGCATCCAGAAAAATCACTGTGCATTTGAGTACAGCCTGATCTACATAGAGAGTTCCAGTCCAGCAAGGGCTTTATAGGGAGACCCTGTCTTGTCTGCCCCGCACCAAAAGATGGGGTGTTTATAGCCAAAGTGCAAGCCTTCAAGAGAACTCAAGCTCACCAATGTCTGGATCCTGAACTTCCAGCCTCCAGTATTGGACAAGATCGATGTCTAGCGAGAAAACACCTGTTTGGGATGTTTTGTCATGGCAGCTCTAGGGACTAGTCCAGCATCTCAGAACAGCTCAGGTCACAGCCCAGACCAACAGGAGCCACATCTGCCTGCCAGAGGTAGCCTGTATACAGCTCGTTCTCTAACTTCCCTTTCTGGGTTCTCTGCTCAGCTGTATATGAACAGTAGCGTCTTCTAATTTTGAACTCCCCGCTCTGTGGTTACCTTTCACTTGTGCATTGCGTTGGTTGAAAAAAACGTGACCTTGCCCTGTTTTTTTTTTTTTTCAAGGCAGGAAGTGATCTGGTTGGAGATTTCAGATCTGAATCTGGCCAAGTGAGTCTATCCAAAGGTCAACACACAAGTAAGGAGGAGGACAGGCCTGTTTGTTCAGATACTCATCTTTGAAGTTGACAGGCTGGTCCTAAAACTCACACAGGAATGTTAGACACTGAGAATAGCCGAAACAGTCTCAAAAAAGAACACAGGCAGAAGACTCACGCTTCCTGATTTGAAGGCTTAGCACGGCCAGACACAGTATTGGTTCTTTGAAGTCCTACTGTGGGACAGGCTTGATGACACTGGCTAAATGGCTGAAAAGGAGAACTTCCCACACAATCATATAATAAATACTGATGAAAGTACCTCATGAATATCAGTGGGAGAGACTCAAGGGTCTGGAAATAAAACAATGCAGTGCTGGGACAGCAGAATATCCACATGGTTGAAAAGAAATCAAACCAATTTGGGGCTGGAGAGATGGCTCAGTGGTTAAGAGCACTGACTGTTCTTCCAGAGATTCTGAGTTCAATTCCCAGCAACCATGTGGTGGCTCACAACCATCTGTAATGGGACCCGATGCCCTCTTTGGTGAAGATAGTGACAATGTACTCAGATATATAAAATAAACAAATCTTAAAAAAAAAAACCAAAAAACCAATTCAGATCTCTACTTCATTTTATGTAGGAAGTTGACTCAAAATGGATCATATTCTTTAAGGTGAGAACTAAAATATTAAGCTTCTAGGATAAAACATAGGAGTAAATATAAATATTTGTCATTTTGAACTAGGTAGTGGTGTTTTAGATCTAACACTAAACATGCAAGAAACGATTAAAAAAATAAATAGGACTCCTTTCAGATGAAGCGGGTGTGCATGTTATCAGTAGAGTGACATCGTGAACACAGGTAAGGGGGAAGCCCATAGCACTGGAGAAATGACTGAAAGTGAGATATGTGATAACGTATTCGTACCAGAATATAAAAACAAACAAACCAACAAGCAAATAAAAACTCAGTCAACCAAACTACAAAACTTTGGCAACTCAGGGCTGGAGAAATGACTGACTCAACAGTTAAGAGCTCTGGCTGCTCTTCCAAAAGACCTGAATTTGATTCCAAGCACCCACATGACATCTCAAAACTATCAGTAACTTAGCTGGCTAGTGGTGGTAAACACCTTAGTTCTAGCACTCGGAAGGCAGAGGCAGGTATATCTCTGAATTTGAGTCCAGCTTGGTCCACAGAGCAAGTTTCAGGACAACCAGGCTACACAGAGAAACCCAACCTAACCCAACCAAACCATACCAACTGAAACGGTCTGTAACTCCAGTTTCAGGGGATCCAGCACCCTCTTCTGGCCTCTGCAGGCACTGCACACACATGCATGTACACACATACATATAAATAAGAATAAATAAATCCTAAAAAATTCTACAACTCAACAATCAAGCCAAACAACCTAATTAAAAACTGGATATGTGACTAGAAAAGACATTTTTCCAAAGGTGAACACTAACCAATAAGTACACAAATAGGTGCTCACCCTCATTAGCAGTCACAGAACTGTAAATCAAATCCTGATGGCACATGACCTTATACCCTAGAAAAGCTGTAATAAAGACAGCAATAAGCACTCACCCATGAGAGGAAACTGGAACCCACCTGCTGCGTTGGTGGATTTATAAAGTGGTTGCAGCCATTTGAGAGAAGTAGTGACTATCTTGCAAGATGAATCTACAGTGAGATTCATGGAACCAAAATTGCTTCTAGGAAATGCAAACACATGTCCATACAAAACACATAAAAGTTGAACAAGATTGTTCATAACAGACCCAAAGTAGGAACAATAAAAATATTCTCCTACTGATAAATGAATAAGCCATGTGTGATAGATTCATATCATACAGTATCTCCATCTACAAAAAATTATAGCAAAGTAGTCACACATGTGCATAGTGTGTGTATGTATGTGTGCATTTCATAGGTAATCTATTTTCCTTCAGTTAGCTTTTGTAATTTATGCCTTTCAACATATTTATAAACTTAGTCTAAAATTTTCAAATTTCTTGTATAATTAATTATTCATAAGTTGGAATAATTTGGCTTATTGCATTTTTAGGATATACTGACTCTCCATTGATGTCACCTTCCTATCTGATCTTGGTAAGTCCTGCCTTCTCTTGTGCCTATATTTTATTGTCCTGCTCTGTCTTACTGGGGCATAGTTGAACTGGCTAATTCTTTTTATGGAGCTTTCATGTGAGCCAGTGCTGTTGGCAGCCTTCCTGGCTTGACCTGCTAGCCCACTAGAGGCCAGCACTATTCTGATAGTAACATGTTAGACTGTGCTTGTAGAAATCACACCCACCTCTGTAGGAAACACACTAGGATAGGCATTTATTACTTTTATTGACCCTCCCCCAATATTGGTGTTTGACCGTAGTGTTCTAACCTTTTTCTTTTCTTTCCTTCTCTCCTTCTGTTCCTCCTTACTTCTTTCCCTCTGTCCCTTGTCCTTCCCTCCCTCCCTCTCTCTTTCCTCCCTTCCTAACTTCCTGTCTTCCTTTCTTTTTGGCTTTAAAGGCATGCACCACCACCCGGCTTCTTGCTCTAACATTCACACAGACAGAACACAGTAACAATGCCTCCTCTCCCACCCGTCTGCTAACTTCAGACGTCAGTCCAGCATCTCCCGGGTTCTGTGTTGCTTTTCTTCTCATCGTGGGTCATTTTCATTGTTCATGTGCTTCCCTAGTAAGATTTGACTGGATACCAGATGTCAATTTTACCTTATTATTTCTGGGATATATTCTCTTGCTGTAAAAACTCCTGAAGTTTGTTACAGTACACATCTAAGCTCCATGGAAACGACTTGATTCTTTTGGGTTTTGCTTTTCAGATTTATTAGGTAGGAGCAGAGCTATGTAGAGCAAGCCATTCTCCCCGCGCTCTGCCGTGAATTATGAGGTTTTCCCGTGTGCCCGTTACTTCCGCAGTCCCGTGTGAGCTCCGAATACTGCTTCCTTTATTCATGTCAGGCCATTTTTTTCTCCTTGGTTTGGGTAGTTTCCCCACATATTTATGCTGATCTATACTCTGCCGTCTGATCCTCCGCAGATCTCTGGAACCTTCTTTCTCTTCATACCTACTTCCTTCTCTCTGGTACCCCGCCCATGAGCTCTGGCTACCTTTGTCTCCCTGGACTCAGCTCTGCTCTAAACTCTGTGATCTCAACTCCATGTGGGATTTCCCACCTTGAGCGGCAGCCTGGAAGTTTTCTCACGGCCCCTCAACTACCCACAATTCCATCTTGATTGCTTTCATCTTTGGGAGGCCATGTGTCTTCCTTACCTGTTGTCTGGCATGTTAAAACTTTGGCCATGAATTTTGCCACTGCAATGATTTCAGATGTTCTTTTATTCCAGATAGACCATAACTATAAAGCTTTATCAGTATGTTTTTGAAATCTGAAAAAAAAAGGGGGGGTATGCACTTAGAAAAACTATCACTTGCCAGATTCAGTCTAACAGTAAGAAAATATTAGAAAACACACAATGAACTACTAAGTAAATAAAAACACAAATCTCTATAGAAATTAGCATCAAGATCAATCAAACTTATCGGCAATATGAATAGCAGCTTGCAATACACATAGCACTCTGAGAACACGGGATTCAAGGGCAGTCAGAAAACAGAAAGCTTCAAGTCAATCTTGCTTCACACAAGATCTAAACTTACAATAGGCATCTTCAGTTTTAAGATTTTTATTTATTATTATTGTATGTGTGGGTATAATTGCGTGTGTGTGTGCTATTCATATTGCCAATAAATTTGATTGATCTTGATGCTAATTTCTATAGAGATTTGTGTTTTTATTTACTTAGTAGTTAATTGTGTGTTTTTCTAATATTTTCTTACTGTTAGACTAATAAGTATGGAGGCCAGAGAACTTCCTCAATAGTACTCTATCTTGATTTTTTTTTTTCAGTTTATTTTTGTTGTTTGTTTTGAAACAAAGTTTCACTGTGTAGCTCTGGCTGGCATGGAACTCACTATGTAGACTAGAATTCATAGAGATCCACCTGTCTCTGCCTCCCATGATTTTTTAATTTCTGGGTGTTTTGAGATAGGGTTTCTCTGTGTAGCTCTATCTGTCCTTGTCTGCTTTGCAGACCAGGCTGGCCTCGAATGTGCAGAGATCTGCCTGCTTCTGCATTGGCTGAGACTAAAGGCATGCACAACCACTATGCACCTTTTAAAAAGATTTACTTATTTATTATGTATTCAGTGTTCTGCTGCATATATGTATGCCTGTAGGCCAGAAGAGGGCATCAGATCTTATTCTAGATGCTTGTGAGCCACCATGCGGTTGCTGAGAATTGAACTCAGGACTTCTGGAAGAGCAGCCAGTGCTCTTAACCTTTGAGCCATCACTCCAGCCACCTTTCCCATCCCCACTTTTTAAAACACTTTTTCTTGCACCTAAAGCCTGCCTCTTTGACTAGATGAACTGGACCCAGGCCAGGCGATCCCAGGCTCCATGTCTTTAGCATAGGATCACAGGCATAGGCTGCTGTAGTTGGCGTTTTTGGTGGGTTCTAGGGATCCAAACCGAGGTCCTATGCTTGCATTGGTAAACACTTTACCACCGTAGCTCTGCTCTGTCCCATGTCATTTCAATCAGTTATTCTTTCTGCTTAAGTCAGCTATATTTGATTTCTGTTCTTGCAACCTAGATGTCTACCTGATATATTGTCATGTTCCTGGAAGCAAAAGCCTAAAACAAACAAATAGGTAGTTTAGCAAATAAATACCCAAACCTCATAGAAACAGCTTTGCACAGATGCTCATTTGATTTGAGGTTTTTTTTTTTTGTTGTTGTTTTCTTTTGGTTTTACCTTTGGGCTAGTGTGAAAAATGATAGCCACCCAGGAGAAGACTGCCTTTGGAAATTTCAGTTTTGATCTTTCCCAGGCCTAGTCATAATGTAATATGATCTGCGATCCTCACTCTGCCTGGTGTTGCTGGGTAGGGCCAGCAGCAGCATCCAATTAGCCGTGCAATCAGCAGGGTCAACAAAACACTTTGCAGATCTCTGTGCAGCTGCTCAGGTTAAGAATGAACAGGACATATTAAGAAGACCTACCCTACCCTTAGCTAAACAGCACCTATGCCTAGATACGAGTCTCTATTGAGCTGCCATGTTTCAGAATTTTTTTTGTAACACCTCTGTTGAGGTCCAGTCATCACAGGTCCTGTAGGTTTGAGTGCTCAGTGTTAGGTCTTCCTTATGGTGCTAGGACTGGGTTTGCTTGAAAGAAGGGAAGCCAACTTTATGTTGTTCCCACAAGCAGAGAAATGGGGGTTCTCTGTAGTTTTTTTCCAGAGTCACACCTAAGCCAAAGTCCTACTTCATTTCCTCTTGATTTGTGACAGCTCTTTTTTTTTTAGGGGTGTATGCACGCGTGCGCGCTGCAGCGCGCACACACACACACACACACACACACACACGTGTGAGTGATGGGGTTTGTCTATGTAGCCCTGGCTGTCCTGGAACTCACTATGTAAACAAGGCTGTCCTTGAACTCAGAGAGATCTACCTGCCTCTGTATCCTGAGTGCTGGGGTTAAAGGCGTGCACCACCCTGCCTGGCTACTATAGAATGTCCTTTCAATATCCTGGACTCAGGCTGACATTCTTACAATTTCTGTTTTTCACTTTCAAAGCTTCACAACTGCTTCCTTCCCTACTGTTTCCCAGTTCCAGCCTTTGGGTGCTCAGCTCCGCCCTCAGCCCTGACCTGCAACTTGCCTGTAGGCCTGCTTGGGCAGGTTTACTGGTCAGAGGCTCTCTTGTTGCTGCCCCTCACCTGGCTAATGTCCCATCAAAACTGGCCACACTGTGTACCATGTGCTCACTCTGTCAAGCACCAAGGACATGTTGATGCTATGGGCACAGACTTGCCCAGAAGCTTAGATGTTTCTTGCTGTGACAAAAGCCCACCCAGAAGGCAGAACCTAGAACAAAGTCAAAATGAAAAGCAGAGCCTAAGAGCTTCTATTTCCCTTAGATTTCTTTAGGCATTAGATAAAAGGGAACAAAGGAAGTGAAAGAGAAATATCAAAAAAAAAAAAAAAAAAAAAAAGGCTGATGTTGGGTTCCAAATATCAAATATCCCATCTCTTATTGCCTCCACGTAGCCCCATGGGAAGCTTATTCATTCTTAATTGCTGTTATATAAAACAAATGAAAAGCAAAGCCACATAAAAAGGAAAACCATGACAGCCTGAGTACTTGGAAGAAGTTAGAATTAATCATTTGGGTTTATAATCATCAGTAGTTAGCATCACTGTGTCTACTGTGATTAGATCTCTGCCTGCAATGTGATTGTTTTAAGTTCATCATTATTATTAATATTATTTACATTTTACCTTTTATTTTATGTGTATGGGTATCTTTGCCTGTGTCTGTGTCTGGTGCCCAAGGAGGTTAGAACAGGTCATGGGACATCCTAAAACTGGAGTTGCAGAAAGTTGTGAGTGTTACAAAATATAATGTGGCTTGGGGGTACCATGACGGGCCCACGGCAAGGTGTGAGCCTGAGAAATTACGCACTGCAACAGATCTGGTCTAAGGAGGTTTACTGGGGGAAGGGAGATGAGTGAGCTCCTGGGAAAGGAGTAGAGGCAGCCAGCCATGAGGGCAGAGAGAGGGGGAGCAGATAGAGAGAGAGGGGGCTTGGAGCAGAAAGGAAGAGAGAGAAGAGAGAGAGCAAGAGAACTGGGGTGGGAGTCAATTCTTTTATATGCAGCACACACCCATTGCTAGGTCCCTGAGAGGAGCCAAGGGGAATCTTCTGGAAGCTAATACTGAGCTGCCATGTGGGTAGTGGGACTCGAACCTGATTCCCAGAGTAACCAGTGCTTTTAACCATGCTTAACCACTGGGCCATCTTGTCAGCCCCCATAATCCTTTAAAAATTTACTTTAGTTTGACCCTTTCATAGATAGATGTTCAAATAGTGCATGTCAACATCTTGCAGAAAAAAAGAGAGAGGCAATTGCAGTAGCCTTCCATCCTGTATTATTTTAATTGCATTGTCTGTAGGAGTCTTTGCATATGTTTAGCTCGGATTAAATCAGCCTAATGAGGTGAGACCCAAGAAATTTTAATCAGTTGGTGTGAAAATGTAGGTGTCTCATGCTGCTTTGTGTGGGTTTATTTCTGAGAAAAAGAGCAATGCATCTCTTTTTTCTTTCTAAAATTTCCAGTTACCTAATTCTCAGCGCTGTAGGTCTCCTTGCTTGCTAATTCCATCAGAGGAAGTTGGGTGGAGTCACCAGCAGGTGTTGTAAAAACGTTCACAATTCAGATTGCAGAAATTCAATACAGTAGCAACTGAGGACCCGTGCTGCTAGAAAGTTTCAAATGTTCCCCTAAAAGTTGTTCCCAAAATATCTTTGCTTTTCGGAATCCACCAAAGCCTAGTTGTGCCAGACATTCTGGTTAAGAAAGAGACCCCTGGGCTTCTATTGCTGGAACACACCAGGCTGAGAATAAATTGCTTCTCAGAACTTGGCCAAGTTTTGCATTCTGCAGCAGCTTCTAAAGTTGCCTGGCTCTTATGCAGAGAGTTGACTCAAAGAGCTAACTAAGCAAATCAAGGGAATACTCCTGTCTTATCCACTCAGGGAACATTTTAAGTATGCTTTGAGAAACTATTGAAAAGACCTCAGGAACGTCCAGGACAAAACAAAAGAAAGTGGCTTTTGCATTTAATAGGCCCCAGTCAAAGGCTGTGGAACTCTCAAGCCTCAAATTTCTCCTTGTTTAGATTCCTACTTCCACTCCAGGTCTCATGGAGACTTCTCTTACTACAGTTCAGTTGCTATGGTAAAATATCCTGACAAAAACAATTTAGGAGGATAAAGGGTGTGTTTTAGCTTGTAATTCCAGGTTACAGTCCATCGTTGCAGAGAAGTCAAGGCGGCAGGAATTTGAAACAGTAAATCACATCACAGCCATGGCCAGGAGCAGAGAGCAATGAACACATGCAGACTCACTTCACTGCTTTCTTGTGCTCAGTTTGATTTCTCAACCATTAATATAGTTCAGGACTTTCTGCCTAAGGAATGGTGCCACCACAACTGGGATGGAGCCTCCCAATCAATTACTTTATTAAGACTGTCTTAGGGTTTCACTACTGTGAACAGACACCATGACCAAGGCAACTCTTATAAGGACAACATTTAATTGGAGATAGCTTACAGGTTCAGAGGTTTAGTCCATTGTCATCAAGGTAGGAATATGGCAGCATCCAGGCAGGCATGGTACAGGCAGAGCTGAGAGTTCTACATCTTCATCTAAAGGCTACTAAGAGAATACTGGCTTCCAGGCAGCTAGGATGAGGGTCTTAAAGCCCATACCCACAGTGACACACCTACTCCATCAACAAGGCCACACTACTCTAATAGGGCCACACTAATAGTGCCACTCCCTGGGCCGAGCATATACAAACCATAACAAGACAATCCCTTACAGACATAGCCATAGGCAAACTCAATTTGTGTCAAGTTGTCAATTGAAGCTACAGACAGGACTCCTCTGCTTTGTTAAGCAGATGTATCAATTTAAGAAAGGGGTCTGGTAGCTCATAGAAAGGATGAGGACAGAAAAGAAAAAAATTTGAACAGTAACCAAAGAGAACCAGGGAGTCAGAACCTAGAGATCTCCTCAGCAAGAGACTCCATATCTCTACCGCTTCAGTCAGGCCATGCAGAGAAACGAAGTGTCATTTCAAGCTCTTGCTGACACAGCCACCAAGGAGTCTCCTGGCCTGCATTCCTTGTTTCATTCAATTCCATGGAAGATCTTGGCTGAGGTCTCATTCTATGCCAGGTCCAGGCTAATAATGTTGTACCTGTAGAGTTTCCTGGGTCAGTCTTACCAATTGCCAAGAGTCATACAAGAAAAACTAAAGAAAACAAAGAAATTAACAAAGACCAATTACTCCTTTGGGTGTCAGGGGAGGGTGAATGGCCGGTAGGTTTAAATTATGTCTTCAAAGGATCTATGTGGAGCCAGGTGGCTCAGAATGCCCCTTGATATTTCTAAAATGGATCTGGGAGAAGACAGTAGGAGGATCCTGGGCATGGAGTGGAGAGCCATCCTCTGGGACAGCAGGTTTGGATGACAATGGTAGACACTTAAGCTTCATGTATCTTATTCTGGGTAGATGCCCCTTCTGTCTGTACTTTGTTTGAACTTAATTGCACCAAATCCCCCACCCCTTTCCCTTTTCCGTGTGTGTGTGTGTGTGTGTGTGTGTGTGTATTTGGTATCTATGCATGTGTTTGCATATTTGCATGTATGTGGGCACATCATGTGTGCACATGTATGTGGAGGCTGAAGGATGGAAAATCATCCTCTGTTCCTTTTCCATCAGTGAGGTAGGGTCTCTCAATCAAACCTAGAGCTCACCGATAGAGTTAGTCTTACTAGCCAGCTTGCTCTGGGGATCTCTTGTCTTTGTCTTCCCATGCTGGAATTATGGACAGGCTGTGGGGCTCACATGGCATTTATGTGAGTCCTGGGGATCTGAACTCTGGTTCTCATTGTTATGAAATATAGTGTGGCAAGGGGTATTTTTAGCAGCTGGATCCAAACTGTACCCTGAGAAAAGAATAAAAGAAGTTTATTGAAGGAAAGGAGGGGAGTGAGGACCTGTGGAAGGGATAGAGTCAGACAAGTGGACATTTAGACAGACAGACAGACAGACAGACAGGGAACATCAAGAGAGGTATGAGGGGAGAGAGAGGGGGCACTGGATGTGTGTATGTGTGTGTGTGTGTGTGTGTGTGTGTGAGAGAGAGAGAGAGAGAGAGAGAGAGAGAGAGAGAGAGAGAAGACACAGAGATGGGGTGGCTGTCGTCCTTTTTTATCTGTAGCTCACATCTGGCACACCTGGCAGTGCCAGCAGGTGATGGCAGCAGGTGACGGTGACAGCAGCAGGTGAAGTAGTTACCATTTCCTGAGAGCCAGTGGAATTACCTGTGCAGTAACACTCATGCTTTTGTGGCAGACACTTTAACATGGAGACCTCTTTCCAGCCCTGATCTGTTTTTCATGTCTACATGTGTTTTCTAGTTCCTTCTTAGACTGTGATTTTTGTGCTGATTTTTCTCTGATAAGTTGGCTAAAACATCTTGTGGACCCCTTTGGCTCTCCTATGTTCCTCACCTTCACCAGTGTGTTGACCACAGTGAAAGGACTTTAAAATTCAAAAGGATGGATATTTTGGTTGGAAAAACTGTGCCCCTTCAATCCATATGTTGAAACTCTGACTTTATTGTTCTTATGGCTTCCTGGTGGAAGAAAAGTACCTTGGTGGATGGATCAGGAGGCCAAGGAGTGCTGCTAAGAGAACCATGAGACATAGTTCACGCAAGAGATTTATTGAGCGGGGGGAAGCAAAAGGCTTCCTCAGAGTGGGACAAGAGAGAGACAGAGAAGATGGAGAGAGACACACAAAGAGAGACATACACAGTGAGCAAGAGACAGAGGGAAAGGGACAGAGAAAGACACACAGAGAGGGAGAGACAGAGAGCAAGAGACAGAGGAAGGGCCCTGATGTGGGACTTTTTAAAGGGTATGAGTGTCGAATTTAGTGACTGGTAATGACATGCCTGCTAGCTCCAAGTCACTGAGGGCAGACTAGGGGATCACCTGGTTCCTAACAATTGTGACTGTACAGTCACATGTCACCTTCTGAGGAAGGTCTCATAGGCGAGCCCATCATCGTGGGCACGCCACACAGCTATTTACGCAGATAAGATGGCTCCAATGTCACAAGGTGTGATAGTTAACCTTCATTGTCAACTGGATTGAGAGTCACTGAGGAGACATACATCCAGGCATGCCCTTTACAGAACTTTAAGGGGTTGGGGATACCCACCTTGAAATATGGGCAGCACCAACCCATGGTCTTAGAGTCCATGACTGAGTGAAAAGGAAAACCAGAGACAGGCAGCTGAGTGCCGGCATTCTCCCTTTTTGGCTTCCTGGTCTGCTGAGATAATGCAGGCTCACCCTGCTCCCATAGCTGTGCCTTCCCCACCATAATGGACTGTATCTTTTGGATCTTGAACATAAGCAATCTTTCTTCTCTTAAATAGCTTCGTGTCAGGTACTGGGGCCCAGGAAGGTGAAAGGTAATGAGCACACAGTCCTTGAGAGCACGGTATACGCAGTGTGTCCGAGTGAAGTCTTTCTACAGCACCAGACTCGGGTGGAGCGGTGAGGAGATGGTGTAGATTAAATGGAACCACACGGGTGGGATTCTGATCCCTACCTCTGCAGTGCCCATCAGAAGAGGAAGGGGCATCAGGGCCAGTGTTCTTTACCCATTCTCGAGGCCAAGAGGGAAACCTCGGTAGAAGCCAAGCCTTGCATGGTCTTCCTCTTACACATTGCAGCCCCCAGAACTATTAGGAAATCAATTTCTATTACTTCAGGCCTGTTTTCTTTGGTATTTTGTTCTGTCTAACTAACTAAGGGCTGGGATATTGTGTTCTCACTGCCCAATATACACAGTATATAGTGTGTATTTCCCTCTGCTGGTTCACTGGTTTCTTTCAGACACTAGACTTACTGAGAAACTATCCCATTGCTCTCTTTGATTGTTTTTCTGTGTACAATTAACAATAACAAATGTTTTTTTTTTAAAAGCCCATGGGGTCTTTATTCATTAAGAATCTTGTGTGATACAATTGGATAGGAGAAATTTATTGACTATAGATCCTGGTGGAAGGTTAAAATGAAAATTGTAATTAAGTACTGAAGGCAAGACACTCAAGAGATTGTTGGAATCTTAAAGATATACTCCAAACACATAAATTTTAGGATATTGGTGACATACCATGTAACATGTAAAATTTAGGATATTTTATATAATAATCATTCATGCATATAGAATGTTTAGATTCAATCCAATCCCCTCTCTCTTACCTCTAATTCATCCTCTCCCCTCACAACACACAAAGTCTTTTCTCTGTCTTGTGATTCCGGGGATTGAAGCCAGGGCCTCACATCTGCTGGACAACCATTCGGTCGATAAGCTCTATCTCCAGCCCATTTCTTATCTTTTGTTTTGAGAAAGGGTTTTGATAAGTAGCCTAGGCAAGCCTTGAACTTGAAATCTTCTTTCCTAAGTCTCCTAAACAGCTAGCATTTCAGAGTGCTCCAACGGGCCTGTCTTATGTGACTAGTTTTTCTGGTTGTTTTTTTTTTTTTTAAAGTTACCAGAGTATGAATACATTAAATGACTTTTTAAAACATACACAAACATTAGGACTCAACACATAAATTACAGCAAAGATGTAAAGTACCTTGGACTTTCGTTTTGGATTATTAAAGGCAAATAAACTTGCTTTAAGAAGCATTCCTTAAAAAACAAAACAAAAACAAAAAAATTAGCCAGGCATGGTGGTGCATGCCTTTGGTTCCAGCACTCGGGAGGCAGAGGAATGATGATCTGTTTGAGTTTGAGGCCACCCTGGCCTACAAAGTTCCAGGATAGCCCTGGCTGTTACACAGAGAAACTCTGTGTACAAAGTCTCAAAAACAAATCAACAAACACCAAAAAACCCCTACAAAAATAAATAAGTAAACAAACAAACAAACAAATAATTTATTGTGTGTGATGTGTGAGAATCAGAAGACATTTTGCTCGATTTGATTCTGTCCTTTTACCATATGAGCTCTGCGAGTTGAACTCATGATGTCAGGCTCGGTGACAATCGCCTGTACTCACTGAGCCACCTTGCTCACCCTTAAGGAATATTCTTTGTAGATACTTTTATCTTTCAAGACAGTTGTTAAAAACTGGAAACACCTAAAAGTCACTTGATACCAATGAGATAAGACACCACGTTGTATACACGGTATTGGTTCACAGATTGTGATGAGTTGGTTGAGCTGGTGTGTATGCGTCTTCATGTGTGGATGCATATGTGTATGCAAACATGTGCACATGTATGTGGAGGCCAGAGGACAACCTTGGGTGTGGCTCTTGAGGTGTCCCCATCACTGAAGTGTTTCTCACTGGTCGGGAATTCACCAAGTATTCTATGCTGGCTAACCAGCCAGATCCAGGGATCCCCTTGTCTCTCTGCCTTCCCAATACTGGGATTTCAAGGATTTTAAAATACGGGTTCTGGGATCAAACTCAGATCCTTGTGACTGAGCCATCATCCCCCAGTCCATGATCTGTCATTTTAAGATCGGGTAATTTTCCATGGGAACAAGGCATGGGATTTGGAATGGTTTTGAGAAGTCTATTGATGAATCAAAGCAAAACCAAGCAGGCTTAGGGCTCTAAGGTGTGCTTGCCTCTTTCTTCAGTTTGGGTAAACACTTGTCATCTGTTTTTCATTGTTTTTGGTCAGAAAAAGAAGCTCTCTTGAAAGAATGAATGTAACTTATTATGGATTTTCACACACTTCCAAGTCTTTAATCAGAATAGTCTTGAAAACTAAGTTCTGTTGTTGAAAAATTCACGCACTTAGGAAACTTAGAGTGGGATCAGAAATAGGTTGTGCCTGACATTTTAATATAGTAACTGATATATTTTCCCCAAATATATTCAGTGTTGCAAAAATGACATGTTTAATTTCATAGCCTGAAATAATTTTATATCACCATCACTGACAAGGATATTTAAAAACGTGGGTCCAAGGACTGGAGGTGTAGTTCATTCAGTTTAGTTATATAAAGCCCTGGGTTCCATCCCCAGTTCCACAGGCTTTGTGGGGCACATTTGTCACCCCAGCACATGGAACACAGGGTTAAGAGGAACATAAGTTCAATGTCACCCCTGACTTCATAGTAAGTTTGAGGTCAGCCTGGGTAGAGATGAGCCTGTTTAAAAACAAACCAGAGAAAACCAAACGAATCCAAAAAACAAATCCCAAAAGTCTTATACCCAAATTGGTGTCTACTTTTGGTTAAAAAATATATCAATACTAAAACTGAAACCCAAAGCTGGGAGACCCTAGACTGAACAGCAGAGAGGTGTACTGAGGGCCTGATTCATCCTGTGCTTATGGCCTGACCCGCCAATCTTGTCACCCTGAGCTGAGACCCAATTCATGCGTGGTGGGCAGTGCTGCATGAGATTACAGTGTCTGCAGTGATTCATGGCCTCTCTCCTGCTCTGATGTCCTATTGCATGGTAGCATGTCACCAAACGGATCCTTTTGTTTCTTGCTCCCAGTTGGCATCCTTGCAGCTACATTTGCTGGCTCCCAGTTTCCAGCCTCTCTGTCTTTCTGGAACCCCCTTGTCCTTCCTTCAAGCGTTCATCACAGCAACTGTAAGTGGTGTTCCCCTTAGAATTATAATCTAAGCAGCAGTATAACTAACTGCCGCCATCCACGATTCTGCATCTTCCTCTTTTCATTTTTGGCCCCTCAGTCCTAGGAATGTAGCTGCTTCTTGCTGTTTTTCATCTGTGTTGTCTCAGCTGGCCCACGTCTGCTAACTTGGTCCCTGATTAAAGCCTCTCAGTAGGAAAAGCCCAGGGTAGTTTGTGTTTTCCTCCACTCAATCCTGAAGACTACTGTACTACTATATCTAGACTCAGGATTTGTTCATTATAGGTTCATATAGGTGTGTATGTATTATTTGTAAACATTAAAAAATAATACGGAGAAAAATTATCCAGAACTAATTGAACATTAGAAAGAGAAAGCTTGGTACATATATACTTAGCATTTGTCTCCAATTCCTGACACAAAACTCTCAAATCCCTTTGAATATCCATTGTGATAGGAGTATCTTTTATTCTAATGAAACCCTGTCCAAGGTGTGATTAGAGAGTTTATCACAGACCTCCTGGGAGAGGAGAGGGCTGGAGGTTGAGCTAACCACCCATAGCTAATGGTTCAAGCAGTTGTGGCTGTGTAATGGAACCCCATATAAAACATTAAATTATGGAGTCTGGAATGCTTCCATGTTTTCATATGCTTATGGATGTGGTGTGCCTCCCAACTCCATAAAGACTGAAGCTCTGGCCTGTGGGTCTCTTGGGACTGGATGAAGGGGAGGTGGGTCCACACAGAGGCCTGGAAAACCTGTCAATCTCAAGAATGTGAGTGGGAGGAGCACATGGGAAAGGCCAGTCTGGGACTGGTGGGAAGAGTTTGCGCTCAGTGGGAACTACTGTGCACTGATGCAGTAATTGCAATCTGGTGGTCATTGTTGAGCTCAAAATGAACAGTCTAAAAACAGAATAAGACAACGTGATATCAATCCCATCTGGGATACGGGCTAGGAAAGACGAGGCAATTAGGAGGTAGTCTTCACGACATTTTACACAGAAAGTTTAGAATTCCCTTCTAGATGCCATTTTGTACTTTCATGTTTGTGTACATGGGCACATATACCTGGCCACACATATATGCTTGTTTATGTATTGAAGTGTGTACCTGTCCATGTGTGGTGTGTGTGTGTGTGTGTGTGTGTTGTGTGCACCTGCTGGTGAGTATATACAGTCATATATATGTTTATGTATTTAGAGTAGTGGAGATGAGGATGGAGAAGTCCCAGATAAATCCCTGAAGTTACAGAAAGTGAAAGCTTGCCCTACAGTGATAATTGAGGGATAATATTTCTGACAGTTTATGATGGTTAGCCGCTGATGCTCTGATAGCCCTGGACCTTGAACCTGGGATATCCGTGAGGATACACTTTTACGTATATACACACTGTGTAGCAATTTCAGCTAGAGATAGTGATAAGTAGCATAGAACAATAAGGTCAAGTCTCATCTAGTTTGACAGAAACACTTCTGTAAATTATGAGTGGCCCTCCCTGCTCTTTCAGCAGTGTGTTACTCGGATATAAATAGCGCTTAAGCCTTGATCCTGCTCTCTCTCTCTTTCCATATTAAATTAGCAGAATTAGCTGCTGTCAGAATAGTCTTTCCACACAAAGCTCTGATCACAGTACTTGTGTACTAAAAAAATTGCGTGAACATTCTCTTCCCTCTTAATGATAAATTCCAAAATTCGTGTCATGGCATTTAGGGTAACCATAAACCAACTCCAGACTACGTCTTCAAGTCTCGGCGTTGTGTCTTATGATCAGAGAGGATGTGTCAAATATGTAACAATTGGATAAATATGGGTCCATGTCAGGGGTGACCCCTGATTACTGAGCATCGGGGAAACTGAGGTAGCTTGCATAGCAGCTGGGATAGCGATGCGAACAGCCTAGAGGTGAGGATCCTGGAACCCTGCAACTAGCTTCCATGTGTTCTTTCTTTGAGAATTTTACAAAACTTCAGCTAGGCACAGCTCAGTAGAATCCCAGCTTGTCCTTGCTCTCTTCATCCTGGAGAAGTTGGTGCCATCCGATTCATAGACTGACTTTATGAACTGCAGCGAAGCCAAATAATTATGGCTGACTGGTAGCCAATCTGTTGCCTCCATTGGTTAACAAAACCATGTGTGTTACCCGTCACAGCCCGACTTTCCAGGGAAAAGTCATTTAAATATCCAAATACTGAATGTTCTCCAGAGACAAAAAATTTTTATTTTTATTGTGTACTGATGCAATTCTGATGAAGTTTATGTGAATGAAATCTTTGTAAACTTTTGGATTATATTTTCTTTTGTAACTCTTTTATATGCCTATTATTTCATTAATATTCTAACAGATGCTATGCAGTATATAAAATACAATATTTTTATGTTAAGATGGCATTCAGTATTATTTTTCTAATAAATGTTCTATTTCTAGACTCCATCTGTGGGACAATGGACAGTGCCAGAAACTTGGTAAGGTAGAACGGGTCTGAGACCCCAGAAACTCGGGTACACACTTGAGACAGTAGGTGCCTCCCTGTTCTCTAGTAGATACCTGGCCAGAAACATATGCCACACTCCCCATGCTAATGAGGTACCCAGAGGCCCTGGGAGTTTAGCCAGTAAGCTCCCCTTCCCAGACATTCCTCCTTGCAAAAGGTATTAATATCTGGCCCACCCTGAGAAGTTGGTCCACATCCGTTTTCCACAATGAACACACAATGAACAGCCAATAAACAGCTTGGAACCAAAGACTATCTCTTTCATCGAGAACCAGCAGGTCTTCGCCTACAGAGTGACAGCCTAAGTCTCTCCTAGAAGGCCTCTCTGTGCTCCCAGACAATCTTACCAAGCTAAGGACAAACACTGGATGAACTAAACTGGAGCTACCATTTCCCTCAGCCCCAGGCGCTGTCCTCAGCCTATGGCCCAACGGGTCCCAGCCAGTCTCTTCGTAGGCCTGTGGACTCCGATACTTTGTTCCTGATTCCTCTACGAGACACATCAGGGGTAACTCGATGTCCAGGAGTCTGGGAACCCCAGCTTCGCGTCACCCCCCCAAAATATCTTGGACGGCCTTTTTCCGGAGTGGTGCTCTCGTGCTTCACTAAAGCCCAGCACCCAGGGCCGTGGGGTGGGATAAACATAGTCAAGCTTCCAGCAGGGCAGAACCCAGACCCACATCTGTCTGTATTTTTTCTCTATTGTGTTTTTTCACTTCTCTATAGACACACCTATACAATTACCTCTAAAAAGCCTTCGTCAATTTTGCATTAAAAACCTATGATTAAAAGCCTTATTGCTGGGGCTTGAGAGGTGGCTCAGTGGCTAAGAGCACAGGCTGCTTCTGCTGAGGATCCAAGATCAGTTCCTGCACTCATGTGTGCACATGCACACACATGTACATGGATACTTGCACAAACACATAATTTTTTTTTTTTTTTAAAGTTTCGGTTTTTCGAGCAGAAGCACGTCTCAGCCTCTCCTGTCAGCTTTTCCGTCTTGAGGCTCATTAGAGTCACCTCGCTTGGGAACGCCGTTTCTCAGAGCACACATCACATAGGTGAAGCAAATCGTGCTCTCTGGAAAGGGACTCAGGCTGAGCGTTTTTCCCGGTGGTCTCGGCATGCAGGCCTGAGAATGACTGACTCAGCACATCCGGTTTTCATTCATCCTGTACAAATTTCCCAGAAAATTAATTCACTATAGAATGGAGTTGCCTCCCTTCTATCAGATAATCGCTGCTTTGGTACATTTCAAATGAGCCAGAACGTTCCTGTTGTGACCATGGCAACACATTTTATCATTTGTGTGTAAATGGAACTTCATAATTCTCAGCCCACACTCTGGTGAATTGCTTGTTAACCTTCCCCTAGAATAAGATTGCAAATAAAATTTCCATTATCATCATCATCATCATCATCATCATCATCAGAAATTACACATTGTAACACTGGTTATTTTCTCTGTAGTTGCTGTTAAGAAATTAAAATCATTCAAAACCTAATTAAAAAAAAAACCCTACTTGTTATTCATTTCATTTACTTCTAGAAAAGAAAGTTCTCATTAATTAATTATTGTTTAGAGATAACTTTCTCACATTTTGTTAAATGACATTTTAGAGAATGTTTAAAAAAAAAAAAAAAAAGAAAATCCTAAGCTCAGAAATGGAAATTGCTAAATTGGAGGAAATTTTAGACCTCTTTTGGATGCCTGTAAGTTCTTTTAAATGCACTGTAAAGGAATAGAGTTTTGCTAAAGGGGGCCTGATTTGAGGCTGCTCTAAGATTGAACAAGATGGTCAGAAGTGGAGTGAATGATGCTACAGCAAAGAAACCATCGCTCTCTCTGTTTCTTTTCCAGGTTGTCAGATGGGTTTCCGAGAGCACAGACTTTACTCCATTGGGCTGAGCAGCAATGATTCCAATGAGTATCATTCACCTTGAGATCATGTAACAGTAGTCTGCTGAGCAGAACATGGAGCAAGCGACCTTGCACACTGGCCCTTGGACTGTTTTCCTGGAGCAAGCCACACTCCTGTGAAGCAGGGTTAGTTTACTCCATATATCTGGCTTGCCCAGCCCTTTTTCCTCTCTTTTCTTTTTTCTTTTCGTTAATATTTGTTTTTTCACTTTACATCCCAGTAACAGTCCCCCATCTCCCTAACAAAGCTCCTCCCCCATTCTCCCTTCCCTTCTCCTCTGAGAAAGGGGAGGCTCCCCTGGGTATTGTCCCACCCTGGGACGTCAAGTCTCTTCAGGACTAGGTGCATCCTTTCCCACCGAGGCCAGACAAGGTAGCCTAGTTAAGGAGAACGGGATCCACAGGCAGGCCACAGGTTCAGCAACAGTCCCGCTTTAGTTGTTGGGAAGCCCGCCTGAAGATCAAGCTGCACATCTGCTACATATATGCTACACAGTTGCCTAGGTCCAACCCATGCTGGCTGGTTGGTGTTTAAGTGTCTGGGAGTCTCGAAGGGTCCAGGCTAGTTGACTGTGTTGGTCTTCCTGTGGAGTCCCTATTCTCTTCGGGTCCTTCAGTCCTTCCCACAACTCTTCCACAAGCCTCCCTGAGCTCCATCTACTGTTTGGCTCTGGATCTCTGTATAAGAGTCTCCAACATTACCACTATGGAAATTCATGTGACTAACTGAATTCTGATGCTTGGAGAGGTAGGCTGTGATTTTAAGATTATTGAGAATTAGGTAATGGGTGAATTAAAAAAAAAATGTTAACTTTCTCCATTTCAGAAGTCTATTTGCCACAAACATTTAATCTAGTCCCATGAATCTTATTCTAGATGATTGAAATAGCAAGCTAGGTTAACTCTCCTTCTGCTCCACATCCACCCCCTTAGCCACTCCCTCCTTTGACTTTCTCCCTGGATTTGAGGAAATGTTGGTTGCTATCATAACTGAGGTCCCAGATGCATGGGCTGGGTTATTCTCACTCCTTTTTCACATTAGAAAAACTGTGTGAAATGGAGGTCAAACCATGCTTATGTACCTCCTAATTTTCAAGACTATTTCAAGTAGTAAACGGATATGAACTCTCTATATTATATCTGACATGTACTACCAAAAATCTCAGTTATTTTATAGATTGAAAAGCAAAGCCAAGCAAATGTCTTAGTAATAGAAGGAAGATATTTGAATCCTTTTGCTGAGTCTTTTAATTAATAGTTACTTCCATCTATCTGTCAGTTTCCTTCTTAGAGTGGAACTTACAAAAGGGCAACCTTGAATGTGTGCATGATACCCAGGTTCTAGGCAGCATTTAGTTGAAATCGAGAGGCTGATGCTAAGTGGTTTTGATCTCTCTTTCTTCCATTTATATAAAACAATAGATAAGTAACAAAGCATAAATAATTGCTAAGTAAAATAATCCAACAGGACGCAGGAAATTACAACAGGTTTTTGAAGAAGGAGAACATGAAAGAATGGTGATCAGCTTAGCTGACTCGAGGAGGTCGAGGAGGTGCACCCAGCGTGCTAACAGAGCTAGCTGCTTTGTTCCAGACAATGGGGAGAGACTCACAGCAGGCAAGATGTGGAGGAGAGGAGGGATGGCTTTGTGTAGTTGCTTCCTTCAGGTTGGGCATGGTTGTCACCATCTTGAACCAGAGCAGCTGTGATGGACCGCAGGGGACCTTCATGAGGCCTGGGCTGTTAACACTCCCTCCTAGAGGAGCAGAGGATTTCAAGGCTCATGAAACATGACCAGGCAGACTTACAAGGTCCCTCCTCACGGTTATATAAATGGTAAACAAAAGCTGCTTCATTTACATATCTTGTTCATTTAATATCTTGATTTCACATCTGCTAATTCTTGTAGAATATAACCAGCAGATAGAGCATTTCTTTCCCTCAAGATTTTTTCCTGTCATTAAAATACTTTCTATCTACTACTTTGTGGATAAACAAATACACAGGTACACACACACACACATACACGCACACACAAACACACATGCATGGATGCACACGCTGTCTACCCATATCTACACACCCATACGCACACACCTGGGACTCAGAAGTATCTTACTTTTTCTCAGTGTGAGGATTTACTTTCTAAGAGCACAGGGCTCTGATTTCTTATTCGAACTAACACTCATAATTCCTGCTAATGAAGTTTGCCTGGTTTGGCAAATGAAATTTAATGTTTTTTTTAAATACATATTTTGTAGCACAATAATGAGATTTAACATTGCAGAATTATTTATTTTTAGAAATTCTTTTTTTTAAAGTGTATTTGACTGAACCAAATAGCATTTCATTATGATATTGTATGCATGTATACTATGTATTTTGATTATGTTCATTCCCTATTACTTTCCCCCCAATGTTTGCTGGTCTCCTACTTTCTCCAAAATTGGTCCTTTTTCACTTTCATCCCCCCTTTTGGTATATATGTGTGTAGTAACACGTGTGGGTTCAGGTGTTCACATGAATGGCATGCATGTGGAGGTGAGCTAACAGTCTTGGGTGTAGCTCCTCAGACATCCTCCATGGTTTTCTTGAGACAGGGTCTCTCATGGCCTTGAACTTTACATAGACCAGCCACTGACCACAAGGTTCTGGGGATCTTCCTGTCTCCAGCCCCATCTTACAGTTCTGTGTTTACAAGCAAGTGCAACCCTGTGCTTGTTAAGGATCTGAACTCAGGTCTTCATGCTTGGGAGGCAAGAGTTTTATTGTCTGCTATGTCCCCAGCAATTCACAACATATTAAATAACAACCTATATTCTTTATCGGACAGAAAATGTCTTATTATTTGTAAATATCACTTTATTTCCTCAGATGGAGTGATGAGATGAGAACCATATCAAAGCTGTGTGAATACATGGCTTGGGCTTAGCCCTGAGTGTTTCTTTCTCTGTTCTAACTATCCCTAGGCCTAGGCCTGGATGCTTCTAGCCTCTGTACAATCTAATCTTCCAAGCTGACTGATTCAACCTGGTTTCTCTAGGCTACTGACTGAAATGCTCTGCTTGATCTCTGGCAATCTGTTCTAATCTTCTGGATCCTTCTTATTCTCTGGCCCCTTCTGTCTTCATCCATATCTAGCCTGTTCTCTCTTCAATCTGTCTCTGTAAAACTGTGTGGTAAAACTCCCTCCCTGGCCCCAATGCTTTTAAGTAACTTCTCTTTCCTGTGCTGTTCTCATGTGAGTTGGGTCTATCCTATCTCTGACTCATTCTGTTAACCTTTCTCTAATTCATCACTTTATCTGCTTCTCAATTAGAAGTCACTTTTTTTATTTTTTTTATTTATTTATTTATTTATTTATTTATTTATTTATTTATTTATTTATTTTACCTATGAGTGCTCCATCTGCATATATACCTGTGTGCCAGAACAGGGCATCAGATTCCATTATAAATGATTGTGAGCTATTGGGAATGATAATGATGAGGCTGTTGGGAATCAAACTCAGGACCTCTGGAAGAGCAGCCAGTACCCACACATATCAGGAGCCTAAGCGTATAGCTTTTCTCTCTTGTGCACCTGGCAGAGCATGCCCTGAACCAGAAGCAGAAATATGTGCACGGCGAAGGGAGGCTTAGGTTTTGTGAAGAGAAAAATGGAAAGAAAAGGCTCCAGTTCTGCTCTGTGTTAGATGCGGTCCTTTCCTTCCCTCATTTCCTCCCCACAATAAGGACCAGGTAATTGTTCTATGGAAATGGACTTAGGGCAAATGAAGATTTGCTCAGCTTGCAGGTGTCCTTAGTCGCTCATCTGTCTATACTGTGAACCCTGGGCAGAATAGAGGGGGCCTTTGTGAATTGAACCATGGGAAGTACTTTCAAAGACATCCTCCCCTGTGTAAGGTTCCTGGGAACCTTCTTCCACACTGGGATATGAGGTTGTGCAGAGACACCTCATAGAATGACTCAAGTCCAATTTCCTGGCAACCTAATGGGTTGGCAGATGACACCAAATTGCTTTTGTGATTGACTTAGGGGGGATAAATGTGCCATTTGTTGCCAACTGGGGCTATCTACCTATGTGCTGCAAGTATAAAGTGGCCCAGTGGGTCATAGACCTTCTGCAAGCTGGTCTCTCCCAGTAGACTCTAGATGTCGCCGTGAGATCGTGCATCTGTGGGACTCCCCACCTCCTCTGCACTCCTTGCAGCTGACTCATCCTGTGCAATTCTCAGTCTCCATCTGATATGTGGCTGCAACTGGCTGCAGGTTTCTCCCTTTGATTCTCTGATGTGATGCTTTTAAAGTCAGCGTTGCAAATATGTTCAAATAGGGTGAAGTAATGATCTCAAAGATTGGCTAACTGATAACAGACTGGAAGTCCTGTTTTGTTTGCACCATAGATCAGATGGTGGCCATGTAAAGCCCAGCTCTTGCTTCTAAGGCGTTAGTCTTTTCTGAGTGACCATGGTCCTGGAACATAGACTTAGAATAGAATGATGTGAACCACTACAAAAACAGTTATATGAACTTAAAGTTTATTCATTTTATGTGTATGAGTGTTTTGTGAACATTATATCACATCCCCTGAAATTAGAGTTATGAATGTTTGTGAGCTGCCATGTGGATGCTTGGAATTGAACCCGAATCTTCTGCAAGAGCAAGTGTCATAATCACTGAGCTATCTCTTCAGCCCCTGTATGAATCTATATAGCTATAGACCAAGTGAAAATGAGACATCAATACATTTACCAACACACTGATGGGGACATCAGGTGGGTGGATGGCAGCAAAGTGGGGACAACTCTATTATAGATTTCAGATGATGTCTGATGACATTCTCAGTTGTGTGGTGGCGGGAGGCTGATGGTCTGCTAATACAATCCAGAAGTTTTATGTAATAGCCACAAAGAAGAAGCAGTTGGTAAGTGATGGCTATTAAGAGGACTAATGGTAGCCTGGTTTTGGCTGTCAATCTGGAACATTCCATTGCTCCATATCATGAAATTCTACTAGTCTGTTGGTCAATTAGTCTGCAGAGACTTCATCTCAGGTGTAGCTTTCTCAGGGAACTTCAGTTCATGTGTGCATGTTGTCACAGTGGCTGTGAGTTCATACGTGCATCTGGGAAACACTGCTTTCCTGGCGTCACTGGCTACCTCTAGCTCTTACAATCTTTCTTCTCTCTCTTCTTTGATGGTCCCTTGGGTGGGGAGGGGTGTAGTATGAATACTGTATTTAAAGATGAGCACTGCACAGTCTGCTATTCTGTGCATGTTGACAAGTTAGGGGGTCTCTGTGCTAATTGTCATCTACTGCAAGAAGAAGCTTCTATGATGAGGTTTGAGAGATGTTCTGTAGCAATGCGTCATTAGGAGTCATTTTAATACTATGTCCATTTAGCAGATTAATAGTATTGAGCTCTCCACTGTGGCCTACAACCTATATTGTCTCAGGTTCTTGGCCCCTTTAACCCATCAAGCTTGGGTTCTAGTTCAGTCAGGAAGTGCTTGGCTGCTCTCAAAACATTCATGCTGCTACTACATCAATGGCAATCATGGTGTTGGACGGGGCTGTGAATGCTGTAGGAGGGAAAAATAATTCTCAATCAAAACTAGGTGTGAATCTTGCAAGCTATCATAGCAACTGGCCAGACCTCTGGTGTTTTAATAAATAGCATGGGATATTTGTAGGTCATTCCAAAACTACCCCCTGAAAACCTTCAGTTTGCAAGGTATGCAACAGTCCAAAGTGACCACCTCATAACCGCTGTCCTGATAATGTTCTCATAGTGAATTATCTACCTGAAACCCCCAAGGATAACATACATCCCAACATTGCCTCATTCTCTGAGATGTCACTTAAATTTTATCAAAGTCACTTAAATTTCTTTATCAATGAACACAGGTCACAAGAACTGGTAGATTGGTGGCATTTTCATGAAGCCAGATACCCTCATGGTTTTTCAGAAGCACCTACGGGCTTATAGAACATTACTTCATTTCTTTCATCTGAAATCTCTCTTAGCTCATGGAGTGTCTTCCTTCCTAGAAGACATCTCACTCCCAAGATTCATAGTGAACACGTCTACATGGAGGATTTTGAAATGATGTCATCCTCAGAGTCTGTTTCCTCTTCTCCAGCTATGGATTGGGTGTGGTCCATTTCTTCTGAAACTCATGTTGAAGTGTGCTTTATGAAAAGTACTGGGAGATGGTGGATCGTTCAGAGGTGATGAGATGCTTAAGAAGGCTTGATACCTTTCTCAAGGGAGGGCATTAACTTCTCCAATGGTGAATAAATACACACTCCCTTTGATAAGACTAGCTAGTTACCAAAAGAGTAGGTTGTTAATAAGCAAAGCTACTTCTTGTTTTATTTCTTCTCACACCCTTATTGACTTTCCTGCATTTTGTCATGAGTTGAAGCCTGAAGCTGAGCAGTTGCTGGCATTGTGCTCTTAGTCTTTGTCGCCTTCAGAACCATAAACCAATAACCCTCTTAACATTGTAAACCATCCTATCATGAACGTTTTTCAACAGCAAAGGGAAGTGGACTAAAATGTTTCATATGCATATCTCCTCATCATTAAAATCTAAGCCGGGACCTAATTTTCTCTCTTTCTTCTTCATTTATGACAGTAGATTGTGAGATAGTTAATTCTGAAATAATTTTATTAACATCAACTCATTTCTTTCCTTTATTGCCTAAAAATAACCATTCTTAAAGTTCTGTTCATCTACCCTTGTATTTCTTCACTGTCAGCCCAGCCTGGGAATTTTATCCTGTGTTCCTTTGTTTTATTCAGCATCTCCTTTACAGTTTTCTTGAAATCTATGAATCTCTCTCCCCAGAAAAATGTACTTTCATATGTGCACTTGAAATTCTGAATATAATGTCATAAAATTCACAGAAATGCTGAAGTCCTAATGTTTCTTTTTGTTTGTAATATCATCATTTTTATTCTATCCATGTGGTCTTCATGTTGATCTTTTTAATGTCACCCACATAAAAGATTGATAATGACTTCTTAAACCTTGGAATAAAATTCAAAGCTCATTTGGGTGTCCCAAAGGACTTTTTTCAATTCTGTGAAAGGCACTCTAATTATTCTTTTATTTTTACCCCTTCAAACAGATATAAAGTAAACTCAACAACAATAATAAGAACAACAATAATGGGTTGTGGTGGTTTGAATATGCTTGGCCCTTGGGAAGTGGCACTATTAGGAGGTGTGGCCTTCTTGGAGTAGACATGGCCTTGTTGGAGGAAGTTCATTATTGTGGACATAGGCTTTGAGGTCTTATGCTCAAGCTCTGCCCAGTGCAGAAGAGACCTTCCTCCAGACTGCCTGAAGAAGACGGTTTCCTACTCTTGACTCCTTTAGCTTCATGTCTGCCTGTAGGCTGCCATGCTTCCTAACATGATGATAATGTATTGAACCTCTGAAACTATAAGCCAACCCCAATTAAGTATTTGCCTTTATAAGAGTTGCCTTGGTCATGGTATCTCTTCACAGCATTAAAACTCTAAGACATAGGTGCATATTGGTTGAGGACATTTATATACAAGGATGCCCTGTGCTGGGTGTATTTATACTTAACTTCCCCATTCCTTGACCCCATGATGGTGACATACTACTGTCTCCTCCTGAATAGTTAATGCAGTTGGGCCAATCAATCAGTTGGCCAAGGGATCACCACCCAGAAAAGTAGTTTTACATTCAGGCATGCTAAGAGATTGGAGGAAGACTTATTCCTTTAGTGAGATAATATACTTCTCTTTCCTAGAATCTCTGCCTTCAATGCAGTCCCTATGAACTATCATGAAGTTCTGTTGGGTCAGCCTGCCTTTCTGAGTCCTTGCTTTTCCTTTTTCTTATTTGTGGGTCTCTTTCTTTCAGATGCTGGACAGACCCTATGTTACCCTTTTTTGGTACTTTGGGCATTATTATTCTTTCTCTGAAGCCTCTCCCCTTACCTCCTTCGTACCATGCAGCTGCTTGTTAGACACATGGCTGACCTCCATGCCTAACTCAAATATCATGGCTCTCTCTCTCTTCATCCTACACTCCCATCCGTGAATCTGTATGTAGTAAGTATCTCTGTAAAGCTTACCTCCTGTTGTCTATAAACTTAGTTCTGATGACCATTAGTCTCCAGGTCTATAGTTCCCCAAGAAACCCCATCATTCCAATGATACCCTGGCATTGCTGTAATCCCTTTGTTTTGCTCAAGTTTATGTCCTGGTCTGTCTGATATTGTGAGTACTATGTGTGAACTTTGGAGTTAGGAGAAGTTAAGTGTGGCTCTCCTACCTATTCTAGTCATCCGACCTCTGAGCCTTACTTCTAGAAACTGGAGATGGCAGGATCTAGTCAGAGGATGATGATGGAGATCAGGACCTGACAATAAAGTGCCTGGGAGAAGCCTGGTACCTAGGAGCTATCTGCATGCTATCACCTTTTAAAAGATCTGTAGAGTTTAAAAGCCCTGTGTTTTAGTAGATGATGACTGAAATTTCCTATGGATGAACATTTTGGTAGAAAGCATTGCCTCCACACTCATCCTACTCTAACAGCTGAATGGCTACATGCCATCAAAAGCATCGGCTAGATCTACATGCTTTTTGGTGAATCCCACAGGATACCACCATCTGTCAGAGTGAGACAGGAGCAGAGAATCCATAAGTGAGCTGCCCTTTATTGTAGTATATGACCTTTCCCAACACGGAACATAGAATAAACTCAGATCATCTTACAGATGGACTCGGGGTAAAGCCCACAATCTCAGAAAGCCCTAGGTGAAAAATTCCAACATGTAACTGAGGCATCGGTCATAAGCCTCAATGGCTGAAGTATGTTGAATGTTCATGTTCATGGATTCAGTGGTGGGTACGATTTCATTTTCTCCATTGGTAACGAATGAGTGATGAGCAATGAGAAACTGAGGTATTTTGTTACATGTAGTTTTATCTATCAGTATGAAACTCATTAAAGAGAAGCGCCTTGTTAGTGTACCCCAGACTGTGATATGCCCTCTACCTGGGGAAGAGCTCTGGAGAGATTCTTGTAAAGGAGTGTTTCAGGGACATTTTTTTTTTAAAAGCTACTTTTAAACAGAGACACAGAGAGATATTAGGGATTAGGCAATAACAACTGTAAGCATCCCTTCACTTTATCGGGATTTCAAGGTGGCAGGTCCAGCTACCCTGAGGCATGGCTCCTCCAACCCCTCCCTGCCCGTGTTGTCTTAGAGTCTGTACCTGTTGGTTATCTGTACTCACACAGCAATTGGTGAACGTCTCTCTCCCAGCAGTAGTGTGGAGTGGAGAACAAGGTGCCCTTTTAGTCCATGGCGAATGTGGACATAAGTCAGTCTCAGCCCCTTACTACCCTAACTTCAGTAAAGGGCCCTGCTGGTGGAGTCTGATTTGAGAAGTGGTCTCCAGACAGAGGAGGTGAAAGGAGCTCCCTTTATCGGTCAGAGGAGCTGCTGGGGACCCAGGCTGTCACACATTCTCTCATAGCCTGGAAGACCCAGGGAATCAGGAAGAAGGGAGATGTGACTGACCTGACAGTACCTGCAAGAAACTTCTGAATTAGAAGATTGGTCCTAAGCTTCTGCCTCTTTCCTTCCTCCAAGCCTGGGGGTGGGGGCGGGGCAATGCTCTGCTGCTGTCTCCACTGCAGAATTGTCAGCATTTCTGTTAGCCATAGAGTGCTTGCCCTTATCTGTAGAAACCTTCAGATAACCTGACTCAGGTCCTACAGCGTGTCATCCTGTCCTGGGGCAAATCAATTTCAGTTGTCATTGACTTGAACTGTATTGTAAGATGACATTGAAATAGCTGAGGAAGCCAGTCTCCCCTCCAACCTGCCAGAAGACAGCAAACCGAAGGGCAGGGTACTTTGTTGGGGGCAAAGGAGGCCATGCTTCACGTTTAACCCTCTCTAGCTCAGATTTCTTGTCTTGCTCCCAGACTGAGAATCCTTTTTTTTCCCCAGGGTAGGGTACACTGTTTGTGAATATGGGGGACAGCTGAGTGGCCCAGGCTGCCCACCAACCATGCTTACCTTTTATCAAGTCTCAGTGTATTCCAAACATTGTACTCCTATTCGCTGTGACCATCCTGGGTATCAGAGTCTCAAAGGAAAGTTCATTATCGTTCATTATCCCCAAATGAGCTTTAGAGTCACCTCTAATCAGGGGCTTAGCGAGCCATTAACCGACACATTGGAATTGTCACCCTCTCCTGGTGAACCCAAGTGTAAGTGGTTGGTGAAGGGTGAGGGTCGAGGGGGAAGAGTTGGATTGTCTTTTTAGGTAAGAGATTTATTGAAAGAGTTAGTAACACCAAAGATGGACAGACAGCAGCATTGGAACCTCTGAGAAGGTTTAGGTACACATGGCAGAATGGGATTTCCTTCTGCAGGGTATCAGAAGTGGGGGAGGTTCTATGTCCTCTGAGATTGACAGGTTCTGTAGTATGCTCTAGCAGTTCCATCGTCTTTGATTTCTGGATGGCCAGAAGAAAGAGAGGGTATCCATTAGTCTGAAGCCAGTATGTAGAATTACTTTGGAGATTGACGAGAGCAAGTATCTGGAAAGACAAGCTAATGGAGGAACTTTACTAAATAGAGTGATCCTGGCTAACAATTGGCATGTGACATTATTGTTATGTGTATCTGGGGGAGATCAGTTGCATATTTTTTTTTAATTTCAATTTTTATGTTTATTTTATGTGTAAGGCTGTTTTGCTTGCATGTATGTCTGCTCACCATTTGTGCCCAGAGAAGCCAGAAGAGGATGTTAGATCTCCTGGAACTAGAGTTGCAGGCAGTTGTGATCTCCCATGTGGAGGCTGGGAATGGAAGCCTGGTCCTCTAGAAGAGTAGCTGGTGCTCTTGATGGGGTAGCCATCTCTCCAGCTCATGCTGCATATATATGCTTGAAAGCATATATATATATATGTATATATATACACACACATATGTATGTATATGCACATTATATATAATTTTATATACATGCATTATATAATTATATATGCATTATATATGCATATATGTGCATTGTAACATATATATGTTCTAGGGAGCTTCTTATATTGCATAAGTATTATTAATGGAGGCTCATGATATATATATGCTTTCGAGCACATATATGCTAGGAAACTTCTAATATTGCATAAATATTATCAACCAAGGTTGTCAATCACTGCATAGCTGTTTCTATTCCATCCACACAGCTCACCCCAGCTGCACTCACCCTCTCCCTAGCTCTGTTAACTATTTAAATCTCCTTAGCTCTTTGAGAACCCACTTCTCATTGTAAAACAAAGGCAATACAGTCTCTTATCAGAAAACTGAGATACAGAAAGTGAACATTTAGCTAAAATGATCCTCAGAGAGTCAAGAACACAGGAGACTCAGGTGTCAGTCCATCCTGTCCCTCTCAGACTTCATTCACACCAGAAATCTAAAGTAAGGAATGTGGTGGAAGGGATCAGAAGTGATGTGACCAGATCCTTGATTCCTGAGACACAAGACAGAATACAGTCTAATCTTCTAAGGTGGCAGTTAACCACCTGGAGGAACCTTACTTTAGGTGTTTGTTATGTGCACAGCAGTTAACTGACTTTCTATCAATGTGGAGATTGTTGTATGTATCTTAATAACCATTGTTGATCCTGGAAAATTATGTATCATTAGGTGTGTGATGGTCTCAGTTGCCTCTGAGTTAAAATAGACAGCTGTTTCAGCAAGCTGTAAAATGTGTGTGTCTAGGATGTCATTTGCCTGGTGTCTTTGCTTCTTTGTTTTGAATATTCATCTCAGGGTGTAATGTAAGGGAAAAGCCTGCCTGAATCCACCAACTTTTTTTTTTTATGTCAATCTAGTTTAGAAGGACCTAAGATGTCTAAGTGAAGAAACACCATGACCACAACAACTCTTATCAAGGAAAGCATTTGATTGGGGCTGGCTTACAGTTTCAGAGGTGTACCCCATTATAGTCATGGCAGGAAATGGTGACATCCAGGCAGACATGGTATTAGAGGAGTCAAGAGTCCTACATCTTGATCCACAGGCAGCAAAAGGAGACTGACACACTAGGCATAGCTTGAGCATAGGAGACCTCAGAGCTCCCCTCGTAATGACACACTTCCTCCAACAAGGCCATACCTACTCTAACAAGGTCATATCTATACTTCCTAATAGTGTCACTTCCTATAGGACAACCATTCTAACCCATGAGTCTATGATGGTCATACCTATACAAAGCACTACAGATGTCATCTCTGTTCCTATATTACGTGTGCAAACCTTTAAGGGTTGTACTTCTTAATAAAACCCCAGTAAAAATTTCCTGATGACAGAGTTAAAAGTGTTTCCACATCAAACTTGGGAAAGCACCCTAAACATTCCGGAGCAGGTGCCTCTGTAGAGATGGGTATTACATCCATTTTGAATGTGAAGATTTTCTACCTGAATGTGCAGACTTAGGGAAGCCTCAGCATCCTGCAGTGGTGCGATTTGACCACAAGGTGGCAGGGCCCTCCAAACATTAAGTGAACTGGAAAGTCATTCAGGACATTTGCACTAATCCCACGCATTACCCACAGATGTGTCAGGCTGCTTCATTTTTCGGCTTCATTCTGTGGACATTGTCATTGGCTATAGTAAGAATTAATCTCCTACCAATGCTCAAATAAAGCCAAACTCTGTGAGATTCTCATCCCTTTCTTTTCTGCCCGTTGCTTCCTTCATTCCCCTCTTTAACAGGGTAAGTGGGAGGGAGACACAAGCCTGAATGTCCCAGAAGGGGCTAGATTCGACTCTGCCGTGATGAGTTAGTTTGACAAGCTAAATGATGATCCAACAGGAATGGGGGTATATTAATATCTTTGTTTCCATTTTGGGCCTTTTCTTGCAGGTTGTAAGATGCAGTACTCTGCAGCAGCCTACACGGGGCTATCACAGAGCCCTGCTATTTTAATCGGCCTAATTGGGTTTCTCATCTCTTTTAGAAGAGCTGGGAGGTGTGGGAAGATAAAAGAGGCGTGGAAAGACACTTAATTGGCTCTGTGTTCCATATATCTTTATGTAACCGCGAGGAGATCTTATATAAAGAACTCGAGGAGGAAGAAGAAGAAGGAAGTAGGAGTACAGTCGATGGATGGACCCTCTCCAGGCACCCGGCTTATATGAAGATTTCAGCCAGCAGTGACAGGGCAGAAAAACCTGCCTCAGAAGGCACATGCCTCCTGATCTCAGATGATTCGAATTGCTTCTACTTGTAAAGATTTTGCCACACAAGGTTAAGTAAATCTTGGCAAGACATCACAATCATAGCAGAAAATATTCCCAGTTTGTGTGAAAATAAGAAAGCAAGGCCATATGAGTCAGAATGTGTGTGTGTGTAAGTATGTGTGTATGTGTGTGTGTTTATAGCGCAGAGGTTGCATTAGGTATCATCCTTTGTCCCCTCCTACTTTGCTTTTTAAGACAGGGTTTCTCAAAGAGACCCTGAAGCTCTCAGATTGAGCTCGACTGGCTGGCCAGCATGCCCAAGGTCCTTCATGTCTGTGTGTCTCTAGTGCTAGGATTACAGGTTTCTGGTGCTATTCCTAGCTTTTTAATGTGGGTTCTAGGCGTTCAAATTCAGGTCCTGTGATATATGATCCCGAGATAAGCAGCACTTCACCAACAGAGACATCCCCCATGCTCAAAGGCTTTCTTGAATATTCTGTATATATGCAACGCTGTCTGTCTGAAAGCTCTTTGACCCAAGCTTTAGGGATTACTTGTTTCCCATTAACCACTTTGCCTCTGATGAATTATTGAAACAGTGCCTTGTTTAAAGAAAGCAGCATTTGTGTCTTTTCTCCCCCAGGTATTAATCTGAGGCTACCAGGAGCTCTTGGCATAATCAAAGCTCATGAAGGTCCTGCTGCTTGCAAGCCGAGAGCTGCTTGAGAGCCCTGGCTTCAGGGAGGATGCTGGGACAGCCTTGGTTCAGCCAGGCTCTACACTGCAGAGCTTGCCGCAGCACAGACTGCAGCAGGCAGGCCAGTTCAGCCCTGTTAAAGTCACAGCCCTGATTTATCTTCCTCGCTGGCCACACCCAGGAAGAAACTAAAGGTTGAAGAGCTAGCTTCCTTTGTGGCTCCTGGTAGTCAGCCCAAGCTCCAGGGCTGTAGTGTGAGAAGGGGGAGGGAGGGATTTTTAGATTATATTTCTTATCAGCATTGCTATACTATCTTGGCTACTGAAAACTCAGTCGTATTTCCAGGGTAAAATTTGTCTTATATTTTCAACTATGTAGTCAAGCCCATTTTAACTTGTGTAAGGACCCCAACAAAGAGCTGTACTTTCCGAATTAGTGACCACAGGGCCCAGAAACGTTGTCTGTAACGAGGGAACAGGATCTTGTCATTCGTTGCTAAATAGCTTAGCAGGAAGTTCCTTTCATGATTCCCACATTCATTTCAGCTGTACCTAAGCTAGAGCATTGGACAGACCTGGTCACAGAGAAGAAGCAGGGACCAGCAGGATTTTCTTTCTCCCTGTGGTATTGGAAAAGATGCAGAGGTCCAGCAACCAACTTCTTTTTCCTTCTTTAGTAGGGAGTTAGTTAAGTGCTAGTGTATTTATATAATGCAGTAGAACACAATCATCAAAAAGGCTCCATATTTTACTTTTTTATTGAGAATCTCATATTCATATATAATGAAACATGATCATACACACCCCTCTATTTCTCCCCTTTAACTCTCTATATCTTCCCCACCCCCAACACCGCCTCTCGAAGCTTCACGTCTTCTTTTCTCTCTGCATTCCAATTGGTGCTGTCCATATGTGCCTGGGTATGGGGCTACTCCCTGGAGCATGGGAAACCCACCAGTGGCCATATCCATAAGAAGAATGATTCTCCCCTCCCTCAGCATCTATTAACTGTCAATAGCTCTGCAGTAAGGGGTGGGGCTTAGAGAGTCCCGAGTCCCGAATACACTACTTTCCCAGAACATACTTGTAATGAACTTTCATCTTTTTTTTATTTGTTTGTTTGTTTTGTTTTCTGAGGCAGGGTTTCTTTGTGCAGCCTTGGCTTATCCTGGAGCTACCTCTGTAGATCAGGCTGGCCTTGAACTCACAGAGACCTGCCTACCTCTACCTCTCGAGTGCTGGGATTAAAGGGGTACACCACTACTCCCTGGGTAGACTTTCATCTTTTCATTTAAGAGTCTTCGCTTGGCATATTCACTTTTTTCTTGTGTGCTGAGGAAATTATTAAGTAAGATAAAGTTTATTTTATCATAAGCACTGAGATACTGTAACTAGCCTGTCAGGAGAGTAGTATATACAATGTGTCTACAGTGGAACAGGAAGATGATTGGTGTCCTGGGCAGGTTGGAGCAGTATGTCTTGAGATTCCCTTGTGATATTCAGAATGTTGTGCATTTAAAGCTTAAGAAGTAGGTTATTTCTGGAATTTTCCATTTGATATATTCAGACTGCCCTGATCACAGGTAGCTGAAACACAGAAAGCAAAAATACATATAAAAGCCCAGATTTTAGGCTCTCTGGTTAATTTACTAATTTACAGCATGCCCTTAAGTTAATCAAACACATTCTGTCATAGACATAGAATGCACAGAAAGGCAGGTGTTAAATAATGCAGGCAGAGGAAAGAACACATCCAAACTGGAACATGTAAAGAAGGCCTGTCGTTCCAGAGAGCCGTGAAACATCTCTTGCCAAGGGAGGAATAGGAAGCTTCTAGGACTAGGGTTTGTGGAGGCCTTGAAGAGTGTGGAAAGGAGCTGGATAGACTGGAGGGCTGCCTGCTGCAGCCTTCTGAGGAGCAGTGTGTTTAACTTATTATAACAGGTTTCAGAGGGTGCAGCTCACTGTAACCCAGACTTTAGGCCCTTTGGTTAAGGCTATGTGTTGATGGAAAATCCAACTATAATTAGGAATTTCGACAACCCTTTGGTGATTTACCTTTGTCCACAGCCCTATGAGTGGGCCTGGCAGAGATATGAGGTGCCAGCCATGTAGATCTAGAGTAGCAGTCAGCTCTTGCATCCCACTGTCTGAGGTAGTGTGAGGGCTGTGTCGAGGATAGCTTTGATTCGCCACAGTAGCTGATTAACTCCTCAGGCCTTCTTTACATGTTCCAGTTTGGATGTGTTCTTTCCTCTGCCTGCATTATTTAACACCTGCCTTTCTGTGCATTCTATGTCTATGAGAGAATGTGTTTGATTAACTTAAGGGCATGCTGTAAATTAGTAAATTAACCAGAGAGCCTAAAATCTGGGCTTTAACTAGTGTCAACTCCATTTTGCAGATGACGTAAATATGATCAGAAAGTCAAACTGGTTGTTCAAGGTTATAGAGCTAATATGTACTAAAATTGGATGTGAACCCAGCAGCCTGGCGATAGACCAGAGTCTGCTGAAATGATAGCCAGTCTGACTCCATACACATGAGCAGACTTTCAGGTAGAAGAAAGTGAAGGCCAGGAGAAATGATTGTACTGTGGGAAGTCAAGAAGGGGTAGATATTACATTTAATAGAAGGGGATTTTAAAAAAAAAAACATAGAAAGATAAAGTTGGCATTTTGTTGGATTCCAGGAATGTGAGCCTCTATTCAGCCAAGTTCAAAGTAGAGAGTCCCAAGGGAGGGCTCAAGGTATGTACCTTGTATATTCAGATGTCAACATGCAGGGCTGGGTTGTCTGTCATGAGTTTATCCACTTTTTTTTTTATATTTCAATTTTATCTCATTCATTCACTCACTCATCCATTTGTGCATGTATTGGTTCACAGACACTCTGAGCCCTTACTACATGCCAAGCCCTCTGCTGACACAGACATTGCAGACATTGGCAATGGAAGCATAATTTTTAACAACACCTTGGTTTTCCTCTGTAAATAAATACTTCAAAAAAAAAAAAAAAAAAAAAAAAAAAAAAAAAAAAACCCTTCGATGGCTCCTCCTCCCTTGAAGAGCATTAATAGTGACATCCTGCCTCCATCCTGACCCTGAAAAAAACATGACCAATAAGGCAGATATGTTCTGATGAAAAGCCCTGTTCCAATCTTGTCTGTGCTGAAACCAGCATGGCTCTTGCCTTCAGATAGCTTACAACTTTGATTCAGTTTTTGCCTAAGAGATAAGGAACTAAATCAAGAGCTATCCATATCATAGTGTCCTTTTATTGTATGAGTATATGATTGGATACGGAGAAGTACACAACAGATATGTAAACCAAACATGTCAGTATATCTGTTAGAACACCAGTTTAAAGAAAGTTTGGAAAGAGAGATCATGAGCCCTTTAAGTGGGAGAGGAAGACAGCTTGGAAAAGTGTCATCTGAACTAATTGAAGATCAAGGACCAGTCTGCAGGCACGGGCAGGTTGGGAAACTGTGGTGAAAAGACACCTAGGTCAGAGGCAACAAGATTCAGTGCTCTTAAGGTCACAGTCGACCCTGAAGAGTGGATGAGAGGAGGCGTATGTTTTCTTATGTGTGTGTGTCCTTAAGACAAGAGGAGAACACAATAAAAATGATGCTTTTAAGATGATTAATCTGGCACTGCAGTACAGCATCGATTAAGGAGGAAAAGAGCTCAATTGGGAAATTACTGCAGTAGTCTAGACAGGAGATACGTGTGTCCTAAAATACAAATGTGCTTCTGCTCAGCATCAGCTCACTTTCTGACCACCCATTATCCTGTCAGCTCCACCTCACAGGCCGTCCCTGCTCATCTTTGGAAGGCAAAGCACTTGCAAGGAGAAAACTTTATCCTTCTTCTGCAAATAAAAGAAAATAAAGACTGAGTGTACTGCTCAGTGGTAGAGCACTTGCCTAGCATACATGAGCCTTGGATCCCCAGGGCCAGTCAATCAATCAAGCAAGTAAGCAAGCAAGCAAGCAAGCAAGCAAGCAAGCAAGCAAGCAAGCTTAGAGAGGTTATGTGATTTGGGTGAGTTCTTCTGAGATGCTGGTGTTGGATCAGTTAGTTTCTGACCTAGACCTTTCTGCATTACATAATAGTTGTCTTTCTTAGTGAATTATGCTACCACAGGGGCGTGTGTGTGTCCTCATTCTGAGGATTAGAAAACAGTATCAGGAATTCAGTATTCAGACTGAGCTGGAAGACGTGAACATTTCCACTACTGACAGAAAGAAAGTAGATCAACCAAGAACAAGTGCCTTGCGGGGTTGGATGGAAAGACAGATGTTTAGCTAATCAGGGGACGCTGCTCAATGGTAGAATGTTTGTCTAATGTATACAATCCTCAGTACTGAAAAAGATGAATATGCATCCCAAAAGATCTGGAGCATCCATGAGAAAATGATCTGAGGATTAATAATTGAGAAAGAATTAGAAACTGTTGGCATAACCCATCAGAACTCTGTTTTGTAGAAGTGTGTGGAGGGGAGAGAAGGAATGAATCTAAATCATATTTGAATCCTAATAGCATAAGAATGGAAATTTAAATGCTCTGAGATGCCATCGTAGAGAACACTTCTAGTATGAAGGTTCCTCCATAGACCAGGAGATGCTTTATAAGTTGTGATGAGGAGAAATATAAAGAGGACCAAACTTGAGGAAAGTACCATAGCCTAATGATAAGCTTTCTAACACATCCTCCAAATTAAAGAATAAATACTTATTTTCCACTTAAAACCTCCACTTGTGGACCCTTTGAAGTTTTTACTCCCTGTCATAAAATACATATAACCTCAGCTCCTGTTTCTTTCTTTCTTTTTTTTTTTTTTTTTTGGTTTTTTGAGACAGGGTTTCTCTGTGTAGCCTGGGCTGTCCTGGAACTCACTCTGTAGACCAGGCTGGCCTCAAACTCAGAAATCTGCCTGTCTCTGCATCCCAAGTGTTGGGATTAAAGGCATGCGCCACCGCCCGGCCTCAGCTCCTGTTTCTTAAGAATTTAAATATGTCAAGACAGAAATGTTTTGGAATAAAAAATAAGTTTTTTTTTTTTTAATTTTAGCCTTAGAATGCTCAATACAGAAAGATAGATGCTGGCAGAGGAGTTGGAACATTGCCTTGTCTCTTCAGAATATTGGATTTTGTGTCAAAGAAGAAGGATGAATGTGCTTAGTGGAATCTGAAAGCCTAAGGACTAATTTAGTGTGCCTTTAACACAATCAAAAGCAAAGTTGCCTAAGATCTTTGGATCCATAGAAAAATCCTCTGTTTATCTCCCAAATTTAACTGTCTTGACAAGTGTGTATGTATGTGTGTGTGTGTGTGTGTGTGTGTATACACAACTTTGAGTATCATCTTCAGAAACATGGTCTACCTCCTTTGAGACAAGCTCTTTCATTGACCTGGAGCTTATCAATTAGCCTAAGCAGGCTGCCGAGTCCACCCTGAGGTCCTCCTGCAGTTGTCTCCCCAGCAGTAGGATTATAAGCATGCACTACCACACCTCCACCTCATTTTTAAAATGTGAGTTTTAGGGATCGAACCCAGGTCCTATGCTTGTAAGATAGCACATTATTGACTGAGCTATCTTCTCAGATATGAGAAGCATATAAGTGTGAGTCTTCATAAGTGTGTTGCATTTAGGTAAAATGTGTATTATTTGACTCAGTTTTCCAAGACTAATAAATTGGTGATAAGAACATAAGTCTCAGGTGACAGGGGAGCTTGGAAGTCTTGGTCTTGACCACATTACTATCCATGCTATAAGAAGCTCTTTAAAACCTTAAAAGGTCAGAGACTTATAATGAAGAAAGTTGGAGCTTACTCATGATGTGCCCACAATTCCATTTAATATAATCAATATGATCAGTGTTGTTGCAGAAGTTGACGCACCCAGGTACTCTGCTCTCTGCCACTTACCATACAGGTTAGCCATCTTGGGACTCATTTCATGAGGTTACTTTACTCTTTGCCTGACCAGTGCCATCCACTGGTCCAGCCTGGAGAAAAGGGTACAGCTTCTGTTTTCCCACAGCCAGAGCTGCTGACTCTGAGTCTGACAGAAGAGCTAAGCTGTTCCGGTGTCCTGACTTTCCAGAAGGGTGTCCCTAGTGTGTGTCTTGTAACATCTCTTTTAAAAATCACACTATTTTTACTGTTTAAAAATTATTTAACTTAGACGGGCAGTGGTGGCGCACGCCTTTAATCCCAGCACTTGGGAGGCAGAGGCAGGCGGATTTCTGAGTTCAAGGCCAGCCTGGTCTACAGAGTGAGTTCCAGGACAGCCCGGGCTACACAGAGAAACCCTGTCTCGAAAAACAAAAAAAAAAAATTATTTAACTCGTAAATTTTCATATAAATATATATTACATGTTGAGCATACACCCTATACCTGATAACCCCTTTCTTTCCCTCCTCTCCTATGTTAGTTCTCTCTGCTCCCTTAGACAGTTTAACTTCTGCCTTTGTGCCATATATACATATATGATCTTATGTATGTATATACAATATAGGAATTACAGATGAAAAAAGATATTTGTCCTTTGGAGGAAGCCTTGGTTTGCTTACTATGATAATCTCCAAAAATGTTTACTCCTGCAAGCAACATATCGTCATTCTTTTTTTGTGGCTAAAACACTCCACTATGTATATGTAACTTTTTGTGCACTCATTTGTCAACAGACTCTTAGGGTCGCTGCATTTAGCCACCGTGAATTGTGGAACACTGGTGTTCAGCTGTCTCTGTGACACATTGATGTGATGTCCTTTAGGTAAATACTGAGGAGTGGTATAACTAGATCACGTGGAAGATCCGTTTTCCCTTTGTGTCAGTTGTCATGATTGGGATGGATTGAGACCAGAATGGATTGAGATCAGAATAGACAGAAAGTTAGAGAGCCCCTTGCCCTGTGCCCTCTTGCCCTTTGTTGGCACTATGCTCCAGTTTTTGGAATCAAGGGGTGGGGTTGGGGCTGGATTTTCCCAGAAGAGCCACCCCATTTAGTAATTGGCACTCAAAAGGTATTTTAGGACACAGAACATATGGTGTTGACCATCCATACCTCATCGAATTTTTATATTAGTTACTGTCCTATTGTTATGACAAAACCCCATGAACAAGGCAACTTATGGAAGGAACTTATGGTTCCAGAGTCTTACAGTGCATGATGGCAGCGTGGAGGCCATGAGCAAGGTGTCTGGAGCAGAAGCTGAGGGCTCAAGTTGTGAACAACAAACGCAGGGAGAAGAGGACAAACTGGAGACGGTGTGTGTGTTTGTAATTTCCTGGTGACACACTCTTTCTAGCAATGCTATGCCTCCTAAACCTGCCAAAACAGTGCTACCAACGAAGACAAAGCATTCAGATGTCTGAGCCTATAGGGGGCATTAACAGTTAAACTACTACACATTTGGTCTTTAGCATCATCTTAGGTGATGCGCAGAATGTTAAATGCCTGCCCTCAAATGACTCAGTGGGTGTTGATTGGAAATTTTTGCTTCCTTGCTATGTACAAAAAGTAAAACTAGGTTCCACAGAGGCTTAAGTCGTGTGCTGATAGGAAGCTTGCTGTCAGTGGACAGTCTAAAATTCCGTCCAGTGGGCTGGGGGTCTGTCCACTGAGCTGTGATGCATTCTCATGATACCGGGGAGAGAGAAACTAAGGCATGGTTTCCCACAAAGTGAGCACCTAAGAACTGCAACAACTCTTCAGAGCACCAAAGCAGTGTTCATTGAGGAGAGACATGAGCTCCATGTAGTTATCAAAAGGATTAGCAACAAAGAAGTTACAATGCAGAACTCTATGCACCTAGAGCAGCTTACAGGAAAATGGTCACCACCATTTACTTGGAACCTTCTGTGTTTCATATCCTTTGAGAATAGTTTCCATGACCATCTTAGCTGAATCTTAGGACAGGGTGTATCTTAGAGAGAGAGAGAGAGAGAGAGAGGAGAGAGAGAGAGAGAGAGAGAGAGACAGAGAGAGAGAGACAGAGAGAGACAGAGAGAGAGAGAGAGACAGAGAGAGAGACAGAGAGACAGAGAGAGACAGAGAGAGACAGAGAGACAGAGAGACAGAGAACAGAGAGACAGAGAGACAGAGAGACAGAGAGAGAGAGAGAGAGACAGAGAGACAGAGAGAGAGAGAGAGAGAGAGAGAGAGAGAGAGAGAGAGAATACATGTATCTGTGTGCGTGTCTATATACAGGCCAGAGGACAATCTTTGGTGTTATTTCTCATGTACTATCTACCTTCTTTTTTTCATACAGGGTTTTTCATTGACTCAGAACCTACCAAATAGACTAAGCTGGCTAGCCAGTGAGTCCCAAGAATCTGCCTGTCTCTGCTTCTGATGTGTTGGGATTATAAGAGTGTGCCATCATATCCAGCTTTTTACTTTTTAATGGGTTCTAGGGATTGAACTGAGGTCTTAACACAAGCCAAGACAGCACTCTACTGGGTGAGCCATCACCCTAACCTTCCAGGGCTATTTCTAAATTAATTATGTGATTGCACTAAAATAGGACATCTAACCTCTAGCTTGGACTGAGGACCCTGTTCAAGTAAACCTGACAGACATTTATTGATCATCCAGTGACAGTGGGCTAGGCAGTAGAAAAAAACCAAAGGTAAACACGCTTGTAGAAGGGGTACAATGTGGTGACATTACAGCGTCTGACATGCAGTGGATGCTTAATAAATATTCATTCATATAGAATAAACTATTAGAAAATCTGACATCAGAATTTATGAGAGGAAGTGCATGGAAACTCTAAGATCACATATCAAGAAGGGATATTAAAGAGTAGGTGAGCTGACCCTTGTGAGCTGAGAAGACAGAGGCCACAACAGTTTGCTCAAGGTAGCAGAGCCTGCTTGTGGCAGTGCATACGAGAAAGCATCCTTACTGATCCAGTGCTCTAGGCCTCAGGTTTTCCCCTTTCCTATTGGCCCCACATCAAAAACCTTACTTTAGTTTCTCTTTGCATGTAAGCATACAAGCACTGTTGGTTTGCATTTCCTTGGACAGCATCTTTCTGTGTTCCCCAAGTACGGGAATGTGGGCATTAGCTGAAAGGAATTGATTATGTGTTGGCCACAATAAGAAGATTCTTTTGGGAGAAATGAGTCATCCTGCAGATTGAACTTCTAATGCAGAAAGTTTATTGATGGCTTTTATGATTCTCCTAATACCTCCAAACATGTAACTTGTACACACGAATGCACACACACACACACACACATGCACACACACACGCACGCTCTCTCTCACACACACACATGCACACACACACACACACGCACACTCTCTCTCACACACACATGCACACGCACAGGCACACACACATCAAGTGAGATACCCAGTGGTGCATCTGCCCTGGGGCCAGAGGGATACAGGGTTCTACTGCAGCAGCATCTATGAGGATGCTCACAGAACCTGCTATTATCTAAGGACAACATGGCTTTCGGTCACCCTTCACCTTCTTCCTTTCTTATCTTTCCCATTCTTGTCTATCACTTCCCAGTCACCCTAATTAAGATTGTTATTGGAGGTACCAGGAGTTACATTTGATTCTGATATAATCTCCACTAATATTTTTTTATTTCTACAATGCAACAGCACAAATACTTAGCAAAACAATGATTGTTTTTACTAAGTATCCGGACTAAACAGTTTTTCTGAGGAAGTGATGGAGGCCTCAGTTGATTCTCTCATTACTGTATGATCTATACATCTGCTTCCTAGAACAGGAAGCCTCAGGAATAAATAGTCAAGACATTTATTGAAACTGTTTAGTTATTCCAAATGAGATAACTATAATAGCCCATGCAAAAAACTCAAAGCTGGCAGACTCAGGGAGAGCTTCACAGTTTCATTCCAATTCCTTAATAGTCAGCGCGCACATGTACGCACATGCACACTCGAACACACGCACGCGCGCGCGCGCACACACACACACACACGCACGTGCAAACACAAGTGCACTAGAGACTTCCTCTGCTACACACACACATGCACAGACACACATATGCACACACACACTAAAGGCTGTTCCTCTGCCATACACATACACATATACATACACACACACATGTACAGACACACAGATACATGCACACACACACACACACACACACACACACACACACGGAAGGGTTTTCCTCTGCTACACACATATACACATGCACAGACACACACATATTCACCCACATGCACAAACACATGAATACACACACGCACATGCACACATAGACACACACACACTAAAGACTGTTCCTCTGTTTCACACACACACACACATGTACAGACAAACACATACATGCACACACACATACACACATACTAAAGACTGTTCCTCTGTTACACACACATATGCACACACACACACACACACACACACACACACTGAAGGCTGTATGCCTTATATGCGTATGCCATTTAGCAAACATCCACTGATAGTCTGTTGCTATGGTATGACTGTGATCTGCTCCTATCAGGATTCATCTTGAATTTTTATTGTCATGTGATGGTTAGCTGTAGGAGACAATGAGGTCATGTGGGATCTATATTTATGAGGAGATTAATGTCAATCCTGGAGGCCTGTGTCAGTTACCTTGAATACAGGTTGTGTGAGAGCTACCTAACTCATTTGTCCCCTCCTGGTCCACACACACCTGTCTTCTCTTCTGCCCTTCATGGAGCACATGAGTCCTTGTCAGAAGTAGAAGATACTGATACCTTCCAAGCTTCAAGAACTGAATCAAAACAAATTTTTAAAAAAAATTTTTATAAATTACTCTGTCTTGTGTATTGAGAAAATGAACTAATAGGCTCATATTTTGGTTTTGAATAACATTTTAATTAAAAATATATAAACATAAACAACTCAGACATCACATAGTGGGTTCTTAAATATCATCTTATACAACAAATATCTCCAGGCAGCTGGGTAGCTTGGGAAAGGAAGGAGTCTTGGAACAGGTGTGGATCCACCCTGTGAGAACCTGTCTCTAGGGAACATATAGAAGTCTTTCTTTATCATGGAAAGCATTAGAAGTGATCTCACCCAAATTCCAGCAGGAACAGGTATTTCATAGCTTGGACTATTCTTGTCCTGGGTTACTTTCATATTCCACAGCTATGAGATGGGGACAAAATCTCCATTCTATCTCCTTTCAAATGAACAACACAAGATATGTTGTGGGAAAATATAACCACAAACATTTCCACAATGAATGAAGTCCTCTACACCTGACCCATGCTCCCAGCTTCCTGTGTCACACTTGGTCATCCCACATAGCTAACTGTAGTCTATTAAAGAAAAGAAAGTCTACAAGAAAGAAAACTGCAACCGCTTTCTGAAAGCCAAGATTCAGTGAGGCACAAGGGGGATGTGAGGCCTGGCCACAAGCTCCACCCACCAGGCAAATGAACCTCTGTGGACTGGCCTTCACTTGTGTTGAATAATAAACTGTCCAACATGGAAGATTGAAAGTTCTTTTGTTTTTTTTTTTTAAACCTTGACTTTATTGATTCTAAGATGTCATTAACCCAGGAGAGTGAGAAACCGTAAGTCACAGGATTCCATGGGATAGAAAGATTCAAGTCACTGTGAAAAGAGAACTAAATTGGAAGACAAGCAATGCCAGTTCTCAAGAGTCTAGCCAATGGCTCACATATGAATGCCTAAGGCAGATTCACTCAGCTCAAACTTGGAACCAGCCAAGACATCTCAAGAAAGTGAATGAACACACTGTAGCATATCCAGACCACAGTGTATTGCTTGGGCTGTGGAGATAGTCCAATGAGTAAACCACTTGCTAGGCTGCGGGTCCGGAGTTCAGATCCCCAGAATCCACTTAAAGCAGGATGCAGAAGCATGTATCTGCCATCCTATGGCTCCTGTGGTAAGATGAGAGGCAGACACAAGATGGAAGGAAGTTTACAGGGCAGTGGGTTTGGCTTATAGCTGTAGCAAATAATAAGAGATCAGAGAACCTATCTCAAACAAGATAGAAGGCAAGGACCAACACCTGAGGTTGTCCTTTAACTTTGACACACTGTTGCAGGTACATGCCTGCACGCACACACATAAGCATGTACACACATGAAAGGGGGCTATAAAAAAGACATAGAGTGAGCTTAAATGAAAGGAGTCAATTTGAAGACACTACAAATTATTATTTCACCTAAGTGACATTCTGGAAAACTATGGATGCAGGAGGAAGATCATTTCTAGGATTATGAAGGAAAGAAAGGATGAAAAGGCAGCTCAGAAAGGATTTTTAGAGTAGCATTGCCAGGAGCCTGCCAGAGGATCAGTTCTCTCTTGAAGGCAGTGATAGGGACAGCGTTAGTAAATTTTGGGGGTAAAACTAACTTCTGTGAGGGCTAGTGTTGCTCATTTTGTAACATTTATCTTAAACAATTTGCTATTCTGAGGCCAGAAACTGCTGACTCAGGTGATTAAGTATTAACTAAAGGATTTATTCGGAATTAAGTAAAGGACTTATTGATAGGGCGCTTTCTCCCCTTGCTGGCCAGGCAAAAGGCTTGGAGCTCATTAACTCTTTGTAGAGCAGAGAGAAAAGAAAGGAAAAGAAGTTACATCTTTTACACAGGCAATATGCACAGACTTACACACACACACACACACACACACACACACACAACACACACACTGGTCAGCCTCTATCACCTGTCTCATCAACTCCACTAGTGTTCATGCATACTTACATACTTACACATATACCTACATGTGTATGTATGAACAAACAGACATATACAGATACACATTTGGTGTATCGGGTAGAGGCCCCCAAGTCACACACATACATTTGGTGAGTGGATTGTGCAGAGCCCCAGATACCACACTTTATTTCTTCTCTCTGGCAATCTATATCTTCTTAGACAAAAGTGCTTTAGAAAAATTATCTCATAGATAATGTTTTATACAAAAGGAGAATACAGAAGGATGTTGATATTAAGTTCAAAGTAGTGTTCCATTTTATAAGCTCATTATAAGTTCAAAGCAACAGTTTTACATGGTCTTACTTTATCATAGTGCACACCTCTGGCTTCATCCTTGGACTTGACCAGAATGAATGTTTTCCCTTCATCACAAATCTGTCTGAAGACTATTTCTCTTTTTAGTGTAATTGTGAAAGCTCATTGTATTCCTTATTATGCAGCCTTTACTTACTATTCTATGAGGAGTGAACACATTCTATTCTTGATTCTAACTTTATTATATCTTTCTGGCAAAACAACTAAAACTATCTCTTAAAACTTTCTTCCTAAAGTTATTTGAATCAAATCAAGAATTCTATAAAATCATTAATTAATCTAAACAGCATTAATTCATGAAAATTCATCTGTATATTGATCTGCAGGAAATCTGCCCAATAGGGTGGACTGATGCCTAGAAATCATTAGACCATGTAATAGTGACAGGAAAAGGCATATCAGCTTCAAGAAGCAAACCTGAAATGAAGTCTCTTGAGACCTTGTCTCTCAGACCTCACTCATTGTAAGTCAAACAAAAGTGGTAGACCACCTTCAAGAAAGTTACTTGCTAGCCTTAGACTCTCCTAGATGGCTCCTGATACAGGATGGTGGTTACTGTTGATTGTCAACTAGACACTAAGGAGGCAAGCCTATGGGTATATCTGTGAGAGATTGTCTAGATTCAATTTGCTCTGTTGGTATGTCTGTGTGGTATTATCTTGATATGATAATTATGATGGGAAACCCTGCCCACTGTGAGTGACACCATTCCCTAGGCAGCAGATTCTGAACTGTGTAAGAATGGAGAAAGTGAGCTGAATACCACTGTTCTCTGCTCTTGACTATAAATGTAATAAGAGCAGCTCTTTCAAACTTTGATAGTTTGTATTTTGGAGTTCTGAGCCCAATTAACCCCTTTCCCTTAAATTGTTTCTGTCAGAGTATTTTAACAACTGGAAAAGAAAATAGGGCAGGCAGTGAACTGTTCTTTGTGATGATCAATCTGGATATTATGAGTCTTGAAACATGCAACACCAAAGCTGGGCTTCTGTGTAGCCATTTTCTTCAGGTTAAATGTTGTTTCTAGAAGGAGGCTCTAAGATTCAGAAAACTGACTAGATAAGGCTCACAAATTTTTGCGTCACAAAGCCCCACCTCAAGGTTATAAAAAGTGAACTATTGTTGGGGAGAGGAGACTTTCCAGTGGAGCTGCCTGAAAGCTAGACCCACAGCCCCTGGGGTGAAGCTTTGTAGTCATCATCTATACGGGGGTTGGCTTTTTGGTGATGCATCTACCTTTGAGTCATCTGTGCTCTTGTAAGTAATCCCAGTAAACCCATTGAGTCATCAAGCTAGACTTCGTTGGAACTATTTCTTTAGTCTGTTGCTAGTGATACATCTAGGGTGGATAGATCTCTTCAGAAGTCATACAGTAGAACCCTAAGACACACTATGGATTTGAGCTGACAGCGTTGTCAAATTTAGATTCATCAATTGAAACAAACATACCATGTTCTGCATCTTTTGGGCCAGGGAGTGGAGAGGGACTCTGTGTGTTATAACCAGGTTTTCTGTGATCTCTAAAGCACTCTAAAGTATACAGTTCACTAGAAAATCTAGTGTGGATTCTAACCCTTTCTTCTGCCACAAGTCCTTGATTTACTGGTTGATCTAATAGCCCAATAACTGAGAATCTGTTCTGGGGTCTCACTTATGATCCAACCTCACATCTCACTCTCCTTCCTTCTATTAGGCTCCTTGAATCTCTCTTAAATGAAGACTGCTTTTTCTAGTGCATCCACTGAACTTTGAATATTCTAAGATTGTCAGCAGTGCTGTTACCTCCCTAAATGCTAGAAAACTTTGCCCCATTCTCTTGTGCATAGTTGGCCTTTGACATACTTCTCTCAGGGTTAACTTTCACCTGTCTTCCTTATAGAATCTTTTGTTCTGCATGCTTATAAAGCCTTGCCTAGAGCAGCAAGTTAGATGGTAGTTTGTTGCTGGAAGCCCATTAGGCATCTAGGGAGGTCCCCTGACATCTTCTTTAGCGACATCTTAGGGCCATCCATGAAGCTGCTTGCTTTATCCTGAGAAGATGCTCTGGATTTGGGGAGTGCAGTACTCTGGATGTCAGGGGGAATTGATTTCAAACCCATTAGCATAATTCTGCCTGGAGATATAATTCTGCCTGGAGATATTGATCGCCTGGGAAGGACACCCCATCACTAGAGATGTTGCATTAGTTTTACTTAGGATGGTCAGAGAGATGAAAAAATGGGACTCCGTAGTGGAGAAATATCTCTGCATTGGATGTAGGAGGCTTTCTGCATTTAAGGCTGAATTGCTTATGGTAGGACATATATTACTTCACCCACCAGAGGCTGCAGTTTGCTCTGTTCAGAATGAAGACAATGTGATTGGTTTCACAGATGGCTCCCTCAGGCTTTCTCTGGAGAGCCCCTCAAATCCATCAGGCTCTGTCTTCTCTCCTTATTCTTTGATAAAGAACTAATCTAATAACCCATCTCCTGTCATACTCCCTTATTGTTAATTAAATGGGAGTTGGTGATCAATTGGTCTGGATTAACATAATTAATCTTTAAATCATACATATTCAAAAGCATCTGGGTATTTTCCTAACAATTGCTAAAGATGATCAAATTAATACCAGCATACTGAATTAGCTGATGTCTTTGAGAGAGGTCTGTCCTCAGAGTAGTATCTTTAAAGATAGGAAATCTCATTGTAATTAAGGGAGGATGGATATTCTTTGGAAGAATTAATTGTCAAAAATAATATTTTTGCAAAAGAATAAAATCCTCTGTTGGGGTTCCAGAATCAGCAAAGCACAGAAACTGTGCCTGCATTTGTCTTTTTAGTGGTGGGCTGGCCTTTAACAGCTGAGCCATCTCTCTAGCCTGCCTATGTCTGTAACTGCTAGTCCTCTAAGGAGCTTTGCTATAGCATGGCTGTGCAGATGAAGAATCACAAGAAGCCATTTTTGAGCCTTCCATTTCCTAAGAAACCCAAGGACTAATGACATTACCTATATACATACTTGACTTTATGCTGTTTGGACCCAGGCTTGCCACATCAAAAAACTCATCAATTCTGTTTCATAGGCACTGAAAATGAAGGGTTCTTAAGTGATCATTGAGTTTAAGTTGCAGGAACCAAAGCAAAAGGCCAGACACAGATGACAACTACAATCCTGTGTTATGAGCTTGGAACTTTTTAGCCATCATCATAAACATCACATTTGAAATAAAGGGTCATTAAGAACATGAACCTGTGCATTCACCCTTGCTGTTTCTTTTTTTTTTTTTCTGCTAAGAAGAAGACATTGGCTGGCACATGCTTTAATTAATAGCTAAGACCTCCTGTCATCCATCACCTTCTTCAAGCCAAAGTCAATTCCTCTGACCCAGTGGGGTTTTCACTGCTGCAGTCATCCCTGGTCTGCAGGAGATTTGATACTGAATGCTAATAGTATGTGGTGCAGCAGAGGGTGTGTGTGTGTGTGTGAGTGTGTGTGTGTGGTGTAGCTGGAAGAAGCCGGTTTATAACAATAGCTTTTGTTTAGCCAGCATCAGGAAGAGCTGGGGCTCAGGAGGTAAGCATCCACAATATCAGAGCAGCCGGCTTCTACGTCAACCTGCATGCTCTTTCGGTTCACCAAGCTGCTATTTATGGAGGATTTTTAGTCCGAGAGAAACTTTTAAATAAAGCATGCAGTTTCAGTCATGTTTTTTATACACAATGCCTGTACTCTTTAAGTATATGATGTATGGATATGTCCCATTTTACTTGGATGATGTGGGGCTTTTTAAACCTTTTTATTGGTTCTTTGTGAATTTCACATCATACACCCCAATATCACTCATCTCCCCCTCCTCTCATACCTGTCTTGCACCCTTGCAACCTCCCTCACAATAGAGAAAAAAAAAATCTCACTGTGGAAGTTGTAGTGTTTTTCCGTATGTCCCATAGTATATACCCTTTTGTCCACACTTCTTTGCTTGCAAATGTTCATTGCAATGACTTGTTGGTCTGGCATGAAGCCTCTAGCTTGAATCTGAAGGACCAGCCTTCCATGCACTCCAGCAGTTCATCATAGGGTAGATGTTGGGGTGGGCCTACTCAAAGCCCTGGATCTGGGCCTGAGAGATATTTGAGCTGGTCAGCTCGCTGGCTCTCCCACTCACCACCCTACCCCCAGGACCATCTCTACCCTGCTGCCCAGGTGAGGTACAGAGTCTATGCTACCGACTAGATATGGTCTTCTGTCTAAATGGAATCCTGAAAAAGTAGATTTCAATAGATGTGCTGATAAGTAAGTACAAACCCTTCCTTTTCCCATTGTCCTTATGCAGCAGAGGGTATGGTCCAGATTAAAGGTATATACCACCATGTTGTTCTTTACTTGGAGCTTGCTCTGTCCCAGGTTGGCCTTGAGCTCAGAAATCTCCTTGTCTCTGTTTTCTAGGATTAAAGGTATGCACCACCTTGCTTGGGGCTAACCTTTTCATGGCCACTGCCTCAAGATGCAGATTGAAATCGTGTGTCATCCCATGTCACGATCCAGATCAAAAGTCTGTGACTTCCGGCTTCAAAATCTGGATCACAGGTGTACTTTCCTTTTCCTGATTGTGGTTCATTCCAGATATAGTCAAGTTGAAAACTGGGACTAGAAAGCTAGCAAGGAAACTTGAGACACTGAATAGTAACAACAAACAAGAACAACAGTAATAGCAATAATAGAGACAAAGCTAGACCGGCTTATTGGTTGGCCTGAGACAGTGGAGCATATTGATGTCTCAGTGTCACTGACCTCCTTCTCTAGCCTCAGGCCCATCTGCAGCATTGGGAATGCAAGGATTCTTCTCCTGGTCTCTCTTAGTTCAGACTTGATTCGCTCTGTAAAATGTGTCTGGTCCTGTACCAGGCACACAGGAAGGAAAGCATTTCCACTAAATGAGGTGGGGTCTTGAGATGAAAGTGACTTTTAACTTTCTTTATGCTATTCCATAATTTCCAGGTTTTGATAGCAAACATATCAGACTGGAAAGAGGGCAACACATTATATTAAAATCAAAATACCTCTTAAGCATCCTCTGTTCATGGTGATCTTATAGCACCCTGAACATTATGTAACCAGTGTTTTATAATCCCCTTTCTAAGTATCTGTCCATCTCATTAGGCCGTGAACACACACAGGGCCAGTAATTTCTCCTTGAGTTCCTTTTACAGAAGTGTCTGTCACACAGGAGGCAGGGTGTGTGCTGAATGAGTCAGGAAAAGAATTTATGAATAATGTTATCAGATGAACAATGGATGTCCTCACAGCAGTTTGCCTGTATCATCTGCCTCCATGGTGGATAAAGATGCCTCTAAATAGTACAAGAAGGAGTTCTCTTTGTCATCTGTCTGCTCTCTCCTGGAAGGGCTCCCTGTCTCCTCCAGATACCTACAGGCAAAGGTAGATGTTGTACATTGCCCTGCGTTTAGCTAGGCAACACTCTAAAGGGTGTCTGTCTCACCCCTGAGAGCACTGTGGATAAATTCAGACTCAGGATCCCAGGATGTGTACTTTCTAAAGTTACAGCCCCAGGACAATACTCTCATAGAGAGCAGAGGAGACCTTCACATGTTCAATTGAGGCTTCATTCTCCGGAAGGCTCCTTGACATTCGCGGTGTCAGTGAGGTTTTCTGTCTTTTGATTCCAGCCTACTAGAGCCTGGAAGTAACGGTTGGCACAGGAGGCAAGGCCACGAGGAGGGTGGGAGAAGCTGTCCTCCGATGATCATGCTCTGTTGCCGCTTAGGGACATTGTTTGGTTTCTTTCTGCAACAGAAGAGCTGAGCTGCCTCCCAGGTACCCTTAGCTAATTAGGACAGCTAGTCCTGGTGTGACATCTAGTCATTTTAAGAGGGAACACCAGGAGTCTGTGGTTTGGATGTACTTGTCACCCCGAAGCAGCTCTATCCTTTCTTGCTCATCCCTGCACGGATGCTTTTTGTTCTCAGCTCAGCTCTGCAAAGAAACTGCTGATTCATCTCCTTCCTCTCCCCGTCGCCAGGATGAAAGAGTATAAATAATTTACAGTAAGATATGAAGACAAGCAGTGGTTTTAAATTTGTTGCATTCTTGGCCCGAATCGCTTTCGTGACAATGAATTAAACTAAAAAGGCCACCAATGGTTGCTCTAAGCATTTTAATATGGTTGGAACCATCCCCCTTTCTGCAAAGTCCTAGTTTGAAGGTCAGGAAGTTTTATATTGCCTTAGTTGTGTGTGGGGAACATACATACACTCTGTGTGTGTGTCAGAGAGAGAGAGAGACAGAGACACAGAGATAGAGAGACAGAGAGATGGAGAGAGATAGAAAGAGACAGAGACCTAGGGACAGAGAGAGACAAAGATACACAGGCAGAGAATGGCCTCAAATCTCATTTCTTAGGTACCACCCACCATCATGCTTTTGAGACAGGGTCTTTCCTTCAACTGAAACTCACTGAGTAGGCTAGGCTAACTGGCCAGTGAACCCCAGAAATCCTTCTGTTTCCACCTCTACATAGTTGGAAATGCATGCCCCAGCCACATGGACTGAGCCATCTCCCCTGTCTCGTGCTAGGGTCTTAATGCATCTTGTATTAGAGAAAGAACAATTTCATGGGTGGACAGAATATGGGCGGCACCAGTGGCCCCACACCCTCCTCATGCCTGGGGTAAAGGACACTACCTGCTGAAGAGCAGAAGCTCAGAAGCCTCAACACAGTTGAGTGGAGGTGGAGCCACTCTGTTAACCTTAATTAGGTAATTTTGGTGTTGATTTCAATGACACAGGGTATCACTGTAGGTGGCAGTGTGCCGAAGGAAGCAAAGGTCTTGTTGCTCCAGGTTAAGTGTGAGCTCCTGTTGGGATAATTATCCCGAGTGCCTTTCCCTTCTACAGAACTCAAATGATCAGACTCACTTGGTGGTGCCCTCAGAGTATTTTGCAAACAACTAGGCAGCCCATGTTCAATGTTGATAATCCTGGTTCTTGGCTGCTATTATCATCAGGAGTCTAAATCCTCCCATCTTAGGTTAGGATACAGTTCCATTTATATATAATATATATACAATTTACAATTTATATATATGTATATATATATATGTATACATATATATACATATATATAATATTATACATATATCAATGTATAATTAAACATGTATAATATTTTACGAATTCATGAAGAATTTCATAATACAATGTTCTTAATATGTCTATTCCCCACTACCTTCTGCTAATTCCACTGAGATGCACCCCCTTCTTCAATTTTCCTCTCACTGTTGTTGTTTAACCCGCCTGAATGCAGTTTGTTCTGCCCATATCCTCATGGGTATGGTAGCATCCGCTGGAGCAGGACTGACCCGCCCCGACACCATCAACTGACAATAGGTCCTCAGGAGGGTCTGTTGTGGAGAAACAGTCCCCCTACCCTTCGCCTCTGCACTCCAGCCAATTTTGTTCTGTGTTAACCTTGGTCCTCTTTGAGGATCTCACAGGAGCTTGTAAATCACAGGATCTATTCTTAGCTCATTTTTATCTCGGACTTTGCTGAATTTGACACTATGGATGTGTGTTCCATTCACACATCCCTCCCGCACCTCTTGCCATTGTGGTCTGTGAAACCCTATGCTGGCATCACTGCACTTCAGTCTCTGGTTCTCCTGTGACTCACACTGTGCCCTCACTCTCCAGGCCTCACGCTCTTTATTTGCTTAGTGTATGCTATGACTGCAGGTGCCATCACTACTGCACTGATGCTGGAACACAGAGCTTGTTTCCACTCTGCATATATATTGACTCTATGAGAAACAACACACGGAGGCCATAGGTTTCTCTGTGTAGCCCTGGCTGTCTTGGAACTCACTCTGGAGACCAAGGTGGCCTTGAACTCATAAAGATCCACCTGCTTCTGCCATTTGAATGCTGAGATTAAAGGCTTGTGGCATCATCACCCAGGCATATCCCTGTCCTTTTTCTTTAAGAACCCAGGGTTTCTTCCTTGAAAAGTATATAACTGCACCCCAATATCATATTTACATCATTGCTTGCTTCCCCCTGACTCCCTTTAGTGACACCGCCATTTTACAAATCACTCATATTTAATAATGTGAAACTCATTCACACCAGGCAGGAACTATACTCCTGAGCTGTATCCTTACCCTGTGTCTTAGTTAGGTTTCTATTGCTGAGCCTAAACAACTTAGGGAAAAAGGGTTTTATTTCAGCTTACCTCTCCTGATCACATGCCTTCACAGAGGAACTTAGGGAGGAACTGGAGGCAGGAGCTGATGCAGAACTTATAGAGGAGTGATGCTCACTGGATCATAGATTGCTTATCTGCTTTCTTACAGCACCCAGGACCATCAGCCCATGGGTAGCCCTTCCCACAGTGAACTGAAACCTCCCTCATTAATCAAGAAAATGTGCCACAGGCTTATCCATAGGCCAATCTGGTGGGGGCGTTTTATCAGTTGAGGTTCCCTCTTCCAAAAAAGACTCTAGCTTGTGTCACATAGACATTAAACCTAGTCAGCATACTGTCTTCTTCTCTTATGTTAAAATTGTCCTTCGCCATGTTATTTCCATAGTAAGGAATGTCCATTCTGTCACAGCCAAGCTTCTCACTTGGGGCATTATTTCCAAGTCTTCAAATGACTTTTTCTGACTTAGTCAAGAGTCTCACCATCTCCGCCAGTTCCCCATGCTTCATTTTACTTACATTGTTCTCAACTAAATCATCTTGTCCACTTGTCATCCATCTGGTCAAATTGTAATCATTGTGTAAGAGTCTGTTTGCATGCGTTATCTTCTATCATTTGATAGTGATGCCTTTGATGATGATTTCCATGCTATTAGTTACGCTACCATGGAATTCACTATTCATTGTCTACTAGCTTATGTATGGTTAATTCCATCTTTCACTTTAGTTGTGAACTTACTATGCAAAGATCCTCTTATCCAATCCTTGAAAATAGTTTGTGCTCAACAAACCATTCATTGATTTACTATTCCTCAATCTAATCAAAGTTTATTGACTGAATAGGTTATTGGGTGAATAAATCAACTTTGGTTGATTGACTCATTGATTGATTCTATTGATTGAATGCAATATTGTGCACATTTCCCTGCATTTTAATTTGAGGGTTAGTAACACCAATATTTTATTTCCACCTCCCAACCATTCTCGGAATAGAGTCCCATAAATAAACTCTTGGGATCGATATGTCTGCAATCACTTCCCGGTGCAGTTATGGTGACCAGAAGTTAGTATCTGAATATTAATGACAGTGTGAACCACTGTCCAGTAACTTTTGCTTTGAAACATCAGAGACATGATATAAATCTCAATGGAAAGGCAAATTAAAGCCTGGCTTTCTTCCTAGAAGTGACACATTAAAAACCACATCATTTTTCTCTTTAAATTGAAAAAAGCCAAAAGCCACAGCAGAAGAGGTGATATTTCTAGTCTACAGCCTACTCAGTGAAAATCACTGGTTAGGACTAAATGAGAGGCAAGAACATGTTCTGCTCATATTGGTCTTGAAGGGTGTAGTGTCTTTCAAACTATACTGTTTTAGCTGGCTGTGCCGGGCACTGTGGTTTGTATGTGTCATCTGAGCATTCAGGTTGTGGAAGTAGGAGTATCAGAAGTTCAAAGTAAGCCTCTATTACTTAGAAAATTTGAGGCTAGTCTGGGTCTGAGAACCTGTCCCAAAAAATAAATAAATATCCCTCAGAAGACACAGTGGAGAAGAGGGAGGAATGACTCCAGGAGGAACGCTGTCCTTTGAAAACGGCTTTACTGTTGGACTCTTGATCACACGGTAGTTGTGATTACTGCTGTGTGACTTGTAACTGATCAGGCCATTACACCCTGCCATGTGGGGTGGGGAAAGGAGCCATGAGCACTACCCATCCTTAAGGACTTGTAGGTAGATATGATATGAGGGAAGGGGGAACCAGCATGGACTCACTCATCCATGATTGTTAGAGAAGAAGAGAGACATTTTCTTCAGTGGTGTGACCTATGGTAAAGGGCCATGAATCTGTAAATAATCCCTTACCCATGTTCCTGTGAGCAACCCTCCTGAAACACACTGAGTAAGGAAAAAAAAGAAGACAAAGAAGAACTGAGACAAGGGGAGGTAACAGGGAGAATGTGCTAAAAATACAACACATGAATGTGTGATATTGTAACTCATTGTTATACATAATTAACATATTCTAATAAAAATAAACAGCCCTTCCCCAAACAAAAAGCAAACAACATTCAAACTATTGTTACTGTTGCCTTCCTGTAACAGCTAAGCTTTGTTAAAACCTCTCTCTTATCTATTCAACCACATTTTTCTGTTATATAAACCTTGTGAAGAATGGAATCATGGCCTCCAAATCCATATCTTGTAGGTCTAACCCCACAATCTTCAGAACATGACTAAATTGGGAGATGAGGCCTTTCAAGGTGTGACTAAGTCAAATGACATCTTTCGATTGTCTCATCTGATGTCCTTACCAACATAAAGAAACCCTGATAGATAAGGGTAAGGTGACCGACTATCCACAAGCTGAGGGGAGAGTCCCCAACAGAAAGCAACCCTGGTGACACCTTGATCTTAGACCTCCAGCCTCTACACATGAGGAAATTACATTTTGAGGCTGAGGCCTTTGCCAGTGGTGATTGCTATGGCGGCCCAAGGAAACTGTGGATCTGTGTGGAGAAGCACTTCAGTCTCCCCACCAGGCTGAGCTGCTCGTGGGCCATCCCTAAGTGAAAGTGTGGCTTTCACTAAGGTCTGTAATGCTTCACACACAGCTGAGAGCTGAGCTTCCAGAGTGCCATGAATGTTTGTACACATTGTCTAGGCTTAATTAGAAAGGTCACTGTTGGAAGGCATCTCCTGGATTTCCACATGCTCAGTGCTGCTTTGAACACTTTGGTTAGCACTAAAGACACAGACCCTGTCTCCAGAGAAATTATTTTGCATGAACCCAATGAAGAGCTGGCAGTTTTGTAAAGATACGTTATCCAGGTGCTTATACGTTATAATATTAGGCCAAGATACGATTCAAGAAATAGAAGTTATGGTATAGGAGATATATGTTTCTAACTTTTTCAAATGCAATATCAAAGATCTTGTGACTCTGCAGTTGCATACTTAAGCATTGTTTTATGAGGTTCCACAGAAAAGGAAGTGATTTCTGCCATGTGAATAAAACCAGTCCCATTCTGAGTGACCCATGTCACACAGGTGTTAACATGCTTTGAATCTCACTTTGGTCTATCCCCTGTCTGCACTTATATAAAAAGTCTCCAAGGCAAGTCAGTAAGTAAGAAAAGTAGAAAAAAGGCACCTCACAAACTAGATGCTAGAGAAAGAAAGTTAAAAAGGCAGATATATATAATAAATATGCTGCTAACTTCAGTCTCCCTGTGTACAGTAGAGTATCAGACTTCCTTTCTGCTGTCTATCTATGATTTTGTATTTACTGTACATTCCCTAAAAACCTCAGCCTGATTCTCTCCTCCCCAGTTCCTGGTAATCATTCTGCTTTCTCCTTACAAGAGTCCAAACATGTCCAGATTCCACAAATTGAGAGGAGACGTTGGCCAATGGCTACAGAGTTGGACAATAGGAAGAAAGTCTATGATGCACTAGGGTAACTAAACAGGGCAGTAATAGGTAGTTTATAGCAAAATCGCTCTCTGCCTGAAACACTATTTAAATTGAGAGATCAAAGTCACAGTGAGGTAGACAGATATGCTTACTTGTAATGGGATGGATACCACCTTTCCACATGTTCCTGCCCTGATCTAGGCCACTGCAGCACCCAAGAAAACTATGTATGCACAATTCAGTTCAATTGTATAGGAGTCAAGGTCTGAGGGAAATCAGTCCACGCAACTGTAATTCTAGGAAGTCAGAGGGTGTATTGTATAAAAGAAACTCTGATAAAAGACTGGGAACTCACAGGCCAGGGCTCCAGATCCTAAGAATGAAGAAATAATAACATCACTGATGCTGATGAAAGTTTTGAGTGGCAGTGGCTTCCCAGGTACCCAGAATGTCTATATCCTAGCCAGTGACCTTTGGGGGTTACAGTATATCATGATGATATACTGACATGATCATAATGGCAATTATGGTCACGGCAGCTTCCTGTTTCATATTTATTACCATGTATACTTTGCTCACCATAGCCAGAATTATAGGCAGAGATAACCCTCCAAGTCCTACCTCTAGTGGATCTATCCACTATCTAGATACCATGTTCCAAAGGTTCTGTAACGTCCAGAACCAGCATCATCATATGGTCACCAAGTGCTCAAATATGAGCCTGCAATGGGCATTTCACATACACGATATGCCAAAGCATGGAGCAAAGTCTTTCATGTTCATTTTATCTCTTTCTTTATTGTTATGAAGAAATATTTGGCCAGTGTTTAGTTCAGCATGGTGGAGAAGTCAATATCTTGAGAAGCGGCGGAAGCTTGAGGTAGCTGGTCCCACCTGATACACAGACAAGAAGCAGAGGAAGATAAATGTTGGTGCTCATCTTACTTTCTCCTTTTTATTCAGTTCACAACTTCAAACCATGGTATGGTGCTATTTTCAGGATGAGTCTTCCTACCGAAAGTAACCTATTATAGAAATCCCTCACAGACATGCCAGGGACTTGTTTCTTAAGTGATTATAGATTTGTCAAGTTGATAATCAATGTTGACATTCACATATATAAATTTCTTAATAAATTTGAAGAGTAGGTATTATTATCCCATTTTACAGATGAGGAGAATTAAGATACATAACAAGTATCTTTATCAAGATCATGTAATTATTAAACAGCAGAGCTACTGGGTAACTTTGGCCCATACCTAGACCATCATGTGTGTTTGTTAATAAAGTTTTATTGAGATACAATGGTGTTGTTTGTTTATTTTCTTTCCTTTGTTTATTGTTTTATTTGTCTTTGAATGCTTCCATTCTATCATGGCAGTGCCAGAGACCCTCTGGCACACAAACTGTAAAATATTTACAGTTTGGCCCAAATAGGAAAGTGTTGCTGATTGAGGGATCATTGAAAGAAATCTCAGTTATTTTTCTGCTACTGTGATAAAATACTTTGACAAAAGCAATTCAAGAGACAATGGGTTTATTTTAGCTTTTAGTTTAAGGGTTCAGTATACCATGGTGGTGAAATCATAGTGGCAGCATCTTGAAGCACCTGGTCACATGTCATCTTTAGTCAAGGAGCAGAGAGTGATGAATATCTGCTCAGCCCATTTTCATCATTTTATATAGTCTAGGATCCCTTGTCCAAGGAATACTCACAATTAGCATGGGGCTCCCCATATCAATTCACATAATCAAGATAATCCCCTAGAGGCTTGCTTAGAGGCCCATCTCTCAAATGATTCAAGGTTTTACCAAGTTGACAATGAAGACTAAGCCTCATAAAACTCCATGGGCTCAATGATGCTCTCCATACATTTCTAGACTCTTTGTATCTGTCCAGCTCTTGGTTGATGTTTTTCTGGCCACCGTCTCAGGATACAGGATTTCCTTTATCTCTCCTATCTTAGGATGCATCTCTTTAGAACTTCAGTTGTTATTATCTGGGACTGGACCAAGACTCATGTACCAATAGCCAGGTTCAAGGTCAAATGTTTCATTAAAATGCTGGTTCTCAGGATAATGGAGCAACCAAGCTGAAACCAAGGAAGCAGAAAAGTACAGGCTAATCATGGGAGTTGGTTTAAGACTTGGAGACAGAGACACCCAGAAAAGCTCAGTGGAAAAGAGCAGAAAATAATAAATAAGTTCCAGAATGTAGTGGGATGTTTTTCTAGAAGTTCAGTCAGATGCGAGGAATCCAGAGGTGGAACAGAGCCAGAAGAACTGCTGGGCTCACCATGAGCTTCCGTGAGGAGCAATCTCTTGATAGCCAGGCTCATGGTCCATAGTTGATTGCTACTCTGATGAGGTGACAATGATTAACTCCTGCTTTGTCTTTACTTTCACTACTAAAATGAGACAAACTTGCTCTCACAGTGTGGGAGGCAGTAGCATCCTTTGTGAGAAGAAATTCTCTATTGATGTCCACTGATCAGCATTTCTGTAGTCATGGCTGACTGCTCCCTGCCTTATCTCTGCTTCTGAGGACTGTACATTACAACATAACTAAACATTTTGGAAACCTCCTCTCTGACCTCAGCATAATGCCTTGTACATATTTCTGAACTGTTTTAATTCTCTACACATTAACATGTTTTCTTTATCCCCTTTCTTCCTCAATCTTGCAAGTAAAACTCTCTAGGATTCTGTTATCTTTGTTTCTTGTCTTCTTCAGTAAATTATTCTAACAGAGATGAAGTTCCAAGGCTTATCCAGCCTAGGACTAAGAGCTAGGAGACATGTTTTGATTGTCTGGACTGTCTTGCATACAAGCTAGATGTTTTCCAAATATTTAAAACTCAAGGATGGAGCCCTTCATGAATAATGCATTTCATACAGGTAGCACCTGAGTGAGGTAGGATAATGCTTCTAGGATCCTGAAGTTCAAGAAAGTGCCTATGACCGAAACACAGAAGATGGGGAAATAAATACTGTGAGTTCATTCTAAGAAAATAGAGGAAGAAAAAAATCAGTAAAATCAGAGACATAAACTGGCAATTAAAAAAACAACAATGAAATATATATGGAAAATTTAAAAACCCTGTAGGATTAGCAAAAAAAGAAAAAAAAAAACCCAAAATTATCATAATAATAATAGTAGTAATAACAATAAAAACAACAAATGTTTGGATAAAAGAACATACTACAAATTCTAAAGACACTAAATAATAAAAAGAAGACATTATAAACTAATTTGAATAAATTCAACAACTAGAGTAACATGCAGTTTTCTGAATGAATAATTTCTGTAATGCATTCAAGAAGAAATAGAAAATTTGAAAAATTCTACATCTATTAAATAGGATAGATAATTAAAAACTTCAGAGAGAAGCTTTAAGCACAAATTTCTTCACTATAAATACTAAATAAAACAGGAACAACAACAAAAACAAATCAAGCCAAACAAGCACTAAATGATGAGACACCACCAATTTTACACAAATAATTTCTGAGGCTGGAGGGAGATTATTTCTCAAAGGATTTAGTGAAGGCAGTATAACTCTGATACTTCACCCTGACAAAGACATCACAAGAAGATTATAGACCAAAGCCATTAGCTATCATTAGCAAATCAGACCAAGAAATAATACCAAAACACATAATATGTGGTGTAATGGCTATTGCTGGTTGTCAACTTGACTATAACTGGAATGAACTACAATCCAGAATAGGAGGGCACACATTTGATCCAGATCTGTGGCTGGAATACACAAGTTTCTGACCTGGATCTTGGCATGAAGACCTTGAAGCATAGTGGCCATGAAAAGCTTAGGCCTAGACAAGGTAGCATACCCCTTTAATCCCAGAGGACTGAGGCAAGGAGATCTCTGAGTTCGAGGTCAGCCTAGGACAAAGAAAGTTCCAGATCCAGGTATGATGGTACATACCTTTAATCTGGGCCACACTGTGGGGTGGTGAGCTGTGAGAGGGGGTGGGGTACCCAGTTGAGTCTGCTTTCAACCCTGGTGACCCTAATGGGATGGTAGGAGTTCGGTCTTGCTCCTGGTCCTGGTTTCTTTCACTTATCCACAGCTCCTCCCAAAGAAAGGTTTGTGGCCTTAGGTCACATAGCACAGGCAGCACAGGTAGAGGATATGACTACAGGCTGCAGAGCCTCAAGAGATCTCCATATTAATGAGATACCTAAAGGCCAGAAGTATTAAGCGTAGCCAATTAAGCATTCCTTCCTAGACCCTCCTCTTTGCAAAAGATATTTAACCTCAGGGCTGCCCTGAGGACACCGGGTACAGCTTCATCCACTCTCTGCCATGACAATAGACCTTTTAAGACCATGGACTTCCTTTTGTCTTTGGGCCTGCCATGGAGAACTGTAGAGGGGTTCTTCAACCAATGAGTCGCTGCCTAATCTCCCGCTGGAGGACCTCTTTGCAGTCCAACCACATGGAGCCCACCAACTCAACCAAGTTAGCCAAGCCAGCTATGACCCAGCCAAGCGAGTCACCTCGACCAAGAGTTTCATCCACCCTGTGGGGCACTGCTGGAGCTTTTCTCCCTAGTCCCTCTCTGCTGCAGGCCGGTCTAGCCTGTATGTCCCCCTCCCCTCCATCTCAGTCCTTCTGTGGTCTGCCAGCAGTGCCTGGGAGCCCAAGGGCTGAGACCACCAGTCTCCCACCAGCCGCCTCGGCTGGAGACCCCTGACCCAAGAGCTCTGCCCCTGTGGGAGCTCAGATTGAGATCTCCCGATGCCTGGAGCGGAGTTCTGCAACTTCTTACAGCCAATCCACCCAGCGCCTCGTGGAGTGAACTCAGTCAAATTCCCACACTTCTGCCCCCCTGAGCTACCTGGGGCAGCAGACACTGGAGACCCACAACTCAGCCCAACAGGACCCATGACCACATACAAGCTACAGCCCTACACCATACCTTCTGTTAGAGGCTTACATAGGTACATTGGGAGAAGGAAGATTCACTTTTTCAACTGCTTGCACTTACTTGCCAGCACATCTGTTGGAACCTACTTCTACAGAAGACCAGCTGAAACAACTAGCTTTGTGAGACTAAGCAACTACTAGATTCTTGGACTTCTCATCCACAGAGGCGCATTGTTGGGTTAGTTGGACTACAGACTGTAAGTCATTACAATAAATTCCCTAAATTCTGTGACTCTAGAGAACCTTGACTAACACATGTGGTTTTTACATGGGCTTATCTCAGGCATAATAGTTACGTCAAGAGTTATCAGTCAATGTACTTCATTACATTGACAGAATAAAAAGGGAAAAAGTATGCAATTTCAATGTGTAGAAAATCATTTGATAAAACCCAGCAGTTGTCCCATGGTCTTACTGATGAAGAACAGGAAGGAAGTTCTGTCAGTAAGACAGAGAAGGGCCACTGAAGGCCTACAGTTACATCAGAGTTAACACTGAGTTAGTGAATATTCTCAGACGAGGCCTGGAGGAAAAGCAAAGGAGCCACACTCAAGGCCACTCCTCTTAAGTGACATTGTATGCTTAACTGTCATTCCTTGCATGTGATGATGTACAAGCAGATTTATCTCTAGTGGAAAGTATTCCTTTCAAGAAATATCAGAGCCAAAAGTTGAAAGGAGGAAGAAAACATCTTGATTTAGACTTATAATTAGGATGTGTTAACAAATCCCAAGGGATCTGTAAAATAGTTGAACTTATAAGTACGTTTAGCAAGATAAAAAAAAATACATTATTAGTATTTTTAAAATCTCATATTTCTATATACTAGCAACAAACCATTGAAAACTGGAACTTTAAAAACAATGCCATTTCTAACAGCACCACCCAACCTCTATCCCTCCCCTCCCCCCCAGTATCTTGGAATAGAGCCATCAAAGATGAGTTAAGACCTCTATATTGAAAAGTATACAATACTGCTGAACAATATTAAGTATTAGGGAAAATGCAATAAGTTAAGAGATATAATCCACTGTCAAAATATTATGCTACATATTTTGTAAATAGTATTTTATGTTTATGGCTGTTTTGCCTGTATATGTATCTGTGTACCATGTAGATGCTTGGTGCTCTCATGCTCTCAGAGGTCCAAAGAGGGCACTGGATGCCCTGGAACGGGAGTTATGGACAGCTGTGAGTCACCATGTAGGTGGGTGCTCTAGAAGAGGAGCCAGTGTTCTTACCCACTGAGCTGTCTTTCCAGCCCTTAAGACATCAGTTCTTGCCAATGTGACTTATAGATACAGTGCTATTCTAGCCTAGTTAAATTCCCATAGACTTTTCATCTGTGTAGAGGTTGATAAGCAGAATCCCAGGGTATAATGAAATGGAAACCATGTAGAACAGCCTTGAAGAAGAGTGTAGTTGGCAGACTTACTCACAATTTTGAAACTGGCTTCTATCAATTGAATTTTTTGAAGACATAGAAACTAAATCAATAAGTGAATGTTTTTCAGAAAATGGTACTAGAATTGGGTAATTGTATGAATGACTTTGACCTGTACTCCATCTCACACATAAAGTTAATTTAATATGGGCCATACATGTATAATTAAGATCAAAATAATGTTTTTAGAGAAGAACTTAGAAGAATATCTGTGGGCAGCAAAGATTATTCAGGACACAAAAACCACTAACTGCAAATGAAAAAAAAATGACTTTATCTAATTAATAAAATTTATTCTTGCCAAAAGACCATGTCAAGATAGTCAAAAGAACAGATCACAAAATGAGAGAGGAGTTAGAATGCAGGTAGCTGAAAGTGCTTGTGTTCAAAAGTTTGCAAATGAAAGACAACTGATACCTGAGGAGACTCAAACACTTATTCCACGTGGATGATGTGTTGATGTTTGATAGTCTTTAGGATGTTCATTCACCCCCCACTCAAGTAACTTCACCACAGAACTTTTAGCCTAATCAATGAAGAAAACAGGTTGCTTGTGGGAATCCACTCCTACTTTCCTCAGTATGATAGTTAGCTCTTTTATACCCTTTCCTACAGTTTTGAATAGTGTCTTTCTTAAAACACACTGGAAGGCCAAAGATAAGAACTTGTTATGTCATGTTGAGTTGATATTCCTTGGAGAATATTCTGACGAGAAATGGAGGAGAAGTGGATCTCTCACCCCAAAATCAGATCAAATTAGTTCCTTCTTTTCTTAGTCCATTTTCAAGTCATATTTCATTTGGCCTTGCTCAATCTCATAAATTGTTTCCATAAATTTCCTAAATATTAAAAAAAGACAACTGATGTAACAGAAATGGCTAAAAGACTTGGAAAAGTGCTCAACTAATGAAAGTGGCTAAAGGCACCTGTAATCCTACAGCTTTGGGGCCAGAGACAGGAGGATGGCTGGTTCTTGCTTTCTATAAGCCTGGCTGGAGATTCAGATGACCTATTTTTTCCAGGCATCCCAGCCCCTCCTAAAGGCTTCATAGCTCTATAAACTGGGGGTCAAGTATTCAAAATGTCTACCTATAGTGGACATTAACAATTCAAACCATTAACAATTCAACGTTCACAAAGCTGATGAGAGTTTCCCAACTGGTCCAACCTGTTTCCTATTGTTTAGATATTGTTACTATACAATCAAGCAGAAATATATATGTTCCAGAGAGTGAACCTAGGACCTCGTGCATACTAGTCACTCAAGAGAAAATGGTTGTAAGCAGCAGAGCATGCCATGGTTAGCTTCAGCTTAACACAAACCTAGAGTTACTTGGGAAGAAGGAACTTCAACTGAAGACTTGTCTTGACCAGAGTGGTCTGCGTCTAGGTTGGTTTTGTGAGGTATTTTCTTAACTGCTAGTTAATGGAGGAAGGCCCAGTCAACTGTGGGTGGTGCTATCCCTAGGCAGCTGGGCCTAGGCTGTATAAAAAAGCTAGTGGAGCAGGTCAGTGGAAGCAAGCAGTGAGCAGCATTCCTCGGTGCTCAAGCTCCTGCTCTGGCCTTGGCTCTCTCCATCCTGGACTTTAAGGTGTAATTTCAAGTAAACCCTTTCTTCCCCAAGTTGGGTTTGGTCTGTATTTTGTCACAGCAACAGAAAACAATCTAAAGCAGAATAAGACATCCAACATGCTCCTCTGGCTCCTGCATTTTTGAGCGTGTACACATTCATCTGCACATGCTTATACATCACACACAAGTATTTTTGTTAATGAAAACATAAAGTTTCAAGTTATACACTTAAGCTCTGTAAAGTATATAACTTCCACTGCAGGTACATTGCTCTTAAACAAAACAAAGAATTTCTGCTAGGTGCAACAAAGCCTTCTCTAAATCTCACTGCAGAGGATCAGAGAGAATGACTCAACAGGAAGGACCGATGAGTCAGCTGTAGCATGTGGGAGAAGAGCAGAGCCCTGTAGGATGATTGATATCCTCAGGGAGGGGATGGGTGCCTGTAGGTGGTTTCTCCCCGACCAATCAACAGTCTAGTAATTGCTGCAGCTCACAGTAGCATCCTGACTCATCAGGAGTCTATGAACCACTGGAGCACACGAAAATAGAATATTTCTTTGTTGCAGCTAATTTAAATTGGCAAAAGCGTTTAATTTTTTTTTTTTTTGTGGATCAACTCAAATAACAGATACTTGTAACAGCTATATTTAACATTTCTCAAGATCTGAGTTTAGTCTGAAAGTTTTTTTTTTTAAGTAGTATAAGCTTTTTTCCCCAATTACTCAGGAGGTCAAGGCACGGGACTGTAAGTTTCAGGCATGTCTGGGATTCGGAGTAAGTTTAAGACCAGTTTGGGTAACCTAGGGGAACTCTATCCCAAATTAAAAGTGAAAAAGAAGAATTGAGTTGTAGCTCACTTCTGTAGTATGATGTGGCTAGCATGCAGGAGGTCCTAGGTTCACTCTCTGGAACTAAAAAAAAAAAAAAAAAAAAGAATTACCTTTCTGATTTGTATTGTATAATAACAATATCCAAACAATAGGAAACAGGTTGGAAGAATTAGGAAATTCTCAGCAGCTTTGTGGAGGTTGTTATGGTTTGAATTATCAATGTCTACTACAGGTAGACATTTTGAATACTTGCCCTCAGTTCATAGAGCTATGGCGTCTTTAGGACGGGACTGCCTGGAAAAGTGGGTCATTAAGGATAGGATCTTTGAGGTTGTACTTACCCCCAGTTTGGCCTACTTCCTTGCAGGCCAGAGGAAAGTATCTACTGCAGGGTACCAGCAACCATGGGCAGAGTTCCATCACCAGCATCCCTTCCCCATGGAGGTGTGAAATCTCTCTGAAACTGAAAGCCACAACCACCCCTTTGTCTTTGTCTTTTATGTTGCTTGCATAGTGTACTTCAGTCACAGCATCATGAAAATAATGAGTACCGAGGCAGATGTGATTTACGTTCCCAGTAGATTAGAAAAGGTATTGAGTACACTGCTTGCGTTTTAGTTTTCTCATTTTAGGAATGTGACTTTGAGTTCTCAGTTTACCTGGACATCTCTGGCTTGCTGTGTACTTGAGTCATGTCTTGATATAGTATATTATCTTGTCCCAGGTCCCCTAGCCATTTAAATCCTTCTTATTTAAAAGTTACCACATCTCCATCCTTCCTTACACAGCATCTCTCGCATTGGAAAACAGTCTCCTCCTGTGGTGGTTTGAATATGCTTGGCCCAGGGAGTGGCACTATGAGGAGGTTGTTGAAGGAAGTGTCACAGTGAGGGTGGGATTTGAGATCTTCCTCCTAGGTGCTGGGAAGCCAGTCTTCTCCTGTTTGCCTTTGGAACAAGATGTAGAACTCTCAGCTCCTCCAATGGTCATGCTTGCCTGGACACTGCCATGCTTCCTGCCTTGATGATAATGGACTGAACCTCAGAACCAGTAAGCCAGCCCCAATTAAATGTTGTCCTTTAGAAGAACTGCTTTGATCATGGTGTCTCTTTACAGCAATGGAAACCCTAAGACATCATCTAAAATGATGTAGCTATTTTCCCTGTCTATCAAATCTCTCTTACTCCAGAAGGTCCATCAACAAAGATGCCTTTACTGTATTGACTACTCCCTCTGCTGCTTCCACTGTATTTGTGGTTACTATAATTTATTTGGGAATTTCATTTGCTCCCTTGTATCAGTTACCCTTTAACATATCTGTGTCCCCCCAGCCCCCACCCAAGCAAGAATGTACCAGGATCAGTTAATATAGACTCTGCCCTCTGCTTGCACTGTTTTTACTTAAGAATATTTATTCTATTTTTAATTCTGTAAGTGCATGTGTACTTGAGTTCAGGTGCTTCTAGAAGTCAGAAGAGGCATTGGGTCGCTTGAAACTGGAGTTGCAGGCACCTGTGAGATACCTGACATGGATGTTGGGAATCAAACTCAGGTCTCATAGAAGAGCAGCAAGCATACTTAGCTCCGGAACCACCTATAAAACCCCACTTGTGGGCTGGAGCGTGGTTAAGAGCACTGACTGTTCTTCCAGAGGTCCTGAGTTCAATTCCCAGCAACCACATGGTAGCTCACAACCATCTGTAAAGGCATCCGGTGCCCTCTTCTGGTGTGTCTGAAGACAGTGACAGTGAACTCACATACATTTAAAAAAACTTAAAAAAAAAAAACCCCACTTGTGTAATTTTTAAATAACTGTTCAAAAAATTCCATATGTTTAAGTATTTTACCCACCTTTAAAGGAACTGTAAAATGCCCACACTTTTTAGGTAGAATCTCACTACATATTTCAAGCTGAATTTGAACTGATACTCCTTCTGTCTCTACTTCCCAGGTGCTGGGATTTCAGGCATTCCATCTGGGGGAAAAGGAGGAAAAGATGCTTAAATATGTATTAATGCAATTGCCCAGAGGAAGACACATTTAGTGAAGAAATGGTCTCAGACACAGCCATACTGATGTACCATGATATTGATGGATAAGAGTATACTATTAGCAATGGCAGCCAGCTAAATCACAGTTCAGGAAGCATAATCTGCTTTGGCAACTAGTAAGCATCACTCAGTTAAGTTTAACAGGAATGGCAATAGTAAATGAAGCAGCTACATGAAGAACAATCTGTCCAATGAAAAGGACTCCATGCAAGTTCCAAGCTACACTTGATGCCCTTTGGATACCAGTCAATCATGAAACTATAACCAGCTCCCAAGCAGTTGGCTTGCTTGTGACTTTGCCAAGAATGGATGCTACACATACAAGAAGAACTACTATCTGATTGTACAGAGCATTTGATTGTCTGAGAATTCTAGTGTTAATGAGATGGCCCTGTGCATAAAATGATTGCAATGCAAACCTGATGAAAGGTTCAATCCTTGTAGCCTATGTAAAGGCAGAAGGAGAGAGCTGACTCCAACGAAGTTGCCCTCTGACTTCCATTTTCATATGCATAACTCCTCTCTCTCTCTGTCTCTCTCTCTCTCTCTCTCTCTCTCTCTCTCTCTCTCTCCTCTCTCTCTCTCTCTCTGTGTGTGTGTGTGTGTGTGTGTCTCTCTCACTCACACACATACTTACACATATTGATGAATAAAATAAAAATTTAAAACTCTAGTCTGATATAAGCATCAACCAGAGCTATGTAGATGGAAACAAATTGAGGGGACTTTAATAATGCCTATTTTCTGCTTAAACATGTCTATTTCTTCCCTGGCCCTTACTACACCATTCCAAACCCTTTGCATTCCACAAGGCCTAGCATGCAGTGCCTATGCCGGTTGACTCTTCTAACACTTTCCCTGTTTCCTTGTGCCATCATCCAGTTGTTCTTCAGTTATAAACTATACTTGTCTCCCTGACTCAGATCCTTAAGAAGAATTTCTTCCTCTACTGCTGTTGGCTACTTCCATGTATGTGTTCACTTCGCTTCCTGGGGAAGCCACAGGCTGTCCTTTTATCATATAGTCTTGAAGCAGTCTGTGCCTGTTTCATCCAGCAAAGAGAAAACAGAATAAACTAAGAGCACACGCAATTTTTCCTTGACTGTCTTCCATACTAAATTTTGCTCAGGGTGAATATTCTCTTCTCTGATCTCCTGTTTCCAGTGAGCACTTGTCTTTCCCATCCCTTCCTAGATAGTGAATTGTGAGCTCAGAGCTTGAGAAAAGAACAAGGGTGTGTGTGGTTTACCCTCTGCCAATGCTGGTTTGCACTGAAACAGAACCGAAGACTGCTATGTGCATTGGGAAAGAAAAAGGAAGAAAGGTCCAGCAGGGTCAGTCCCCTAGGTGGAAGAGCCGATAGCATTCATCAATACTATTTTGGACTCTTCAGTTTTTATTCAGGGTTTGCTGTTTTAGTCTCATTTGGCACAGAACTCAAAAGGGAAAGAACAAGAGGGGACTTTAGGGAAAATCCTGATAAATGATTAGCTTGCTTTATTATAACTCCAAGAATTAGCACCGAGCTCAGTTCTTTAAGTATTTATTAACTGCATGAATTATTTAACCACTCTAGCTGCTTGCCTTAAATATAAAGTGGTGCCTATGCCCACAAATCTCGGTGTGTTTTGTGGGTTTCCAAGACACTGTGTTCAAGTGCTCAGCACATGGCAAGGGAGCTAAGGGCTAAGATGGTGGTAGTTATTATCAACTACCAACTGAGAAGAATTCTTGTTTAGAGGTGTTTGCTTCAACTCAGTGTTGGAGTAGTAACCCATACCTCATTACATCGGTGGTCTTTGTCCTCCAGTCTTTGGGATTACCAGTCTACCACACGCTGACCTTTGTGCCTGTCTCAAAAGGCACGGCTCTCTCCCTTTTACACTCCCAACTATCGATCTGTAATACACTGATGACAAGGTATTTGGGATCCCCTTTGTGGTTCTTAATTTCATTAAAAAAATAAAAATGAACTCAGATAGAAGCTTTAGGAGAATTTTATTAGCGTTTAAAAAGAAAACCTCCCAGAGCAGAGAAGCTAGAAAAGGAAAAAAAAACAGCCATGCCATTTGAGCTAGCAAGGGGGTCAGCCATTCGGCAGATGAGCAGCCAAATCTGGGTAGGGAGGGGACTTTTAGAGAAAGAGAGAGGAACCCACACCCACGATACAAAGTCATCCTCTGACCTCTATACACATTCTGTGATGCACAAACACATGCACAGTAGTCCTAACAAACAAACATATTTTTAATTAGAAAGAAAGGAAAGGCCCATTTATTGTGTTTGTGATGCTGTGATCAAAATCACTGACAGAAGTTACACTTCAAGGGGATTTCAGTCCACTGTGAAGGGAGGAAGGCTGGCAGAGCCCCTCCTTCTGTGGCGGCAGCAGCACAGGGCAGTGGCTTGTTCACATGGTTGCAGCCAGAAGCAGAAAAACAGACTGAAAGGAGGGGTGAGTATCTCAGCAAGCAAGCAAACAACGCAATCCAAACCAAACCTGAGCAAACCAAACAAAAAATGTCCCAACCCCCCCTCCCCACGAGCCTATTGGTAGACATTTCCAATTAAAGCCTTAACAGCAGAAGTTTGCATTGCATCCTGACAGCTCTAGTAAGCTGTGCTCTTGAGCCACAGGGTGAATTTCCTCAGCAGGAAAGGGCAAATGGCACTGGGGAGCTCCGGGTTCAAAGAGAGGGCTGTGGATGTCTTCATCATAGAGAATTAAATGTGTGATTTGGTAGACACTGGCTAACCTGACTGAGCAGAGTGCAATGTCCATGGGATGGATGTCAAATTGTTCTCTATGAGTAGGTACAGAAAAAAGGAGGGGATGAGGGGTAAAGAGAAGAAGAGGGAGGGAAGGGAAGGAAGGAAAGAAAGAAAAAAGAAAAGAAAAAGACAGAAAGGAGGGAAAGGGAAGGGTAGAGGAAAGAGGAAAAAGGAAAGAGGAAAGAGGAGAGAAAAGGATTGGGAGGAGAGGGGAGAGAAGAATCAGGTCATGTTGCTGTCTATCCAGGCCCTGCTGGGAGTCTGGCCAGAAGCAGGGACTGGAGTAACTTGGCCCTCTTTCCAGGCCTCTGTTTTCTCACCAGCAAATTGAACTGAGGCATGGATTTCAACTTTTCTGCCAGCTTTGACACTGTGCCCTTAAAATATGCCCATGCCCAGAGAGGGCATGAAAGCACCTTCCCTCCAGCCTAGCCCATCTCTTCATCTGTAGCTACTGTAACATCCTCACATAAACCATTGAAAGTAAAGAGGGGGCAGACTGGCTGTCCAGTTAATTAAGGTCCTTATAAATTACTCTTACAAGGGAGCATCATTTACATAATCAGGGGGTGGTCTGCACAGACAAGCTCATTGCTAGCTTGGTGATGCACACCTGACAACCCGCTATAGGCAGCTGCTTATTGCTCCTGGGCACAGCAGCAGCTGCTCCTGAGGTAGCCTCAGAGCTGGGAGGACAGATCAATGCACACAAAAGCCTGAGTCACTCCAGGGTGGAGAGAGGAATCCTGAATCAATGGCTGCCGGGTGGGACTCAGCTGCTGGAGTCCTCCACAGTCCACAGACGCCAACTCCCTTTTGTCTGCTGCCAAAATACCTTAGATTCTCTTTTTCCTCTTTGGAGAAAATAAAACAGGCAGGGATTTAGGGGTGTGGAGGGGTTGGAAGAAGAACCCATAGTAGCATACACAGGAGAGAATGTGATACAGTCACATGTGGAAAATTTCAACTGACTTCTTCACACAAAAATGATGAGAAGGTACCAGAGAGGGGAACATGGAGTCAGGTAGCAGAGATTAGAACTCAGTGTGTCTGCTGTAAGGTATGCACAATGTTTTCTCGCCCTATATATCTACCCTTCTATATTTATCACCGTCTAGATCTAGCATGACTGCCTAGCCCTACCCCTCCCGACTGAAGAAAGGAAAGAGAGAATCTTGAAAAACAAACAAACAAACAAACAAAACCCCACAAGGCTCTGAAGTATTTATTTATTAACTAGTTTGTTTTAGAAGAGCAAGCTTTTATAGTTCTTTACTACCTAGTCTCTAAGTCCAATGAAAAGAAAATAAAATATGAGGATGGAAGAGAAGGCTCAGTGGGTAAAAGGGCTTGTCATGCAAACCTGAGTTTCATCCTTGGATCCTACAGTGGAGGGAGAGAACTGATTTCTGAGTGTTGTCCTCTGACCTCCAAACACATGCCCCAGTGTGTACACAAATACACAGACGCGCGCGCATGCGCACACACACACACACACACACACACACACACACACACACACTAACAAAATAGTTAAAAGCAAACAAACATGTGAATAGCTATGTAGTATCTCTCATAGAGAATCCAAGAACTAAAAAAAAAAACAAAGCCATAACAAAAGCCCTTTGGCCTGTTCTTCAAATTCTTCTTCAGTCAACTTGCAAAGCTGATGGCACTAAAGCCTCCTTTCCCCCATGCATTACCGCATCCCTCCCCATTCTACCAGCAAGGGCTAGCCATCACCACAGGGAGCTCTGCCTTTAATTCATCTTTTTCCCAGATTGGAGGCTGCCTACCGGTTAATTTACAGTCATGTCCCTTCTCAGAAACAGGAGTGGGTTTTCCTTTGCAAATTTTCGCTGAAATTCTGGATAATGCATGTTACATTCTTTTTTTAAAAAAGGAACAGGGATGATTGAAGGCCCTCCTTTGCCATCATAAAATAAACACGGAAAAAAATGCACAGTCATTGCCCAGAGGCACAGCGGAAGAATTTTATGGTCTACTTTTCTGCTTGCTGTGTGGTTTTGAATAAAAAGAGCTTAGGAGTAACCCATTAGTGTCTGCTCAAGTTTGGATTAGTAATATCACTTGATAAGGGTCCAACTGGCTTATAGCTTGTTTCTAGGTGATAGTGGTGAAACTGGGGTCTTCCCTTGGGGTTCTTAGTCTCATTAATAAAAGAGTTTAAGAATGGACTCAAGTGGAAGCTGGGAGGACGATTTTATTAGGGTTTAGAAGAAAAGCTGAACGCAGGCAAGCTGTAAATCTCAGCAGCTGTCTGTAGGAAGGGAATAGACGGATGGACACACACACACACACACACACACACACACACACACACACACACACAGAGCCATGCCTTTTGAGGTCAGCTGCCATGCAGGTCAGCCACTTGGCAACAGAGATGGAAGAAAAAGAGAAGTTAAGCTTTTCCAAGTAATTCAGAAAAGTGGGCAGAGTGATGACATCAAATGACTGTGGCCCTATTAGTTATCATACTGCAGGAAGCAGGAATTCTGGGAAGAAAAAATATAGCATCGAATTAAGGGGTAGTTATTCCACCCATCTCTTCCACATAGCTTATGGGGAACCCACAGCCTGCTGCCCACGCCAGCCCTCTGAACTGAAGGCGAGAACTGGAGAGAGAAAGCACAAACTGTAGGCTATTTATTTACTTATACCTCTCAGAAGCTAAATTTTTTAAAGCAGATTTTCAATATTCCAGTCTCTAATTTGATGAAAAGAAAAATAAAATTACAAAGAGCTGGCCAAATGGCTCAGTGGGTAACTAAAATGTCACATTAACATGACAACATGAGTTTGATCCTTGGGTCCCACAGTGGACAGAGAAAACCAACCTCTGAACCAATGTTGCCCTCTGACCTCCATATATGTACTGTGGCACGCTCATGTTCCCCATGTACAGACACAGATACAAACAAAAAAAGTGAAAATATAAAAATAAAGAAGTGAATAGTGATATTGTACCTCTCATGGAATCCAAGGGAGAAATACAGCACAAAATACCCTTTGGTCAGTTCAGTAAACTCTCCTTCAGTTTGCAAAGCCAACTACTGTATGTGACAGGACTCAGACACCCTCTAGCAAGTGCTACTGCAAATCTTTCCCATTTTATAAACGCCAGACTCTACACTGCAGGAAAAGGGTCCCAATGTATGCTCAGCCAGTCATCAGGATGCACTGTCGGTCTGTTCCATATGGGGGGTTGTACATACAATTCTGATATGAAAACACCTGATGTATGGCCTCTTCTCATTCGGCACTTACACTTTTGTTATGGGGATAAGACTTCTTCTATGGAACTGCCATAGGTCAGCACGGTTCTTAGCTGCTGAGAAGAATATAAATGTCAGAGAAGCACAGAAGTATTCTCCCTCATCTCTCAAGGTCCCTTCTGAAGTAAGGAAACACGGAGGAGGATTGCTTTGTCTTCAGTATTGGGACACTGGCTTTAGCCACAGTCTTGGTTGACCAGTTGGGTCATATGGCCACAGGGAATTCTAAAAGGTTTCTTTCCATAGTTAACCGAATTCTTCCATTGGTTGGCTCTGCTTCAAAATCTTCATGGGCCATGCAACCTAACCCTCTTCCATTTTTTTCTTTTGAGGAATGGAAGGGTGGAAAATGAAGCCCACCTGCCATTTGAAGAGTGGAAGAATGTTCTTTCTACCCCCTTTAAGATCTCAGGTTTCATTCTGAAGGACAGGGGATTTGATGATGGAGTGTGAACTGGATACTAAGGTGGAGAGTTGGGAGGAAGCTTCTACAAAGAGCAGAATCCGTGAGCTTTCACAGTGGACAGAGGGGTGGAAGGAAGAAGAAGTGTCTTCGACACTTCACATCTAGGCTCAAGTTTAACCAACATACCATCCCATTCAGTCAGGTTGTTCATCGTTTACACTGATACCATGTCCCCCAAGTGACAAACTTTAATAAACAAGACCCATACATCAGCAATTGAGAATAATGAATGTTCCCTTCCTAAGTGAGAATTTACCAATTATGCCAGGATGGTATCTTTATCACTTTGCTAGTCACAGAAGCATCAAGCATGCTGATGGCTTTAAATGGTGTGATGCCTGTTCTGCAGCCCTGGGCTCCATTTTGTACTCAATACTTTCTGTGTTCTCATTGTCTCATTTAAAAAGAGAAGAAAAGCAGAAAGAACTTAAAGTAGGGGCAGCCTGTGCTGCCTTGGCTTACAGTCAGTTTGTTCTTGTTGTCCTGGCAATAATAGTAGCTAGAGACAAAGCCAGCCACGGAGAGCATATTCTTGGTTTGCGTCGTCGTTTTGAAGATTAAACTCCTAAAGCATTTGGCATGTCTCTGCAGAGCCGGGCACCTCCACCAAGAGCTCTGTTGCCATTTTCACTTGTTAGAGTCTTGCAGAGTTAGGAGGGGTTATGGGCAGCTCTCAGATTTCTGTCTGCAAATCCTTTCTCCAGAGGCAAAGAAGGGAAAGAGAAAAAAAAAAAATAGAGCCTCCTCCCTCCCACAGATAGAAGCAGACTACAGTGTCCGGTTTGAGTCAAGAAAGTTTTGTACCTGTGCAAAGCCCGTGCACACTGGGTGTGTCGGCTGTGCAAAGCCCGTGCACACTGGGTGTCGGCTGTAGACTGGAGCAGAGCTCTGCTGTCAGACGTCCAGTGAGTCAGTGTTCCTCGAATCACACCGTCGGGCTTTCTCTCTGAAGTGATGAGTCATGAGGAGTCGTGATTCACCCCAGAGCGTAACTGCGGGATTGGAAGCCGTGTTAATTCCGCCCGCCTCCTATTCTCCATCAAAGTCACTTTTCCATCCGTGACTTTCGAGCTCAAAAGAACACATTAAGTTTGGTTAAGAAATGTTTATCAGTTTTTCTCTGTTGTGATCTAAATATAAAGTGAAAGGCTTTAAGGTTTCAGATGACAGATGATCTTGGAAGCTGAATGTAAGTGCAATGACCCATGCTGCTTCTAGTAATAGAAAAGGGATTCTGACATGACTTACACACTCACCACACACACATTCACACTCACAAAACACATATACACTCACCACACACACTCACACACACACAAAACACATACACACTCACCACACACACAAACACATAAACACTGACACTCACCACACACACAAAAACACATACATACTCACCATCTACACAAACATATACACAAACATATACAAGCTCACTACATACAAACACACACAAACACACACACACACAAACCACCACATACACAAACATGTACACACAAACACACTCATCATGCTCTCTCTCTCTCTCTCTCTCTCTCCTCTCTCTCTCTCTCTTCTCTCTTCTTCTTAACTGACATATATTTTTAATGAATGCAACAATTTTTCCTAAAATTTGGAAGCTTCACTTCAATAGGATGCAGTAGCTTATGGGCCTTGGGAGACCAGAGGACCACAAGTTTGAAGCCATCCTGAGATGTATAGAACAAGACCTCACCTCAAGAAGGATAAGAAATCAGCATCTTGTATGTGTGTTTTCCTATGTCAGAACAGAGACCTCCAGAGTTAATAAGTGCTTGTGTTCAGATTTGTCAGTAGAATGGAGCCTAACTCTCTCCAAGGAAACCATCAGTAAGAGGACATTTCAGAAGACAGTGTTTGCTGCTGACAGCAGTGCCATCTCTAGGGCTCATTCCTGACTCAAACAGCTGGTGTTAAAATGATCACAGGTTCATCCAAGAGACTCTTAGTTGAAGGCTCTGTAGCCACTCTCACAGAGCTGGTCTTGGTGTGGCCTGTCTCCCCTCCTTTAGGAGGTGCTAGTGGATTCAAGCCCTACTCTTGCCTAAGGGCCATGGCGTTTATTGGGATGGGAGAAGTCATATCACTGGACCCTACCAAATAATTGATCTCAGCAGGGCTACTTGCCCCCTTGCCACCAACTAGACTCCAGACTACTGAAAGTCTGCCAAGTTTCTTGGCGTTGTAATAGTTTTCATTACTTTGAAAAGGTGACTGTTCTTCAATGTTTTTCTGCATTAACTTCCTCTGCTCTCTGGAGCGCTGTCATAACTTTGTTTTACTGTTGAAGCCACAGTTTCTTAAATGTGTGTCAGATTGGGTTTTTCTTTTTTCCCTTTTGTAGCTTTATATTAAATCATATGAGCTCTTTGTCCCCAAGTTCCTCTATTCGGCTTCTTTTGTCATGCCAATAAGCTAATTAAGGCAGAAAGCTCTTCGTGTCAGCTATTTGTACTTTTTAATCCAAGAAATCTGCTGCTATTTCCTGTTTCTCTGTCATTAGAGTATGTTCTTCCTTCCATGTTTTGAACGTATTTCCTTCATTCATCCCAGCGTACTTCTTACAGCTAATTTAAAATGCTTTCTTACTTGGTTCAATATCCGAGCCATCTCCGTTTTGACAGTACTGACTTGGTTTTCTTAACCGTGGAGCATGTTTTCCTGACTCCTTAATGGCCTGCTGGTTTTTAAATCAAACAATGGACATCATAAAAAACACATTCCAGCACTCTGAATCTTGTTTTCTTCTGACAAGTGTTAATTCTTGTTCAGCAGACCCTACATCATGGCCTGGTGGCCTCACACTTGCTTAAGTTTAGTTTTGTACTATTTACAAGGTCTGGGATGCCCAAGGTGTTTCTCAAGTCCCTGTGCCTTGATGAAGGAGGCTTCATGTCATCGTTATTGTAGCAGGTCTGCAATGGTCCCTCCTCTAAATGTAGGGGTGTCCAACCTTTTGCCATTGTGATGTGACACCATAATCTACAGATATGTTGGCTGCGTTCACAGCTATTCTGGGGTCTCTGCTAGAGCTTGTGTAGACTCTTACACCTATCTCACCTACCCCATGCTTTTAAAAAAAAAAAAGAACTTTACTGGAACACAGAGAGGCTAGTTTCTTAGATGTTTTCTACTATTGATTTTTTTGTACTTTATTGACTCAAATCAATGTAAGCCATACCATACAAAGCTGCATAGACAAAAATATTTGTAATATTATGCTTCCAAAAAATATTTTATTTTTAATTATGTGTCGGTGTGGGAGTATTTTTATGTGAATGCAGATGTCCACCACTTGATTAAAAACCAGCCATTGAGGCCTGAGGCAGCTGATCTTCTCAAATCAGAGTTACAAGATGCCTAAATAAATGGGGCTCAAACATTTGTCTTCTGAAAGTCTCATAAATACTGAGGCAGCTCTCCAGCCTCTCTATGGTATACGTTATAGAGAAAGTTTACTGATCTAGAAAAGTAGTCCTTGTTCCTAAAGCATCCCTTCTGGTATGTTTACTGGATTCTGGGGTTATTGACAAAGTGTGGTTGAGCCGTCCCCACTCTTTGGGGATCAGAACTATACTCCAGACATGGGTCTTTCCCAGGACTATTATGACCTGTAATATGATGCCTCTGCCTCCCACTATAGCAGTAGCCTGGTAAGCCCCTATGCTCTCCCCTGCTCTCTCCAGCCCAGACTTCAGTCATAGTCTAGTGAGGTGTCCTTATGGACCCTGGGTAGCCCCTCGGCTTGCTAAAGTTCTACATCGAAGATTTAGTCATTTCGTCTTGACTAAACACTATTTTGTGTGTTTTGAGCTCAGTTTTGAGGCCCTGCCTGGACTCCAGCTTCATGTGCTGTGGCTAGGAAATTGGTAGGGCCTTAGGTGATTTAGAGTTTACCTCAGAAGGTTTTCTTTTGAAGGGTTGTCTGTAGTCAACTGATTGTAAACAGTTTATGCACACATGTCCATCTGATTTTGTAGTTTTCAAAGCTGGAGGGCTAGTGTGATTTACTCCATCACAACTAGACGTTTGAGTCCTTCTTATCTTTTTTAAGCCTCATTGCCCTCTTGGCAGACGGTGCTTTTCAGATCACCATGGCTCAACGTCTCATCTCTCCTCCAATTCCCAGCTCCTTACATCTCTTCCTCTCCAAAGAGGCCAGGTTCCCTTAGGAATGAGCCTGTAACTGTATTTTCTCTCGCAGGAGCAACTGCAGTTCATAGCCCATTAACAAAAGGAGCCAGTGAGAAGCAGGGCGGGCAGTGATTGACAGCCCTTTCAAACTCGGCTCCACCCCTCTCTGCCTTCCTTAGGATGACTCAGGACGAAGCCCGCACACCTTTCACAGTTCTGAGCTTTTAGGTTACACTTCACAGCAACAGAAACCATACTGATATTGATACAAGTTCACATTTCCTGCTAAGGAAGAGTGGTTGCTTGCAGACAGATGTGCAAACTCATCAATTGATAATCCAGTCAATTCTCATCATAACCCAGGGAGACAGAAAGATGACTTCACCAAAGAGGCTGGCTCCGCCCATGCGCACCATTTTCGCGACTACACGCACATTTTCTGACGTCTCTAAGCCTGCCCTCGGTTCAAGCTAATTAGATGACATGTTGAGCATGAAGAATGTATGCCGCGTGAGTTTTAGCCTGACCTCAGCCTGTCTGCACAGGGCTGCAGCAGCCAAGAAGCAAATGTGAGTGAGTGTTGTCGGCTTAAGAAGGCAAATTTCCTTTCCTCAATCTTAGGGCTAATGGGAATGAACATCAATTAAACATGTTCCCTGCCTGTTTTTATGTGCATGTGAGCATGTGTGTATGTGTGTGTGTGTGCATGTGTGTGTCCTTCTCTCTGTGTGTATGTGTGTATATGCTCGTGTGTGCATGTGTGTGCCCCTCTCTCTGTGTGTGTGTATGTGTGTGCCTCTGTGTGTGTGTGTGTATGATACCCCCCTCGAACACATTACTTGGAGGCTGAAGGATGGCCTTTAGTGTTCATCTCCATCACCCTCTACCTTCTTTATTTAAATGATAAGATTTTCCCTGAATCTGGAGCTAGACTGACCAGCAGCCAGCTTCACAGAGCCTCTTGTCTAGGCTACCCACAGTGCTGGGGTTAGAGGCTCACAGGGCCTCACACCTAGTTTTCTATATGAGGTACAAATTAGTATTCTTACCCACTGAGTGATCTCTCTAGACCCATGTCTCTGTCTTAAACACTGAGACATTGTGAAGAAAGTATTTTTGATATGCTTCATTTAAAAAAAATATTAAAACCAAGAAAATTTAGGAAAATCAATCCCCAGCCAATGGTAAGGTGCAGAGTCAAGTTTTGCTCCAGATGGTTAGATTTCAGTCTGCACTTTAAGCCTTTATGCTATCCCCATACCTAACCACATCTGGCCTAAACCAGATGATTCCATAATGCAGGGGTTCTAAACAATTCCAGGTCATTTTGACTCTTTTTTTTTGCCTCCAGATCAGCATATCTTTACTCAGACAACAGAAAGGGCTTTCAGAGTCGTAATTCAAATCCCGATTTTAACCTTTTCTGTAAAGATGTGAGGGTTAAAACATTTGGGATCCTAGGCGAGGCCATCAGATGTTCATTACTGCACTGTGTGATTACGGCAATAAACAGGCACCCTGAAGACACTGTCAGGCCCTTGATTTAATTTTACCTGACAGTAGCTGGCAGGGGCAGGCCATACTCCTCTCATGTATAAACCCTTCATGTATTATGGAACAAGGTCGCCTCATCTCTCAAGAACAAAGATAAGGCACCGCAGTCTCCGATGATACTAGAGTAGCTGCCTTCTTTACTCTTCCTAGGTAAACAAAAGTACCTGTTAGGAGGATCCTGGGTGAAGGTTAAGGGGAGGAAGCTTAAGTCGGTTGTCAAAGTTTCATAGGAAAAGCAGAAAAACAAACTCCCACTGTGGGGTGTAGTGGGGCTTAAATCACTACAGGGTGGCTCTCACTCCAGTGGGTTCCAAGGACAAGTCATTAAAATCCCCAGCCTTGTTCAATGGCCAGCAAAACCTGGCAGAAACTGTAGCAGCTGTGGAGACCTGACTAATGAGTTCCCAGGTGTGTGTGTGTGTGTGTGTGTGTGTGTGTTGGGGAGGGAGTCAGGGAAGGGGGCATGAAGGGGAGGGAATAGCATGGGACTAGAAACACCTCAGGCTGGCTTTCTCTTTGGTCTCCCCAGCGCCCACCTACTCTCCACAGAGGCTCCCAGTCCTGCCTTGCATGGCCACTCTTTGCTTTAAAAGAATGAGTCTTATCTGGAAGGGGTGGGACACAAGAATGACATGCCTGCCCTGAGATTCCTAAAGAGTCTTTCTTCACTCATATCCGTCTCAGAACGGGAAGCTTTGTGGTCCTTTGGCCTGGCTCAGGGGCATCCTTTGTCTCTACAAAGTGGCACCCAAGATCCTTGGGGACCACCTCATCACCCACTCTGGCAGGGGTCATTACCAACTGATTCATCTGAGGAGAAACTTCACGGAAGTGCTTAAAAGCCAAACTACTAATGGGAAAGGGGTTCAAGAAGAATCAGGTTAGGCGATAGTGGTGTGTGTGTGTGTGTGTGTGTGTGTGTGTGTGTGTGGTGAGCTGAGTACAGATCAGCAGAATCCTAGGCTGGGGACTGCAGCATTTTTCAGTACAGGGCATTGCAGGCTTCTGCAGTAATAATCGGGAGGCTAAGCGCATTGTGCTGGGGTCGACCAAGACAGGCTCAGTAGAGAAATTGCAGAAGTTATTAACAAATAAAACAAAACAAAACAAACAAAACAAAACAAAAACAACAAACAAACAAACAAACCCGGACAAGGTAGATGCTTCCAGCAGCACTAGAATACTACTAAGAGGGAAAGCAAGTGCAAGATCCACAGCACCCTCTTCCCTCATTCCCTCAGCAGCATCCTTTCCCCTCAACAGCATCGTGACCCCTCCCAGAGAGAGGTTAAGTTCCCAGGTCATCTTAAAGAAAATTACATGTTCATTTTCCAGAAACGTGAACCATTCCACACAGGGGTCCCCTTTCAGCTCCCCCCCCCCCGCCCCGCGGCCCCCAGAACCCCGGGCTCGAACTCTAGTCCCCCGGGGTGTGATAAGCCTAGGGGACTCTGCTACCAGTAGAAGATAATCACACACAGGATGTTGGAGGCTGCGGCAGGGGAAGGAATGACTCAGCATGATCCTGTGGCAGGGAGAGCCGAAGGGGCACGGACGCCGCGAGGAGCCCCAGCTCCTGGTAGTGTGAGGACCTCTATCCTTGATGTATCTTTTGATTGTCCCTTGCTCCCTGCGACAGGTCACGCCACGGCCCTCGTGCAGCTTCTTGAGCCGCCTACGCTGTGCCCAGAAATCTAGGCTATGCGGGTTGCGGGTTGCTAGATGTCCTAGCAGGAACGCCCCACCCTTTGCTAGCCGGTGCCTCCGGGTCACTAGGGGAGGAGGATAAAGTACCATTGCCCCCTTCGTCCAAAGATCCCCTTATGTTTCTGCAGTGCTTCTAGCTCTGGGTCTCTCCTACCAGGCTGCTTTCGGCATTAAAACAAAATTCTAGAATAGTTTCAACATTGAACTTTGGAATACTGCAGCGCCAGCTCCCCCGCCCGGCCCTCCTGCAGCAGGAGAAGAAAACTTGGATGTCAGAGAAAGTGAAACAAAGATGCTCTGAACACTGTCCATTGAACTGCTCAACTATGAAAGACCCTCAACTCTGGGAACGATAACTGCCGGCCACGCCCTAGGGCTCTCGCAGTCCCTCCTACTCCAGGCCACCAGCAGGGGCGCTGTCGGAGCGTCAAAGGAGGGACATCATTGAAAAATGAATTCCTTTCATACGCTCAGGGGTTCGGGAGGAGGGCACCCAAAAAAATCCTGTCTCCCATTTATTCATCTGTCAACCCTTGAACTTAAAAAGAAAGAAAGACAGACAGACAAGTGCCATAGGCGAAAAAACAAATACTTCTGAATTAGCTGTTTTCTTCACTATTCTTCAGGGTCCTCCGAAATATATAGAAAAATTCCATTAATCTCTCCGATATCCATTCCCATATTCTTTAGACTTGATTTGTATATGTCTTAGAGCAAGATACCCCTCTAAGATTTGTTTGCATTACTTTCAGACTAAGCCCAGTGGAGAAAGGGTCATTCATTTATCCATCCTTATGTCCACCAGGCTTCCCTTCTGCAGCTCACACCCTTGGGTTCTTGTTTAGAACAGAAGTCTGGCTCTTTGTCTTTCTTTCACTACTTGGCAATTCGCGGTTACATCATGCTTTTTTGCCTTCTGCCTTGAATTGGTTAAACACAGCCTCTTTTTTGCTGTGTCCCCACAGCAAGGTTGCCTAATGACAGAGCAGAACTATAAAACCAAATGGGTGTCAATGACAAAGCAGAATTTCAGTGTTCGGAGACTCTTAATGAGACATCATTTCTGCCTCTGGCTAGACCTGCCGATGAGATAATGTCTCTGGCTGAGAAGACCTTAGGCTGTAACCTGTTAATGGCCAGAGGAGCTGAAGATCTCTGTGTACTGTTTCTGGGACATCTCTGATCCATGTGGGTGCTGGGGGTTTGCTCTCTCTGGCTGCAGCTTGGAACAGGAGATCCACTTTGAGGACAGATCTGATCCTCCAGTGCTGTGTAGCTTGGGTGGGAGCAGGCCTTGGTGTCTCAGGCAGGGAGAGAAGCCAATGCAGCTCAATAGGAACAGAGGCAGTACCTGGAAGGTTCCTTGCTCTTCAAACTCCTCCATTAGCTTGAGATAGCCTGGAGATTCCACCCATGGAGAACAGTCTCCTTTCTTTTAGGGGAAACTGAGGCACAGAGAAGTTGAGGTGCTTGCAACTGGAGGATCCAAGTCTCCTGATACTTTGTGTCGTGTCTTTGCTACTGCACAGAACTTATTTTTCTCATTTTTTGGGTGTGTGTATGTGCATGCTCATGTTTGTGTGTGTGCCCACTGAGGCTAGAGATTAATGTTGAGTATCTTTCTTGGTCACTCTCTACCATATTTATTTATTTATTTATTTATTTATTTATTTATTTATTTTTGAGACAGGGTCTCTTCCTGAACCCAGGACTTACCAATTTATCTAGACTGCTGGCCAGTGAATCCCAGAAATCCTCCTATCCTCACTTCCCCAGCATCGTGACTACAGATGCTCTACTGCAATTTGCTCTTGAGATGGATGCCGGGGATCCAAACGCATGCTTGCACAGCAAACAATTTACTGAGCATTTCCCCAGCTGCCAGACCTTCAGTCTTAAAATACGGCCAGGGATTCCCTTTCATATGTCCCCTGCCTCTCTTCTCTGTTTGGGAAAATGGGCAAACTGATGATTTAAGATCTCTCCATGAACTCTTTTTGTATTATAAGTAAATCAATAAATAAAACCACCTGGAAAGAAGAAGGGAATTGCAGGATTTCAAGAAATGAATAGCAAAAAAATAAAAATAAAAATAAAAAATGTTACCACGGAATGCAGATGACATACTGGGGTAAGAAGGGAAGCGGTCTGTGGAGACAGCACCCCCCCCCTGTGAAATGACTAAGGTAACTTGTCCTCTTCTGACCTCATCATTTGTTTGCTTAGACAGTTCTCAGCCTTTTACCCAATGGGCATGTCTACCTCGTCAACACCTTTGCGATTTCATGATCCTGACTGTGGTCCAGATGTATTAACCAAGATCATTGGTAAGTTATGTCCAAAATAACTGCTATGCTCTGCCAGGAAGGAATATTTCAAAGTTACTCCGACTCTCATCTGAGTTTGATATATCTTTGTGGTTTTTACCTTTAGAAAGTGTATATCTGAGCTAGGACACCAAGAGTCTCAAGTCCACTCTTGTAGATCAATGAAAAGGACTTAAAACTTTTAATTGGCTTAATCAGTGTCCATAGGTTTCTCTTTTCCCCTTCCTTTGTTTCGTTTGTTTGCTTTGTTTTTTGAGACAGATTTCTCTATAAAGTCCTGTTGATCCTACAAATTTCTCATAGCCCTGGGCTGGCCTCGAACTCAGTACTACTCCTATTTCTCCTCCTGAGTGCAATTAGTGTGGTTTTCCATAGCTATCTGTCATAGGTCATCACGCTCTGAAGTGGAAGAGAAATGGAACATCTCTCACTGTGGGTCAGCACGCAGCTCAGTTGCTCACTCTATGCACCCGGAGATGTATTGTTTATGAGCCTCCGTCCACTTTGTCTTCCTTCTCACAGACACTTCCTTGCACGGGGCAGTGTGAGGGATTATGCAGCAGGGAGTTGCACAGTCGGGAAAACACCTTTAGCTTTCAATTTCAGCTGTCTGGACACCTGACATTTTAATCCATCTAAGAGCTCTTTCCTAAATGAGCCAGCTACAGACAGTCACTGTCAGCTTCAGGCTGTGAGCTAAGGGGAGAGACACTGCCGAAATAAATGCAGTTGGGTCTTAGAGATTTGGAAGTAGGATCTGGGCAGGGCTGCTAGCTGCAGGGAGCTGACAAGAAGAGAGCACGGGGAGTGGAGGAGGGGGTTAAGGTTTGGAATTGTGAGGCTGACTTTTTTTCTCAGCAATTTGCCTAGTCCCTGATGTGTAGTTCCGCTGTTTCGTGAGTCTGTGTTAGGAGCAATAATGAACTCTAAGCTCCACCGCTTTATGGAATTAGAAGGAACTAGGGGAAGCTGGTTCACAGTGTAAAAAAAAAAAAACAAAAAACAGAGGCACAGATCACTGCAGTTTCCTTCTTTTAAAACAATAAGCATAAAGACATCATTGTGGATAATTCATTAGTGCTTAACCCACACAGCTATGACTTGCCCAGGCCTCGAGGGTCTTGTAATGTCACCCCTGCTGGCTAGAATAATACAGTCATGACCCATAGAGGTCTTAAACTGTACCATAATTCTTTCCTTTAAAACGCATGGCAAGGTTATGTGTAGGGTAGACAGCACGTGATGCAAGCTTAATGCATAATGCAGTCACTAAGGCTGCTCAGATTTGGTTCGGGCTGGAAATATGGTTTAACTCAAAGGGCATTTGATGAGAGTGTGTTTTTCAAACTTAGATTACGGATTGCACCACAAGTAATCATGGAAATTTCCAGAAAGAATATTAAGAGATGCAAATGATGGGTCACTGACAACATTCAAAGAATAAAAATGCTTCTGCATACTTCGATTTTTTAGTGAAATGACACTTTTAAGAAATAAACTTTTTTCAAGAGGTCACTTTTAATTGTATGTGTGAGTATGTGCACATGAGTGTAGGTACCCAGGACCAGGGGAATGGAAGTTGGGTACTCTGCAGGTAGACTTAGAGGCAGTTTTGAGATAGCCTTTCAGGTACTGGCAGCTGCACTCAGTCCTCGGGAAAATTGCTCTTAACTTCTGAGCCATCTTTCCAGCCCCGAATTTGAAGGTTTGAATCAAGTAGTTTATTTAAGGAGTTTGGATAGCCAAAATTAACAGGAAAAACAAAAGCCACTTAGGTAGAGATGGATTTTCTTTTTCTCTTTTGTATGAAATCTTATGTAGCAAATTGTCAATTTGGTTCCAATGGGGTCTTTTCATAAATATCAATTAATTTGTTTTATGTGTATTGTGTGAGTGTTTGCCGACATGTATGTTTAGTTACCACTGTCTAAGGAGGCCAAAAGACAGTGCTGGTTTTTCTCTCCTGTCAGGTGCGGTGGCTCCTCCAGTCTGTTCTTGCCCTGCCCCTTTGTCCCATGCATTTTGCTCCCCCAACTCAGCTAAAGCTTTTTCAAGGAAAGAATTTGATGTCTGCTGCTGATGCTTTAATGGGACTGTGCATTGAGATGGAAACCACACTGGGATGATACTCTAAGACATAAAAGGTTTGGATCTAGTATGTAAAATATTCAAATGAGATGTTAACATCTTAAAAAGGGAAAGATGCCATAAATAATATTTCAAAACAGATGAGAGGACTGGGAGATGGCTTAATGGCTAAAAATGCTTGCTGCTCCCACAGAGAACTTGAATTCCAGTCCCAGCCCCCCCATATGACAGCTCACAACTACTGGTAACTCTAGCTCCAGCGAATCCAACTCCCTCTTCTGACCTCCATGGGCACCTGCAATTACATGCATCCCCCCCAAGACATAAAAATACAAAAAAATTAAAAATAAAATTAAACAACAACAACAACAAGAAGTCAAGGGTTTGGGAGATGCTTCATCAAGTAAAGGCCCTTGCTGCACAGGCCTGATGATCTCAAACATGTTAAAAAATGCAAGGAGCATTATAAAGCTGTCCTCTGACCTCCACATGTGTGTTATAATACATGTAGGACACCCCCCCACACACATAATATGTATATACACCCTTACATCACACACAAACACATTTAATAAAGCCTATAGAAAAAGAACAATGGTTAAAACATTAAAAGACAAAATAATGAGTCTGGAGAGATGGTTCAGTGGTTAAGAGCACTTGTTCTTGCAGAGGACTTGGGTTAGGTCCCTGGTACCCACTTGGAGGTTCACAATGCTCTGTAACTACAGTTGCAGGTGATCTGATATCTCCTTCTGGACTCCGAGGGCATGAGGTACGCATAAGGTGTGTATAGATACGTACAAGTAAACATTTATATACATAAAATAAAAATAAATGTGAAAAGACAAAATGAATGTTGTCGCTCACAACAATCATCAATGATCAGTTAAAACAGTGCCATGTAATAGAGCTTTAAATATGAATGCACTCAACACTGATGAGATTTGGGGGTTCCCACACTGCTGCAGACCGTATGAACTTAAACACTGTGCATGTGCATGGAATAAGTCCTGTGACTACTGACTAAGGAAATGCTACAACGTGGGACAAACTTTATGTCTGTGTTTTGCCTTATGTGTGTTAATGAGAAATCTGGAACCTACTTTCTCAGTCAACTGGATGACATACATGTGACTCAGACCTCTGGAAGAATATTAAATAGCTTCTCAAATGAATTTGATATTGCTGCAACACACATTGTGGATATTTAATGACTTGAAAACATAATATACATATACACATACACACATACATATTTACATCATATGCATATATAATATAAAACATTACATTAAAAATCAGATTGAATGATTACAGAGAGTATGATCTTACTTTAGATAAAATCTTATATAATGTATAATATGCAACGAAATAATATAAACATATAATATGCTATTAAAACTATTTATTTTATTTATTTATAAATTTTCTCATTTTCCTTATAGATTTCCCCCCTATATTAGACATGTGACATTTTCAAAAATTCGATGTAGATGAGGAGGATATCAGCAGACATTTGCAGGCAGGTGACACCAAAACCTACCCAGGATATTTGTGTGTTCTGGTTTTTACTAGGGTGTTTGCTACCCAAGAAGATTGGTGGCATCTCCATGTAGAGAGCTCTGGGGCTGCTGGTTCCATCCTGCATATGGGGCAGGCTGTCCGCTGTCACTGAAGCTGCAACACACAGGCTTCCATGATTAGCTCTGTGGTTTCCTCACCTTCTCTTCTGTTTGCTTCATGGACACTTTGTCCCACAGACTGAATATACAAAAAGGCTTGTGACATCACTGAATGTCAAAAAATGTGGCAAAGAGCATGTGCTGCAACATGGACTCTACAAAACACATTTCCGTCAGTGATATAAAAATCCTATGATGTACCATTTCCTGAGACCCATCCTTGCAACTTTGGCTAGAAAACATTATCCATGATGGAAGGGGAGGGAGATACAATATCCATCTCTCCTTTTTCTCCCCAAATCCTCAGTTTCAATATCACATGGATGGATGGAAACAGCAGGGCTCAGCTGTAATTACCTTATAAATAATGAATAAGGCACTATTATTATTACTTAAAAAATCCCATTTTGGAACGAGTCTCTTGATAGTAGCTGAAGCCTAATTTAGCCAAATAACTATTCTGCATTAGCTAATGTGGCCCATTATTTTTAGGCTCAAAAGATATTTCCAGATGTACTGTGACAGGGGTGATTTATCACTGTTCTGGGGGGCCACAGTCATGGCATGCCATGGCTGTATCCGGCTTTATTACTGGTTTCCACTGAGACACCTGGCTAAATTAGTTTAGTAGTAGATTATCCATAGGCTGTTTTGTTGGAGAAGTCATGCAAGTCTGTCCAGTGTTGTCTGCATTTGCAGAGTTCAGACTTCACATTAAACACCCCTTTTAAAAATACTTCTGATATGAAGTTATAAAGTCATTGGAAGTAACTAGGTGAACGATAAGAGAGTCTTAGCTTTGCATATTTTCCTTGTTGATTTTAATGTGCTTGTATTCAAAGACAGTCTGCCAAAATAATGTGATCACTTTTGAATGAAGAATTATTAAAACCATGCTTTTTTCCCCCTTCTGGCTATATTTCGATGTTTTCAGCTGTAGAGATATGGTAACTATTACACCCAGGAAAGAAAGAGTTTCAATAAAGCATGCCATTTTGAGGTCTTTGCCCTTGTCTCCCAGAATGTGTTGTCACTCCCATGGTATGCAGAGAGATCTCATGGTGACCTGGTCCTGCATACCACCAAAAATAATTGGCTGAAAATGTAATTCTTGGAGCTTAATTACATCTACCCTGGCAGCTGCAGCTCCCAGTGGAGAAAGCACCTAGAAGTCTACGCTAAGCAGTCCATAAGGCTGGTTCTGATGGGATCAGGAACCCACACAGAGTGCCTGCTACCAGAAGATACAGTGCATACTGGAATCTAAGCAGGTGGCACAGAGATGCCTTATGGTTCTAGAACTGTCTTTTGTGATGTTCTGCAGATGGTACATTTCTGTTCCGAAAACTCCCATCCTGCTCATGGACTTAAAGGTGGAGTCCTTAGAAACAGCTCTCTGAACTTGCCGATGCACTGGACAGCCTCCAACTCCCTTTGCTTAGACTGTACAGGACTCTTGCTGTGTGAGCATTCAAAACAAACAAATTTGAGACAGGATCTTATGTAGCCCAGGGTAGCCTCAAACTCATGGCATAGCTAAGGATGACTTTGAACTTGTACTTGACCTTGCCTCTACCTCCTGAGCTCTGAGATGATGGGCTTGAGTTGCCGCGTACTGTTTATGTAGCTCTGGGATTGAACAAACTTCAATACAAACTTCATACAAAGTACACAAGGCCTCTACTGACTAAACATCTCCAGTTCCTATGTAAACTGTTTATCAATCAGTAGCTCCAGAAACAGACTCAAGCTTGTCAGACCTGGTGTCTGGAGTACAGCTCTGGCCCCCAGGGGTAAAGATGCTCTGCTCTTTTTGTTACCATGTTAACTAATGGATTTCCATGACAACCTTGGATCTTTTTTTTTTTCTTTTCTTTTCTTTTTTTTCCCCAGAGACAAGGTTTCTCTGTGTATCTTTGGCTGTCCTGGAATTCACTCTGTAGGCCAGGCTGGCCTCGAACTCAGAAATCCACCTGCCTCTGCCTCTCAAGTGCTGGGATTAAAGGCGCTGCCTGGCCAGCCTTGGCTCCTTATCACATTGTATATAGATCTTCCAAATTGACTCCCCAAACTTCCGTAGACTTGTCTCTATCCTTGAAGCCTGTCTGTTACTGTCTATCTGTCTGTTGCCGTGATCTTCCCTGTGTGGCCTTGACCTCTAAGGCTCAGAGCCTTGGCTTCTGTTTTCTTCCAGATTCATCAGTCTGTTTAACATCAAACTTCTTAGGGTGTTCTCCTTCCTTTTACCCATAAAAATGTCTTTTCCCTCTGACATTTCTTCATAGAAATGGCACCTTGCCAGTAGCCCCCAGTACCACCTTCTCTCTAAATCACTTATTTACCTAGAAGGTGAAAATGTAACATATTCCAAACTAGCTCCCATGTTTAGCCTAATGCCAGGATCTCTCTCTCTCTCTCTCTCTCTCTCTCTCTCTCTCTCTCTCTCTCTCCCTTCTCTCTCTCTCTCTCTCTCTCTGTGTGTGTGTGTGTGAGAGAGAGAGAAATGTGTGTGAGCATGTGTGTAAGTATGTGTGAGTGTGTGTGAGAGTGTGAGGAGTGTGAGTATGTGTGTGAGGAGTGTGTGTGTGAGTGTGTGTGTATGTGTGTATGAGTGTGTGTGGGTATGTGAGAAATGTGTGTGAGTGTATGTGAATATGTGAGTGTATGTGAGTATTTGTAAGTGTGTGTGAGTGTGCAAGTGTGTGTGTAGGCAGTGGGGTTGTGAGCTTCTGTACTTTCCTGCTCTGTACTTGTGTCACTTTGCCAAGTTCCTTTTGTAATGGACTGTGTCTATTTTGCAGAAATAAACAGTGAATGTTATATAATACAAAAGCCCAAACCTTTTTAACTTGATGCAATATTTAAGTGTATCTGGAAGAACAATACTTGAAGAAGACTAAAAGCATTTTGGAAAAGAAAAATAGTGCTAGGCACTTACCATAGTGACTACTCAAGTCTGACAGAGAGATTATGTGATATACAGGCATGGAGTCACTTGGACAGGATGCTCTGTTGTATGATAAAAGTATGGAGTAGTACAGTCAAAAGTGGATTATTCAGTGATTGGTATTAGAAACGACTCACTAGACACAGGCCATTGCCATATTATATTTTCAAATTAGAAAACTTGAAAATTTCTTAAACTTTCAAAAAATTCTTAACTTACAAAAACTTCAAAATTAGGAAACAAAAGTTCTAGAAGAAAATCTAGATAAACATTGATGGACCAAAAGGATTCAGAGGCACCTTCCAAATTTTAAGGCCAATGTCACAAGGAAAGAAACGTGTTCAAGTACAGGTCAGCTTTAAAACTGTTATATGGAGAATTTCACCTGGGGTGAAGCTGAAAGGCCAACTTGTCACAAGTGAACATAAACCTGCAAAGTAATTTTAAAAACTGAATATGAGGGGCGGGAAAATGGCTCAGGGTGGAGTTAAGAGCACTTGTTTCTCTTTGAAGAACCGGGTTAGGTTTTCAGTCCATATACTGGGTGGCTCATAAATGCATGTAACTCTCATCCCAGGAGATCTGAAACCCTCCGCCACCTCCATGGGTACCTACATATATGTGGTACACATACATATATTTGGGGCATACACATATACATAAAATAATAAATAATTTAATCCAAAGCACTTAAATTAAATATGATAAAAAAAACTTTAACACATCAGTAAGAGAAAGCCAAAACCCAGAAACGACAAAGGATCAACATTCCTTAAATACACAGAAGCAGAAATCTCTTAATAAAATATTAACAAGCTAAATCTAGCAACCCAGAAAGGGTCATACGCTCTAAGAAAGAAGTATTTATACACCGTAGAAATAAGACAGAAGATGAATTAATGAATTCAGTTCAATAAAAAAATTAGGAAAATTTAATGCCATTTAATAGCAAAACCCAACAAAACAAAACAAAAACAAACAAACAAACCAAAACCCCCAAGCCAAAACCAAAACAATAAAAACCACAGGATAACTTAAGATTTTACTCATGAAGTTGAAAATTTGAGGAAATCCAATGACAGATGTAATATCATCTGGTGCTTAAGAGAGAAGTATAGACTCAGGATATACACTCAATTTTCGTGAATGAAATTTGGATCTTGAGGTGGACGTGAGGCTCTGTTTGTTGTGACTGGGGTAAGAGAATGGACAACCTGAGAAGTGGGAGGCAGAGAGCCAGGAGTTGCTCGGAGAGCCAAATGAAGGGAGCGTTCCCTCGGTGAATCAGGAGAGGGCATTGGAACTACACCTGGAAGGAAGTGGGAAGGAGTTCTAGAGAACAGGAAATAGAATACTCTCCCTACATTTGAGGTTTTGCTCAGATAATTTCTGCTCTTCCGAGGAGCGCCCAGACCTCCCAGAGCCTTCCATCCCATGGCATGTATCCAGATTTAATTTTTCTTTTCACTTGTCCACAAAACATTTCAGATTCGTACATTTTTGGATTTATTGCACATAGGTAGATTTTATAAGATTTATACTCTGTCCTTTCAAATTCTAGAAAGTCCTCTTGAGAAGGGCAGGGACTACACGTGGCCTCTGTACTACTTCCGGTAGCTGAGCAAGACTGAGCATCTGGTAAGTGCTTAATGGATGCATGTCCACTGGGTTTCTACTACAAAGTACTGATTCTTCTCGCCCCTCTCCTTTGCTGACACACTGAACTACACGCTGGAATCTTCCAGGCCAGGCATCCCACACTGCTCCCCGCCTTCCAGGGATGCCTGCATTTCTCCCACCAATGCTGAACATGAATGTTAGAGTCTTCTTGACACCCGTTTAGGTCCTTCAACCCTAAGTTCTCAATTCTGTGAATTCCTTTAGTCCACCGACTCTATTTCTACATGGTGTTCAGACTTGATAATATAATTACATACTATTAATCCCTTATAAATAAAGTTCCAGGAGAGTGACTGAGATATTTCATCAATAGGCATGGTTACTACGAATCTTGTGGATGCTCAGTCAAAGTTGATTGGAGTAAAAGAAGATCCTAGGCTCACTTCTGAAGCACAAAATTTAAATCTTTGGTTGCAAGCATTTATTTTTTAAAGGATGCTTCACAATCTCACTACACTGGAGTCTTTCTGTATCCTTGAGGAGTGACTCTTGACTCTTTTCCCTCACTAGGATTAAAATGACAGCCAAAATGACAGGAGAGATGGCTCAGTGGTTAAGAATGCTTGCTACCCTCACAGAGGTCCTAGGTTCAGTCCCTAGCACCTACACAGAAGGCTCACAACTGCCTATTACTCCAATTCCAAGAGATTTAATTCCTCTTATGGCCTCTTTAAGAATCTCCACACACATGGTATACATACATATCCCCAGGCACAGAAACACAAATACAAACATCAATAAATGTCCAACCTAATGTGTCACTGGGGCTGTAGAAGTTGCCTCAGTGGTTGCAAGGTTAAGAGTACCAGTTGCTCTTGCAGAGAACCTGGGTTCAATTCCCAGCAGCCACGTGGTAACTCACAATCGTCCCGACCGACCGTCCCATCCAGGGGATCTGATGCCCTCTTCTGACCTCTGTGGTACCAGGCATACACATAAGGTACATGCGGGCAAAACACTCACATACATAAAATAAATCAAACAGTCAGTCAAGGGCTGGACTTGAGATGCAGGGGAGGAGCTATGACTAGGATTAGGATGAGAATTCCTAGGGCAGCAAGAGGTAACTGTAGCCAGTCATTTCCATTCAGCAGCACATCAGTGAGCATGTGACACAATGATGCTGTGTTCATCCTTATCACATGGTGGGGTCCCTCCACCCCGGGTGTTAGAGGATAGCTTTGTGTGTTGAACTTTGTATGAAATGGACACTATATAGTTCTGATGGGATTTGGGAATCTGAACTGTAACTAAGGCCTGGAGTTTCATTATCACAGTGGTGGTTGTTACCGATGGGCTACATGTCCTGTGCTACATGTTGTACTGTTGAAGGAGGCATTATGGTCGGCCCCACTTACAGACCTAGAGACAAAGACTTGAAGTAGCTAGGTGTCCTAACCCAGTGCAAGGCATGCAAGGGGAAGTGGGAAGGCTGACACTGAGTCTGGCCAGCTGCCTGAAAAGCTCTTATGATTTCTCATCTGCATGCTACAGGACCTGCTGTGGAATGCTCTAGACAGGGGAGGGGGTCTGGTCTTTGACTTCTCTGAGAAATACTCTAGACAGGGGAGGGTGGGTCAGGGCTGGTAGTGTCTGGTCATTGGCTTCTCTCAGCTTGGCAGAGGAGAGGGAAAGTGCATTAAATATAGAAATCTGTCAAAATTCTGTTTCTAATCTAATGCTTCGGTGGTCTGATATTTTATTGTATGCCTACATCTGCATTTTTGGAAATTCCAATTGATCTTTCACACCATAATTAGTTCAAGTGACAGCGTTCGTGGTTTAAGGCACTAAATGGGAGACATACGCCAAGATTCTTGCTAATTGTCTTTCCCTCGGGGATCACGGGAGCTCTTGTGAGTGAAGTTATACTGGGTTACTCACCTTTCTAATTTTTTTCTTTAAGAAATGGGAACTCTTTAAACAGACCATAGGAAAGAAAGATTAAGTCTCACAGCACTGAAGAATACAGTCAACAAGTTATTCCATATTTCAAAATCTCCAAAGACTGGATTTTTAACCCAAAGAAATGATAAATGTCTAGAGTCTAGAGAGATAGACCTTTCACCTGGTTTGATCATTATTGCATATTGAAATGTCCCATTGCAACCCATAGACATGTGTCAATTAAGATACATTTTTAAAAGCTACAGTTAACATATATTTAGTCCACGTTTTCATAATAGAGAAATTTGAATGCTTCTAATGCAAAGGATTGTAAATGTAAATATAATGGAATATTACACCAAGCTACATAAATACATATCATTATTATGTGTGTCAGTCATCAGTGGTGGTAAGAAGAGCATGATGGGAAGGGTTTCACAGGCAGGCGTTGGCTGAGTCTCCATTCCCAGATCTGGGCATTTTCTAATACTCTAAAAACATCTTCTCTTTCTTCCAAACTCCTCATCACTTCTATTTCCAGGCCTTTGAATATGTAACTTTTAAAATTTGAAACACCTTCCCACATTGACCTAGCTATTCATGGACCAAGGCTCAATGTCTCTGGCTTTTGGAGACAGAGAGAGCTACTGTAGCATGCTGGTGACTTCGGGGTCATAGATCATACAGAGTTCTGTCCCTGTTACCTTGACTATGCTCCTTAACTTCAGGGCACATCTATTTGTCATCTATTCAGTGAGGCTACAAGAAGAGACTTTCTGTAAGGTGGCAGTTGGGACTAAATGACACAGCCATATCCACTGGGAATGGCAGAAGTCATGAAGCCAGCACGGCTGCTTGATGCGGTTCCAGCAAAGCTGAGCCAAATGCTGTGACTGCTGTCATTTTTTCTCTCAGTTTTAGGCTTTGGTCTCTGCCTGTTGCATTCTTAGGGACTTTCTGCATTAGGATTCATTTTATGTCTTTTCCGAGAAAATGATATATCTGAGTCTTTTTTAGAAAGTCCTAAACTTACTATTCCTTCTGCTTTTAGGGAAGTAACTTTCTCTGATCTTATTTGAAGTCTTCCTTAAGCCCTGAAGATCATGATAAGCACAGGTAATCACAAAGATGCTAGGAATTTCTTTCTGTGAACTTGACTCCAGAAATCTTCTCTCATATAGTATAATTGGACCAGGGTAAACTTAGAGATAATTGACAAACTCCAACTGGCCAGAGACTTGGTAACAGATTCAAGGCCTCTTTTTACAATGCACTTAGAACTCTTCGAAAACGTAGCTTAAAGATAGAGGACCATACAGGGTATGCCCCTGGAGGAATACAACTCAGTGATTGAGATAGATTTACTAAAATAACTTTTCCTACTTAATAGTGTAGATGCTAAAAGGATATATATAAAAGAGTTAGTATTTGCTATTCATAAAAGACTGATTCAGATATTTTCTGTTTGTCTGGAGTGCTTTAAAACTGCAGATACTGCCAGCCTAGAAGCAGGCTGTGATATAATCAATGAGTTTGCTTTGATGGAGACATTCCTTAGATTCTTTGGAGTTAAAGGGCTGATAATAAAAATAAAATCTGGGAAAATGGGTAAGGGAGAATATCTGAAATGTAAATAAAATTTCCAAAAAAAATAAATAAAATCTGTTCTACTTGTACTTTCTAATTGTGACTGAACATGTAATCCCACACATATTGTGAAAAATCAAACACATGTCTGGATACAAAATGGTATAATCTATATTTCTTGGATAATCAGTAGTCTGTCTGTGTTCTGTGAAACATGTATAAATAAAGAAGCAACCTGATTGCTGGTCAGTCAGAGCTGCAAGATTCCCCTGACCACTTCGCCTGACTCACCTCCCTCTCTGACTCTTTACCTCCTCTCGGGAACCCTGTCAACTGTTGGAACAGGTCCCGGCAACTAATTAATTCATAGGAAAATTTTTACCAAATTAGGAAGTGGGTACTTGGAGGATGCTGGCTGTCATGACCTTAGATGCCTTCCCTGTTCCTCCATGCCGACCCTCAAGCTGGTTAACAATTCCATTGTCAGTGCTACCACAGTACCTGGCACATGGAAGGCTGGCATCCTTTTACATTTTTCTTTATTTTGATTGTAAACTCTTCAAGGACAAGGGCTTCTTCACTTTAAGTGCCTGGTGCAGTACCTGGCACACAGTAGGCTTTTAATAAATAAATGAAAGAAGAAAGCAAGTTATGAAGTACCTCCATTCCTTTGCTCGTTGCCTGTGACATACCACAGACTCAGTTGAAATCATGTGAGAAAAGCATGATGGAAACATGCAACTGAGGACAGGGTCAGGCATGCGTTCCTCAGCGCTTATCGACAGAGGTTGGCCTTTGCGGCAGATGTGTCTTTGAGACACTTCTTATAGAAAAGCAGAGGAGAATGCAGATGAAGAGCATGGGTTTAAAGGAACCTGCTATGCCTTGGGCCAGGAGAGCACTAAATGTCCCAAACATCTCTTTCCTGGCCCTTACAATGGGGTAGGTCAAAGAACCTATTAGGATAGCCTAGTGCCAGATTCCTTGTGGTTGATCACCCTATGTCGGCCCTGATTATAGAGATGAGACTGTAGCCTTCAGTCTGTCACTAATGCTCCAGAGTGCATCACCATCTTTGTGGAACACTGTCCCCTGAACATGCTGTGGCTGGTTTGTTTTTTTGTTTTTGTTTTCCTCTCAAATTGCCTGTAGCTGTGACTACCTCCATGAGACCCACACAAGATCGGGCCCATTATTGTTCCTTAATGGTGGAATCTCATGAGACTGCATCTCGTTGAGGATTTATAGGCAATGCTAAGAGTGAGCAAGGCATTTTCTTCAGTGGTATAGCCACTCAAGAACTGCCTATTCTACAGTAAGTAATCCTAATTAAACTATTTAATTCACCAAGCTAGACTTGGGTGGAATAATTTTACTTCTTTGGTTTGTTGTTGTTGCCCTATTTGAGGTGAATAGATGTTCATTTTCTTCTCCAGAAGTTCACATGACAATCTCTCAACAGCTAGTCTAATAGAGCAAGATGAGCCTGCGAGTGCGTGAGAGCCTTGTCCCAGATCTGTATCATAGACACTTGGCTGTGAGGTGAGGGGGAACAGGCTTTCTCATGATCTCTCCCTTCCCATCTCTCATCAGGATTCATTCCAAGCATAGGTGGGGCCACTTGCACCTCGAGTTCCCCTTCTCTCTCCAACAGTTCACTGCAGGCCAGTCACAGGTGGTTTCCTCTTGACATCTCTAGTTCAGCTCTTCGTTTGTCCTCAAGTGATTTTACAGATTTAATACTGAACTGAATCATTTGAGCAGATCCAAGAAAAAAAAAAAGCCACGGTGATGTGATATTACAGAGATGTCCTTCATGTTTTAAGAGACTAGACTTTTGTGGGGCCTGCAGCCAGGTTAGGAAGCCACCATGTAGTTGCTGGGAATTGGACTCAGGACTGCTGGCCATCTCTCTAACTTGCAGAGTTACACCTTATGGTCACTGAAGACTTAGAACTGCTCTTCCACTGAGCTCTCAGCCCACCTATTTAGTCTGTCTTTAAGAGAACAATGTAACAACCAACCTTACTTGCCTTGGAGTTCCCATTAATCAACGCTTACAACCCAAGCTGACGCATAGCTGTAATCTTAAATTATGTACTCAATCATGCTTCTGCCCCAGAGTAACCCATATGCGTTCTGATAGTCATTTGAAGACTCTTATAAATTAATATCCACTACAGATATTGAACAAAACATATGGATATTGCTGGATAAACAATCACGTTTGTAGTACTGTGCTCTTGGTGTCTAAGTCCCTATTCACGGAGTGAGAAGGGGGTTTGGAAGGTGGCTTACAGGTGGCTAAGAAGGAGAAAGATCTTCAAATTCCAGAATAGAGGAGGAGAAATAGGACAAAAGCATTCATTAGTGGCATAGGCTTAACCCTCCCTCCACTGCCTTCCCCTTGAAATAGTTTATGCATCAAAATAAAACTGAGCCTGAGATGTAAATAATAAAGATGGCATCTCAGAAGGGCTCTGGGTGAATTTTGTAAATTCTGGAGAAAATATGTTTTTTATTTGTCTGTTTTTTGCTAAGGCAGTATGCCCCTAAAATTGACATATAAATTAACTAACTTTCCAACTATTTACATCAGCATTAATTTGAAGCATCATGAATTCTGATCCGTACTAGCAGCAAGCACCAGAAAAAGACAGAAATTCGAGCTGTATCTTTTACATTGATATAAAATTCTTCTAAAATCTGATGCAATAACTGCCATGCTTCTAAGCCTTCTGAGAGAAGCTGGGTGACTGTTTCCTTTACTATGTAAACTGAGCACCTAGACTTCTACAAGGGACAGTTTTGTTTTGCGGGGTGCATTTCCAAGATCTCTGGTTGTTGGGTGAGAGTAGGTGTTTCTGGAAGTTGTCAACACATTCCTTACAATCTAGAGACTGATCTCGTAGTGCACTGTATGGCTTTCACCACTAGAGGGTAGTCTTGCGGCACTCGGGAACAAGTTAGGCTTTCGGGTAACAATGTTAAAAGTGCTATTAGAGTGTTAAAAATTCCTTTTAAAAAAACTAAACTAATTAAATGGCTGTTTTCTTTATAAAAAGTAATTAATTAATTTTTTTATGGAGGATGTGCATGCTACAGTATGAGTGTGACCAGAGGAAAATTTGTGGGGGTAGAGTCAATTTTTCTCCTTCCACCTTGGGTCACATGAAACTGTGGCCATCTCACTAGCCCTGGACTAGTTAATACGTATCATGTGATATAAACAGAGAACTCTACACAAATTAATCCTGTATACTGGATGCATTGTACCCTGTACTCTGGAAGCTGAGACAGAAGAATCTCTTTGAGTCAAGAAATTTGAGGCCAGCCTGGGCAGCATAGTGAGATCTTGTCTCAAAAATAAACACAATATAAAGTAAAATAAATAAACTACATCACCATAACCCAATAGCTCCAAGCCAAGACATTCCAGGCTAGTGCTTCCTAAACCACGCCGATGCGCGGTCAGAGCCCTAGGTGGATGACCTGGATCATCTGTGAAGGGTTTGACAGAATCTAGATCTCGGATGCTAACAGCCTACATCTCACAAGTTTGCTTAGACCTAGCTTTCCAAACTCATCAGCACTGAGCTTACAATTACTTAATTCGTCTTTCCTTGAACAGTTTACTTTTTTCTGAAATTTTCTGCTTCCTTTCCCCAACCAAGTCTAATAATAATAGTAGAAATAATAATAATTGTCAACTGTAAAATGAATCTGTCCCTTTTTTTGTGGGTAGACCAATTGCTTGGCCCACTAGGACAACCCCTTATCACTAGCTCTAGTTATGAAACTTATGAGAAGCTGGGAGAGGAAAACCATCCATTTGGGAAGAGCAGAGCACCAGCGAATTGTACAGATAGACTCCATATCTTAATCTCATAGGTTGGAAAGCAGTATTCCTTGCCATTAAAACAAACACAGAATGATCCATAATGCATAAAGAAAAAACTCACCAAGGAATTAAAACATAAAACTGTTTCCACGTAATAATCTTGGACTCAAGATTTAAGACCTTGAAACTAAACAGACCGTGAAACTCCCCACACCGTCTATCGTTGGTCCCTGGCATCAGTGGTGCTCTGCACGCACTGCCTTCTTTCGGCTCCCCTGCTTGTGAGATGGGCATATGTGATTCTGCTTACAGACTAGAAAAGGAAGACTGCTGGCTGAGACCTTCCAGTTAGTTATGGGGTTGAAAACCCAAGTTCTTTTTACCTCCCACAACTAACCGCGTGAACGTCTGCACTGCGGAAATAATGTGCATGGTAACAGCACTACATTGATTGACGGGTGGCTAGAGGGCACTGAAGGGCAAGATAAAAGCAGGAAGAGCAGAGTGTGTGGGAGGACTTCTAAAAATGATGGAAATAAGCCATGTGTGGATGTGTATACCTTTAATCCAAGCACAAGAGAGGCATGGGTAGGCAGACTTCTGTGAACTAAACATAGATCTAGATCTATGCTTGCATCTATCCATTTATCTCTCTGCTACCTGTCTGTGTTTATTATTTATCTATCTCTGTCTGTCTGTCTATCTATCTATCTATCTATCTATCTATCTATCTATCTGTCTATCTATCATCTTCTACTTACCCAAGCACAGGATGTTAACTGTCATTTAACATTAGAAAATACGCAAATATAACCCATGAGATTAAAAGAAAAAAAGGAAGAGATTTGTGATATTAAAGAAAAGTTATCACACAAAATTAATTCATAATAAATTCATAGTAAATTTCTTAACAAACTAGAAACAGAAGAAAACTTTCTTCCTTCCTTGTGTTTGTTCTTTGTTGGTGCTGGGGATTGAACCTAGGGCCTCCTGCAAGCTAGAGTCCATCAGAAGATAATGTTTTCAACCTGATAAATCTGATTCCCCCAAACCTACAGAAAACACGCCTTATATAAAAACTTTAGAAAGTTCTTTTAAGTTGGGAAAGAAATGGAAAGGCATGATATCAGAGTTTAGAATTGTGCATAGAATGAGATAAAGAATTATAAAAGTTAAGGATTTGAAAGAATGTAAATAATTGTGTTATTTATCATGCACAAGCCTATATTGTGTACTCACACTCCCTATAGATAGGAGTTTCAATAACGCACAAGAGAAGGAGTAACACAGAATTCATCCTGCTGCTTGCCTCTGGGACAGGGAGGCAGGAAAGGAATGGAGGAAATCTATGCAGAAGACTTTCATTATACCTATGAATTTTCAAGATTCTAACTAAATTTTATGAAACGTTAAGGTTTGGCAACCAAGGAAAGGCTATATGGTGTTTATTATGAAAATCGTTACTATTTTCTAAAACTTCAATTAAGAAATAGTCTTTGCAGTGAGCTGCCCAGGTCTGCCTTGAAGCTTCTTGATGAAGATTGTTATTCGTGAGGTAGGATCTTGTTTTGTAGTATTGGCTGATTTTAACTTGTGTGGTCGTTCTGCTTGCATTACAAGCATGAGTCGTCATTCCTGACTGCTGCTCATTTTTTAAAAGGACCATTATCATCATTTCATCTCGAAGGAAACAGTCTGGTGAATGATACGATCTTAAGATGCAGGCACAAACCTCTCAGGAAAATGCACATGAGGATATATGTGTGCATGGATATATTCTGGACTTATGAAAAATGTGGTTGGCAGATGGAAAATACGTTATAAGGAAATTACTTTTCAATATTTGAGAAATAATAATAAGATAACATGGCTGTCTGATTTAACATAGAAACATTTATCTTGTGTATTGAGATGCTATTAAAATGAAAATTAAGAAGAGAAAAATATATACTTCACAAGTGCTTTCAGGGCAGGCACGAGAACACACAAGCATGATGCATTTGTGAAAGCTTGCTGTAGAGGAAAGGGTTTGAGCTAAGGAGAAACATGCAGAAAGGAAGTTCATGATTCATGCAGAGTGCAGAAGTGAAGGAGCTGCTGATGGGTAGGAAGCACTCTGTGGAGGGAGGGCAGGAACACAGGGCAGGATGGGGGTGTGGGAGGGGGCTCTGGGATGAACAGGGGCTTCTGGGAGCATCTCTATCTCCCCTTCCTTACCATCTCACCAGAACTACTGCCATTTGAACATTTACATCATTCTCTCTCCTCCACACCATCCCCCTGAGTAAGGACTGAGAGGGAAAGGACCTTGCTTTCCTTGAGAAACTGATCAAACTGCCAGAAGGACTATAGATGTGGGTACTATAGCCTTGAGATCAAGTCAGCTTGATTTTTCCATTTGGTGGCAGTGGTGGTAGGTGGCACAGAAGCAAGCACACAGACCTGAGTTCAAATCCTCAGCACCTTCATGGTAACCTAAGAGCCTATAACTCCAGTGCTGTGGAGGATGGTGGAGATAGGCTGATAGCTGGGGGTTACTAGCCACCAGCCCAGTTCCAGATTCAATGAGAGACACTATCTCAAGGGAATAAGTCAGAGAATGACAGTGCAGGACACTGGAATCCTTCTTTAGCTTTTGTGAAACACAACACACACACACACACAACACACACACACACACACGATATCTGGGACATCTGCATCATAAGAAATGAGAAGGTTATTTCTGTCTTAACTAAAATTCATACCCTGACATTCTAAACTTGTAGTAATGGTGCCAAGTTGTTTCTTTGGAAAGTGGTTAGTCGTAAAGTTGGATCTCACATGCATGGCTTATCCCCTTGCTAGGGAACACCCGGATGTCTGTCTCATCCCTTCCCATGTTGTGAAGACACAGCATAAATGACAGGAGTCTACAATCAGGTCTCTTCCTCTAAACCAAATCCACTGGCCTGTGATGCTCTGATTCTCAGGAACTCTGAGGAGTATGACTCTTACTCTTGATAACCCACCAAGTTCACAGCATTTGTTATAAAAGTCTTAATGATCGAATATGCTAACACCATAGAGCAAGAACCAGAGGTATGATGTTTTCAGTAATCCACCAGAATATATTTATATATTAATTAGAAAATACAAATGACCTAGAAGCACTGGGAGATGTATTGTTGTATAATATCCATATATCTGGTGAATGTTTCAATGTAATAGGAAGACAACCAAAAACTTATGAAATAAACTGGAAAATATTTTAGCACCTTTACTGAGAAATAAGTTTTATTTGACAAAATACATTTATTCTTTTAAATTACATGACTTTGAATATTTTCATACAATTTAGCAACTACCCAAATAGTCGAAATTTTGAAAATTTCATCACTCGAAAGTCACCTTCTGGGCCATTCCCTCCTACGTTCCCTCTTCTCTTCAGTTAAAGTGCACAGTTCCAAATTATGTTTTCAGAAACAAATGACAAACCCAAGTGTCATTCTTTTGTGAGAGTTCATCTTGTAAGAGAATTGTTTTTAAGGGTAGCAACGTTTCATTTTGATGTTGGGTGCTGTTTCTAAGGAAATATTATGTGCTCCAGACACTGGATGATTTATTAAACAAGGTGGGTTCCACGGATGCAGAAGAAATGCAGTTATCGGGTTCTGCAGTCCTACTAACTGCTAACTGTTTGAAGAGCAGCTCATGGCTTTCCTGCTCATACAGTAGGCTGGTTTTGTGAAAGAATACAGCCGATTGGGTATGCGAATGGCTGTAAGCCCAGCCTTGATACAAGAAGATGCTGAGTTCAAGACCAGCGTAGGTTACATATTCACTAATTAGTTAATTAGAAAAAGGAGACTACAACTGGCTACTTGAGTCTTTGGGGGGGGGTGTCCCCTAGCATTCTTTGTGCCTGTGAACCAATGAGAAATTTTCCCCTGGGACTGGTCCAGTGTGGGGACAGTTGTACATCGTGATTATTGGCAGAGCTAGATCTAGGGTCAGCGTCTGAGCCCCATCTGTCATCATTTGAGTTGTGTACTGTTGCTTCCCCAAGCTTTGAAAGAGACGTTGGGAGAAGGTGATCAAAACATGTGATATATACACATGAAGCAGTCACAATAAAACTTACCTTTCTGAATAATGAACTCACAGTAAAAAAAAAAAAAAAAACAACCAAAACCAAAACAAAACAAAAGCAAAAGCAAAACAAACAAAAACAAACAAAATACCCAGACTTTAAAACCTATCTTCAGAGAAACAGCAAATCTGCAAAACACAGTTGTCAGAAGAACATGAAAATGCATTTATCTGACTTTGGTGATTTTCTTTCCCGATTTTGCAGACTCCAATCACTGTACAGGATGTGTTACCATGGTGACAACTACAGATTAGTCTCCTGTCCTCTCCATAAACCTCAGACGTCAGGGTCTATGAGTCCCTAGCCATCAACTCCAGACTGTTCGTTTCTTTTTCAAAAGAACATCAACCCATAAATCTCAGGAAGATATAATGAAAGAGAGTGATGTAGAATGAGGGAATTCTTCAATTTCTCACACTGGGCTTAGGTGAGACATGGGCATGGATGCCAGTAGGCTTCAATCCGTAACCCTGAAGCCACAATAAGAAAATAATATGCTTTTCTTCCCTTCTTTATAACTAATACATGAATTACAAAAATGTGTGGGTGTATAATTTCATTGTATTATGGGAGGGGGGTCTAATCTGATTGATAAATATGGTCAGTCATCCGGCCATTGATGACTGGTGGCCAGTCTGGCAGGAAGGATAAATGTATATAAGTAATCAAAAGTATCAACTATTCCAACTAGTAAATCTTCCCTCAAATACCTCATTCTGCAGGTTTCTGCCTAGAGGCTGCCCAGTACTCACATCTGAATTAATTTACTCTTCCAGACCCTCACTGAAATCATCATGAGACAGCACTACTCACTGGCCCTGTCTGTTGAGTATTTTCTACCCTTTAATTGCTTTCAAATCACAGAATATCAAGTTGTCTGAGCATCGGAGAGGCCAAGCACGGTCAAGGCCAGCTCAGAGGTGGACTAAACCTTGTGAAACAGTCTTGCCTCATCCCTGGGGCAGCCCTTCTGCCTTTGAAACAGAGCCAGGCCATCACTTTCTATAGCTGCCACCTGTCTGTGTATTTCACAGCAGACAGCCATGGCCCGCCCTTAAACCATCTTTCCAAATTTCACTTTGGAAACTGAATTGGAAGTCAATTTTAATTTGGATGACTTCTAAAGTAAATCCTAATCATCGTAATGGGCAAAACATTTTTTTTTTCTTTTTTCTTTTTTGGCACAAGGTAAAAGGGGCCACTTTGCAAATTGAAAAATCTCAGGCCTGTTCAAAAGCGCATCTGTTATGCTAACGTGATTTAGTGGATCTGTTGATTAAATTTGTAGGATAAAGTGAAACTGAAAGATGCACAAGGCTTTTTTTTTTTTTTTAGATTTTTCTTCTTCTGGATAATATAATACAAAAGGTAAATGTTAGTTAGCAAACAGACATCCAGCCTGTATCTGAGGAGAGAGCTCTAAAACAATACTGTTCTTATAATTATTTCGGAGATGGTCATCTGGGTTAAGGCGCTTCCGATAGAATGATATATTTATTTGTATACAGTTTGAACATTCTTGACTCTGAATATTTAAGCTTTAAAAAACAACCATAATATATATTTAAACTTTGTATGGAGTGGGGAAAGAGAGATCTTATATATAACAATTACTCGGGACATTCTTGTGCTTTGCTGATAGCAGGGAGAGTGAAAATTCAGACAGAGGATGACCTAGCTGGGTGATCTTGATCTTACGCTCTCCAAACGTCATTTCCTTAATTGTAAAGTGAAAATGATTCTCCTCTCTGTGAAGACCTAAGGACATAGGTTTATCAGGTTCCTCAGACATAGTGTTTAGATGCTTGTCCTCGTGCCAGCTACCACATCTCTAAAATGAGAGTGACTCAGGGATTTAAGTCCTTGGGATTCTGTGGTGATGAAGTGAAATTATCCAAGAGAATCACTTTGCACAGTGCTTGGCCCATAGATATTATTAATAAACATTATCAATTAGACAAAGTATTTTAAAACAAGTTCTCCTTTCTCTTTTCCTCCTGGGATATCCTCCGAGGATAATCCTTATATAATTATGACTTCACTCCTCATCAATCCTTCTGGGCTGAATATCAGGTGTGGGGCTTATCTGCCAATGTTTCTTCTATGACTACTTCCTCTCTTTTTGCTTTTTGTTGGTAACTACTGTCTTCCAGGAGTGCCTAAAAAGAGGATGAGCTTAAACAAGTACCTGTCAATTCCCAGAAAATTTTTTTTTTGGTTGGGAAAAAGCACCCCGAAATAAAGCTTTAGGGTGTTCTCCTGAAGATCTGAATTCATCCTGCACAACCTAAGATTAATAGGTTAAAATGAATACAGACAATATGCGAATCAGATGGTCCTGAGGCCTTGGCTGAAGCACAGTGAACTCTACTCTGCATGGAACATTTTTTGTCTCCATCAGTGCTGTAATTCCATTTACTCTGTGGCCACACACTCCACCCGACAGGGATTATCCAAAGCTCGCTGTTTGAATGTTTTCAGCGTCTTCTCTCCCACCCATTACATCCCTCCCTTTTGAAACTATCATGGTTAATCATAGATATAGAGCAGAAATATAACAGATTATCTATACCTCTCCCCTTGACACTGGTCTTTTAACAGTTAAGTCAAGCGAAGAGGATGGAGTTCTTATATTTGAGTAGTAAGACATCAGATGGAGTCACTAAGTAAGAGGCCACAAGGGTTCTATATCTTTCTATGTATAAGTTTATTTGATTTTATTTTTTTTTGAGACAGGTTTGTATGTTGTTGCAGACTAGAATATCCTGGAATTCTCATTGCAGCACAGGCTAGCTTCAAACTCTAATTACTCCTGCCTCAACATCTCAGTCTTTCAGTCACAGGTATGCACCATTATTCCTAGATGCTCCTTTGCCTTTTCAGAATTGCACTGCAATGGGGTTTGACATGCAAACATAAGAAACCATAGGATTTAGAAGAAGAACCCTAAAGATCACAGGGACAAGAAACCTGGGTGGTAGGCCTGGCTTCACTGCTTATACTTGCCTGAGGTACATCTCCTTACTTCTTTAGACCTCTCAGCATCTTTTGAGGACCAAACACTTGCAGAATCAGTTCATGCCTCATAGAACGGCTGCGGGAAATCAGTACCCTAACTCAGGAATGTCATCTTCTCACTGAAATATCTCTACAGTTACCGATTAGAAGCAGGATGCTGTAGACTTACACGGAGAAGAAATTAAAATTTAGGTGCATAAAACCATAAAAGGCATAAAACCAAAACTGTTTTTTAAGCATCAGTGTTCTTGTGTGCCTCTAAAATTGTCTTGTCTATTCCTCTTAGAAATAATGTCCGGTGGCTGCAGTATGGGGGACCCACAAGAAGGATTAATCCACAGCTCGGGGGAGATAGCAAAGCAGATAAAGGTTAGGTCTCGATGCAGACAAAGAAGCAGATAGAAGACTTGCCTGGGACACGTATAAATTACGGATCTCTGTAGCCTGTAAAATAGCTTTTGAGAAAGGACTCTAGCGGTGCTCAGCCTTGGATACCCTGAACCAGACATCCATTCTCCAATTTGAACTGATGTTGGAAGGGTTTTTTAATTATTTCATTAGGTTTGAATGGACCAAAAGTATTTAAAGAAGAGATGTAAAGAAAATGAATCACAGTTACAACTTAGGCTTTACAAAAAAAAAAAAAAAAAGTCTCAGTATAAATAGCTTTTAATGCTTCTTAAAGTCAATACAAAATCAATATGAGGCAGCAATGTAAGACTGAGTTGGGAAAAAATTAATGCAATACGAGGCTGGGATAACTGAAATACAACAACAACACACACACACACACACACACACACACACACACACACACACACACATCTCTGGAAAAGAAAGCATCCACCACTTATAGCTACAGACGTTCAGATATAATGTCTAAAAGCATGAAGCATGGGAGTCAGCTACACTAACACCGGCTCCAGGCCCCTGCCAACCTTCCCTCCCACAAATCCCCTCAAATGACTGCTCCTCATGATAACTCTTAGGATTTTCATTCTTTGAAATTTTATGTAAATAACATTTTTTCCTGTTTATCTGTTCTTAAAAATAATGTCTGATACTTATGTTTTATACTATATTCATTTTTATAATTATTAATATAAATGTGGACATATACATAGCTTTATTTATTTCTTTGGACACAAGTAAATTCAGTTAAGTGTTTGGCATTCTGACAAAGGCAAACCCCAAATGCACAGTCCAAACTGCTTAAGAAATAAGCATATCAGCATGCAGAAAGTTCCTTTGTCATCCCCACCTTCGGAGAAGCAGCCACTACTGCAGTTTTCCTTGCATGGGTTAATTTGTCTGTGGTAGAATTTGAAGGAAATGTAAACATAGAGCATGTAATCCTTTATCAAAGATTTCTTGCAGTCAGCCCGGTTTTCTATTTTTTTGATGTTCATTTGTGTTTTGTGTTTTCAGTAGCGGCTTCTTTTGATCATATTCAGCTATTTCTCAGCCCTTTGAAGTCTGTGGCTGGTGTGATTCTCCACACCCACTAAGGCACATGTATAGATTTCTGCACATTCCGAGCCTTTTGTTGACATTTTGTGACTCAGTGGTACCTGAATATAGGAGTTATTTAATCAATCAATAAGCATTTAGCCACGACTTTTTTTTTTTTTTTTTTTTTAATAATACCGACAGTGTCTTAATGTTTAACTTACCAAAGAACCTGACAGACACATGGTTTTCAGAAGCCGGCCTGCAGTGTCTTCAGAGTCCCGGGATCCGCCCCTTTGCGACTCAGCGGCTTCTGCTGCCATCTTGCAGTAAGAGCTGGTGAGGGAGTGAACTGCTGCCCTGGCTGGGCTCCAGCAGGGCTGTGAGGGCGCTAGCCTCAGGCTCTGTTTCTGGCAGGTGGAAATGCTTATCCTCTCTCTTTGAAAGCAGTATGCCTCACATTCCTCCGATGGATTTATTAAACCACAGTAGAGGTCAGCAAAGGCATCCAGGTGCGGCATGGATAGTTTTATAGCCGGTTACGACCTGGATTGCAGAAGCAGCATGTATTTCTTTGCAGTCAGTAAAGTGCAGCGGAACAAACAGGGTTAGCACTGTCAGGTCTGACCTGCAGCAGTGACCTGCCCGAAGTGCTGTCCACAGCAGAGCCTCTGACTCTTACTGGTAACTGTGATGGAGGGTGAGGCTCTGTGGAGCAGTCAGTCCTCTGGTGAGAAAAGACATTGCCTTGACTACTTCCATGGAGCAAACCTTTAGGGGTCTGGTCCCATCACCATCATTTCTGTTCAGACAGCACCAAGTTCCTGTCAGTTCCAGCGGTGAACGTGACTGAATGGAAATGAGCTTCTCATCTTTAATGCATCCAAGTGTCATCTGCCCTTCTGCTGCAGCCTAAAGTCCATACAGTCCTGCGGCACATTCGTGATGCAGTGATACATCCGTTTCAGAATGTAGGGCTTTACATTGGACACCCTTTATGTTAAACTACATGTTTTCTTTTAAGCATTTCCCTAGATAGGAGGGAGAGTCAAGTATGAGTCTAGTAGTAGTAGTATGGCTCCAGTTATACAAAGAAATTAAAAAAGATATCCATAGCTTCAACAAGTGTACCTTCAAGATGACATTATATGCTCATAGTTCTTTTGAAAACGTTCAAAATATTTAGCAAGTACACTACATACACTTCAATTCTGGGCTGCTGAGTGCCAGCAGTTTTCTTTTATCTGTTGCAGAGATTTTAAAGGTAATCTTAAGGAAACCTATTTACAAAGATGGAGAGAATGAGGGAGAGAATGATGGAGAAGCCCAGGAAATTGGAAGTCAGGGTCTGGATACTGCAGTTTGGGGCCTGAGTTGCATTTTGGCTTAGGAACTCTGAAAAGTTTATGCTACAAATAGGTATGGGGCTCTATCTGAAAAGTGGTTACATCGTTACGTTACTGGTCATGTATCTTCTTTACTGGGAAAATTCATTTTATTTTATATTGGGATGTTTAGGGAAACTTTAAACAATCATCCAGTTCATTGCCTCTGCTAGTTGTCCAGAAAGAACATTCTTAGTTTCTGCCATACAATATAGATCAGTTCGTGTTGGCGTTACCCTAACAGGAAAGGTTTACTGCACACATGTTAGATTCTGCATCCTGCAGCATGCAGGTTTAGAATTTTACAAAGGCAGAGAAGATGAGCAGATCAGTACTCAATTTGGAGGTGTACACAGCTCAGGTTTGATGTAGCTGTGCGACTTCAAATGACTGTTTTCTCTGAATAGCCTGCTCATAGAGATTTTGTCCTTATTAAGTAATAGATAGTAAGTGCCTGTTACTTGGTGAGTATCCTTCTGTGTTTATTTCCTTCATCCCTCCTTGGACTGATGTATGCACACCAGCACTGGTGCCCTTAATGTATCTACTTGATGGTGAAGGGGATGGAGACCCACCCGCTGTTCTGAGGTAGGACTGTTTGACTGCATTGCTGTTGGGAGGATAATTAGCTCTCAGGACTATGGGCAGAAACCACACTCCTTGGCCTGTAAGAATTTCAGCAACCACACACACAACACACACACTCACACACACACACACACACACACACTAAAACAAAACAAAAAGCCTAAACACCAATACAGAAATTGCTGTGCCAAAGGATTTCAGAATAAGTAACAGAAAAGTTGTAGTCACCAGGTGCCCACTTGAAGGGGACAGAGTCTATTGTCACTGAAAAAGAAGTCATATGTTTTTATGGTCCTATAACAGCTGTGCTGTAATGAAAATATATTTTGCTTTCAACTGATTGACCTGCAACAGTTCTTTGAAGGAATAGAGAGATGTCTGGAGATAATTAAAATAGTGTGAATTTTGTCACCAACTCATATCTATTTCTATTTTACTTTATGTATCTATAAATCATGTCTTACTGGAAGCTCTCAATTCCATGTTTGTCCTATGCTTATAGGAAAATAAATAGATAAAGATAATAAGACTTATAGGCTTTATTGAGAAACAGAAGGCACACACACACACACACACACACACAAGAGAGAGAGAAAGAGAGAGAGAGAGAGAGAGAGAGAGAGAGAGAGAGAGAGAGAGGATGAGTGACAGAGACACACAGAGAGACAGACACCAGACACCCAGAGACAGACAGAAGCAGAGACAGAGAGGGAGGAGTAGACCAAATGACCCACTACAGCAATCACCACGGCAGAAATACTTATGGGCAGGGGAAATGAAAGTCAAGCTGTCCCTTTTAAAAGTGTCTTACTCTAACTTGGCTCAGGCACACCAAGCAAATGTCACTTGGACTCTCAGAGCAAATGCTGACAAGAGGACTGGGGAGGGAGGATGACTGAGCAGAATATTTAAAAAGAGACAGGCACCTAGCAGAGGAGAGCAGGAAGCAGAGTAATAAAGGGGAGGGGTCATAAAATAAATTCAGGATGTCCTTCCATCCTGATGCAGGTCTGAAGTGAAGCAATTATAAGTGCCTATCGACAGATGCATAAAAAAAAAAAAAAAAAAAAAAAAAAAAAAAAAGAGCAATGATGTGCCCATTCATGAATACTGGGACTGTTCCTTCCCTCTGTTTGTTCTTGGTCAGGGTTAACAAGGGAAAGGTCCTGGATTTTCACCCTTGCAGATACAAGCCTTGCCATCAGGTCCAAGTACTTGCCTCCTCTCCCTGCTGCCTACTGGACCACAGAAGGCAAAGGCGTCCCATAGTTTATTTCCTCTGCAGCATCTCATAGCCCTGCAGCATCAGCGGCACCACGCCCTTGTGGGCAGTCTGCTCTGCAGTCAAAGGCATTATCAAGGAGCCTTGCCTGCCTAAAAGAAATCACACACACACACACACACACACACACACAACACACACACACACACACACACACATATATGGGCTTAAGATCTCTGAGAATGACCTGTAACTCCCAAGGAAATGCTCCAGCAAAATGGAAGTGAACAATGCCCAATAGAGATGTGCGCAGACCCTCTATAAAAAAAAGTGAAATAATTCAAGTTACATGGGGCAAGCGCGGGGGAAACAATTGCAACTCTTCATCTATATGAGTAATGGGAAGGAAGAAAAGCTATGGCTTATCCAAGACGTTAATCTCTCTTTCTCACCCTTGAATCCTCTTGATCAGTGATGAATGAGAAAAAGAAGACTGCAGGCTATAGAGAGTCATCTGCATAAATGCTTGGCCCTGTATGCCAGCCACGCACTCAGGCAGGTTGGTTGAAACATGTGGTCGGCTTCTAATATGGCTTAGACATAACTGCTTTAAGCCACCAGCAACCTCACAGAAGTCCTCTGCTTCAGCCATTTCTCTTCCGTGAAGGGAAGAGTTATCAGAATCACAGTGTGTGTAACATGAGAAAAGAATATGCAGAATAAACCCCTCTTCGCCCTTTTCGGTCTTCAGAATCGACCGTGAACAGCTCCAAAAAATTTCACTACTTCTTTATTTGAAAACCGTTACCTCTCGCTGTGCCATTTAAAGAAGCCAGTAAGCAGTGTATGTTGAACAAATGAAACAAAACGCCAAATGCTTGCTTAAAGGTTTTAGTTACTTCTTGCAAATCTCTGCAGTATCTCTTGAAACTGCAGGTACAACGCGAGTCTGAAAATGTTGCACCCACGTGCGTTTGGCTTGCCCACTCTGGTGTCTGGGTACTTCCTGAAGGAAGCCCATAGATTCCTAAGTGCATCCATTATCTGTGAATTTCAGCAGGCTCCACGCTGAGTTCTCTTCCTGAAGACCACACCCAGAGCCGGTAGCTCTTTGCGGCAGTCTCTTCTCTCTCTCTCTCTCTCTCTCTCTCTCTCTCTCTCTCTCTCTCTCTCTCATCACACACACACACACACACAACACACACACAACACCATCCACTTTCACGGCTTGTCGAAACCATCATCAGGTTGGGCTACCACACAGGTGTTAAAAATAGGGGAAGAGGCTATGGATGCGATGGAGGAATGAATAGCTCATCAGGTTACGCACCCTGAAGTTCTCCCGCGGCAGCGTGTCTGTCTTTTGCCTTGCAAGTCTTTGCCTGGTTAGTTTTAACCCCTCCTAAGCATTTCAGACTTCATTTCCCACAAAGAAAGGGAAAATTCTATGAAAGGTGCCGGACAAATTAGCAGCCGTAAAGGTTTTAAAACGCCAAAATGAACACCCGCTGTCCTGCGGTTCCAAGGGTGTGGAGTGGTGCAAGTCCCCTATGTATTGAGAAGCAGAGTAATACGGAAAGAAATAAAAATAAAAATAAAGAAAGCAGGAGAAAGGGGGGCGAATTTAAGAAAATGTCAAAAAATAGCTACAAAGACATGCAAAACTTTTCCTGCAGGAATGTCGCAAGGGCGAAACCTTAAGCTATTGTCAGTAATCTAAACGTCCTGACCTCACCACCATGCTACTTAAACACGAATCGGGGTGCTTGAGAGGGTCCTGGGGGCAGAAACGGCGAGCTGGGGGTGGGTGAGGGTGGGTGAGGGTGGGTGGGGGTGGGGAGAGGGTGTCTTTGTGACATTATGTTAGAAGTTGATGTGTCAGTAGGGATTGAGAACCATTTTATTTGGAACATTTAAGAGTCCGAGTGATGCGGGCTATAGATATTAATAGGCAGGATGGGCCGGGGGAGTAGGAAAGGAAAGAATGAACAGAGAAGTTATAGGGGTCTCAGAGAAAGTAGGGGGCCTCAGAGAAAAGCGGCCAGGCGGGAGCCGCAGCTCGCTAGCCTCCTGTCGCTCGCCCCCGCCTTTGCTTTTGCGCAGAATCCACCCCTTGGCTGCAGCAGCGCCTGCCCCCACTGGCCTGCGCACAGCGATCGATCACAGTCTGCGTCAGAGTCCCGCGTATAAATAGAGGTGGCAGGACCGCGCCGAGCTGCACACAGCCATCCATCCTCCCCTTTCCCTCTTCTCCCCCGTTCTTCTCTCTAGGTCCCCCATCTCCGCCCCTGGCCTGAGGGGCGCACCGGCCGCCACCATGAGTTCGTTCGGCTACGACCCGTACTTTTCGACCTCCTACAAGCGGCGCTACGTGGAGACGCCCCGGGTGCACATCTCCAGCGTGCGCAGCGGCTACAGCACGGCGCGCTCCGCGTACTCCAGCTACTCCGCGCCGGTCTCCTCCTCGCTGTCCGTGCGCCGCAGCTACTCGTCCAGCTCCGGCTCTTTGATGCCCAGCCTGGAGAACCTCGATCTGAGCCAGGTAGCCGCCATCAGCAACGACCTCAAGTCTATCCGCACGCAGGAGAAGGCACAGCTGCAGGACCTCAACGATCGCTTCGCCAGCTTCATCGAGCGCGTGCACGAGCTGGAGCAGCAGAACAAGGTCCTGGAAGCCGAGCTGTTGGTGCTGCGCCAGAAGCACTCAGAGCCTTCCCGCTTCCGCGCCCTGTACGAGCAGGAGATCCGCGATCTGCGGCTGGCGGCTGAAGATGCCACTAACGAGAAGCAGGCGCTGCAGGGCGAGCGCGAGGGGCTGGAGGAGACTCTGCGCAACCTTCAGGCTCGCTACTGAGGAAGAGGTGCTGAGCCGAGAGGATGCGGAGGGCCGGCTGATGGAAGCGCGCAAAGGCGCCGATGAGGCTGCGCTCGCCCGCGCCGAGCTGGAGAAGCGCATCGACAGCCTGATGGACGAGATAGCTTTCCTGAAGAAGGTGCACGAGGAAGAGATCGCAGAGCTGCAGGCCCAGATCCAGTATGCTCAGATCTCCGTGGAGATGGACGTGTCCTCCAAGCCCGACCTCTCCGCCGCTCTCAAGGACATCCGCGCTCAGTATGAGAAGCTGGCCGCCAAGAACATGCAGAATGCCGAAGAGTGGTTCAAGAGCCGCTTCACGGTGCTAACCGAGAGCGCCGCCAAGAACACCGACGCTGTGCGCGCTGCCAAGGACGAGGTGTCGGAAAGCCGCCGCCTGCTCAAGGCTAAGACCCTGGAGATTGAAGCCTGCCGGGGTATGAACGAAGCTCTGGAGAAGCAGCTGCAGGAGCTGGAGGACAAGCAGAATGCAGACATCAGCGCCATGCAGGTATAGCACGGTTTAAACTCAGTGGGGGAGGGGAGGTCCACAGTGAGGTGTGTGTGGGGGGGAGGGTTGCAGGGCGTACCCAGAGAGTGAACGCTAGGGGGTCCTCCAGCACAGAGCAGCTATCCTAGGGCTTGGAGAGGTTGTGGAACGGATGGGGCATTTGTAGGGGGCGGGGCGCGACTGATGCCTGGGAATTGCTTGTTCTGGTTGAATCAGTGTTCTTAGGGGTGAGTTGGGAGGAAGGGGCGGAGGGAGTCGGAGTTGGGCGTTGCCACCAGTCTAATGCCTTCTCTCTACTGACAATCCTTAACTCCGAGTTACTCTCAGTACTTCCTGGATCTCCTGGTTAATAAATATGGCTGCTAGCTCTCACTAGCTCTGGACCACCCAGCTTTGAGATAGTTTTGTTTTTAACAGAATAAATTCACAATATTCTAGGTCAAGTAGTCATTGCAATTCATTTTTTTTAAAGTTCTTTATCTTTGGGGTAAGAAGAAATAGAGTTGTGGAAAACGTTTTAGACAAACAACTATACTAATATATATAACCTATATTTTTTATTTATATATTTATTTAGACAAATATATACAAGTGCGTGCGTGCGCATGCGCGCGTGTGCACCACACCCACACCACACCCATTCCCTTCCCCAAATGTGATCTGGCTAAAAGAAGTGTGACAAGGTGGTTAATGATAATGATAATAATAATTGTAATTGACAATTTTCAAAACTGCTTACATCAGTCTACTCCCCTCCCCTTCCTCTTCTTCTCTTGCTTCACTAGACTGGGCATTTTAGGCCAACTCCAACCACACCATTATTTTAACGGAGATTTTTTGAAGGTATACACTTTGGAGTTAACTGAGGTCAGGCCTTAGCATAGATATTACAGTAAAACAAATGCAGTAGAGATTTGGGTTTTAAGTTTTTAAAGCAATCTTCCGACAGGACACGATCAACAAACTGGAGAACGAGCTGAGAAGCACGAAGAGTGAGATGGCCAGGTACCTGAAGGAGTACCAGGACCTCCTCAATGTCAAGATGGCCTTGGACATTGAGATTGCAGCTTACAGGTAACATGAGAGTGGTGGGGGCAGTGGGCGTGGCAGCTCAGGATGGAGCAGATGGCTTAGAGTCAGTGCTGAGTTACAGTGAATGACAAGTGTCCTAGAATCCCAAGTGTTCTAGAATAGTCTTACTTTGATGTTCCTCCAAGAGGCTACAAATGTGTATGGAATTAACCCTGAGGTAACATAAGCCCTGTTCTTAAGCATTCATATTTTAAACCTAATAGGGATGCATAGAGAGTCTTTTTGGGTGGGGTCTCTCGTGAGCTCCTTATTAAATTTTGATTATGCGTAATCTTGCTTGTCCTTGTATTTGCTTTTGAGGTTGGCTATAGGGGAAAGTGATGAATGTGTACTTAGATAAGCAAGTCGTGAACACATCCGTGTTAGTCTAACTGTACGTTCATTCCCTCCCCACCAGGAAACTCTTGGAAGGCGAAGAGACCAGGCTCAGTTTCACCAGCGTGGGTAGCATCACCAGTGGCTACTCTCAGAGCTCCCAGGTCTTTGGCCGTTCTGCTTACAGTGGCTTGCAGAGCAGCTCCTACTTGATGTCTGCTCGCTCATTCCCAGCCTACTATACCAGCCACGTCCAGGAAGAGCAGACAGAAGTCGAGGAGACCATTGAAGCTACGAAGGCTGAGGAGGCCAAGGATGAGCCCCCCTCTGAAGGAGAAGCAGAAGAGGAGGAGAAGGAGAAAGAGGAGGGAGAGGAAGAGGAAGGTGCTGAGGAGGAAGAAGGTATGCAAAGCATAAAAAAACCTTTCAGAATCTCTATTACAAACTGACCGTGGATCTCTATTGGGAGATCCATGAGCTATGAGGCCTTGCTTACCTAAAGAATTCTATGTGAGTTTTGCAGTCATAAACAATACACATATGATGAGAACACACACGTTTAATAAGGACAGATGATAAACTGTAAAGGTTCATATACACTCATTAAACATAATGGTCTGGTACCCAGAAGGACACTTGACGTTGGCTAAAAGACGAAGAATTGATTGTGTCCTAAAGAATGTGAATTATAAAAGAACAGACATAAAAATTTGAGGACAGGTCTTGGAGAGGAGATGAGCTTCCAGCACCTGGGAGTAACCTCCTTTTACATCTACATACAAATTTTCATGGCAAGCACTGTCTGTAACATGTCGTTCAGGAGAGGGGGGCCAAGAGGATTTTAGACACAGACTGACCATAGTGTTTAGTAACCCACAAAGCCTCAGTAGAAGTGTTTTGCCTAGACTTAACCTGGAGTTTGTATTTTCTTATGTTCAAGCTGCCAAGGATGAGTCTGAAGACACAAAAGAAGAAGAGGAAGGTGGTGAGGGTGAAGAGGAAGACACCAAAGAATCTGAGGAGGAAGAGAAGAAAGAGGAAAGCACCGGGGAGGAGCAAGCTGCTAAGAAGAAAGATTGAGCCCCGTTCCCAACTATTCCAGGAAAAAAAAATCTCCCCAAATCAGGTCAACCTCATCACCAACCAATCAGTTGAGTTCCAGATCCTATACAAATTAAGAAGTCAATATATGTATAATTCTGAGATGACTTAGGTTGGACATTCAATGTTGTGCTATGACTTTCCTCCTTACGCAGAGTATCTGTTTGCTTGCAGAGTGGCTTTCTGGCTTGCTGCCAGCCTGTGCATGGTCCATGCTTATGAGTTCAGGATCTGTGGCAATGTGAATCACACAGATGTTTACAATAATAATAATAAAAAACCACACACACAACATGAATAAATGAATTCACTAATGTTCATGTGCAACTTCATGGAAAAATAGTCATTTGAAACTTCAGTGGTTAGAAATTAAAGACCTCGAGTTATGTGCAATAAATAGTAAATAAAGTTACACTGAATGACATATATTTTGCTGTTGTTTTTACTTAACTAAAGTACCTTAAATAAGGCACCAACATAAACCATATATAAGTGGACGACTGACCTCCAGTTTTTTATAAAGTAAAAATTGTAATGAGTGCAGTACATAATTAGACATTCTGAGGGATAGACAAATAGGTCAAGAGCAGAAAATACCCCAAACTTTACTGATAATAAACATGACTGAGACCATTCATAAATAAGAGTGTAATTCATCATGCAAAATACACACTGCTAGCTGGAGGGATGACTTTCTAAAAGACAATTTTGAAAGTATGATGGATTGTTATGTAGCAGTGCAACCTGGACAGACTATGAATCCCACGCAGTTGTCACCATGGTTACATTTTTAATATATTCTTGAGTATCATGGGCATAAATTGAAACCTGAGCCTGTGATATAATTAAAAGGAATGATGTGGGGGTTGGGGAGGAGTAAGATTATCAGAGGTTATCTGCCACTGAAAACATGTTGCCTGGAATCCTGAGCTCATGAATGGTGCGTTGTCTGCTTAATTCTACTGCCTCACATAATTGCCTTTGATGCTATACATTTTGAAACTAAAGACCACACAAGCAGGTAAGGGAATTATATTACTGTCACTTCTAGGGGGAGAGAATAAATTTGTGTGCTGCATTGGCATTGCTATGCATGTCTTAATTGGTAACTATTTGGATTTCAATGCCTGGTTGGACACTGCATCACATCTTTCCCCATCCATCCACATCCATGGTAAAGCCACGACAATTCTTGCACTTGTGTTTGGTGTGGAGTATAGATGATGTCTTTGCCTATCTACAGCTTTGGTGTTCTTCTATGGCTCTGATGTTCTTAAGGAACTGTTTGGTTTGTTGATTTCTTCACTACCTGTTTGTTAGATCACCTTTAGATTAGGAATTTTACCTAAAACCAAAGTGGTCTCCATTTAAAGTTACTCGGTCTCTTTGCATCACTTACTTCTACTTGAATATGTGTTACCACACAAGTAGGCAAAGCATTTCTTTATCTATCATGACTGAGTTTGAATGATGAAGGCTCTTGGTGTTCCTTTGTAGATAGGAAGCTCCTAGTCTGCAAGCTTTTCACACTCGTCAGTCGTGAGTGGATGCAAACATCTGGTTAAGAAACACTTGATTGAAGAACACTGTTCCATACTCAATCCTGTGTGCCATAATAAAATATTGAAAAAAAAACTAAATTCAATGAGTGTACAATTTTTTTTTAAACCACTCCTCTAACTCGAGTCACTGGCTAGTCTTCTTTCCCCTGACTTCCAAGCCACAAGCACACAAGCACAGACTCCCATTCTTTATCCTCTGTCTCAGTGGCCCTCCTACCCAATCACCCAGCCCACAGTATAATTAAGAGGAATAACTTTTAATCCATATTTGATTTCAATTGGGAAAGTAAGACTATCCAAGGTCATCTTGAAGAAGTACAAACACACACTCCTTCATGACGTTATACCCTTGTTTATTTCTCCTTCCCAATCCCATTGATTTCTTGAATCCACGAGCACCTCCCCATGCACTCCGACACTGTCCCAAGGACTTCATCAGTGTATACTGGGGCCACTGCAATCAGCATCCTGTAATAGTGTCCGGCCCCTTCTTCTTGGGTCTTGAACTCTGTCTAGGGCAGTGAGGGAATGTAGAAAGGACTGTGACGTTGAAGACATGACAAACACTGGTTATAGTAAATCTGGGGTCAGGTGAACCATGTGTTCTGATGGAGCCACAACTACTATCTCCACAACCCAGAACCTCATCGAGTTTATTGGGTACAGCACAGGGAAGGAGCTACTGAGTCTGGATAGGAGGTCTGTATAGGTGAGCAGTCTCAAATGATCAAATATGAAGTGGGAGTGGTGGGAGGAGAGGAAGCTACAATTGCTAGATTTTGTACACACTGATCAATCATCTGGGAATGCCAAAGCTTGGACCAGAGGAAGAAGGCTGTGCCAATTCTGAGTCTGAGCCATATGGGGAAAGGCCTTACCATTTGCTCATGGCTTTGGTCCTTGTCATGGCTGTGCCCATGTCAACAATACACACTCACATGGGCTGCTTTTGTTCCCTACATAGTAGGTTAATCATTGAGAAAGCCAAGTTCAATCAGGGCACAACCCCAGCTCCCACACCCTTCCTGACTAAACTCTCTTGTACCTTTCTATTCATTTGTATATAAAACTCAGAATCTCTAATGTCATCTACACAGCTCGTTATTGTGTAAATTTACCCTGAGACTGAAACATTGCATCCTTCAAGGAAATTCTTTAAGTAGGAAGATAACCTAAAATAGCTTCAAGAAGTCCCTGAAACTGATCAGATTCACTAGGCCCCCTCTCTACCAGAGTAAGCAACAAAAGCTGAGAGCCATCCTCAGATGGAAGAGAACCAGGCTGCAAAGAAGATTCTAGGCAGAGCCAAGCTGCAAAGACAGACCACACCAGCTTCCTGGAAGAAGCAGAAACTAGTTGAGCTGCTTGGAAGAGGTTTAGATCAACTGAGGCACATGGAAAGGATGGTTTCCAATCTGTTGAGCTGCTGCAGACTGTGCAGCATGTTGTAGGTTCCTAGCTTTGTGAGCTGTCACCTGTGCTGGGGTGGGCTTTGGTGAAACAGCTGTTTTTGAGTCATTTATGCTCTTATAAGTAACCCTTCATCCATATTCCTGTAAGCAACCCCAAGAGGACAAATTGGTTCACCAAGTTGGTCCTCGGTGGTATTGTAGGATCCCTATCTGGGGTGAGTAGACATGAGTGTTTCATGTCTCCAGGAAATGTTTTGTCACACAACTGATGAGATCTCATCCTTACCTATTTCTCTGTACCCACCTTGCATGTATTTCTCTGCCCCTCACTTTAGGTTCCCCAACCACCTTGATCTTTTGATCCCATCCCCATCCCTGTCTGACAGCTTATGCTCACAATTCAGTTATAGGCTAATTAGTGTCTTTGTCTTAGAAAGCCTTTTTGACCTTTTCAGTTGGTCAAATGCCACTGTTAAATGTGCTCATAAAACCTTGCAGACATCTTGCACTTGACTTTGTTATCTGTTTTGTGATCATTGGATGATTTTTCTGCCCAACCTAACACCATGATTTTCAGGTAGATGAGAATATGAGCTTCGCTAGTCACTTTTCTTTTTTTTAAAGGTTCATTTACTTTACCTGCATGATGTTTTGCTTGCATGTATATGGGTGCCCCTTTCATATCTGGATCCCACAGAGGTCAGAATAGAACATTGGATCATCCAGAACTGGAGTTACAGATGGTTGTGAACATCCATGTGGTTGCTGGGAACTGAACTTGGCTCCTCTACAAGAGCAGAAAATGCTCTTAACCTCTGGGTCATCTCTTCAACTCTGCTTATTACGTTTTAAACTTTTAATTAATGTACATTCATTGCATGAAGTTTTATTAACATATTTTATACATGTTTATCCATTTAGTTTATGTGTATATTCATTTTGTAAGTTCTGTTACTCTATAGAATCCAGACTAATATACATACCACACCAGGAAAATATTTCTAGCCCCATTCATTTACTTGAGAATTTTATGATTTTATTTTTAAATGTCAGTAGTATTTCATTGTGTAAATATACACATTTTATTTACCTGTTCCTCTGTTGAGGGACATCTAGATACTTTCCAACTGCTGGTTATTATGATTAATAGCCAACAATGAAAATAACTGTGCAAGTGTCTCTGGTAGGATTAAGCATCCTTTGGGAACATACCCAAGAGAGTTATAGCTGGATTTAGAGTTAGATTGATTCCATCTTTCAGAGGAACTGCCACCCTGATTTCCACAGTGGCTGTACAAATTTGCACTCCCACCAGCAATAGAAGAATGTTTCCACTCCCTTTATTTCATATCCTCCCCAGCACAAGCAGTCATTTGTTTTATTGATCTTACCCATTTTGACAGGTGTAAGATGAGATCTCAATGTAAGTAGTTTCGATTGCCAGGTTTTGTTGTTGTTGTTGACTAAGGATGTTGCAATCTCTTTACCTGTTTCTCAGCCATCTGAGTTTTCTGGTTTGAGAATTCTGTTTAGATCTGTACCCCACTTGTATTTGAGTTAAGTGTTTTCTGATATCTAGTTTTTGAGTTCTTTATTTATTTTAGATATTAGCCCTATATCAGATGTATAATTGATAACACATTCTTTCCCATTCTGTAGGTTGCTGCTTTGTCCTTTGCTGTATAGAAGTTTCTTGGTTTCACAACGTCCATTTTTTAAATGCTGATCTTAGTACCTGCACTAATGATGTTCTGATCAGAAAGTCTTTTTAAGCAATGAGTTCAAGTCTATTCCCCCTTTCTCTTCTGTCAGGTTCAGTGTATCTTGTTTTATGTTAAGGTCTTTGATCCACTTATGGCTGAGTCTTGTGCAGGGCAGTAAGCATGAATCTATTTGTACTCTTCCATGTCCAGCCATCCAGTTTAACCAGCACCATTTGTTGAAGATGCTTTCTTTTTTCTAGTGTATGTTTCTGGCTCTTTTTTTTTAAAAATAAAAAATCAGGCATTCATAGGTATGTGGATTTATGATTGGGTCTTCAGTTTGATTCCCTTGATCAATATATCTAGTTTTGTGCCAATACCATGTTGTTTTTATTATTATAGCTCTATACAACAATTTGAGGTTGGGGATGCTGATACCTCTAGCAGGTTTTTTTTTTTTAAAATTTTTGTTGTTGTTATTCAGGGTAGTTTTAGATAATTTATTTGTTTGTTTGTTTGCTTGTTTTTTTTTCTATATGAAGCTGAAAATTGTCCTTTGGAAATCTGAAGAATTGTATTGAAGTTTTGATAGGATTGCATTAAATGTGTAGATTGCTTTTAGTAGGTGGCCATTTTTATTTATTTATTTTTTTTATTGTGTGACTTTTTTGTTTTTATTGGATATTTTATTTATTTACACTTCAGATGCCATCCTATTTATCCATTTCCCCTCCCTAGAAACCCCCTATCCCATCCCACTCCTCCTTTTTGCTTTTATACCATTTTAATTACATGCAAGTGTTGAGGTCAGTTCTAGGTTGAGGAACTAGCAATACAATAGATGCAAATAGTCAAGGAACAAGCGAGACAAAAACACAAATAGTCAAAGAACAAGCAAGGCAATAAAGAAAATTCCGTGAACACTCCTGTGGTCTAAGGGCTTCATCAGGATGACAAAAATATCTGAACCTAGTTCCCTGTCCTAGCCCAAAGTCATTTTCATGCCTGAAGCCTACTTCCTTGTTCTAGCCTAAGATTTAGATTCCTGCCTGAAATTACTTCTTTGTTCTAGCCTAATATCAGCTTCCTGCCTGAAGCCCACTTCCTTGTCCTTGGCCAATGTCAGCTTCCTGCCAAGCAGTCCATTCCTTGTCCTTGGCCCATGTCAGATTCTTACCAAGCAGCCCCAAAAGCTCTCTGCCTCTCCTCCTTTTTGTTTCATAAACAAATCTGAGCCTGTCTTAGGTTGTTCTGCCAAGAATGCCTTCTTACCCATCATGGAATGTGCATTATCAAAAGCAATGCACTTCTGTCTTAGGTTGGTAAGGCTCTGTACAGAATCTTATCAGTTCTCAGCTTGCCAGCCTATTAATTTAATAACTCTGTCTGAGGGTCCATTTTCAGTTTTAAGCCATGTACTTTGGCTGCCAACTTATTGATGTTGTTAAAGACAAGCTTTAACATAGTGGGCAGGAATAAAAATATTCCCAGGACAAAAAGGGCTAGCATGATCAAAATATGTATGTCATTCTTGAAGCTTGACCAAATAGAAATACTGACCTCAGGCCAGGATGGCCATATTTAAAAGCTATATTAATGCTACTGATCCAATAGCATAAGAGATCTTTTCATGTTCCAATATTGTGATGATTTGAATAGGTTTGACTCCTATAGATTCATGTGTTTTAATGTTTGACTTACAGGGAATGGCACTATTAGAATATGTAGCCTTTTTCGAGTAGGTGTGGCCTTGTTGGAGGAAGAATGTCACTGAGGGGCTGGGCTTTGAGGTCTCCTATGCTAATCTTTGCCCTGTGTGAAATTCCCGTCTCCTCTTGGCTGTTGTTCTGTTTCAAGAGTTTGTGAGCTTTCTGTGTTTTTTTTTTTCCAGGTGTTATTGACATCCAGCTTTAATCTGTGGGCATCTGTTAGGATGCAGAGTGTTATTTCAGATTTTTTTGGTACCTCTTGAGACTTGCTTTGTGGTGATGTGTGGTGAATTTTACAGAAAATTCCATGAGGTACTGAGAAGGAAATATATTCTTTTTGTGTTTGGGTGAAATGTTCTGTAAATAGGTCCATTTGGTTTATAACATCTGTTAACTCCAGATTTTCTCTGTTTGACTTTTGTCTGGATGACCTGTCTATTGGCAAGAGCTGGGTGTTCGAAATCTCCCACTATCAGTGTAAGGTTCAATATGTGACTTAAAGAGTAGTAGTGTTTCTTTTATGAACTTGAGTGTTCTTTTATTTGATGTGTAGATGTTAACAATTGCAGTGTCCTCTTGGTTGAATTTTTCTTTGATAAATATATAGACGTCTTTCTGTATCTCTTCATTAATTTTGGTTTCAAGTCTTGCTTGTTAGGTGTTAAAATGGCTACACCAGCCTGCTTTCTAGGTCCACTTGCTTGGAATATATTTTTCCATTCTTTAAACATGATGTAAGGTCTATTCTTGAAATTAAGGTATGTTTCTTGAACACAGTAGAAGGATGGGTCCTGTTCTTACCTTCTGTTAGTCAGTGCCTTATTGGGAGAATTGAGACCAATGATGTAGAAGGTTATCAATGAGCAATGTTTGTGGATTCCTTTTATTTTGCTGTAGTGTTATGTGTGTGTATGTTTCCTCTCTTTTGATTCGTTGGTGTGGAATTATTTATTCATGTGTTTTCTTGGATTGGTTATCCCTTTTAGGCTGGAATCTTTCTTCTAGTACATTCTGCAGGGCTGAATTTGTAGATAGTTATTACTTGCTTAATTTTTGTTTGGTTATGGAATGTCTTATTTTCTCCTTCTACAGTGATTGAAAGTTTTGCTGGGAGCAGTAATCTCGGCTGGCACACCTAGTCTCTTCTAGTCTGTAGCACATCTGTCCAGTCTCGTCAGGCTTTTAGAGTCCCCATTGAGACATCAGGTGCAATTGTAATAGGAAGACCTTATATGCCACTTTGTCTTTTCCCCTTGTAGTTTTTAATATTCTTTGTTTGACCTGTACATTTTGTGTTTTGATTATTAAGTACCCAGGGGAATTTCTTTTCTGGTTTGGTCTACTGGTGTTCTCTGTGGCTCTTATACTTTGATAGGCATTACTTTTAGGTCAGGAAAATGTCCTTTTATTATTTTGTTGAAAATATTTTCTGTGCCTTTGACCTGAGTTTTTTCTCCTTCCTTTGTTCTTATTATCCCTAGATTTTGTCTTTTCATACTATCCTAGATTTCTTAGATGTTTTGTGCCTAGTTATTTTTTTAAACACTTAATCTTTATATTTGCATATGTAAGTGGATTTTACTCTTCACTGTGTATTGAAAGCTATTTCAGGCATTTTCCCTCAAACTTCCCCTCCCCTTTTGAAAATAGATTCCTTCCTCACATAGTATGTGCTGATTAGGGTTTCCTGTCCGGTTGCTCCTCCTACTTTCTCCCGACATCCTCTCCCATCCTTACTTCCTCCCTTCCTGACTCTCATTTGAAAAGAAGAGGCTGCCAAGAAATAATAATAAAATATAACAAAATAAATCATAATAAGATCAAACAAAACCTATCACATCAGAGTTGGACTGCAGACTCTATGCATGCTGCCCCCATCTCTGTGATCTCTTATGAGTTTTGATTATGTTGATTTACAGGGCCTTGTTTTCTTGGTGGCCTCCATCTCCTCTGGCTCCAACACTTGCTCTGCCTCCTTTTACAAGGATTTCTGGAGCTCTGAGGGGGGAAGGATTTGATGAAGAAATCCCATGTAGGGCTGGGGTTCCAAGGTCCCTCGCACTCTATAATGTCTGGCTGTGGGTCTCTCTGTATTTGCTCTCATTTCCTGCAGGAAGAAGCGTCTCTGAGGATGGCTGAGCAAGTGCCAAGGATTTTAGATTTAAATTTCTCTTTAATTGTGGTGTCCATTTCTTTTACCATGTCTTCAATGCCTGAGATTCTCTCTTCCATCTCTTCTAGTCTGTTGGTGAGGTTTACTTTGGAGGTTTCTGTTTGAGTTCCTAATTTTTTTTTTTATTTCCAGGTTTCCCTCAGTTTGGGTTTTATTTATTGATCATTTTCCACTTTCAGATCATGAACTGTTTTATTCATTTTCTTCCACTGTAAGTTTGTGTTTTCATAGATTTCTTTAAGGGATTTATTCATTTCCTCTTTAAGGACCGCTATCATGTTCATAAAGGCTGTTTTAAGATCCTTTTCTTGTGCTTTGGCTAGTTTATAATCCTAAGGGCCTACTGTGGCAGGGTTGCTGGGCTCCAGTGGAGACATACTGTCATGGCTGTTAGTGTATGTTCATACTGATTTCTAGGTAACTGGGTTTGGGAAGATTGTAATTCTAGATGCTGAAGTATTTCTTATCTTGTCTTTATCTGGTAGATATTTCTCCCCTTTGTTTCTTGTTCTCTCTGTGGTTCTTAGGAGGGTATGGTGGCTATGTGTTGCCTCATAGTGAATTCTTCTGTAATCCTGCTAGGTGTGGCCACTGGGAGATTTCCAGTCAAATGTGTTTCTAAATATTGACAGCTGACACTTAGGAATGGGGATGGGCTAGGAGGCCGAGGTAGGAGGATCTACAGGAGGGAGAAAGGCAGGGTGTTGCATGAGGATCTGTGTAGTCTCCTGGAAATGGGGCAGAGAGTAGGAGAGGCCATAACAGGTAGTCTGCTATGGAGCTGGGTATGAAAGGATTGGATTTGGAGGAGAGGAGTAACAGTGAAAATCTGAAGCTAGCCTAGCTGTTTCACTGGCCTACTTGCTTCTCTGTTAAGCTTAACCGGTGGGTACCTAGGGAATGTGTGCTGGGTTGGGGGCTGGGATTGTCAGAAAACTCTTAATGAGAGCATGAATGTGTGTAAATAGAAAGTGGCAAGCAGTATGCTCTCTCGATAACAACATAACCTATATCAAAGCATATGCAGCATGTCTGAGTCACTCATTGCTACATAACAAATCCTTTCAAGCCTTCACTGGCTACAGTTACGTATTGCTCTGACCAAAGCTGCAGGATATGATTCAAGGTGATTCATTTCTGTGGCTGGTAATTTCTTTTTGACTGGGGCCTCTCTCTCTAAGCTGGTTAAGCATCCTTACGGCATGGCAGCTGGCTCCCTCAATGCAAGGCTGCTCAAAACCAAGGCAGCACATACTGTGTCTCTTATGACAAAGCCTTCAAAGTCAAATATCACCACCACCACCACCATACTCCTGGTCACAGCTGCCCTTACAGGACACTGGGCATGTGACTATTACGTTTTATAATCAGGAAGCTCCCCTTCTGGAGGTTCTGACACAATTCTACTGATAGAAATTCTTCTCCCCTCATTCTTAATGGATTAAATGCTCCAGTTTAAGTTTCACAACATGTTACGAAAATTATAAACAATTTGACAATGAATATGCCCATCCAATAAATATCTACATACACCATCTTCTAGCATTGATTTAAGTATTCTGCTAGTGGATTATGTGTTCAAAAGGTAGTATGGGATTGAGGACATGTCTCAGAGGTTAAGAGCACTTGTTGCTTTTGCAGACCTGGATTTGGTTCCTAGCATCCATATGGTGGTAAACAACAATCCTTAACTCCAGTTCCAAGCTATCTGATAGGCATCTGCAGGTACCAGCATGCATGCATGCATGCATCATACATACATACATACATACAGCAAAACATTCATACTCATAAAAAATAAATACATCATTAAAAAGGAATTACGTTCATTTTAATCACTCCTGATAAAGATCTCCATATTTGTGGGAGGTTAGTTAGTTTTGTCATTTGTTGCATGTGTAGGTGTGTGGTGTGGTTTGTGAGCATGCATGCATATGTATTCATATGTGTGTGGGTGCACATGTGTGCAGATGCATGTTCACCTATGTGCGTTTGGAAGCATGGGGTTGGCATGTAGAGCCTCCCTCTAACTCTCTCTACTGTATTCTTTGAGGCAAGCTCTCTCAACAGAGCCCTGGGCTGGCGAATATGGGCTAGTCTGGCTATCCAGCTTGCTCTGGGGAATCCTCTCTCAGACTTCCCAGCAGGCTGGAATCACAGGTGGGTCAGCACCCTTGGAATTTCCTGGGATCTGAGGATACACACTGTGGTTCTCACACTCACACAGACAGTGCTGCACACATCCAGGCTTCTCTTCCCCTGTATAGACACTTTTCTCTTCTACAAAGCCTGGCTTTAAGACCTCTGTGTTCTCGCAATAATTTATTTGAAGTAAAATTAATATTACTCTAATTATTGGAGATAAATAGGTAAGCATTGAATATAGCACTTACAGTAAGTTGTGACAGAAACATGATACTGTTTATTATCTTCTTCTGTGCAGAGATTCATCCCAGTTGACATCTTAGATTTAAGAAGAATGTCTTAGATTTTAAACATGAGTTTACAGAGCAACTTCTACTAAACAAACACACAAAATTAATTTATGTTGATTATGAAGGAGATAAGCAATGTCTTAGCATGCAGAGGTCTTTTTTTAAAATTGGTTTGGATTTCTGGGATTTATTAAAGATATCCCCCTCCACTACCACCAATAACAGTCCTTTACTGTCCCCAGAGACATCCCAAATTGTACTGATAAGCCAGGATCTTGTTTCTAGAGCTGGTAACTGAGGCCTTACTCATCAGCCTGCTGCTCTGTTCCCTTTTCAAACACATAGATGCCATCCAAACCCATCCAAAACCTTCCTGATATTCTTGTTCTTAACTGCTGTGCCTTGCTGAATCAGAGCCGCTGAATCCAAAACAAGTGTAATATCATTTCTGTCAAGGATTAAATCATCCTTCTGGGCCTGAGAGACAGAACAATCAGCACCCATCTTCATCCAGACCCTGTGGATATATATTTTTTTTACCCAAGAAATTTTGGATTTCAACCAAAGGCCCATACTCTTGATTAACGACGTCGATGGGGAAGTGAGCTCACACAGACCACATCGTGTTATGGAAGCCCTGTGACTCTTGACTCGGTGAACATGACTGTAGATGGTGCAGACAGTGGCCAGGACCCTTCCATTTCCCCACCATTTCTTGTTCTTTCCAAGGAGACTGGGCTACACATTGATCTGATCGAAGTCCCTCCTGGTTCCTCTGTGGCCCTGTATACACCCTCAGAGTTGAGTCAACATTTTCTAGAATGTTGGCAATCTGATTACTAATAATGTTTTTCATTCTCTCAGTAGATAAGGGAAAGCCAAGCCACTTTCCTCTGTATTCTGATGACCAGAAATCTCTTTGGTCTTAGCTAAATGTCATCTTTCAATGTATAGACAACTCATCACTATAATCTCATATGACATCTCATATGACCACTGGAAATCAAACATTTCTGAGAAGGATTCCACAGGCAGAGACAGAATCCCACAATGAAGATTTTGTTTCAAAGATGAGAAAGTGACCTATTCATGTCCAATGTGACTCGGTACTTGTTTCTAATAATTTATTCCCTTGAGATGTGTCACCATTTTATTACACATACACACAAACACACACACACAAACACACACACACACACACACACACACACACACACACACACACAGACAGAGAGAGACAGAGAGAGACAGAGACCACACACAGCTGGACAGAAACCCCTACACCAACTCCCAACACACAAGGCTTTAAGTGTTGAGAGAATCTCACCTGTAAGTCTCAAGTTGTTCACACAGTTTAAAGCAGAAAAATTGGTGTCAGATATGTGTAACCAGGGGTCAGTTTTGAGGAGAGAGTAATCAAAGTCTTCTATTGACTGGTCCCCACATTCAGTGTGTGTGTGTGTGTGTGTGTGTAAACTTTAACCAGAATGTTTTTCCTCCAGCAGGTCATTGGGGAGTGCAGGGTGTATGTGTGTATGTGTGTGACTGTGCTAAGCACCATTTTCTCTCTTTTCAGTTCCACATGGAGACAGACATTCTGTCTTCCTCTGTACTCTTTCTTTGCAACACCTTGTTCCTGTTTGGTAATAATTTAGCAACATGAGCAGGAAAATGCACTCCCACTCCATGCCTGCAAAGATCTGTGTCCCTGTCTCCTCTCCACACCTTGCCACAGTTACCCACAGCAATGGCCTTGGTTGTGAGCACCAAGGCTGTCTTTCTAACACCATACCTTTTGGGATTGCACTCAGCACAAATATCACATGAAAAGAATATTTTAGACACATTTCCTCAGTCTGTGATAATCTACAGAGTTACCCAAGATGAAAGTTTCATGAAACTAAAATAGATGATCTAATTCAGCCCTGACTTTCCCTGTGTTTGGCTTTGTTGGGGTGCCATGGCAACCTCCCGGTCACAGATCCTTCTCAGAATGCTGACAGGATGCAGGGACAAAGATGGGCTTCTTAGAAGCATCCGGGATACTCCCCCTCTTCCTCCTAGAAGTCTTTACCTCTCCTAATGCCTTCTGGGTACTGCCCCAGCTCCTCGCTGACTACCCTGACCCTACAGTGCAATGCCAGACAGTTGGACTTTGTGCTCTTTAGCTCAGAGTTCCCTTTGCTCACAAAGAGTTCCCTCGCTCACATGGGTAAATTATTCTAAGATTGGTTGAACAGAAAACTGGGGTGAAGCTGACGGGGAAGGAGAAGGCACTTAGGATACCCTATTATTAGGTCTTTCTCTAGGTCAAGTCTCTAGGTCTTTCTCCACTGCACCTGGAGGATGTGACGAGTCCTGTCCAAGGCGAGGATGTGCCCATGTACCCCTGGCCATGAGGAGGGGAGGGCATCCCTCAGGAAACTGTGCTTCAGAAGGCAAAAGTATTCTTTATTCAAGGATGAGGCAGTTCTGGGACTCCAGGCTCAGGCTGGGAAGGTGAGATATGAGTCTTTTGATAGATGCCTCTCGTTATGAGGCCAGGTAAGCTCCTGAGCCACTGGAATCTGATTTTAATGTGAGACAGGAGGACTCGGGCACTGTGAACAACTCTCTGGCTGGATGCAGGAGGGACTGCACAGCAGGGAATCATACCAGTGGTCAGGGTGGGGGTAGGAGTCAGGGATGTCTGTCCCTTCTTGGATGGGCATTTTGGGCCTTTTCATAGCTTGGGCATTGACTAAGCATACAGTTTTGACTGCATTCAAACCAGGTTTTCTTCAGTTCCTGGGCATAACGAGTGTGAGACTTGCTGGACAGAAAATGAGGGGTTCTGGAGTCACAGTCCGGGTAGTGAAGCTGGTGAAAGAGGCGGAGAAAGTGAGGGGTTACTACTTACAACAGGAGGGAAGCAAGGAAAGGCTCAGCCTTCCTTGCCAATAGTAACCAGGGACCTCCTTGCAGATGTGTGTGGTGTGTGTGTGTGTGTGTGTGTGTGTGTGCTTCCAAAGGTTGATAAAGGGTTTTTTGTAGAGACTGCTGTCCCTTATCTGGTAGGCCCATTTGGTTCTTCCCTTTATCATGGTCTGTTGCCCACGCTCCAGTCAGACAGAGCTGTGAAGGCATGTGGGTCTGCAGAATAGATCCTAAAACCTATGAAAATCAGCATTCTTAGAGAGGCCCAGTTCCCCATCTGACTTCTTTTCTGTTCTGTACCTATCCCTTGCCATGTGCTTCTTGGGAGACCAGGCTTGAAGATCTCTTTGTGTAAGCTCTTTCTGTACACTTCCTCTTGTCTTCAAATTGAAGTGGTGAAAGTCAGGAAACGTGGAGTAGTAATTTCTCTGGACCTTCCGTCTGTCCCAGGGTGAGCACCAGCTTGGCTGAGACTCTGTGTAGTTATTAAAGTAGGTGCTTAGGGGCTCAAGTGAAGGAGGCAACTGTGGTGAACAACAAGACTCAGACCACCAGAACCCATTTCCTGGGCAGTTTTTGATATTATGATTTCTAGGCCAGGCTTAGGGGACCACAGTACTCCACCTCTGCTGGGAAGGACTCTAGGAAGAAGATGCATTGGTGTTTTTCTCATTCAGTCATTCATCAGAGATTGCTTGAGAACCCATGATGGGCTAGTCACATTGCTGAGCTTCTAGGCTATTGTAGTTACAATTCAAATATTCTGTTTCTATACAATTTTATTGAAAAAATAAATTATGTGCCAAGTGGTATGGAGTATAATGAAAAATGAAGTAATATAAATAGGATGGAGCTTGGGTGAGAATCTGTGATGCTTGGCTTCTAGGTTAAGGTAGATATTGGCAGAGACCTGCAAGTGACCAGGTATCTTACCTGGTGGAAAGTCATGTATCTAATGGGTAAAGTCCAGTCCAAAGGCCTGAGGTGGGAGTGTGTAGGCTTACATTTTTTAAAAACCTACTCTAATAAGGGTTCTCGAACACTTCAACCTCCCTTTCTAGTCCACAGTCCAAGATAGGGGAGAAAAGATGGTAACTAGGACAAGGGGATGTAGACCTGTTTAGAAGTAGTTCTTTGGTGGGTGAATCCATTCTCTGTTGTAGGATACCAGCAGTCCAATTCAGTAGTGTCAGGATACCAACAATCCAGATCAAAAGTGTCATGAAAACATGAATCAGCAAGGTGGTAGGCACAATTTGGCAGAAAACTCTAGGCCTCTGCCGAATCAGCATGAATCAGTAGAAGAGACCAGGGCCAGCCAAAAAACCCAAGAGAAGTTCTCTGCCATGCCTCTCTCAACAAAGTAAAAATCATCAAAGACTTGAAACCAATGAAGTACAGAATGACTGGCTATGCAAGCACTCCTGTCACTGTCTGTTGGGTCCTACTTATACTCTCTCCAAACATCACATGAGTCTGCATCACATGACACAACCAAAATTTCCACTTCATGAGTGTGCTCTGTGTGTTGGTACAAGGACAAAGAGGGTGCTGTGGCCATAGCAAACTAGAGAAGGGGGAATTCATGAAGATAAGACCTTGAAAAATCTGTGGAGTCAGGATGACTTCAAAGTTTTGATCTGAGAATCTGCATTACTGAACAAATATCTGAGACGGCCACCTTAAAAAGAGGAGAGATTTATTGTGACTCATTGGTTCAGAGGTTTTTTTCCTAGTGAGCTGACCCTGTTGATTTTCAGCTTAGGTGGCATCACATGGCAAGTGTGTGATGAAGCAAATCTGTTCATCTCTCAGTGACCAGGAAACACAAATAATAGGAAGGGATTGAAGTCCCAATATCCTCTTCAGAACTATGATCTCTCAGTAGGCTGCACCTCTTACTGGTTATAAAGTTCCAGCAACATCAAGGGTTGGAGGACCTAGCTTTTAACAATAGATCTTTGGGTGACACATATCTAAATGGTAAATAACATGATGGAATGGAGTTTCCATTTGATGAAGAAGGGACACCAAATATGCAGCAGGTTATGGAATTGAGGTAACAAGGGGCAGGTTTTATGTACCAGTCACTTGAGGACACACTCAGATATAAGTAGTGGGAGTCTGCTGATAAAGATATGAATTTCACTAGCATTTGGAACTCTCCTTTAGCCCTTTACAAAGTAAAAGTTCCTTCAGTGAGATGTGGTGGTAACACCTGTAATCCCAGGACTAGAGAGGCTGAGACACCAGGATTTCTGTGAGTTTGAGTCCAGTATGGGGTATGTAGTCAGCACCAAGACAGCTTGGGCTACATAGCAAGGCCTCAACTAACTAACCAACCCCACCCACCAACCAACAACCAACCGACCGACGACCAACCAACCAACAACCAACCAACCAACCCCCCCCCCAACCAACCAACCAACTGACAACCAACAACCAACCCCCCAACCCACCAACCAACCAACCGACCAACCAACCAACCAACCCCAACCACAACCCAACCAACCAACCAACCAACCAACCAACTAACAACCAACCAACCAACACACCAATCACCAACCACCAACCAATCAACACACATAAACATAGTACCATCTCCTTCAATATGAAGTACCACAGAATCAGGGAGTTTCATAATTATAAAAACTCTGGTAGTGGCTCAGCAGCTGAGTACCCTGGGTTTGATCCTGTTTAAGGTTTGAGGAAAGTGAGAGTTAGCAGGGAAAAACGTACACTCAGATTGTCTATAGTGGGACTCGAATCGGAGTCTCCCAGTCCAGTATACTTGCCTATAGGATACAGTTCTGACTGCTGAGAAACACTGCTTTCATTCTTCCAGCTCTTTTTGGTGGCCATGATTACGGCAAACTATGTACGTGTGTACAGTAGTTAAAAATGATCCTTTACCGAAACATTGGAACAACAGAGAATAGGTCTGTATTGTGTAGCATGGAATGGTTGTTCCATTTCCTACTGACCCTGGTGGCTAATGCTAGACTTAGCTCCAGACACTACTTACTGTTTTGGAAGTAAGTGTATAATCTGTCAGTGAAACTGACATTTGCAAGCCTCATCTCTTGACACACAGGGTTAAATAATGTGCCAAAGCAAGCCATTTCTTCTTAGAAAAGCAATTGGTCATAATTTCTGAGGAGCAAAGGCAGATCTTCTGGCCAGGAACAGCCTGGCAGTAAAGCACCACAATAAGAAACTGACTTTGGAAGGCTTAATCTCAGGGAGAGCAGGTGGCTCTGTTATCTGCATGTTAGCCATGTTTCATCACTAAAGCCAAAAAATTCGTTTCCAATCTCTGTGATCAAGCCTGATTTCTCCTCTGTCTCAAACCCCTGCCCACATGGTACCAGTTCCCCATCTGTCAGTTCCTTTGATTTTTTTCATCTTTGAGATTTCAATTTGAATTGTAATAAAATCGGTCACTCTGATAGTTTGAATAAGAATAGCCCCTATAAGCTCATATATAGGAATGCTTAGTCACCATGGAGTGGCACCATTGAGAAGATTAGGAAGCATGGCCTTGATGGAGTAGGTGTGACCTTGTTGGAGGAAGTATTACCCTGGGGGTGGGCTTTGAGATTTCAAAACCTCAAGTCAGACCTAGTGCCTCTTCTTTTCCTGTTTCCTTTGGATCAAGATGCCAAACTCACAGGTACTTCTCCAGCACCATGTCTGCCTGTGTGCCAGCATGCTGCCTGCCATGATGGTAATGGACTGAACTCGAATGCTAAGTAAGCTCCTAAGTAAATGCTTCCTTTTATAAAAGTGGCTCTTCAAAGTGAAGGAACACCAAGACAGTCACTACCACCACAACTCGTATGAACAGTGCATTTGATCTCTTAAAGCACTGCCATCCTTCCTCCTTGTGTTGCTAAGGGATAAGGGTCACATGCTCACACTAAACAAGAAGCGCCTGTCTGTGGTGGTTTCCCTTGAGTTGCCGTCTCCATTATAATACCTGGTGGTAATTTCCAAGGCTGCGTCAGTGCTCCTCTCCACTTCCCCAAGTCTCCAAAGTCATTTCGTCTGGTTTCTATACCTAATCAGAGACAGCAATTCCATAATCTAGTTTCCCAGACCAGGTACTCTGATGTATCCTCTGATTTTATTCTTCAGGACTCAACTTCAAATTCCATAGCTTTCCCTTTCAAATGTAGCCCAGGACTTCTTTCTTCTCCCATGCCATTATTATTTTTTTGTAGACACCAAAACCTTTTACCCAACTGTTACAATTGTCTTGTAAGTGACCTTTTCTTCTTAGGCATTTTTTGTGCCACATTCTGAACTCAACAAGGTAGGTAAAGAGGTTCTTTCAAAGTTCATTGATTACATTCCTTTATTCAAAACCCTCCAAAGCCTTATACTTACTGAGACCTACAAGGTCCTCCTGGACCAGTTCCCACTTACCTCTGACATCCACTCCATCTTCCCCTCATTTATTCCCATCAACCAGGCCTCCTCCTCTTCCTTGCAAACATACTACACAAGTTTCTTCCTAGGGTCTTTTCATTTGTTCTGTCTGGAGTGCATTGTCTCAGAGCTCTCTGTGTGTCCTTGATAGTGAGTGACATAAACATCTTACATATGCTAGCTCTCTGTAGCTGAAGATTATTGTATTCATGGATTCAGCCACGGATGTGTCAAAAATATTTTTTAGATTGATTCTGATGAATTTATTTGGAGTTTTTTTTTCTCGTTGTTATTGTCTAAACCATATAGTAGAACAACTATCCACATTGCTTTTATATTGTGTTAGGTGATGTGCCATTTAGTGATCATTGGAAAGTGTGGGAAGATGTTTTTAAGTTTTTATATATGGTATAGTATATATGTTATCTTCCTGCCCCTGCCTTTGAAGTAGCTGCAACTATGGCACACCCAACTGGGTGTTGTGCCCGATTAAGTTTCTCCCCCAAGGCAACATCTCCTTTCAGCTGCTTTCTTTCCTTACTTTGGTTTTCTTCTACAGGCTGATAAACTCCACTAAGGCAAGGATTAAATTTGTTTACTATTATATTCTCAGAACCTGAACTATGCACTTAAAAACAATAGTGCCTACCGATACTTGTGACCGATCAGTTAATGAATTCAAAATTGTCCAAAAATGGGGTTTGCCACCTTGATTGACATTATCAAGATTTTCCAATATTTTCAGAATGTTATAAAATGGACCTAAGATCCTATGAGTTGTACAGAACTAGACAGCAATAAGGTAGAGCCAGAGACACATGTCAGAGGCAATGGTCTTGAATGTTTTTTTTTTTTTTTTTAAAAAGTTTATTTATTTTATGTATATGAGTACACCACACCAGATGAGAGCATCAGACCCCATTGCAGATGGTTATGAGCTACCATGTGGTTGCTGGAAATTGAACTCAGGACCTCTGGAAGAGCAGCCAGTGCTCTTAACTACTGAGCCATCTCTCCAGCCAGAATCTGTTTTGTAATGGCTATTTATTTTGGACATTAGAATGGAATTAAAGGTAAAATCTCACCCAGATGTGGCAGCACATACCTTTGAACCCAACACTTGGGAGGCAGTTGGATCTCTATGAGTTCCGGGCCAGTCTGGTCTACATAGTGAGTTCCAGGATAGCCAAAGCTGCAAAGTGGACCCTGTCTAAAACAAACAAACAAACAAACAAACAAAACAAACGAATAATCAAACAAACAAAATCTCTATGTGCATGTGTGTAGGTGCATGTTGTATAGGGAGCCCTGAGGATGTTGAGTGTTGGTCCTTGCTTTCCTCATTTCCAGGCAAGGTCTCTTGATATTTTTTTCTGCTGTAAGGCTAGCTGGCCCAGGAGCTTCTGGTAATCTCCTTGTATCTATTTTTCTTCATACTACAATCACATTTTTTAGTATGTCTTCTTATGTGAGTTCAGGATCTTCAAATTCAGGTCTTCATCATGTGGCAAACACTTAACCCACTGAGCCATCTCCTCACTTAGAACACAAATTGTGGTTGTGTTTCAGGATTACAGTATTAAATTAAACATTGCCTACAAAGTTAGTCTAGTGTTATGGTTATTCTTGGTTGTCAATTTGACCACATCTGGAACTAACTGATACTCAGAAATGGAGGGGCACACCTGTAAAAGATTTTTTGCTTAATATGAAGTGGGAAGATCCACTTCTAATTCAGCTCTTTGAGATAGAAAGACACACCTTCAATACAGAACTTTTGAGGTGGGGAGATCCATCTCTAATCTGGGCTATGGCTTCTGCTGGGAGCCTGTGTAAAGGATATAGAAGAAAGAAGCATTGTTTCTTTGCTTGGTTGCCCTCTCCTCTTTAGCAAGTCCATTCTTTCACTTTGGAATTCCAGAATATGCTGAAGACCAGCTGAGACATCCAGCCTTGAGGCATGAATGGGTTCTTGGACCTTCCATTCAGAGGCAGCCATTGCTGGATTAGCTAGACCACAGTCTGTAAGTCATTCTAATAAATTACACACACACACACTCACACTCACACACACACACACACACACACACACACCACACTACATATATGTGTGTATATATCAACTCACTTAATGCTACAGTTGGCACGTCTTCTGCATCACCTCAGTGCTATTGTGCAGTCACAGTGAGGTCTTTAAAAGTGACAAGTTTAAGTGCCACATCAGTACAGATTATATGCATTATATGTATTGTATATTATATATATATTCTACTACATATATATATATTCATTCATGCTATAAATTTTGTTACTCCAGAGAACCCTAACTAATGACACCTGGTTTTAAACATTTAAGTGACATAAACCAAAGAATAGACATGATGATAACAATATCCCAGCTTTGGATTCAAAGAATCTATGAAGGGACATGGCCAAAGATGAGTGTCCTCTGACTGCATAGTTCCCCATTTATCTTTTATACCCCATGCTCTAGTCCCTGCAAGATCACTCATCCTCCCAACCTTTCCTCAATCTCTCAAATTGTTTTCTATTTGGAGATTTTCTTCAACTCTGTGCTGCCTACATTTGACCTTTGCCTTTGGTATTTATTTTGCCTGTGCCAGTTTTGAACCCCAAACAATTTGAGCACAGATTGCTTCTGCTGACTCAGATTTAAGTGGGATAAATCAAATATCAACTCACTCAATGCTACAGTTGGCACTCTTCTCGTCAGCCCAGTGCTATTGTGCAGTCACAGTGAGGTCTTTAAGAAGTGACAAGTTTAAGTGTCATCTTATTAAAGATTGTTATTATCAGTCAGATATGCTTACTTTCATAATCTATAGTTTGAGGCTGTAGTATAAATTAACTTGAAGTCAATGACTCAACTAGAATAAGCTGGTTACTGTGCTCATGGTGAGGGAGCTATTTGGATGCTGAGATATAAAGAATGCTAAATGTTGAGTGATGTGTAGTCTCCATAAATTTGAAATAAAACAGGGTAACAATTATAATACATTGTTACTAGGGAAACAGTTATAATACAGTGTTACTGATTAGATGGGATTCTAAATGATGTATTCAGAATGGCCAAGTCATTACCAACTGGTGTGTGAAATAGTAATGAAAAAATTGGAAATACTCTGAAACATAGTAGAGATCAAAAAAGACAAACTATGCATGGATATTGTACAATACCAGTATTCTACATCAAATATCCATTACACTTAGGATTTAAAGTGCAAAACACTCCTTTTAAAAAACCAATCCTAGAGAAATGCCTTTGCTGGTGACTGTCCTCGACCTAGATGAACCACTTCTCATATTCCACTTCTACAGATCAGAAAGAAAGGTCTCAACATTTGACTAACATGTGAGACTCAAACAGGATAGCAGTCTAGTCTGGAGAGAAACCTCCTAATCTGGAGAGAAGCATATGTGCTTTAAGCTTTTGATGTATGAGCACAACTACAGAGATGGAGGGTACTGTGCTGCAGAGATTTCTGCTTTGGGCATCTCTCGACATTAGATCAGTCAGATTTATTTGTTATGACAATGCTGATATCACATCTAACCCTCAAAGATAAAAACCTAGAATAAGGGAAGTATTATTGGTGTCAACAGGAAACTAACTGGTTTTCTTGCAAATGTTAGTCCTCAAATGGCTGCTTCTGGAACACTGCTGTGTAAGTGGGTAGCACCTGGATTCTGAGTTGTCTACTCTAGATTCTATCCCTGTCACTGTTGCATTCTAATTACTTAGTGCATTTGCCTCTATTTCCTGTAATTGTTTCCATTCTGAAATCTGGGCAGATGCCTTCCAATCAACTCACATAGGGAACAGCCCCATCCACCTCAGGAACCTCAACTTTGCTGATGGAACTTTATTTTTTGCATCTTTGAGTCTGAATATGCATATTTTCTAGAGAATCAGATGGAGTAGTCGAGATTCATTCTGCTATAAACAAGATCTCACTGAGCCACAACATTTGTGTTCTTAAAAGCTATGTTGTACTTCTTTGATTGTTGTAATTGCCTGCCCACATTTGATGGAAGAGCCAAGTAAATGATACGAGAGACTGTGCGTGACTAGTGATCCCCAAAGACATCGATGTGAATATATGTTTCAGATATTTCAAGGTTTGAAAGTAATGTTCCAACACAGTCTTTATAGTGGCAAGTTGGAGGTTATTGGTTCTACTGTTGTGCACAAAAAAAGGTGACACTGACTCATGGAAAGGGCACATAGACCCCCGATTCCAATGTGTTGTGAAGGCATGACAAGTCCTCAACCATGGGGAATGTCAGCTTCATGGTGAAATATATGTAACTTTCTTTTCTCTGATAATATTGAGTCATAGGATGTTAATGTGGCAAGATAATGTTCTTTAATGCTCTTGACTCTTCTCAGCCTTTAACAAATCTTTTCTATTGAAGATTCTCTCTTTCCTGCTCTCTCTCTCCTTCCTCCCTCCCTCTCTCCCTCCTTTCTTTTCTTTCTTGTTACCAAGAGATATTTGGGGTACTTTGGGGTGACTCTCTCTACTTTCCATTTTTTTGATATCTCTTAATAGAGATATTTGTTTCCTGAGCAAAGTGTCTAAACAGATTCCTAGCAAAATATTGGCAAATGAATTTACTCATTGCCAAGGAGAGGTTGACAAGTTCTGAAGCTTTCGGTGGCGTGTTTCATGGGTGACTGGCGAAGGGTAGATGAGCCTCAGCGCTCCAAATGTCAGGACAATGTGATTTCTTCTAATTATAAGCTCATCCTGGTGTGCCAAGAGAATGAACTCAGTGGGTGGACACAGCTAACTGTGTTCACAGGGACACGGTGATTATTAAGCTTCATAACAATGCAGCGGAAATCTCATCCCAGGCTCTGGTAGTAACAGATGACAGTGGGCGGGAAGTTAAAGCGACTTATCCAAATTTGTCCAGATTTTTAATATGTTACATTCAAGCCAGGCTTTATCAGAACTGCTTGGACTTGTTGGGTTACTAGTGGGTAAAAATAAGTTTCACTGGACATTTGGTCATTTTAATCAATCTTGAATATTTTTCTTGTGTCAATCACTGAAGAGCAAAGTGTTGGTCACAGCTGATATTAGGAACACTGGCTTTACTCTAAGGGGTCATCACTATAGGTGACTAACCAGTAAAAGCACCCTTTTTATTATTTCTAACTTATTATCCTAACTTTTTATTATCCTTTTTATTATTTCTAAAACTAATTTCTAATGTAAAGTCTAAAGAAATGGAAACATAGACACAGAGTCTCCCCAGCACCAATGAGAATCTTGATATATTTGGCACTAAGTTTTTCACAAAGCAATGTCACATACACAAACATAGGATAATGGAATTCAGTATCCAGGGGACCTGATTGTTGAGTGAAATAAATCTACCACTCCTGTAACAATGTGATTTTCATTACTGCTTGGCCTCTTTAAATATGGGGACAGGCCTTCATCTCTCTGAAGGTCCACTCTGGGGACTACTGGACTCTAGTTAGATAGAAGTTACTGGAATTTAGAGATTAGAAAGCTTCCCAAAAGCTATCACACTATTCCTCTGGGAATAGTTTCCTCCAAAGAGCTCTTCCAGTTACAGTTACAGTTAGGAGTGAGAAGGGTGGGTTAAGGAGTAAAAGCCAATCCAGCCTTTAGGATTCTGAATCTAAGTTGGACATAGCATGTGAGCATTGTTGCAAAGATTGCTATCTGATGGACTGAAGAGCTGACTCAGTGGTTAAGAGCACATGTTGCTTATGCAGAGGTCACAGGTTCCCTTTCCAGTGGTCACATGGTTATTTAAATGCGTTTCAAGTCCATTTCCAAAGGATGCCATTCTCTCTGCTGGCCTCTGTGAGTACAGCATACACATGGTGCACAGCTATATGCAGGCAAAAACACCCAATAAATAAGAAATAAATCTTAAACAATAATAGGCAGATGCCCACTCTTTTACTTGTCAAATCTCTGTGTGTATGTCTTACAGACATGGCAATTTAGTTAATATGACTATTTTAGTCATTACTGTTAAAAATAATAATAGCAATGAAAACTCACCATTTATTAGGAACATATGATTTATGTTATTTGTTTTGTGAATCCTACATCTATACTTTTATTTAAGTCACTCTGATGTCCAGCATAGATGGAAGCAGCAACTTTGGTCAGAGTGAGGCTTTGCAGAAAGATAAGACAGGGTTGTGATGTTCACATATGCAACATTGTTTCAAATAGTTTATGTAGGTTAAGGGCACACTCTTTCAACAGGGATGGCATTTGGCATCTCTATGAGCTGCATGACATTTGGCCCATGAGCTGCAGGCTGCCTTGTGGAGCGAGCAGTTTGGTGTTTTCCATAGCAGGCAAGAGGATGTTCTCATCACTGGCACACCTGATGAGTAGGAACTCCTTTCAAGCCCCACACCTGACGCTGGTGTATACTGAGCTTTTGAGTCTCTTGCAGCACCCTGGACCTGCCCTGATGTTCCTTCCACCTGGCAGCCTCTGCCTTGAAAGGGTACAGCTGTGAATTTGGCTCCACGGAGTATTATGTGCTGTGTGGTTTTGGCGGGGTCTTAAATTGTGGGCTGATGGACACTGTTATTGTTCCCCTAGATTTCATAAAATGCCTCATGCAGGGGGACCCTCAGAAGTATAAGGGCATGTTTAATAGATTCTGTTACACCAAAAGAAGATAGTGTTCATGGTTTGGTTAAAGTACCAATGGTGGGGATTGGTTCTAATGCTTTGAATTAATCCGGCCTCCAAAATAGGGAATCTGAGTATCCAAACACTGAAGGTCCTTGTCCCTAGTTGGGTTTTGATCGATCAGTAAGTAGCCAATGACTAATGTCTGGCAGGTAGATTGAGGTGGGACCTTTGGATTTGTGGGGGCTAAGGAACTGGAAGGGAGGAGAGGAGATTGCCATGATTTGGGGGAGATGGATTAGATTAGAGCTGCCAAAGGAAAATCATTTGAAATGTAGGTGAAAGGAATGCAGCCCCCCAGAAGGGCTGCCCAGAAGCATTCTTGGGCAGCAAAAACTAGGGAGCCCCCAGAAGAAGCCAGGGCAACAAAGATAAAAATAGAATTAGGAGTGTTAAGCCAGCATTACAGGAGGGAAATGTGTGCTAGATTTGGGAGGATTAGAACTGCCCAGCCTTTGAGCTAGTCAAGACATTTAAAACTAACTGGTGAGCCACGCGCATCACACACACAACACACACCACACACACACACACCACAAACAAGTGTGTGGTGTGTCTTTCATGCCCCGCCCTCCCCACCTCCAGCACAAAGCGGTATAGCTGACTGATGTACAGATCAGCCAGCTTTGATTGACCATATTCCATGCAAAGGCTCTGTGAATTCAACTTTTATGAAGTCCTCAAAGCCGTATATACCAACATGGTTTGGTGAGGAAAACACCTATCTGTGGCACACAGCAATTATTCTGCTTAGACAGGCTGGTTTTTGTGCTGACACTTGCCCTGGCTCCTATGGAAACTGCTAAGTTTGTATTCAAACCAGCCTGGCTATGCCAACATTGAGAAAGCCATTCCCTAAATGTAGAGAGAAAAGGGCTTAAATGCATTCTACAAGGGCATTCATTGCTCCTCTGTGGAAGAGACAGAGTCTATATACTATGATGAAATTCTGTGGTCCATCTATGACCTCTGAAGAAGCAGCTTGGGTAACTGAGTAGATATATGAAAGTAACATGGACTGAAACTGCTTGTTGATCAGTGTTGAAGAAAGCACAAATGAACTTTTATAGATTTGCTGTGTAGAATATCATCTGTTTCTGATTATAATTACTGTACTACCTTCAGGCCTCGAGGCAACGAGATGGGAATGATAGAGTAAGACATCAGAAGTCTTTCTTTGGTCTTTGCATGTGACTGCATGTGTGCACCCACATGGTCACATGCATGTACCACACAACCCAACGCACACACACACACACATACACACTTGATGTTGGAAATTACATGTACATTTGAACACATATTATATCTTATATAACTATTAATACTATTTAATTTGCATTGAAGTCACATATGCAAATTAATGTAGTGATTAGTTTCTTTTCTTCAAAGTAAATGAATCATTCATCTGTTGGTTTGGTCCAGTTTAATATTGAATATGAACAAATAATTGTGCCTGCTATAGTGCTGGGAATTTTATGTTTTCTTCTTTCTTCTTCTTCTTCTTCATCATCTTCATCATCATCATCATCATCATCATCATCATTTGTGTGTGTGTGTGTGTGTGTGTGTGTGTGTACACAATATGTGTGAGCATGGGCAAGCACAGGGCTAGGGTATTTGTGTTGAGGTTTGAGAATAGTATTTCGGAGTTGATTCTGTTCCATCCAGGGATGAAACTCAGGCTGCAGGTTGGCAAAGCAAGCACTCACTGGCTTTGAGATCTCAAAGGTCTCGGAACTGTCATAGATATTAGTGGAGAACCTCAGTTTCCATAGTCTGCAGGCAGAAAGGGAAGCTTACAGGATCACAATGACCCCGAGGTACACAAGTGTGATGTCTCTGACAGCATTTGAACTCTAATCCAATGATGCTGTCAAACCTTGGCACTTCTAGAGAGAGAGAGAGGGATCTTGGAAAGGAGGAATATTGTGCTAGTCTTAATAAAATAACTCACCTAAAATAACTTCTGCTTCCTTTTGGGCAAGTTGTATAAGCCACCAGAGACAAGAACTTGTTCCAAACTGGAACTAGCAGCCTATTTGTTGTGGAAACGGCTATCCTTAATGTTTTAATACTGTCTGTGTACTGACTGGCAGTAGACTAAAACACACCAGAAATAACTCTTTTTAAAAATCGAGCATGCAAGTTTACTAGGAGAAAGGCACTTGCAAATCTATGTACACTGCAGCCGTGTGGTAGAATCACATAGATGTCAGTGGAGGACCTCAGCATTCACAGTCTGCAGGTACAGAAGGGTAACTCACAGGATAATAATGACCCCAAGGCACACAACTGTGCTCAGTGAATCTAACTCTGACTCAAGAAGGTTTACAAGGAAAACTTTTTTGTTATTTTTTTTTAATGAAGAAAATTGAGAACTAATGTTTGATAACTTTCAGGTATATAAAATGAACAGATTCAAAGGGCATTATGGCAAGCACAACTATCATCCAATAGCTTGTGTCCTGTACAGGGGTACAGACTGTGAGATGCGTTTCAGCTTCCTGAACTCTTGAGGTTGGAACACGTCTCACGTCCTGAATGTATTTGAGCGGAATTCAGATTTTTTGTTTAAATTAATGTAATTGGTCGTTACAAGAAATCTGTAAATCTCCAGGGTAATGAAGCACAGTGCTCCAGGTCCTTAATATATCATTCGCTTACTGGAATAGTCAGGAAGCCATTTTCGATTTAGAAATGTGTACATGTTATCAAAGAATGTTACTTTATATTTGTGAGGGTAAGGGAGTGATTTGTCTTTTACCATAGTGGAATGTATCATGAGAAAGAGGTGAGGTGGATGAAACAGAGCTGGGGTTACGAATTCAGCTCAAGAGAGGAGTTATAGGATGAAGAGAGAGAGGAGAGAGTGTTCAGCTTACTGATGTACTTTTAAATAGTACTGCTGGAAAAAAGGTACATACAAAAATTAAAAAAAAATGTTTCTGTACACATTTTTTCATCCATTTCACTTTTATTTGATGAGATTGTTTTAGGAAAGTGTTTATTTTTATATAATATTTATTATTTAGTAGCTACCTAAGTTTATATGGATTGGATCATATATAGCTAGCCTCTATTCTTACTTCTTATAGGTAAAGCCATTTACTGATTTAGAAGTGTTTAGGTGAATTATCAAAGAAACGTTTTATTCTCTCAGAGAAGGTCAAAATAGTGATTCTGTCTTTAAGTGTTCCTAGGAAAGCAAATGAGATGATTGGAAGTCAGGGCTGGAGGGCACTTCCTTCTCACTTCTGATTGGTCTCAGGGCTTGAGGGAGCTAACCCATCTCCCACTGTTGCAAGTGACTGGAGTCACTTCTAATTGGACTGACAGTCAAGCTGCTTCTTCTGTTATTGGTTGAGGTGGGAGGCAAACACAATGCTGTTTTCTGGAACTTTCATCAAAGCAGCATAGTTCTGGGCTGAGTCAGCCTTGTGCTGTCTGTGACCTCTACCCCAGCTCCCCTTTCACAACACCTGCTTCATCAGTTGATTTTTCTCCAGGTGTTACCCTGGATCCCTCCAGTATACTCATTTTAGTTTTAAATTCCACATAGAGTTGGGGTTTGGGATGGTTATACTTAAATAACCCTATTTTATGTTGGGTGTTATGGATATTGCATCTGGAAAAAAAAATGAGTGTTTTAACATAAACCATGAGTTGTTTTAAAGAAAAGATATAAATAAATAAATGTGTAGGTGGTATACAGACTTGGTAAAAACTGAGGCTTGACTAATAGCTCAGGAAAGACCACTATAAACCTACCATGAACTCTAAGCTTCCCTGGGTACATTCAGTGTTTCAGATTGGAGTATCTTGAAGAACAGTAATTAGAACATCAAAGGAGACTACACTTGGGCTAGTCTCATTAACAGGAAAAAATAAAGACTTGGAAAAATAATATGCTATTAATTTATACATGGGTATAAAGGTCTAAGGCAAATGACTTTGGGAAGGAAATAGTATTATTTTCCTTTGGTCCAGACCAGAGCTTTTCACCTAAAACTGTTTACTACCTAAATCAAAGACTCATTTTTAAAAAATAAATCCAATAAGAGTATTTTATTTATTTTTGGTATTATTTCCCCAACTAATAAAATCCTTTTCAACCAAATTAAGAATCAGTTTGGGAATGACTGCTAACCAGAGTGGATATTTCTCGACTATTTAAACCCCACATTGTGTAGACACACATACATGCCTTTCCTAGTTGTGACTCAGCTCCATGGTACTTCTTATGCCTCCATTGTCTCCCTCCTTACCTTGAGATTTACTATGGTCATCGGGGTGGAACCGTCTAGAGATTGATGACTTTTCTCACCAAATCTTCTTTCATTTACCCATGATGCTTTTATTTTTATTTCAGAACTATAGTTTTAAAGTTTCGGAGTAAAGGTTGGACTAAGTATGTGTGGTGGTGGGCTGTGAGAGGCCTGATCGAGCACAGGCCTTGAACCCCGGATAATACCCGATTGGGATGGTAGGTTGTTTGGCCTTGCTCCTGGGCCCTGGTTCCTTTTATTATCCACAGTCCCTCTCAAAGCAAGGTTTGTGACCTTAGGTCACATAGCATAGGTAGCACAGATAGAGGGTGTGACTACAGGCCTCAGAGCTTCAAGAGATCTCCATATTAATGAGGTACCTAAAGGCCAATTAAACATTCCTTCCCAGACCCTCCTCCTTACAAATGGTATTTAACCTCAGGCTTGCCCTGAGGACACAGGGTACAGCTACATCCACTTTCTGCCATGACAATAAACCTTTTAAAACCATGGACTTCCTTTTGTCTTTGGGGCCTGTTGTGGAGAACCGTGGAGGGGGCTCTTGATTGAGTTGCCCTCTAATCTCCCTGGAGGACCTCTCTGTGTTCCAGCCACAGAGGCCTGCCAACTCAAGTAAGTTAACTGAGCCAGCCATGACCCAGCCAAGTGAGTCGCAGTGACCAAAAGTCTCTACCTGCCGGGTGCTGCTGGAACTTCTCCCTCCTCTCCCTTTTGGTTGTGGGCCGGTCCAGCTATATGCCCTCTGTCTCAGTTCTTCTGTCTGGGAGCCTAAAGACAGAGACCAGATGGTTTCCATCTAGCCGCTTCAGCCCAGAGACACCCAACCCATGAGCTCTGCCCCTGAGGGACTTCAGGCTGAGACCTCTCTACGCCCAGGCAGAGCCTCACGGCTTCTCATAGCCCAGCATCCACCTGGGCCCCATGGAATGAACGCAGTCAAATGCCCGTGCTTCTGCCCTTGGAGCCGCGGTTCCAGCCACCTGGGGCGGCAGACACGCAGGATCTACAACTCAGCCCAATGGGATCCACGCCCACACGTGGGCACTACAGCCCCACATAAGTATATGTGTCAACACATGAAAATGTCTTACGCAATGTTTTCCAATGAAATTCTCTCAGAGAACTGAGATGGACAGGTCATAACAATTCCCAGAGACAATGTGCCCCGGAGAAAGGCAGCTAGCTCTCTGCAGCAGGTACTTCACTGTGGAATAATACACCACCACACATTTGGCTTATGTTTCCAGTATGACCTTTATTGAGCAAGGACTGCTGTGACGTTTTACATCGATCACATAAGGTTGCGAACTGTGCAGGTCAGCAAGGTTCTCCCATGAACAGAAGTCCATTTTAAATGCACCATGAGGTAAACATAAGTATTCATATATAGCTTTCTTAAGGCTAAAGAGTTAGTTCTGTTTCACTTATTATTTTTGGCTCAGTTGGTACTTTGCATAATACATCTCAAGACATCCCCCAGTGCCCCTCTTCCAACAGCTTAGGAAACTGGCGAATTCCCTAGGTACATACACGATCATGCATTTGAATTCCCCTAAGGA